>CM073511.1:17935000-19135000 GCA_037074495.1 Acacia confusa
ACCAGAACCTGCTGATTTTGGAGTAGTGCATAGATTATTGGAGTAGCTTTAAGTTGTAACAGAGGATGCTACTAGAGTAATAACACGATAACTGGAGTAACTGAGCTTTCTTTTGCTTCTGTCTTCGATATCACTAGAGTAAGATCTTTGTTACTGGAGTAACTGAGGGTCATTTTGTTTCTGTCTGTGATATGACTGGAGTAGTGACCTTGTTACTGGAGTAACTTTTGTTCATTTAGCTTCTGTCTGCGATCTTACTAGAGTAAGCTCTTACTTATTGGAGTAATTTAGGTTCAGGTTGTTTCTGTCCTCGAGCTTACTGGAGTAGCCGCTTGGTTACTGGAGTCACTACTACAAAAAGTAGATACTACTTCCCCAAAATACGTCCTTATTTTAAAAAATGGAGTAAAAAGTATAGGCAAAGACTTAGGCGCCCTAAATATCAGTTTAGGGCGCCTAAAATATATTTTAGGCGCCTCTAAATTTAGTTTAGGACGCCTAAAATCAACTTCAAGACTTAGGCGCCAATTTTTTTTTCAAAAAATTCTCTAAGCGCCAAAAAATTAATTTTAGACTCCCTAAATATAAGTTAGGGCGCCTAAAAGATATTTTAGGCGCCCTAACTTTTATATGTGGGGCACCTAAAATCAGCTCTGGATATGTTTGTGTTGAAGAATATCAGTCCCACTATGTAGGTATGGTACAACGCTCTAGTCCAATCAGTATTACGACCTCCTTAACTCCATTGATAACAACCCACTAATGTTTCGCCACGTGTGCATTGTTGAGCGGCACACATTGTAGCCTCACATTTTACATCTCTCATCTGCCCCGGGCAATGGGTAATCCTTGTCCTTTCCTCTCATCATTTCCTCTTTTTATATCTCTCTTTGCTTCTTCCTCCCTCCCAGCTGCTCCGATCTTCTGCTACCTCCACTTTTCGATCATGGAGTCTCACAAACCTCTCATCTTCCTCCTCCTTCTCCTCAGCCTTCTCTGTCTCTCCCATGCTCGTACCTTCTACATTGGTAACCGATACGGTTGGGTCTTGAATCCCTCCGAGAGTTACGCTTAATGGTCTTCTCGTAACAGATTTCTGATCAAGGACATTCTCTGTGAGTTCTTCTCCCACCTTCACTTTTACGTTTGGCTCCTGTTTCTGCTTTAGTACGTTAATATACTGTTGAGATTAGCTAGAAACTACTTACTTGCGTGAGAGAAGTTTTGTAACATTACTAAATGCACTATTATTATGGCTTAGACTGATATTCTTCAATTTGTTGTTGTGATATTCCCTCGGCATTTCTTCGTCTGCTTTTCTAGAGGCATTTCTTTGTCTGCTTCATCTGATATGTTTCCAGATCTAGGGTTTTATTTTTTATTTTAAAAAAAACAAAGCATTAAAGGGGTCTTATATTTTAAAATAGGATGCCTTTATTAAGGCGTCCTATATTAAGTATAGGACGCCTTAAGAAAGGCATCCTATATTTATCATAGGACGCCTTATTTAAGGCGTCCTATATTTTTCACAGGACGCCTCATGCCTAATTTTTTTAACTCCCCCTCAACAGACGTCATTCTCAAAAAGGACGTTTATTGCTTCTAATTTAGGACGTTTTTTATGTTTTTTGTAATAGTGAGTAATGCTAGTGTAAAGGTTGTTATATGACTGGAGTAACTATTTCATTAATGGAGTAACTTTGACAGACTATCGGGTTTTGGTTTCTGGAGGTGTTTGAGAATGAAGGGTTGCTGGAGTAACTAAGTGACTACTGGAGTAACAATTACTGGAGTAAGCCACTTTTATTGGAGTAATGTCATTTCAAAAACGAGGTTCAAAGAGTAGTATTACTGGAGCAATAAGGACGTTACTGGAGTAATAAAACTTGAAGAAACGATTTGAATGCAGTTACATTACTGGAGTAACAAAAACATTACTGGAGTAACATTTCACTAAAATGCGATTTAACAAGGCAGATTACTGGAGTAACAGACCACTTACTGGAGTAATGTACGTGAAAATACAGTGATGTTACTAGAGTAACATAAACGTTACTGGAGTAATATTTTTCTGAAAACTTAGTAAATGCATGAAATCTTATTCCTTTAATTTACAATTGTCAAGTTATCATCAAAACACATAGAGAACTAACAGGAAGCTAAATGAATCTAAAATGAGCTTAGCTGATACTGAACTAAAAGATGAAAGAAAACAGGGGCTGGTTAGCATCATTTTGTGTCTAAATCTGTGTTTTGGCGGCTGTCAAGGAAAGACATGAAAAACGCTGAAACCTTGACTGTTAAAAGAAGCAAGTCAAGTTAGTAAATATATGTATGTGTACGTTAGGAAGGAAGGAAGAGTTTCGGTCATGGCTGAACTATTTTTATTTTTTCTGTCAAAACGATGAAACCTGTTTTGCTGTCATGATAAGGGAAGAAAAGAGTTATTTTCTACATAACATGGTGTTGAAATCGTGAATGTCCAGAGAAAGAAGTATTTTGCTTTCATCAATATGAAAAACGATGGCTGCATCATGTTCTTATGCGTGGCTGAGTATGAGTTTCTGCATGGTGCGTCTGTTTCTCTGTTTTTCTGGTTAGTTTTCAATGGTTGCTACAGTATTTTTGAAAAGGAACAATGCACGTGTACTGTAGCAAGTCACTGTTCACATGCTGATTTTCTCAACTGGGCAACGATTTTCAAATAGGTCAAAAATATAGTAACTAACCTTCTTTGACCTCGAAATTTTGTGGGCATACATTAGACATAGTAAACTTTAAAATGAGCTTTGGTTCACCTCAATCTGAGGTCTATAGTTCAAGGTATGATTTTTGAAAGATGGGTCAAAATTTGGAAACATTTCAGTAATGTTTTCTGGACAATGATCATCGTTTTGTAAAATTGGGAATGAATGAAAAAATATAAAATTGTAAAAATATTCCAGGAGATAGAGGACATGTATAGCTTTAAAATGGTGAGTATTTTGTATTTTTCTGAGCTTTGAGTAGAGAGAAATAAATTGTACAAAATGATCCTACGTTTTGAAGAACTCACTGAACAGTCTTGATGTTTTTGTGGTCCGGGAATGAATTTCATTTGATAAAATGATGAAACCAATTTTCCTAGAAACTAGATTTAATGAGGAGTTCATAGATTTTTGAACCACCTAAATCCGATTCCTAGAACTCCAGATATGAATTTTTAAAGTTAAGCCATGGAATCTGGAAGTTTAACAGGACAACGAAGGAAAACATGAATTTGGGAATTCTTCTCAGCCATAAATCAACTTGGTGACTTTAATTTATGGAAGTAAACTTATCAAGGAATAAATAGAAATTGGAATCACTTCATTCGGAGTTATATTGACCAAGTTACGAATTTTCTAAATATCCGTGGAAATTAAAAGTTGAATTCTGATAAGTCTTAGAATAGTCACCTAAGTTGTAAAATGTGAAAGAATATAGAGTACAGAATAACCAACTGACGAAGAATATAGAGTACAGAATAACCAACTGACGTGAATGAAAAGGGTATAGATACCAAAGGAAATAACACAGTGATATTATTATAGGATATCCGGGAAAGTCAGGAAATCAGTACCGAAAGGTGAACGTACCACTAGCGATGGAGACTAAGGTACGGACGCGTACTGTAACTCTAACTCTTATGTTGCTTGTATGCTTTATATGTGATGTGGTCATTCATATAGTCATGGACAAGACTGGGTCTTGGGTCATGGACTGTGGCTAAGACTGAATCTTAGGTCACCATGTTAAATACATTCAGCTATTATTTGAAAACGGGTTACAGTCTTGGTAATGTCGTATGAATGTTTTCCTAGCGCTGAGGACACGCTCCGAGGCGTGGCACTAGTTTATGTGCAAACCATGTGGACCTTACATGGGCTGTGTGCTATGTAGAGGTATTGTTGTTGATATGTGAACCTTAAATGTGTTGTGTGCTATGTTTGGTTATATGCTGAATTGTAAATGAATATTTGTCATACATATATATACTGTTATACTTGAACATAAGGTTAACTGTTACCTGAGATTCAATGGGCATTAAATCTCAGAATTTACCCTAGCTTCAGGATCAGGAGGTTCGAGAGCAAAAGAAAGGGGTAAGCGACGTGCGTAAAGACTCGGAAGGAGTTGCAAATTCTGGAATAGTATCAAGTAGAAGTCGTTGAACCTTTCAGATTACTGCAGTCTAACACGTCAACCAAGATCACCGCAATGAATGTAAGTTGTATCACACTTTTATTCCTTCGGGAAATTTTAATTAATCAACATATGTCTACGCATATGTAATCAGTTACTCAGTCGTCTAAACGCCTAAGTACGCTCTCTGTTGTGTCTTATTCTGAATTGTTAACGCTTTCACTTTGATAAATGCATGTGAATTAGTCTAATAAGAACCCTAAGGTCACAATTGGACTTCATAAAACATTTAGGAAATAAAGGCGTTACAGAGGAAACCTCGGCTAACCCTAGGTGAAAGTAGGATCCTAGGGTAGCAAAAACAAGATTCAATTTCATTCCCTGAACAGCTTGCATCACCAAAAAAAAAAAAACGTTGGTTCAACTTTAGAGTAACGGAAATGTCTGCACCTGCGTTTTCCGGTTGCTCTACTTAATGGTTCTGCATGGGTTTGGGCTGAATGGGTTATCACATTTGGGCTAAGAATAATGGATATAGGAGATGGTTTTGTTGAGTGAAGCATATCATATATATAAATATACACACACACACACACATACATACATATATATGCCTATGGCTGATGCTAACGTATTGTTCAATGGATTTGTTTTGTTGTGTTTTTGATGGGTTGGAGAATATCTTGGGTTGAATCATCAGTTACATATATTACCTAATATATGTGGGCTTCGTTTTCTCTTTCTTTATTTTAATTAAATTTTCAAATAATTAAATTAATAATTATTTTAGGACAATTTTGTAACTTAATTTTTCATAATTTTTAGGCCTAATTATTCCTTATTTGGAATTATTTCTTCTTCCCAAAAATAATTTAATGGAAATAAGTCATGATTTCAAATAATTATTCTAATAATTATTTTTGAACCAAAATTCATGAATTAAATTCATATAATATTATGATTAAAAATCCCTAAATTTTGAGATGTTACATTTCTCCACTCGTTAATTTAAATTTCGTCCTCGAAATTTGTTACACATTTTCCAAACTCCGAGCCATAAATTCCGGATACTTCTCCTTCATGCTCTCCTCAGTCTCCCATGTTGCTTATTCTAGGGGATAACCCTTTCTAGACCACTTTCACCATTGAAATACTCTTGTGTATGAGCTGCTTTTCTTAATGATCAATGATCCGCACTGGCTCAACCACGAAAGTATTATCATGTTGGAGTTCAACATCTTCATACTCTATGACATTATTAGGGTTTCGGTTGATACTTTTTCAGCTAAGAAACATGGAATACATCATGAAGCTTACCCATGTTTGGGGGTAAGGCTAATTGATAGGCTACTAGTCCACGTTTCACCAATACTTCAAACGGACAGGCACATCAAGGACTTAATTTCTTCCTCTTTAATGCCCTACCAATCCCTGTAACTGGAGATATCTTCAGAAAGACATGATCTCATATTTCAAACTCTAGAGGTCTTCTCCTCTTATCCGCGTAACTCTTTTGTCTGCTCTACGTTGTTAAGAGCCTCTTCTTGATTAGATCAATATGTTCAGAGGTTTTGTCAACTAAGTCTAGCTCAATTAGCCTCATCTCTGAAAGCTCTGTCCAGCAAATAGGTGATTGGCACTTCCTACCATACAATGCTTCAAACAGAGCCATCTGAATGCTCGAGTGATAGCTATTATTGTATGCAAACTCTGCCAGTGGAAGATATTGATCCCAATTCCCTTTGAAATCCAATACACATGCTCTCAACATGTCTTCTAGTGTCCATATGGTTCGTTCGGATTGACCATAGGTCTAGGGGTGATAAATTGTACTAAACTTTAACTTTGACCACAAAGCTTCATGTAAAGCTTGCCAAAATCGGGATGTGAATTGAGGATTTCTATCAGACATAATACTCTTCGGTATACCATGGACTCTTACTATTTCTTTGATGTAAACCTCAGCCAATCCAGGAGAATAACTGTCACTAATGGAAAGGAAGTGTGCTGACTTCGTTAGACGATCAACAATTACCCATATCACATCAAAATGTCTGATCTTAGGCAATCCCACCAGTAGGTCCTTGGTAATGTCTTCCCACCGCCATTCTAGAATTTCAAGTCTTTGTAGTGGTCCTGCAGGACGCTAGTATTCAATCTTCACCTTTTGACAAGTTAAACAGTTGGCCACATACTGGGTTATATCTTTCTTCAACCTTGGCCACCTGACCTCATATTTTAGATTATGATACATCTTGGTCATGCCTGGATGCAAGGTGTACTTGCTCTTATGAGCATCATCCAATATCTTCTGCCTTAACTCATCCTTTGGCAGTATATAAATTCTCTTGGTGTACCTCACCAATCCATTGAGGGATAGGTCGTGATCTTAGGTCTCAACTCGAGATATCAACTCTCGTATAGCATTTGTGTGTTTATCTAACTCCTAAGCTTCATCAATTTCATCACACAGATCATACTTTCATTGACTAACAAGAAGACTTGCAAGACACGCCCCTCATGAGACTCTTTTGGTTTCACAGCAATTTGATTTGACAGATTCAAATCCCTAAAATCTTCTAATAATTTCATCTCTTATATCATCATGAATGCTACTTGCACAACCTTTCTACTCAAAGCATCTGCAACGACGTTGGCTTTCCCTAGGTGATACTTAATTTCCAGGTCATAATCCTTTAGCAACTTCATCCATCTATGTTGTCTCATGTTCAATTCTTTCTATTCAAAGAGGTATTTGAGACTGTTGTGGTCATGGTACATCTCTATAGTAGCATCATACAAGTAATACCATCATATCTTCAATGCAAAAACAACAGCCGCAAGTTTCAAATCATGGGTTGGATAGTTTGCCTCATAAGGTTTCAGCTGTCGAGAGGCATAAGCCACCATTCTGCCCTGATGCATCAGGACACATCCCAATCCATGCTTACTGGTGTCACTATATACGACATAAGCTTTACTCAGATCCGGGATAATCAATACTGGAGCTATAGTCAACCTCTTTCTTAGTTCACTGAAACTACCCTCACAACGTTCGTCCTGTACGAATGATTGGTTCTTTTGCGTCACCGTCGTCAATGGCAAGGAAAGTCTAGAGAAATCCTGTATGAATCTACAGTAGTATCCCGCTAGACCCAGAAAACTCTGTATCTCTCAATCACCATCTCTGGCCTCTTCCAGTCTAGTACTACTTCCACTTTGCTAGGATCAACAGCAACCCGTTCTCGTGATATCACATGGCCAAGAAATTTAACTTCTTCAAGCCAAAAATCACATTTGCTCAGCTTGGCGTAGAGTTTCTTCCCTTTCAGTATGTTAAGTACTTACCGCAGATAATGTTCATGCTCCTCCCTATTCTTAGAGTATATTAGAATGTCATCAATGAAGACTACTATAGATCGATCAAGATACTCACGAAAAATACGCTTCATATAGTCCATGAACATATCAAGTGCATTTGTCAATCCAAAAGGCATCACTGAAAACTCATAGTATCCCTATCTGGTTCTGAAAGCCATCTTCGGAACATCCTCAGTTCTTACTCGTAAACGATGGTATCCCGAACGCAAATCAATCTTCGAGAAAACACATGAACCAGATAGTTGGCCTAACAAATCATTGATTCTAGGGAGTGGATACTTGTTCTTGATAGTCACCTTGTTCAACTCTCTATAATCGACACAAAGTCGAAGATTCTCATCATTCTTCTTCACGAATAGTACTCAGGCTCCCCAGGGTGACACATTAGGTTGGATGAACCCTTTCTCCAGTAACTCATCAATTTGTTTCTTCAGTTTTGCCATCTCACTAGGTGCCATTCTGTAGGATGCTTTGGATATCGGACTTATACCAAGCATCATATCAATAGTGAACTCAACTTCCCTTACTGGTGGCAATCCACTAAGGTCTTTTGGAAATACTTCTGGGAATTCGTTGACCACTGGTATGTCCGTCAATGATGACTCAGTTTCAGCCTGTACCAAGAAAAATACCATGTACACTAGGCAACTTTGACTTAGAATCTATTAGCTTCTTGGGCAGTGAGAAGATTTAAACGTACTGTAGTGTTTGCCATTGATTATGAATACAGAATCCTCTTGTTACCATA
The DNA here is from genome assembly GCA_037074495.1 of Acacia confusa. Classification (NCBI taxonomy): domain Eukaryota; kingdom Viridiplantae; phylum Streptophyta; class Magnoliopsida; order Fabales; family Fabaceae; genus Acacia; species Acacia confusa. The sequence continues at coordinate 17,943,294 of CM073511.1, forward strand.
GTCGATTAAGGTATTGTTGGTCGTCAAACAATTCAATCTTAGTATGACATCAATACCCACTAACGGTAAGCAAATCAAGTCTGATATGGACTCACGTCTATTTACACTCAATATACAACTTAAACAAGAATCAGATACTACAAACTTAACACCAAGAGGTGTGTTTACAATCAAATCATATGGTAACCTATAGGTGTCTATTGCTAGCCTTTTAGTACAATCACAAGCGATAAAAGAATGACTAGCACCTGAGTCAAACAATGCTTGTAAGGAGTTACCATTTAGTAAGATCGTACATTGGATCATGTCGAGAGATTTTTTGGCTTCTTCATGAGTTAGAGCAAAGACTCTCCCTTGGTTTTGTGGCCTCAGCTTTGGGGCACGCTGTGGGTAGTTGAAGCTAAAGTGTCCTGGCTGTTGACACTTGAAACAAACTAGCTTTTCATCACACCTCATCCCGAGTGGTTCTTCGCACATTTCTCGCATGGTCAAGGCACTGATGGTCTAGGGTGGCTATGCCTAGGTTGATTTGGCTTCTTATTCGCAACCTTGTAGCTGAACTAATTCCCCTTCCTTTTATGGTCATTTGAGGGGTTTCCACAGCTAGTATTGCTTTAAATTATCTCCATTTTGCTTGCACGTAACTCTTTTAGGATATACTCAATCATCCTACATTATTCCATAGTTTGGTTGAATGTAAGAAACAATCGAGATGTCAATGTATCCCTCATCTCCAACTTTGGCCCTACAACAAGCATATCTGCCCTTAAACTCCATCTTCATTACGGTTCATATATTTTGAGTAGCGAGACAGATTGGTAAACTTGGATAGATAGTCATCAAAGGACTTTCCTGCGTTTTTCTTGACGGTCATGAACTTGGACTTCATAGCCAATTGAACATATTGGGGAAAGTACTTCGCGTTAAATTTCTCTTGGAATATCTCCTAGGTGACTGATATGTAGTAGGTATAAAGGGTCATTGCTACGTTCCTCCACCATCTATCAGCATCACCTTCCAGCTTATAGATGGCTAACTATGCCTGCCGCTCTTCTAGGCACTCTATGACTTCAATGATCTTCTCTAATCTTAGCAGCCAATTTTCAGTTGTCTGTACATCAAACTTACCAATGAATGATGGTAGTTTATGCTTACAGAATTGGATAGTCCAGAACTGTGACTCTTCGAGGGATCTTTTTCTCTGCCTCTATACAAAAGGTTCAACTTCCAATTGTAGGGGCTCATCCACTGGTTCCTCATCTTCTTTAGTTATCTCTGCAACTTCAACATGGTGTTTCTCTTTATTCCTTTTCATTCTCAAAGCGAACACTTCTTCCCTAAGTTCCCGTATAGCATCATGGTGTTCTTCTAGTATTCCCAGAACTCGTTGAATAGGGTCCTGGGCTTAGGCTTCTTGTTTAGCTAGAGGCGGATGCAGTTCTGGCCCATATTGGGCCTTCCTGATCCTTGCCCTCGGCCTCTACTCCATACAGGTATATCTTATTCTAGTTGTTGCCTATGTATTTCCCTTGTGTTCATCATTGTAACACTTTTGTACCATACACCAAAGAGATTAGTCGTTAATAACAAAGGAAAAATAGTTATTCACAACATTGATATGCAATTTAAAAGCATAAATCATACATGTTACTAACGCTTCCGTAATCATACTAAGTCGTTGATCGAAGCATATTTTGATGTGTTATTCCATAATTAATTTGGGATTTAATGATGTTAATTGGGCCAAAAATGTATTATTTATGATTAATTTGGATTAATGAGTCATTACATGAAAAATGTGTTAAAAAGGGTAAAATTGTCATAATTATTGTTATTATTCTTATTCCTTATTTCTTAAGAAGATTTGATGTTGGCTAGGTTGGTTTAAATTGTAGGTGCTTGAAGAAATTGGACCAAAGTGGAGAAAGGAAGTTTGAGCTCAAGTTATAAAAGTTTCAGTTTAGTCCCTCCACAAAGTTTTATAATTCTCAGTTTAATCCCTAGTCAAAACTTGTGTTTTGACCAAAGACTTTCAAACCTAGATGCTATTGGATGATTAAAACAAAAAGAGAGACAAAAAAAAAGCCCCGACAAATCTGAGATATCAAGAGAGTAGAGATGCAGTCGCGAGGGACAAATCATCGAGCTAGAATCCAACCTTTCTACATTTACTCCACCTCCACTGTTCATCCCAGTCTCCGGTGACCTCCCCTGTCACCTCCATCGTCACCGGCAACCTCCACAACGTAACCACCATTTTCTTTAGCCGACAGATCCAACAGAAATCACATTAAGTGTCGCGGACTGAGGCTCAACCTTCGCCTTCTTCTTCCTCTCTCACCGGTGACATCCTTCACCATCACCATCGCCGATGAGCTTTTCACCATCACCATCGCCATCAGACCACTGCACTACCGTGAAAGAGGGAGATCAGGAAGATCTAAGAATTTGAAAACACGGAGCGCCGCGAGATGAGAGGGATCGATCCTTCCTTCCTTCCTTCCTCCACCTTGGCTCCCTTCGCTGCCAGCCTTCCTCTTCATCTACCACTACTTACCACCATCTCTCACACTTCATCATCACCATCATCCTCTCCATCTCTTAACGCATCTATCATGAATTTTTTGAATTCTAGAAGAGTTCTTGCTATAGGTAAAATAAAAGCTATGTTATGTGGTTGATTCTCCAATTCTTGGGGATGGATAGTGGCTTGAGTTCCAGAGCATAAAACAGGGAGTTTATTTTGTTCAATCTATTTTCTCTAATTATATTTGAATTTTCATGTTTTAGGAATATTGGATTGTATTGTTGAGACTTAGTTTACCCGTTTGGATAACTTTGTGGATTGAACATATGTGATTAGATTGGATTTCTGTGGCTTGTTGGATTTATATATATGTATTTCCTTTATTGATTCAATAATATTGTGTTTTCTACATGTTATTGTTAGATAGTATAATTGAATTGGATTAATTGGGTGGTATGTTATCACATTCATTTTAAGAGGAAGCAAGTTGCATCAGTCTAATCCTAATTGGACACTAATTGTACTTCAATAGTGCCTTAAGAGGTGATTGCTAGTTACGGTAGTAGTAGTAATCACTAATCACTACTACAAAAAGGGGAAATTACTTCCCTAAAAGACGTCCTTATTTTAAAAAAGGAAGTAAAAAGTATAGGCGGAGACTTAGGGCGCCCCAAATATAAGTTTAGGGCGCCTAAAATTTAATTTTCGGCGCCCTAAACTTATATTTGGGGCGCCTAAAATTAATTTTAAAACTTTAGCCAAAAAACTATCCAAATTAGCGCCAAAAATATGATTTTTGGCACAAAAAAATTAATTTTAGGCGCCCTAAATAAGTTTAGGGCGCCTTAAAAATATTTTAGGTGCCCTAAACTTAATTTTAGGGCGCCTAAAATGGAATTCATTTTTTTTTTTGGCCAGCCACAGATGCGTGTTAATACATTTTTTTTTTAGCGCCCTATAAGATATATATGTCGCCTTTTAGAAATTAAAGGCGCCCTTTTTGTTCATTAGGGCGCCTTTTAATTATTTAAATATTCTAAGGTGCCCTTTTTGTTCAACAGGGCGCCTTTTAATTTTTTTTTAATATGATAAGGTGCCCTTTTTATTCAATAGGGCGCCTTTTATACTTTACTAACTCGACAAAACCGTCTTCTCCGTCTTCTCTGCTTATTGCCAAAATAATTCTCTGCTTCTCCTCCTTCAACACCCGTAGCTCTCCCGACCCTTTGCTTACCAATCTTCCCTCTGCTTCTCCCTCCTTGAACACTCGCCCTGCTCTTCCCTCACTTCTTCCCTATGTCACGCCTTCGCGACAGTCACCCTCACTCTCCCCTACCGACATTGTGCACCGCCGTCTCCTCCGTAGCTCTTCAATTTGCTCGCAGGTCGACTTGTTCATTTCCGGTTTCGCCCCCACTTAGGGTATTGACTTGATGGATCATTGAGAGGTATTTATTTAGCAAATTTTTCCCTCCTTCCCGACAGTTGCTTGATGATTTAGGGTATTGGCTTGATGATTTTGGTGGTGTGTTATGAGTTTATTTTGAATGCCCGTTAGATGTTTGATGAAATGTGTGAAAGAGAACTTATATGGGAGCCCACTGGTTGAAAATATCCTTCATGACAGCTGAATAATTGCCTCCAATTTATTGTAAGCCACCATTTGAAAATGAAACCATGCTACACATCAATGTACCAATCATTTTTATTTCTTTTCGCGATCCTTCTTCTCTGGCTTGGAGCGTTTTGGACAATTCACTAGGTCATTTCTCGCCTTTTGTTTATTTCTTGCGATTTGCTTCTGCTGGTTTGTTTTTTCCTTCTGCTTCAATTTACCAACTTAATAAATTAGGCAGATGTCTATAATCAAAATGAAATTCACACACTCATTTGTATCTCCCGTTCCCACTATCGGATTTGGTCACCTCGGTCAATCTGTTTTTGGTGGTTCTCTTTTGTCAGGAGTCTTATTCAATCATTTTACGTTGGTTAAGATTAATCTAGGTCAGAATAAATTAGTATTAGTATTAGTATTAGATTAATTAAATTCCCTTATAAAATCAATCCAGAGTTCTAGAAAAATGAAAAAAAAGATGATGCTTATTACAACTTTGATAGAATGACTAGGGATTGATAACACTCAGTGATCTCTATTCACCGGCAATAACTGGAATGAAGTTTTCTGGTCCAACTTTTTGGCTTCCCCTATGTAAAAAAATTACCAAAATAAAAAATTGAGATGTACATTTTTGTATAAAAAGATTGTATTAACAAAGTATTTAATGATTATAAACCTCCCAAGTTAATTTTATCTTCTCATTTTTCCAATATTCTCATTTTATCTTTGAAATATTGCATTTGAATTATTCTAATGTTTTCTTTATTGTTGTTGTCTTTAGGTTGAATAAAGCAAATCAATTTCAAGCATTGGAATTTAGAGTTGAGGTAATTATAGTTAAATATTGTTTTTTTCTCTGTGCATTGAACTAGGTAAACTTTGTCGTATGAATAATGATGTTTTAGAAGTTTATAGTTTATGACTCAAACAACTTAGACATATTTGTATATTTTGTATTGATGAAATTATTGGATTTAATAGATGATATTTTGTAAATTGCCTTAGTAAGTTTTCTTGAGTTAAGCTGAGTAAGCTTTGTTCAATTAAGCTGAAATTATTGGTTGTTGAAATTTTGGGATGTCTTATTTTTAAGGCGAAATGCTGCCAAATTTTGATAAAAAGATTGAGAAAAAAGCATGTCGTTCTTGAAATTGTTATGAACTTCACTGTTGTTGGAAATGTCTTAGGTAATAATAAAATGGGTCATAGTTGGATGAATGCTTTGAGAACTAGTGAAGAATATGAGAATAGGGTGGAAGAGTTTATTGAATTTGCAAGAAGGAATGTGGCTACAAAAAATGGAATGTATTATTGTCCATGTGTTAATTGTTTAAATGGGGTTCGACGAGATATTGTTACTATAAGGGATCACCTAATTTGTGATGGAATAAACCTTCGATACACAACATGGATATGGCATGGTGAGGAGGTAAGTACCAGTGCGTCCCACGAAAATGAAGTTGAGGTAGATGACGATGGAATGGAGAGAATGATTCATAATGTTGAGGTCGAATCTTTTGCACAACCGCATGAATATGATAGCGTGCGGAGTGATGCAGAGACACCTTTGTTCCCTGGGTGTACTAAGTATACACGGTTGACTGGGACCTTACATTTGGTCAACTTAAAGGCAACTTGTGGGTGGACTGATAGTAGTTTCATGTCACTGCTTCAATTGTTGTGTGACATGTTGCCAAATGATAATGTACTTCCAAATCGTATGTATGAGGCCAAGAAAATCTTGTCTGCGATGGGCATAGAGTATAAAAAGATACACAGTTGCCCTAATGACTGCATATTGTACAGAAATGAGTATGAAGGCCTGAGTAATTGTCCGAAGTGTAAGACTTCACGATACAAAGTGAAGAAAGGTGGTGGTTCTAGAGATCAGACAACAAAAGCTCAACCTTTGAAGGTATTGTGGTACCTTCCAATAATACCGCGGTTTAAGTGTCTCTTTACTAGTGAAGCAACGACGAAGAAGTTGAGATGGCATTTTGATGAGAGAATATCCGATGCAAAATATCTTCGGCACCCGGCTGACTCTCCACAATGGAAGAAAATAGACGAAATGTTTCCTCAATTTGGCAGTGAGCCAAGAAACCTTTGTCTAAGGCTTTGTACAGATGGCTTCAATCCGTATCGAACTCTTAGCAGCACCCATAGTGCATGGCCAGTTCTCCTTGTAATATACAACTTACCTCCCTAGCTATGTATGAAACGCAAGTTTGTGATGCTCTCTATGATGATTTCTGGACCAAAACAGCTCGGGAACAATATCGATGTGTACTTGGCGCCGTTGGTTGAGGATTTGAAGAAATTGTGGGATGAAGGTGTAGATGTGTTTGATGCATATAAGAAGGAGTCTTTCAAGATGCGTGCAATGATTTTTACCACGATAAATGACTTTCCCGCATACGAAAATTTGTCAGGGTACAGTGTCAAGGGGCATAAAGCATGTCCAATATGTGAAGCAGACACAAATTTCCATCAACTAAAGCACGGAAAAAAAACGGTCTACCTCGGTCACAAGAAGTTTCTTGATCGGTTCCACCCATATCGTAAGTTAAGAAAGCGTTTTAACGGCTTTCCGGAGCATAGAACGGCTCCAAAGGCATTAACCAGAAAGGATGTTTGTAATACCTGAAAAAAAAATTATTATAATAAAAAGAAAAATAATTATCTTAATACCTATTTTAAATAGGTGAATATGGGGTCTCAAATTGTTGTATTGTATTTATTTTTGTTTATAGGAAATTTTTCTTAGAATTTAGGAGTATAAAAATTAATTTAGCTTGTTGATATAAAAACCAATATTTTAGGGATTTAATTAGGACTTAACTCATTTGTTCCTAATGTAACTTCATGAGACAAAATCTCTCTAAGTAAGAATAAATAAATTATACAATGATATTAACCCTAAATCCTAAAGTCTAAATGGACCAATAAGGGAATTGTCTTCTTGAGCATGAGAGGACAATTAAGACAAAACTTCATAATTAAAAATAAAGGGAGGAGGGACGAAATTTTTAAGGAAAATGGAAGAAAAAGAATAAATCAATTAAAGGAGTAGGAGAAGATAACTTGGTGAGCAAGTTAATTTTCTTAGGGAGCAAGTAATTGCTTAATTAGAGAAAAATTAGGAGAAAACCTATAGAAATTAAATCATAACTTGAGATTTTGAAGTTAAATATCCAAGATAAATACATATTTAGAATCAGGGAATTATGAGCTTCAACTTGGCTATTCCCAAAGATATTTTCGATTACGTTTAAGATTCATACTTAAACATTTTGGGAATTAAAAATCACCATAAATCTAACCATAAAATTAGGATTTCAAAAGTGAGATTAGATTTTGAATTTAAATACCAACTTACACCTAACTAAATTAGGATTTGGGATTAATTAGGATTAACTTAGTGAAGAAGAGGCTTTTCTTGAGGACCAAGCAAACAAATTTCTAGAAGGGGGAGGGGGAAATTTCGGCCAAGAGGGAGAGGAAGGCCAAGATCATTTCTTTCTCTCCAAGTAATGATCCAAGAGCCAAGATCAAGCAAGAGTTGCAAGATGTTTAACCTCTCCTTGCCTATAAATAGAGAGCCTTGGCTAAACACATTCCTCACACCAATCCTTCTAGCCTTGGCTGCAATTTAGGGAGAGTAAGAGAGGGAGGAGCTGCTGGAGAAAGAGATACAAGAAGTCTTCAAGAGGTATAAGAGTTCTTAGCTTCTAAGTTTAAGTTCTTAGTTTATAAGTAGAAATGCTAGAAAAAGTTGTTTTAATCTTCAATCTTCCATATACAGTTTTAATTTCATGTTTTTGAGGTTTCCATTGTCTCTATTTCGAAAAATTGATGAAGAGGGAGTTATATCAAAATTTTTGGAAGATTAGGATCAAAATAGCGAAGCTCTGGCGAAATTAGTAAAATCTGAGTAAGTAATAAAGATGCTAGTATTTTATGATGAAGATGATGTTCTAAAATTCTGGGAAAATTCATGATGAAAGTAGACATATAGGGCTTTCTAAATCTATAAAGAGTGTGTCATTTGAAGCTCTGTGCACAAAGATAAAAATCTTAGAAGTTAAGTTACATTTTCTGGGCGAAAATCTGGGCAATGGTTTGAATTCTGGAAACTGGGAATTTTCCAGGAGTTCTGGGTAAGTTATAGTATTTTTCCTTGAAAGTAGACATCTCAAGGATTCCGGGAAATTTTACGAATCCTCATTTCGATTTTTGTGGAATTAGTTATGATTTTTCGAAGTTAGGCGAAATTCTGCCCAGAAATGCTGAATTAACGTTTTTTCCGAAAATTAAGTGGAAATAATTAGAAATAAATCCTTCAAGGGTAAAAATGTCAAGTGTGGCCAAGATGTCTCTTGAAATGTTGTTTGAGAATTAATTGAGACAATATTACCCTTTTAGGATAGACTGTGCTCGCGTACCGTCAACGAAACGTGCCCAACGACCCATTAAACTCAGGTACGGACGCGTATTGTAACCTTAACTCTTATGCTTATGGTTTGGTTATATATGATTGTTGTTTTCACATGATAATACTCTGTTTTGAAATTTACTCATGAGAGTTGAATTGTATACGGGTTATAGTCTTGATAACACCGTTGAGTTTTCCTAGCGCTGAGGACACGATGGGCCGTCGTGGCACTGGTTATGTGCAGACTGGGATAACATACATATTGCAGTGGCTGTGTTATGTTATTGCCTTACATGTGGATATTTGTTTGAAACTATGATTATGTTGTATATCTGTGATAACTGTCATATACTGTTTACATAAGCATGAGGTTAACCGTTACCTGAGGTTCAATGGAAATTGAACCTCAGCCTCTGCCATAGCCTCAGGATCCCGGGAAGTGATCGAGGACAAGGGTAAGAAGCCGGTATGAGGACCCTGCGGAGGCATCGTCTTTTTGATACTTATGTTAGAAGTATTAGACTTGAATGACTGTATTAGTTAACATTTAGTTAGATACACTACATACAATGTTATTCAGTTACTCTTTGTTTATGTAAAATATTTTCAACTCTCAGCTCCAGAAACGTTTATGAAAAACGGGATGTTATAATGTTTATAGTCGGGTGAAACATATCAATGTCATATTGGGTAAGCAGCGAAAGATTGTGGGTGAGAAGAATATTTGGAAAAATAGATCAATTTTCTTTGATCTTTCACATTGGCGTAGTCTTAATGTGAGACACAGTCTTGATGTGATGCATGTGGAGAAAAACGTTTGTGATAGCCTTGTCAGTACTCTTTTGCACATACCAGGAAAGACTAAAGATGGAATTAGTGCGGGACTAGACATGGTTGATATGGGAATAAGAGAACGGTTACATCCAAAAGTAAAAGAAGATGGTAAGAATGTATACATGGAGCCAACAGCTCATACACTGTCAAAAGCAGAGAAAAAAAAGCTTTTGTGAGTGTTTATATAACATGAAGGTTCCACAAGGATATTCTTCTAATTTGAGAAGGTGTGTTTTAATGGACGATTTGAAGTTAGTGGGAATGAAGTCCCATGATTATCATGTGTTGATGTAACAACTATTGTCAGTAGCTATTAGGGGCATTATGAAAGATGAAGTATGAACCACTATAACGAAATTGTGTATTTTCTTTAATGCTATCTGTAACAAAGTCATTGACATTGAAAAGTTGGATGAATTGGAAAATGAGGGTTATATTATTTTGTCCCAACTAGAGATGTATTTTCCTCCTTCATTTTTTGATATAATGGTGCATCTGATAGTGCACTTGGTAAGGGAGGAAAGGCTTTGCGGTCCAGTTTACCTAAAGTGGATGTACCCTTTCGAGCGATACATGAAGATCTTAAAAGGGTATTCTAAAAATCCTTATCGACCGGAAGCCTCAATAGTTGAGAGATATGTAGTTGAAGAGGCTATGGATTTTTGCAAAGATTATCTATCAATGGTGACAATACAATCTCAGCATGACGAGGGGATAAGCGAGGGAACTCGAGGAATAAAACTGAAGAATAAGCCTCGTGAAGAAGTGTTGCAAGCACACCTGTACATCTTGAATAATATGGAAGAAGTTCAACCATACATTGATGAACACAGAAAGAGTTTGAAGAATAAGAATCCAAGGAAGAATGACATACAAATAGCTCATGAGCAAAAGAAGACGTCATCACAAATACTGGTTCGTCACTTTCGATATATCTGCATTTGTATCATCTTTGCTTATTACTTGAAATCTAATTATCTTTCATTTTACCTTGCAGCAAACGTACAACATCTCCAACAATACGGCAATGCACAAGAAATGGATGAGTTTGGTCCGTAGACGTTGGAAAGACTTCAAGAATAAGCTGAGTAAAAAGTGGATTCGAGGGGAAAGGAGGGGCGAGGATCCATGTCAGATATATCCTTATATTTCTCCCGAGGACTGGAGGGCATTTGTGGCGTCGCGGCAAAATCCACAATTTATTGTAAAATTCTTTTATTTGTATCATTTCTTTTATTTGACAACTTAGGCTCAGTTTTATTTGTTTTCTTGTCACAATAAATAAGTGAAGCCAATAAAGAGAGGAGTGTGGCAAATAAGTATCCACATTGTCTCTCCCATGGTGGGTATAAAAAGCTAGTCCAGAGAATGATGGCAGAGCAGTTAGAGAGAATGAAGAAAGCTGCCGAATCCGATCCTTCCACTGTTGTCCAGCCCCCTGCACCTCCTCCTCATCACAAGAAATGGCAAGCTGCGAGGAAGAGGGGAGACAACTATATAAATGCAGATGTTGCAGAGGTTGCCACGAAGATCGTAAGTAGTTAAATTAGACGTTTTAAATAGCCTCGGTTATTTCATATTATAGGGTTTATTTGTTATTTATGAAACATCTTATGATACAAGATGCACTTGAGGAGCAGAGTTCCCAAGGTTCATTTACGCCGGGTCCACGGATGGACATTTTGTCAGCGGTGATTGGGAAGCCGGATTACCCTGACAACATTCGAGGGGAGCCTATCGGAGTTACTGCCACAACATATTTTGGACGGCGTTCACGGTTCTATGACGAGGACAACCCTAGTCTTCAGCTTGTGGCCAAAATCAAAGCGGGACTATTTGACGAAATCATGGCACAAGTACGATCCGAAGTTCAAACTATGATAGATTCGAGGGACATTACGGTTCAAGCAACCCATGAATCCCCGGCCTTTCCTAGCAGTAAAGAGAGTTTTAACCCTCCGGATGTTGATCTCGGCAAACCTTTTCACATTCCACAGGGAGGACAATCTCCGAATGTTGATCTCGGCGAACCTTCTCACATTCCACAGGGAGGACAACTGTGCACTCTCTTTTTGGATGACCCACACCAGCGTATTGGTGCTGATGCTCTTATTTACACGGATCACACTACCCACAATAATATTGAAATTCCAAAGGACCTACGCAGGGTGACTGTGAATTGTGTTCGAGAAGGGGAAGCCAAAACACACATCCTGATTGAAGATGATGAGGTTCCTGATTTAGGCCAGGCCATAGGATCGTTCATCCTTTAGCCGCATCATCTTATTCAGATGGCGGCGGCGACACCTCCAATGATAAGGAAATACATTACTTGAACTTGCTTTTCATTGGTAACTCACTCATAATATGTTTGTTCATCCTTTGTTTATGTTTTCATAGAATGTACAAGATGAGGGCAATTTTCCACACTTAGCACTATTGCGAGAAATGTACAAGGACATCAGCTCTCTCTCCTTCAAGATTCAACCGGGCATTGTCGGCACAGACAAGACCTATGAGTTTACAGTTGACAAAAAAGATGTTCGAGAATTTATGCATATAGAGGATCTTGATTTAGTCATTCTTGAAGTTGCAATAATGTAAGTTTTTTTACCCTTTAATTATTGCATTGATCTTTTGTTATTTTCTATACTCAACAACGCTTATCATTTTATTTCGATCATAGTGCCTACTACGACATATGCGTCCAGAACGGCCGAACGGGTTTGTATGGATTCTTAAGTCCAATAAACACGACCAAGACTCACAGTCTGTTTGTCAGAAGGACGCTTTATGTTGGTGCTACAATTGCCGGGGAAGACGATCATTATTATCTAGCCCCAATACTTGAAGGGTATGTATTTTATCTTTTTCTATTTAAGATTTTTGAAAACAAATTCCTTTCTTATCTTAATTAATATTAAAATGTATATGTTGTAGTGGTCATTAGACCCTGTGTGTTGCATGTCTTGACAAGAACGTATGTTATTGGTTTGATCCCTTACGTGGTGGCAAGCCAAACGAAGAAATCAAAACCATGTTTGCCAAGTAAGTAAATTTTCGTGTAAGTCATTGATTCTTTATTTATATGATTTGTTTTCATGTCTGTTAACTTCCATTTTAAGGATAATGCATTCAAGGCAGCTAGATCGATTTTATCAAAAGCAGAGCAGGGTGGACCGAAGTGGTATTATCCGAGAGTAAGTAGTTTCAATTCAAGTTATTTTATTGACACAATGGTAGCTTTCAATATGCCTTCAGTCGTTTTAACAATTTGCTTTTGATTTATAGTGCCCTCGACAGCTAGGGACCTCTGAGTGCAGATACTATGTTATGTTTTATATGTATACCATCGTTTCGAGCGAACATACTACAGGTTTTCAAAATGTATGTGATCGCTCTGTGTTTCTCAAATGATAATATTTTGGGTTGTACTTGAGTTAATTATTTCATTAACTGCATTTGTTTAACTTATACCTTTTTTTCGAATTTATAGTTTTTTGATAGTCAGGATCCGTGCTTGGAGGAAGAGATCGATACAGTTCGGGAGGCTTTGGCTGCAAATTTTATTCAACATATATAGATATATACATCATGTGTTGCCTTGTTCACCTTTAATACTCTTGGTTTCTGCAGAATTGATAATTGTTAATAGCCTTGAAAATCATATCAATCATTTAGAGTTTTGTTGATGTTGTGATCCTTGTTCTGTATTGGAATTGAAACTTGGAGCGATACATGAATTTTTGGTCAGTTTAAGTAATAGTTTGTTGTTGAAGTTGTTGGTCACTTGCTGCTGAATTTGATGGTGACTTGTTGTTCACTTGATAGGAATATGATTAATCATATGAATCTCTAATTATTGTCTTTTTACTGAATTCAAGTTATAAACTTTGTTTTGTTGTTCCGATTGTTGGTGACTTGTTGTTTTTGGTCACATATACATATCATGTACATCATGTTTTGTTGTTACTGTTGTTGTGGGATGCTCATTGTTATTACAGAAGTTTGGAAAATGAAATTTTGAAGTTGTTGGTCACTTGCTATTGAATTATGTTCCTTAATTGCATTAGATGAAAACATTAAGTCGAATTCTTATCCTGAAACTTTTGTTGTTGCATTATGCATGGAACTTTGATCCGGATTTCATGAGCTACTATGATCAATTGTAGTCTTTATGTTGCCAAATGCATTTTGGTCTAAACTGATCTGTACATGAATTTCTGAATATGTCAAAGAGTTTTGCGTGCTGTCACAAATCACTGTAGTTTGCTGCACTTGTTTTGATTTGAAATCAGATTGTATGTTTAAAATACCATTACAGGTTTCAGTTTATCAATGCCACAAAGTAGCACATTTCTTTGAAAAAAAAAAATCTATTATAAGGCGTTCTATACTTAAGTATAGGACGCCTTATATGCAAACAGGACACATTAAAGGCGTCCTGTTTGAAGGAAAGGACGCCTAAAAAAGGCGTCCTTTAGGAAAAGTAGGACGCCTTTTTTAGGCGTCCTATATTTACTAAAGGACGCGCGTCCTAGAGTAAATATAGGATGCCTTAAAAAGGCGTCCTTTCTTTCCCTTAGGGTGCCTTTTTAAGGCGTCCTATATAAGTTATATGGCGTCTTTCTACTACTTCCCTTGGTCAAATACCCTACAAAATAAGTACCTTTTTTGCCTTTAATTTAGGACGTTTTTAATGTTTTTTGTATTAGTGAATTAAGAACACTAGACTCAAGCGTTTGATTGAGGTTTTTCATCAAGACTTAGTGAAAATTTACTCCTATATCTAATTGAACTATGATAGTTACTACTCCATTTTCAAGAGCATTAATTCATTATACATTTTCACCCTCAATTCCATTAAAGAAAATACCAAAAACAATAGTTTTGAATTTAATTTAATTACATTTTTATTTTAGTTTATTGATTCGAAAATTCAAAACCAATTTTCTCCTTATTTTTATTGTATTTGCATGTCATTTAGATTACTTATGAATCAATAATAAAAGGCTCCTCGAGATAGAACTAGGTTTGTAGGTTTGTCTATATATATCATTAATAAGAAAACGATGGTCATGATAGCAAAAAAAAATTAAAAAAAAACGATGACAGCTAACTTACAAAGGTGCTGATATGCTTCTGGTTTTTCTCCTCTGTTTCTTGACGCTAGAACAGGGCAGAGAATGATCAACTTTCTTTCTCTCACGTCTCACTCCCCCTGCGACTCTCTCTCTATCTCTCTCTGCGCCTCACTCTCTCGGCTGCGTGAATGGGAAAACAATGGAGCGCGCGCGCGCGCACACACATATATATATATATATATATATATATATATATATATATATATATATATATATATATATATTGCAATGGTCCAGAGGAAACCTAGGCTAACCTTAGGTGAAAGTAGGATCTCAGAGTAGCAAAAATGATATTCACTTTCATTCCCTGAACAACTTGCATCACCAAAAACATGTTGGCTCAGCTTCAGCGCAACGAAACTGCGTGTGCGTTTTCAGGTTGCTCTACCTGATGGTTCTGCATGGGTTATCACGTTTGGGCCAAGAATAATGGATATAGGAGATGGCTTTGTTGAGTGAAGCATATGAGATATATGTGTGTGCGCGCGCGCGCGCTCCCATGACTGATGCTAACGTGTTGTTCAGTGGATTTGTCTTGCCGTGTTTTCGATGGGTTGGAGAATATCTTGGGCTGAATCATCTGTTACATATATTACCTCATATATATCGGCTTCATTTTCATTTTCATTTTCTTTATTTTAATTAAATTTTCAAATAATTAAATTAATAATCATTTCAGGACAATTTTGTAACTTAATTTTCCATAATTCTTAGGCCTAATTATCCCTTATTTGGAATTATTTCTTCATCCCACAAATAATTTAATGGAAATAAGTCATGATTTGAAATAATTATTCTAATAATTATTTCCAAAATTCATGAGTTAACTCCATATAATATTCTAATTACAAATCCCTAAATTTTGGGATGTTAAATAGTCAAAGAACAAGGTAATAAGTTTCCACTAATTAATTAGTCCACTCCATCAATTAATTAATTAGTGCATGAATATCCTAATTTTCACAGAAGAAATTGAGAAAGAAAAAAAGGTTATAAATTAAACTGCGTTTCTCTATAATGTCTCTATTTTTTAGCTAAGAGATATTTTTAATTATATTGAAAATAAAAAAAGCCCAAAATGCATTTAGCGAAACTAACAAAAAATTTTCTAATTTGCTATTTTCCATGAAAAATCTTCAAGAGTTTTGAAAAGAGATTGTTTATTTATACAACTTTAATAAAATTATTTCCATGTGCTGAATCATATATAGCATCAATTATAAAGCATACATAAATTTAAAAAATAAATGTCTTAATGTTAAAGTATGAATATAAAACATAAATTTTTTTTATAATATTATTAAATTAAATATCTTTGTGTCGGTGGCCAGCTTTGGATACTGCAAACTTTCACTGTGTGATTATTCAATTAAATATTGGTCACTGTGACCTGTGCTAAGTGGAAAATGATTACATACCTTTGAAACATCATGTTATAGCTAGCTAAAAAACGAAAGAAAGAAAGAATCATCATGTTATTTATATTTGTTTCAAATAGAAATAGTCTTAAATTAAATAAATTAATATCACACTGGAGATGAATGGATGCTGATTCACATATCAGCACGTGTTAATTAAGACTATATAAAGTATTATTTCTTATGTATGTAGTAATGTAGAGGGGGAAAAAACCATAGTATTTAAATAAAAATGATACAAATGAATCAACAATATTTAAAGTTATAAATATCGTACGTTAATTGTCACATATTACAATTCCTTCAAACTTAATTAATTACATTAAGTAGAGGCAGGCACGAAACCATAATCATAAGAGAATTGAAGCAGCAGCATCGCATTCATTTCCTCCTCCTTAATAGTAACAGAATCGTCGTAGTCGTCATCATAGTAATCATCATCACTATCAAATTCGGGAGACTGAGTTTTGTCGCTGCCAACTATACAAATATGAGAAAAATGACAATATCAAAATCAATTTAGCAAAAAGAAAATATGGTAAGGGAGAATTGTGCCTCGTGACTAAATACTCATTGTTCCATCTATGAGTTTGTGTTATGTCAGCAATAAATAGTGTTAAATATTTTCTTAATTACAAATTTGCATTATGGGGATGTTAAATACTTGTAATTCGATTAATTGTGGCAAACATGCCTAGTTTGAGGGCCTACTGAATAATTAATTTGTGAATTTGGCCCTTTACTATAAATTTCTCCAAAATTTAAATAAATAAATAGAAGAATCTATTCATAGTCAAATATGGGTGGGTTTGGATTGTATAAATGTGCGTGTACCTTTGAAGAGCAGCAAGTGTGGTTTCGAAGAAGAGGGGGCATTCTTTAACTGTAAGATATATTAGATTTGGAAGTGAGTTGTTGTAGAAGCCTTCCTCGTTGATTCCAACTTCGCTATTACAAAGTCCCTTTAGTTGAGAGCACTCTTCAATCCTCAGATATAACAATTGTGGAGGAAGCAGAAGTATTTGAGTAGAGGGCAGAGAGGGGAAGAGCCATTTCAACTTCCTGCATCTCATCACTGAAAGAGTGCAAAGTTGTGGGAAGCACAATGAATTATTTGGAAAGTGATTATGCTCTTCTTCTTCTAATGACATCACTTCCTCCAACTCTTCACATTCTTCAATCCATAGATTCTCCAAACATGGTAGGCTTCTTATCACAGTGCTTGGGAATATACACTTCAATCTTCTACATTTAATCACCAATAACACAACAAGATTTTGAAACTTGATGAAAGTGGGGCCCTCCCATATAGATATGAGGTTCATTGAATCCTCCAACCACAAGCGTTCTGCTCTTGAGATCAACATCATCCCTTTTTCTTCATTTACATTGGATGAAGTATCAACATTTGAATCTTCTGTTGAAACCTGTGGCAAACGCAATTTCAATTAAAAAAAGACAAATTTATTCGCATCAATCCAATTATTAGTGGTAAAATATTTTTCTAAAAAAATTTATATTTAAAAATAAAAAAGAAATAGATATATTGTAAGCATACCAATGGAGCAAACCTTCTTTGGATCATTTTAAAAGATTACATGCCAAAAAATCAATTTATTAAAGATCTAGTTTACTACACACGCAATTATTTCATATTTTTCATTTGGTGTGCTCCAATATTGAAAGAAAATCTAATTATGTTTGTGTACATACATCAAGTATTGTTTTTCTTCTTTGTGTCCTTACATCTCCTTCTAATTTATAAGTTCTCTATTTAATTTAGACAGTTGCAGCTAGCAACATGATATATATGATTCTAATCCACATATTATTCCATCTAAATTTAGAGACTCCAAAATGATACTATAAATTATTCACTCATACCAATAATGTTCCCAACAGTTGAAGAACTGATCCCAAAATTGAATCAACAAATTTGGGGCAGTTGCAAATGCTGATGCACCTCAACTCCACCTGAATCTGTAACCCTACTTGACAAACACTCTTGAAATTTGGCAAATTCCTTAGCTCTATCATCTTCAAACTTGAAAGCACCATTGTGTCACTATAGTTGGCATCATCTTCACCACTATGTCCAAAAATAACCTCCAATTCCTCACAATTAGATAAGGTTAGGGAGGTCAAGTTTGGAAAGCTGTTTTGGACAATAGTGCTCATTGAGAATAAAAACTTCAACTTTTTACAGCCAATCACTTCTAAGGAATGAAGGTATTGGAAGCTCAAAAGTTGTGTGAGAACAACACCTCCTAGCATTTGTTGTTTTGATCTCAATATTTCAGAGTCGTAGGTTTCTTCTTGGTCATCATCACCAATGATTCGCCAATTGTGATGTTCAATTCTAGGACTTTGAATGTCAAGCTCTCCAACATTTAGAACAGATAGCGGAAGATTGAGAGCCTCTTTATTATTTAATTGGCTGTATTTCAACTCATACTCCCTTACATGTCTCTGCATATATAACATATAAGTTGGGGGAAATAAAATATTACAAGTTCATTGGAAAGATCATGATTATAGAAAGAGATCAAATTAACCAAAATCTTCACACGCAATATGAGACTTGAGATTATAGTACAGTTAACATCAATACCTATTTTGTCAAATCAAATGATTTTTCATGTTTCTCTACTTTATGTCATTATTAAGGATCAAACTGCATAGAAATGACATATTTTATTTGGCATTTAATTTATTGAAGGAATACAAGTTAACCCACGCAATTGACTGATTTGGTACCTTTGATTCAAGTGCACAAATATAAGCTAGATGTGTTAACCACTAGTTTGTCTATTTTTATTTACACTAGAATCATGCTAATTAAAACTGATAACTAGTATAAGAAGAATTTAAATCATATTTGTATTGGGAGGACCGAAATAGACACAACTAAACCGTAGTTCGTTTGGTGGTTTGTTCCATGTATAATAGCACATTCCAAATAGATACATATAAAAAAGTAGAAAGGAATATTGTATGAAATGCAGGATGATTTGTTTTCGGTCCAGCTTTAGTATGTAGATATCTTGTGCATATCCAATATGAAAGGAATGAATGCATTATTATGAGTTCATGAGCTTAAATGAACAAAACATTAAAATAAAACAGTGAGAGCATTAAATATTCAGCTAACGTGAATTTAATTAATATTGCAAAATGGAACATCAACATGATTTGCGGCATTGGGAAACACATGCAGAATTAGTTACCTCTTTATTGCAATCAATAGTTGCACTTATGATCGGCATAAGTTTTGGACAGTCATAAACCTCAACTGTGTAGAACTCCCTTGCGTGGAACTTAAACCCTTGGCAGACATGAACAAGTATTGGCAAGTTATCAAGTTCCATATGTTTCATGCTTGGGAACTTAATCTCCTTTTCAATGTCAGTGTCATGATCTTCAATATTTGAGCACTTGAAAATTTCTTCCATTTGAGAACAATCTGATATAGTTAGAGTGCTTAGTTGTGGAAGCATTGAGGTAGCAGCGCTGATCATGAAAGATAAAATGAATTTAAGCTTGTTGCACTCAGAGATTTTCAAAATCCTCAATTTCAGCATACAAGATTCAGTGATGGATAAATTTATCAGAGTCTCTTCATTCCCTACAAAAATTGCCTCCAACTCCTTGCAGCCATGTATGGTTACAGAAGTTAACTCTGGAAGATTTTGACATATATGAGTGGAAAACACAAATTTCAATTTTGCACACTTTTCCAAAGTTAATTCTTGAAGGTATTGAAATGTTGGAATTTGTTCTTTAAGCCCAGTCTGATAGTGGAAAATGGATTCTAGTCCACAATTAACAAGTTGAATACATTTTACAGCTGTCAATGGCTTGTATTCTTCATTCCTCCATTGATGGCCCTGAAGTTTCTGCAATTCCTTTGTGAAAGTTGAAAAAAGGAAGGAAAAAAAATTAACATATTTCCTAAACAACAAATTATGTGATTTAAGAAACTAGTTAAAAGTAATAAATGTGTTAGAAATGAACCTTTTTTCAAGTATGTCCTTATATTTAAAGTTGTAAGTAAGAGAAATAGAGTAGTGATGAAAAAAGGCATGAAAGAGAATGTGGTGTGGGAAAAGATGAGGAGAAATAGAATAAGAGAATAGAGATAAGGAAGGAGTATTTGGTAAACAAAACTAATAAAGTTCAACTTTACGCATATATAAGAAGGGAAAAACACTTCTCATGTTGTAGGAGAAGTGTTTTCTCATGTCACAGACACATGAAGTAGTGAGACCCACACACACACACGAATATATATGTATATATATATTAATTCACACACACACACACACACACATATATATATCTATGTGTGTGTGGGTCCCATCATTTCATGTGTGTGTAAGAATCTTAGTTTTCTTATGCAACATGAGAAAACTAAACCCCATATAAGGAAATCAAGTTTACCATGAAGTCAAGGATAAGTCATGATGAAGAGTCCATAAGAATTAATATTTATTGTAGGCCATAGAAATGATGGAATGTGAATTCCAAGGCCTACTCACGAAGGAATAAAATATCTCTTTTTATTAAAATAGTTTATGAATCCCCACAACAAAATTATTCATACCGATATTGATCCCAATTGTTGAAGAACCGATCCAAAACTTGAATCAAAAAATTTGGGGCAATCCAATATCTTGATGTCTCTCAGCTCTACCTGAATCTGCAACCCTTGGCAAACACTCATGAAATTTGGCAAATTTCTGAGATCTATCTTCCTCAAGTTTGAAAGCACAATTGTCTCACTATACTTGGCATCATCTTTACTACTGTGTTCAAAAATCACCTCTAATTGATCAGCCTCAGCTATCAACAAACAGTTTAATTGTGAAAGAATAGTAGCCGCGGATGCAGAGAAGAGTCTTTTGAGCTTGTTGCACCTTGCAACCATCAATTCTCTTAGTTCTGGGAAGCCAACTTGAGTATTGGACATGATCTGATGGTCCTCATTTTCAGCAATTATTTCCTCCAATTCTTCACAATCAGATAAGGTTAGGGATTTCAATTTAGGAAGACTGTTGTGGACAATAGTGCTCTTTGAGAATAAAAACTTCAACTTTTTACAGTGATTTACTTCTAAGGAATGAAGATATTGGAAGCTCATAACTTGTGTAGGAAAAAGACCTCCTAGCATTATTTGTTGTTCTGATCTCAACAATTCTGAGTTGTTAGTTTCTTCTTGGTCATCGCACCAATGATTCGCCACTTGTGTTCAACTCTAGGACATTGAATGTCAAGCTCTCCAGCAATTAGAACAGAAAGCGGAAGATTGTGAGCCTCATTATCATTTAATTGGTTGTATTTCAACAGATACTCTCTTACAAGTCTCTGCATATAACGTAGAAGTGGAATATGGGCAA
Organism: Acacia confusa; assembly: GCA_037074495.1. Taxonomy (NCBI): domain Eukaryota; kingdom Viridiplantae; phylum Streptophyta; class Magnoliopsida; order Fabales; family Fabaceae; genus Acacia; species Acacia confusa. Next base: position 17,964,666 of record CM073511.1, read on the forward strand.
TTGAAATATTATAATTTTGTTAGTAAGATCATGAAAAGAAAGAGATTAAATTAACCAAAATCTTTATATACTAGATGAGACTTGAGATAGTGATCATACATTTAACATCTGTACCTTTTTTTTGTTATATCAAATGCTTCTTCATGTTTCACTATATTTGGCATTTGATTTATAGAAGCAATACAGATTAACACGATTTAATTTGCATGCTGGAACACAAGATGTTAAAACTAGAACTGTATATAATGCATCGCATAGATGAAATCCTTCTGCTCTTCAACTTCTATGGTTTGAAGTTTGAACTATGATTAACTATCAGATAGCATTAGTAATATATATATATATATATATATATATATATATATATATATATATATATTTGTATTGGCTCTACAAAAATAGTCTTAAGTTGATAAACTAAACAGAAGTTTGTTTGGTTTGTTCCATGTAAAATAGTACATTCCAAATACGATATAAAGAAGTAGAAAGGAATATTGTATGAAATGTCGAATGATTCGTTTTCAAACCATCTTTTGTATGTAGATATTTGTGCATTTGCATGTGAAAGGAATGAATGTATTAGACCGAAATTCAAGAGGTAAATTAAACAAAACATTAAACCAAAAAAATATTCATCTAGCATAAATTTAATTAATATTGCAAAATAAAACAGACAAGATTTGTAGCCTGGAGAAATGCATGAAGAATATTACTTACCTCTTTAATCCAATCAATAGTTGCACTCTTAACTGGCACAAATTTTGGGCAGTCACGAATCTTAACTCTGCCATGCTCCCCTGGGTGGAACTTAAACCCTTGGCAGACATTAACAAATCTTGGCAAATTATTAAGTTGTATTGATTCCATGTTTGGCAAAGTAATCTCCCTATCACTGCCAATGTCATGATGTTCAATATTTGAGAACTTGAAAGCTTCTTCCATTTCAGAACAATCTGAGATGCATAGAGATCGTAGTTGTGGAAGCATTGAAGTAGAAGCACTGATCATAAAAGATAAAACGAATTTCAGCTTGTTGCACTTAAAGATTCCCAAGCTCTTCAATTTCAATAGGAAAGATTCAGCAATGGGGAGATTCTTTTGAGTCTCTTCATTCCCTAAAAAAATTGTATCCAACTCCTCGCAACAAGATATGGTTAGAGAAGTTAACTCTGGAAGATTTTGACATATATGAGCAGAAAACACAAATTTCAATCTTGCACATTTTTCCAAAGTTAATTGTCTAAGGTATTGAAATGTTAGAATTTGTTCTGTGATCCCAATCTGATAGTGGAAAATGGATTCTTCTCCACAATTAGCAAGTTGAATCCATTCTATAGCTGCCAATGACTTGTATAATTCCTTATTCCTCCAATGATGGCCCTCAAGTTGCTGCAATTTCTTTGTGGAAGAGGAAAAAGAGAAGAACAGACAATAAAAACCATTAGTATATTTCCTCAAAATGATAAGTCGGGATTAATTAAAATTCTTTATGTACTTGTATCATTGTTCCATAGATCACTAATTAGACTATGAAGTTTTTTGGTAAATTAAACATATAAAGATAAGCCATATGCTGCTAGTTGTTTTGGGATATTTTATATTGGAATGCAGACACATGCGACCAAGTAGTGCGCTGTCTAGACTCCTTGTAATTTGCAAGCTTTGCTTGCCTCTGTAATAATAATAAAAACAAAGACCAGCCATATGCGTACATAAGAAAATGAAATTCACAAGGATATCAAGGAAAGATTATGATGAGGACACTATGATGAGGAGCCCACAAGAGTCAATATTTACTATGGGGTGTAGGAATGATAAATAAATTAAATGACCAAAAGCAAGTTGGGATTCAAATACTCAAAAATAATTATGCATGACTTCAGATATCATAATTTCATTTCTTATTTTAAATGACAAAATGTGAATGAATTAACTGACTGGACCATCTCTCAATATGTATTCACTTGAACGCTAATTACTATTTAACGCATATATGTTAAAATAATTAGATAACGTGAACAAATTAAAGCATGGGAGAGTACACGCGTACCATGTTTGGACAATTACTCCAATTTATTGCCTTTATAGATGGCCACCTTGGGCAAAACCTCCTTGAGCAAATTCCAACAAGATTTGGAAGATCATGTAGTTCGAGATATTCCAGAAGAGGAAGCTCTATCTGACTCTCATCTTGGTCATGCATTAGTTGTTCTTCACTAGCATTTTCACCAAACACAAATTTCATCTGAGGAGCATGTTCTATTTGGAGCTCCATTAAGGATAACAAAGTACAAGCAGCAGAGACAGGAAAGAGAGATGTCAACATTGGACAATTAGAAATTTTGAGAGACTTAAGATTGCCTAAGTTGCAATTAACTGTAGGGAATATGTTGAGCAATTGAGGGCAATTGAGTATATTTAGTCTTTTCAGCTTTTGGAACAAGCTATAAGAAGAAGGACCACGCCATAATTGTTTAAGAATATGCATATCTCTTAGCACTAACTCATCCAATCTAGGCACAACTACATCTTCATGAGTAGTTTCATCAATAATGTATTCTATCTCCAAACACCTTTGAAGACAGAGTGTAGTTAACTCATTCATGCCTCCTATGGTTTGGACAATATCAGCCATGAAACTGTTGCTACCTCCCTCAAGCTCATAAAATTCAATCACGTTTGCTCTTTGTGCAAGATCCTTTAATACTGCACCTAACAATGAGATATTTAACTGACCCAAGCGTAAAGATCTTGTGCCTTCATTCTCAAAATAAGTGCCTCTGATGTCAAGCTCCCCAATTTCTAAATTATACCTTCTAAATTTCAACAAATTAGCAGTGGAGCCCCCAAGGTATTCATAGCAGTTTGTGTTTCTTGGGTGTGAAAAATGTTGGGAAATATGCAACTCTTCTAATTGTGAGCACCTTCCTATGACTTTATAACAACATTCATCTATTCTACATCTTGACAAATCTAACAACTTCAACTTGCTTAATTTTTCAATTCCATCTGGCACTCTTGCAAATTCACTATCTTGCATGTCAAGAATTTCAAGTCTTGTAAGGCTTACTACAAAAGAGATATCATGTAAATTCCAATTCTTCAACCGTAAAGTTCGAAGATTAGACAAGTGTTGGATTGATTGAGGTTGTAATTCAATCTTAGACTCCCATTTTGTGCACATAATAATCAAAGCCTTGAGTCCTTTAATGCCTTCAAATGTTGCATGTGATATGTCCAAGAGTTCACTTGAGCATAACAAAAGAAACTCAAGCTTTGGAGCATGGAATTGAGAAGGAAATTGAAGTAACCTATTATTGTTATACCATGAAGAAAAAGCATGGCAATCATCTAGTGCTTCATCAACAATCAATTTGTCCAACTCTTCTGTACAATTTACCATAATGGTACGATGCTCTTTAGATGCTATTTGCAAAGCAACGTCACGAACCATATCATGCAATTTCACATATTTTTGCACGTGCACATTGGACCTGGAAGAATTAACCATAAACAATGAGGAGTCAATGGGATCATTGGTAGTTGATCTAAACATTGAGTCAATGGGATAACTGATAGTCACTCTAGCTTCTCTCCAAATATCCATCAACAATGAGTAGTCAATGGGATAAGCGAAAGTTGTTCTAACTTCTCTCGAATCATCCATCAACAATGAGGAGTCAATGAGATAATTGATAGTTGTTCTAACTTCTCTCCTCCTTGTTTCAAATGAGTCTACATTTCTACAAAGGCCTAACCCCACTCCATATGCGAAAAGATCTTCAACATCAATATTATCATCTTCAGGAAACATAGCACACATTAACAACAACAACTTGGCTTCAGGGGTTGCCAAATAATCATAGCTCAATTGAAGACAAGCAAGAGCATCCCTCACACCTTTATCCACATTGATTGGCTTCGCATTCCTTAGCCTATACAACATTTCTTTCATCTCATCAATTCCTTTTCCTTTCAAGCAAGTTCCTACGGCTACAATCGCAATGGGTAGGCCCTTACATTCCATGGCAATTGCTCGTGCCACATCTTCTTTAGTAGCATCACCGACATTAGCATGAGTTTGAAACAAATTCCAAGCTTCATCTTCTTTTAACAAATCAAGTTGAATCATTTTTTGGCATTCCATCAGAGTACATACATCTAGACGACGTGTGGTCAGGACAACTTTGCAACCTCTTTGATGATTTCCACCAAAGGCAATACCTATGTCCTCAAGGTTTAGCTTAGCCCATGCATCATCCAGTATTATCAAGATTTGTTCTTTATTTTCTAATCGTAGTGCTATTCTTTTTGCCCTTCCTATTTCAGATTCTTCCTCTAATTTGATCCCTAAAGTATCAGCAATTTCACCTTGAATTTTTCTTATATTTGGGCTTTGAGAAATTGTAGTGAGCACAACTCGATCAAAGAGCTGTGACTCTTTGGCTTTCTTTCCCACTTCTCTCACCAAGGTGGTTTTCCCTGACCCTCCCATACCCCATAGCCCAATTATGAAGCTACCATCATCTTTCAGTGCCTCCCACAGCTTATCAAAAGCCATTTGCGTAGAGTTGAAGAGCTTAAAGTTTTGAGAAGTATGATACTCTATATCTGGAATAATAACAGGATGTGAAAATGGATTGAAGCAAACACTTTTTATATTTAGATCAATCATCCTCTTGGCTGTCTTGGACAACTTTTTGCAGAGACAATATCTTCTCCAAGTAGGACACCGCCCTCGAAGGCAACCATTATTGGTCTTTAGTTCTTCCTCCAAATTCTCCACTTCTGCTATGAGGCTCTTGACGTCCCTCTTCCACTTGTTAACCTCATCATCAATCCTCTCAGTCCTATTGATGGCTTCTTGAACACGCTCCTGCACCCTCCCTTGCTTGATTATCAGCTCCTCCTTTCTGATCTCAACATTTCTTGTCATTTTGCCCACACAGAACAAATACTGCAGCTGCCGTACAGTTGGACCCACCAAATATTCAGCAAGTTTTGCTGCTACCGACACTCCCACCTCTTCCATTTGATATTAATAGCAACCTGAAAGCAGAGCAATTGATCATCATCATCAAATGATTAACTCAAAATTTCATCCTGAAGAATTGAAGCATCTTATGCAGTTAGCCTTTCATGCATGAAGGCATCATCAGGATGAAGAGTGATTTTTTTTTTCCTATCCGGAGTGAAATAATAAAGATAAATTGTTTGGGTTAAGCTTTCTTGCTCTGATATCTGGGTTTTTTGGGCCCTTACTATGTTCAGAAATTATATTAAGAAAATTTGTAGTTTTATGATTCCAGTTTTTCTAGCAGATCCATGCAAAGGTGAAAAAAGGAGGGGTGAAACGTAATCTGAAAATGACAGCAGCAATTATTTGCAACTAACAAGCTATCATAGATAGATGAATAGAAAAACAAATAGAACAAATAGAAAAATAAACAACTGAAAGAATAAAGTTTGAATCTTGAGAGGGATATTGCTTCGTACCTGTGATGAACTTGCACTTTCCGTCAACTTGGTTTGAAGTGATCAGATTTTCAACAGCGAGAAGAATGGAATTACACTGAAACGATCAGACTTTTTCTTAAGCTTGAGTCGTCGCCTCTGTTTGAGGTGATGGTGCTCTTTCTTTTTCCTTTCTTTTCTTAAAAATAACAAACGCGCGTGAAGCGCGCTCCTATTGTATGATTCTGGTTTATAGTGGAAGATTTTGGCGAGATAATATTCCTAATTCGAATGGACCCCAAAATATGAAATTGAAAAAAGTTAAAGAAATTCTGCCGTTTGGAATAAGGTAAAAGTGACTCTTTTTTTTTTATATATATAGGTTTTTTTTAAAAAAAACAGAAGATAAGATAGGATAAAATTCATGTTGTAAATGTGATTTAAGTTTGGAATAACAATGACAAAAGTGATTTTTTGCCAAATGAGCCCTTATTTGAAAAAGTTTATGAAAAGTTAATTGAGATAAAAAATGACTGAAAATGAATTAATCTTTATATGTATATATGTTCCAGCATGAAAATCTAAGCAACAAAATTAGTGAATTAGACTGGATAAATCAATAAATGCCAAATACATCTATGAGATTTTAGTAAGTTAATTATTTGTCTTTATTTATTTATACCAGAATTCTGTTAAAGCAGTAAATATACCCTTCTGCACTTTAACTTGTACGCATTAATTGTTTGAACTATGTCAGATGTAAGCTCCAAAATAATGACAACTTAGTTAATTTAATTCAAAACTATTTCAATATAAAAGAATATAAATAACACATGATATTACAAAAGTATGTAATAAATTTTCACTAAGCACACGGATCACGGTGGCCAATAACAAATTAATCGCTTAATCACATAGTGCAATAAAAAGTATTGGGCGTAACCAACACCAATGTATTTAACTTTAATAATATTATAACATTCTTTATGGTCAATCAAAAGACTCGATATTATCCTTTATAATGCATCCTTTTGTTTTTTGATTTTAATTAGTTTCTTGACTAACTCAAGAACAGATCAATCGCTAATTAATAAATGACGATGAAAACTGCTTCAGCAATATTGATTAGTTCTGGCAAAAAAACTAAAATAAATAAATTAGTTTAAGTCCCACAGAGTCCAGACTGGGAAACTACTCAAACCTGAGAAAGATTAATTAGGGGACAAGAAAAAGTGATAATTCATTTTGATTACCTGATTTTTGTACAACTTTTTTTTTTGTAACAATAGAAGATTTAAGTAAGTTTGCATATACCTTACATGTTACCTGAACTTATAAACTAGTTGTGAAATATTTAAATCTTAAACTCGTAGCTTTCTTATGCTCTGAATCCTTCACTAACCCTATGTGATCAGAATGTCAAGTAACATTATTGCAATTCTTGTGTAATCAGAATGTCAAGTAACATTATTGCAATTCCTAGATCTAGATTTCCATTTCATTTTTCAAAGTACCTTTGAGTATTAACAGTTATGACCCATGTGGAAAGGAATTTTTTTAAAAAAAGAAAAAGGACTAATGCATAAAGAAAAAGCAGGGAACCACTTTCCTGCTCGTGGATATGACAAGAGGGAGCACTCGTCCAAAGCTGGGGTGATCTGGGCGGTCCAAATCTCCCCATGAGATTCGGACTGTCCATTTTTATTTTTATTTTTATAAAATTTGTTTTTAAAATTTTATTAGGATTTTTTTGTACCAGTAAGTATCCTGAAATATCTTTTTAGTACCAGTCAGTAGCCTTAAATAATTTTTATGTTTATAACATTTGTTTTTAAAATTTTATCAAGATTTTTTTCAGTACCAATAAGTATCCTAAAATATCTTTTTAATACTAGTCATTAGCCTAAAATAATGTTTTAAGATTTGAAAAATTATTTTTAAGAATATAAAATATTTTTCAGTGTCAGTCAGTATTCTGAAGTATTTTTTTAATCTCAGCTAGTACCCTAGAAATTTTTTTTAACAGTACCAGTCAGTACCTGAAGTATCTTTTTAGTCTCACCCAGTCCTGTGAAAAATTTTATCAAGATGATAAAATTTTTCAGGGGACTGGGTGAGACTAAAAAGATACTTCAGGGTACTTATTGGTAATAAAAAAAATCCATAAAATTTAAAAATAAATTTTATAAAAATAAAAATAAAAATGGATGGTTTAGATGTCATGGGAGATCAGGACGTCCCAAGCGGGACGAGTGCTCCCTGCTATCCACGAGCAGGGAAAGTGGTTCCGAAAAAGCAGGGAGTGATAATTATTATGGACGGTTTCATAATTAATCTCATTACCATTGATCTTTTCTTTTAGCCAACACATTACTATTAATATATGCCTTAAACAAACACAAGTGGCAACTATATTTTATTTAACGGTTAATACCATTTTTAATCCCTCAAATATACCTTTATTTCAGTTTCAATCCCTCAAGTTTCAAATAATTGGTTTGGTCCATAAGAAGGCAAAATAATTAAGGTTTTTATTAAGTTATAGGGACCAATCACCAATGTTTGAAATAAAATAAAACTTGAGGGACCAAACCTAAAATGAGTACAAATTTAAGGCACCAAATATTATATTTACCCTTTATTTAAACTAAAGCAATTGGAAGAGCACAACATATCTAATCTAATTAATTAACAATTCAAGCCACCACTAATCATCCCCTGAATCAGATTAAGTGGCTAATATCGAGCTTGTACCAATCATCAAGCCAAGCCCGCTCGAAGAGTCGAGCCTAGTCAAAGAGCGCGGTCGAAGTACTTCAAAGCCTAGCCACGACGGATTTTGATGAGATAATATTTCCAATTCTATTGGACCCCCAAATATGAAATCAAAATTGAAAAAAGTTAAAAGAAATCATGCGTTCCACTTATTATCATTACGCTTTTTTTTTTGGTCCAATAAAAGATATATATATTAATAACTGGTACAGTACATCAACACACATACAAGCAACATCACTACAAACAAAGCCAGAACAAATAACACAAAATAAACCAAATACAAAATTAGCCAAAAGTACATAAAAGATATAAGGGTAGAAGATGAATCAAGAACAATGACAACCTCCTTAGTATCCAAGCTTAGAAGTGACAACAAAGAAGGTGATGGTTGAAAAATTCACTCTAAAGGGCACACCTCCTTATAAGGATTAGCTGCAAAAGGAGCATCATTACAAGCACCCCATCTTGGGGTAAAGAACCAAGAAAACCCAAGCTCAGATTGAAGAAGACCCATAGTGTTCTGGATAAAACTTTTGCTCCTCGAATGAGATAGATCTGGTGACCTTGACCACACACTAAACAAAACCTCTTTAAATATTCCCCCAAGAACGCAGATTCGAACTACCCAGAGATATTCGGATCTAATAACATTCAAACAACCACTCAACCAAGAGGATCTGGACGCAGATCTAACAGATCTGTTTATTTCCTGAGACAAGAACACCACTACAAAACCCATAACCACAAAAAAAGAAACATAGAACAAATAACTCTCACCTCCGCAGATCAGATTTGGAGAAGAAGAGGAAAGGACTCGCCACAAGGACGAGAGAAGGCCACACATGACAAAACTCAAAGAAAGAGGACCACAGATGGCAGATCTGGACTCCAAACTACATCTCTGACTTGTCCGAGGCACAAAATAAGGCTCACCGGCGGCTTGTTCATCACAAATCGCCGGTGAGAAGGAGAGTTCCAGAGGGGCGCGCAGGAAGAGAGAGAAGAGAGAAAAGGAGGGGGCGGGCGTAGACCCACAACAAAAATATTATCATTACGCGTTTGGGTGTCCCTATCTTGTTTCTTGCTTTAACATCGAGGATGTTGTCGATTTCACATTCCTTTGGATCAAATTTAAAAGTCAAAGTGAAAAAGGAATATTTTGATTCTTTTTTTATTTTTTTTATTTTCTTTCTCAAAAGTGACACGAAAGTATGTGGGAGAGAGAGAGAGACTCCATAAAAAACCTATTGAATATTTATAATATTACGAAATTAAAAAGGAAATCATGTTTTCACATTAAATATATATATATATATATATATATATATATATTTTTTTTTATACATAAATTTTAGGAAAGGGGTTGGGTTTACCCACAATCCAAAGACAAGGCGAAATCTCCCTTCCTCCTAGGTGATACCAATGGTGGGCAGGGCGAGCCATCGATTACCCTCAGACATTTACCTAGGCACCCAGAAGCTAGGATGCCTCCTCCAGCGCCTTGACCAACTCCAGGATTGAATCCTTTCCCTTTGGTGAGACCGTTCAACCCCTTTTCCAGTTGAGCCCAAGGACGAGGGATCACTTTAAATATTTTAAATCAAGATACACTAGCATTTTCTCCATGATACATAATCGATACTTTGCAGCATGTCAGTTCCAGATAATAGAAACATTTATCATTCTATTTACTTTTCATTACACACTCTCTATTCTTGATGGAAAATTTGAGACATCTCTAATTATTACAGAATGAATGAACAAGTTTTTATCAATCTATCCTTTACATACTAGCATATCCAAAAGATGTAACTTTTTGTATCCTATGGATATGACTGCTCCAATCAAGTAGTCAAGAAACCTCTTCCCAAAAGGAACATTTTCCAAAAAGTCATTTAGCCCCTTTATTAATTATTAAATCATAAACATTTATCACAGGCACATGAAACAAGTTTGATTCTCCTGTGTACTCCCTGGCCAGTATTCCCTGTGGACTGGGCTCCAAACGCCTTGCCCTTGGACTATGGGTGAGCCCAACCCCTTTCCTAAAAATTTTATAGCAAAAAAAAAAAGTTTGATTCTCATTCCTTATTCCCGTCTTCATTCCTCTGTTGGACCTTAGTAATCGCTCCCTCTCTCACTATTGAACCACCGTCCTCCTTCCCTCTCCCACCACCACTGCCAATGTTCGTCCCTCCTCATCCTGCGTCTTCCCTCCTCTCTCACTCTGTCAAATATTCGTACGCCTCCCTCTCCCACCGTTACTGCATGTCAAACCAGTGAGATATGCTTCCTTAATTTTTTATCTCTATTAAGATTGATTTTTTACTTTTCTAATTTTGTCTATGCTACTTGATTATAGTGCTACTCACTGTATTATAGTGCTACTTAATTTCTTAACTCGGAGGTCCTGGATTATAGTGCCATTTTTACCATTTACATATTTTTTGAAAGCCATAATCATGAATAGCGAATAACATAGTTCACTTTTCAGATTTGGTGCAATAATCATGGGGCCAATATCTAGTCATATATAGAATATAAGCACTTCATTTCCTCTTTTCTGTTTTCAGGATTTTCCCTTTCCAGGCATTTCATTTTGATGGAAAAATGATCATTAATGTGAAATTCTTTTTTTATAAGGATGCCTACAAAAAAAAAATTGGTTTTTTGCGACGGAAAAATTCCATCGCAAAAACCCAAATTTCCGTCGCAAAACTGGTTTGCGACGGAATTCATCCGTCACAAAAAAAGCGTCGTAATTGTGACGGAAAATAAAAAATCTGTCGTTTTTTGCGACGGAATTTAAATTCCTTTGTAAAATTTGAAATTTGCGACAGAATTTAAATTCCATCGCAAGTCCTGAGATTTGTGAGGGAAATCATTTCCATCGCAAAACCGATCAGGATTTGGGACGAAAATCAGATTTTGTGACGGAAATGATTTCCCTCGTAAATCCTATCAGCAATCTTGAATTGTTCAAGTTCGGAATCTGAAAGCAACGGATTCTTGGATCGAACCCAATCGGAGAAAAAGCTATAACAAAAAAATGTCATTAATACTTTAATACTAATCGTTACAGAAAAAATATAGGAAGTCTTACATTAAGTACGGGGCGACCTCTTCATAGTTATTTAGAATGTACTACTCCGCCACTCGCTTGTCTCTTCCTTCCAGTGTTCACCTCTCGATCTTGATATATTTTCATAGGGATAATAGTATGACGCAAATTTTGTGGCCTTTCCAACTAGATATGCTTCGGCGATAGATCATTCAACGTACCTTTGATTTTTGATCTTGTACTTGAGAGTGCATAAAAACCTATAATAGACAATCACAGGGTATTTATAACTTTCGCACCATTTGGGTCAAATAATAATAGCGTGAAAAAAATATATATATAAATATTACCTCTCAAACGGATACATCCACCAATATTGTTGCGGACCTTCGATCCTTACCTCATAGGCCAAGTGAACAGGCAAATGCTCCATTGAGTCGAATAAGGTAGGAGGAAACACCATCTCTAACTTGCATAGCGTCATTGGCATGCTCTCCTCTAGCTGCCGTAACTTGCCAACGTTAAGCTCAGAAGCACAAATTTCTCTAAAGAATATGGAAAATTCTATCAGAACACTCCATATATGCTTCGGTAGTGCTTTGAAGGCCCACGGCAACAATCTCTAGAAAAAAACATGACAATCATGACTCTTCATATCGGATAACTTCACCTTACGTATCTTGACACATCTTGATATATTTGATGCATAACCATCTGGGAGTTTTAGATCTAAAACCCATTGCAACAATTCCAAATTTCATTCTTTGTTCAATGTGTATGGCGCACAAGGTTTAGAAGTCCTTCCCGTGGCATCCACCACCAAGTGCAAATTAGGCCTTTTACAAATCGATTATATGTCCTCTCTTGCGTAGACTGTGTCTTTCGTCTTTCCTTTGGTATCCATCATGGTGTACAGAATATTACAAAACACATTCTTCTCAATATGCATGACATCGAGGTTGTGTCTCAATAATTGATCTTTCCATTAAGTCAGTTCCCAAAAGATACTCTGTTTCATCCAATGATGGTCAAACCCATATCCCTCAAGTTCGTTAAATGCAACCCCCTCTTCAACACTTGCAATGTGTCTGACCCTGTCCCATATCTCTTGACCACTTAATCAACGAGGTTGATTTGCCCGTTCGACCGCATTCCGTGTGAAGTCTTTTCTATTTCTTCTTAATGAATGATCAGGGGGCAGGAATCGCCGATGCATGTTAAACCAACAAACCTTGAGAATGTGTTGCAAGCTAAAACAAATGTTCTGCTCAAGACAAACTGGACATGCAAGCTTCCCCGACGTTTGCCAGCCACTCAACATCCCATATGCAGGGAAACCATTTATCGTCCACATTAAGGCAGCTCGCATGATAAAATTCTGGCTTAATGATACATCATATCTAAGAACCCCTTCACTCCAAAACATCTTCAATTCATCTATTAAAGGCCTGAGGTACACATCTATATTCTTTTTTGGGGTGGAAGGCCCAAGGATTAACGCGTTGAGGAATAAGAACTCTTTTCTCATGCACATGGAAGGTGGGAGGTTGTACGGTGTCACAATCACTGTCCAACAGGAATACCTCCTGCCTGTCTGGTTGAAAGGAGCATCAAATTTAAGCCAAGCTTCGACATCGGATGGATGCGTCACAAATTTTTCATCCCTGCGATTCTCCCGGTGCCATCTCATGTGAGTAGCTGTTTGTTCTGATGAATACAATCTCTGAAGCCTGAGCACGAGGGGAAAGTACCACATCTTGTTGAATGGTTGATGGTCCGTTTTCCTCTCTTTAGTCACAGGTTTGTATCTGTTATGTTCACAGAATTTGCAATTTGTTAGCTCAACATCATCTTTGTAATACAACATACATCCTCTGGGGCAACAGTGGATTTTTTCACAACTAAGCCTAAGCTCTTTAACCTTTCTTTTTGCTTGGTAGAAATCCTTCGACAAATTATTGTCTTTCAGAGGAATCTTGCTCATGATTTGTATCATTTAGTTATAATTCCTCTCACTCATATGGTGATCAGTCTTCAAGCTTAGTGTTACTAAGGTTGCCGAAAGTGATGTGTGCTCACTACTTTCAATGTGTTCGCAACCGTCCCACAACGGTCGTTGCGCATCTTGAAGCATTTTGTAGAACCTATCGGCTTCCAAATTAGGATCCTCTCCCATATAACATAGTTGATTATGTGTATCGGTCTCCTCTTGCATGTATGATGGTTCAGCATGAGTAAAGAGATCAAAATATTGCCTAATCGACGATCCTGCGGCATATATCACCAATTGTTCGTATTGATTAAGGTTGTCTCGATGACTACTATTTCCGTAATATCCACTCGATGTTTGTCGGACTTCGCCATGATATACCCAACATTCATAATTGTTCATGAATCCCTTTTTACACAAATGGATTTTGACTGTGTTCTACTCTTGAAATTTTAAACACTCACAATTGGCACAGGGACAACTGAGGATCTACTTGAATTAGTTGGGTGCTCCAATGCAAATTGAATGTACTCTTTCAGGTCGTCTGGGAATGCTTGAGTTATTTCTCTTTTCTTAGTTAGACGATTGTACATCCAACTCCTATTACAATGGCCGTCTATACTTCTACAACCTAACCTTACACAAATATATAGAGTGGGGAGATACCGCAGTCCACAAAACAACATTACTCAAATATATAATTAGCCAATACAACTGGTTACTCATGCCAACCAATTGCCACTTAATCATGAAAGAGAGAATCAAACACAATACTTGAACTATTTTGTTAATCATGTAACAAGATCGATATTTTATTATTTTTATTTTTACTGTATATTGTAAGAATTAAGCTAGTTACAATAAGAATGACCAATATTTAATATTTAAATGTGAAATATTCTATTTATTTTTTAAAAAAATTGATAGTTAGAATAGTATCTTTATTCTGTATACTCTCATATTCATATTAAAATAAAAACGTAAAATGATGAAATAAAATAAAATATTCAAACCATTAAGTTTTATCTCAATTGGCTTGATTTAATGAAAATAAAGAGTTTAGAACAACAACAACAATATTTTGAATTGTCAAAATATAATCAAGAAAAAATAACAAGAGAACTCTTTTTAACATATTTGACAATTTAACCTACGTTTTAGGTACAAGTGCTTAGCCACGTAGTGTCCTTGTCATTTTTCCACTGTCTTTTTACCAAGCTACTTTCTTCGTTGACCATTTTTTACTTCTTTTTCTTTTTATTTTTCGTGGCCCAAGCAAATTTCACTTCAACTTCTATTGTATGTACAATTAATTTATTATTATTTTTTGTGTAGTTTTGGTTAATTTTTAGTTATACCTCTGTATTACTATTTTTTTATTAAATACTTACATTTTCCCTAATTATATGCACTATTAATATAACTTCTCATTCTCTATCAATTAAGATAGATGTAAATGCTTACTAATCAAATTGTAAGTTGCCACAAAATACCAAAAAAAAAATGGAGTAAAATTTTTTATTACCACATAAAAATAAAAAGTTATTATACATAAAATCTTCTCATTGCATCTATATATGATATATGATATATATTCTCATATTCTAGTGGATGGGTATAAATTAATTATGACCATTTTTTAATTTTGTTTAGATTTGAAGTCTTGGATCTAATTACGATTTAAAATTTTTCAATTTTAGAAATTAAATCAAGATATTGTGAAACAGAAAACCAATTTTATTTTTCTAAGAACCATACGGGAAAAATGAAATAAAGATATAGATGAACAAAGAGACATGAGAAAATGAGGATAGGATGAAAGCCTAAACGCATGGACTCATTTGGGTCTTTTTATTTATTTTTGAAAATTTTTTATGATGATAATATTATTAATATTCTTACAAGATAATTATCATGCCGAAAACATTTAATTTTCAATGATAATAATCATGATTTAAACTGTATATAATAATTTTTTTCATGTTATATGCGTTGATATTTCTAAATTATGTATATGTTTAATTAGAAAGTTTTTCGTATAACACTGTAACTTATGATTTGAATTTTTTTGACCCGAATTTATGATTTGAATAAGGAGTTTCTAAGTTTTAATATTTTATTGTTTAAAAAAAATTTATGCGTGTGTGTTTAAAGGGATAATTTGAGAGCCTAACTTTGTCAACAAAATTTTCTATGTAAGAGATAACTACAATTAGTAATTAGTAAATTTACAACAAGACATTAAAAAATTTACGACATGAAGCAAACAAAATTACAACAAGAGATACGTCCTTTTTAAATTAACAAAATCAAATAAATATAATTTATGTTATATTTTTAAGTCTCATTATCTCCTAGTTTCATATACATATTCAACCATCATATTTATGCCAACAAATAATTCATACTGCAAACAAATAAAATTTTCGAATTTCATCAAAACATAATCCATACTACATAAGTAAAGTGTAACGTCCCAATTTTTAACAGCGGAATAAATTTTATTTTCATTAAAAATCATTTCAAATCATTAGAGTAAAGTATTTGAGCGGAAGAGTAACTGATAGATATTTAAAATGCCGTAAGTCTGACTGGAAACAATAGCGGTATAAGAATCGAGTCTTTCAAAAGTAATGTACAAAACAAAAGGAAGGCCTTTGCCGGATCAACGACGGGTATTCTTCCACCGAGTCTTTAAGCATGCTGCTTCCCCTTTTCCTCCGACACCGGTTCTCCCGACCCTGATGCTATGCAAAGAGCTGAGGTCCCATGCATACGGACCCCAGGTAACGGTTAACCTCATATTTACATATAGGTATAAAATCACAGCAATTGGTTCACTTCCAAACATGTCACCAACTATGTCACTCCCAGTGAATGCAAATGTACCGCTCCCAGCAAAATATACCACTCCCAGTGAAAACAGATATATCACTCCCAGTGCATGCAGATGTACAGATATCCTTTAACAACAACATGTATTCAAACAACACACCGCAACCAGCATACAACACACATACCACATATACACATACTGTAAATATCAGAGTTAGTGTTACAGTACACGAACGTACCTTCATTGACGAGCATTTAGTACGTTGACGATAAACTGTACTTTTGACGGAAAATAGTGGAATGACAGCGAAATGACCGCGGAACAAGATTACTGATATCCTATAATGATAATATCACATTTATCAATATTTGATATCATAACAGGCATTTTAGGTACAAATTACCATTTTGCCCCTGATCCCCTAACCGGTGGAATTTCGCTAGCGCTTCGCTATTTTGACTTTAAACTCTCAAAATTTTTGCCATAACCTTTCCTCTAACATATTTCTAAAATAAATATCATATTTATTCCTAAAACATGATATTTAAACTAACTTGAAAAATTAAAGACTATTCTAACATTTCTACTAGAACTACCAAAAGAACTACCGAACTAAAGACTAGGGACCGAAGACTTACTCAGAGCTTCGCTAGGATTTTCTCCGGACTCCTCCTTCTTCCTTTCTCTCCAAATTTTTGAAAATTGCAAGAGAACTTGGTGTGAGGTTTGCAAATGAGAGGGTTGGCTATTTATAGAAAATCTCAATGGCATTTTCGTAATTTCCTTGAACTTTGTCTGGTTGAATTCTGACCGTCAGATCGCACTTTCTTGAGGTGGTTTGATCTTGGCCTTACACCTCTCTTTGCTGACATCATCTTGAGTCATCAAAGTGATGTCATGCTTGCATCATCTCTTGCTTTATGTGCCTTTATCTGATAAAGTTCCCTGTTCGGTGTCCAAACCGCGAAATTTGGTAAAATCTTAAAATTCCGGAAGCAGTACCCTGAAGGTCTTTGCTTCCTCTTCAAGAATACTGGGTTTTCCTAACCTTATTCTCTCATTAAGGACATTCCGTTATCTGCCGAAAATCCTCGGTATTCGTGTCCGATTACAGAAATAACTTCGGCCGGTACCAACTTCTGGATAAAAATCCACTGACTAATAATATGCTCTGGTTTTGCTTAACTCATCCCCAGATTCTCACAACGGAATTATTTTCTATCCGTTCTCATTTATCCTGTTCACTATTAAAATACTATTGTTTATAAATCACATGTCTAATTATATTATTATTATATTCCAAGATCTTATCTCTTATTTTATTTTATTTTATTATTTTTTTTGGCCTAAAAATTTTCGGCCACTATATATATATATATATATATATATATATATATATATATATATATTATTTTCTTTTTTTTCCTACCCATATAAATTACATTTATCATATATTTATTTCCCAATGAATTCCCTTATTGGTCCAAAATCAATTTCATGGATTTAGACCTTATAAAATTTCCTAAAAATTTCCTAATTAATACTTTAATAATTTCTCAAAATTTTCTTAATTAAAACTAATTATTTTCTCACAACAATTTTACTGACATTGGTAATTTATGCATTATGCAAAATATTAAAAACCATGGGGCAATTTATGTCCCCCAAAATGACATTTAATTTTTTGCCTTATTATTTCTCAAGGAAAATAATCCCATAAATTATCTAAATTAGAGACAACATACTCTCTAATTTTTAATTCAGGATTTATCATAATATTCTTAGGGTATCTTATAACCCACAAATCTACTTAGGGGTTGTCAGCTCTTTTTTTCTCCTAATTCCATGAGAAATTACCTTTAAGAAATAAGGTAATTATTTCACTTGTTTTGAGACCACAAATTCACCTATTTTCAATAGGTATTTATTTGTCAACGTAATATTCCAGATATATAATTATCCGGGTATTACATAAAGCCAAATAAATAATTAACATCAATATAATTATAGTAAAATAAAATAAAATATATTACCAAAAAAATAATAAATAAATTCAAACATACCTTGTAGTAGAAGATTAGACTGGAGAGGGAGATCCAAAAGGCGGAGCAAGAACGTTGGATGGGAGATCTAGAAGGCGTAGCGAGAATGCTGGGGGCGTTTCTGGAACCTCACTGGAAAGGGGAAGGACGGAGGTCACCGGGGGGCACCAGGCAGTGTTTCTAAAGAAGAGGAATGTCGCCGGGGTGGGGGGTGCTTGGCCGAGTTGTTGCGCCAGGGGGGAGTTTCAGCAAAAATCATGGGGGGTGAATTAGAGCAGGAGAAGGGGGGTTGGTGGCATTTTGAAATGGCTTCCCTCGCTGGCCCCTTTAGCGAGGGAAATCATTTCCCTTGCTGGGGATAGTGAGGGAAACGAATTCCCTCACTGGTCTTGCTTGGGGCAGCGAGGGAATTTGTTTTCCATCACTGGCCCCTTTTTCAGGGATTTCTTTGGACGAAATTTTTGTATTTTTTTGCGAGGGAACTTAAATTTCGTCGCAAATTACAAAAAATTTGCGACGGAATTATATTTCCATCACAAATTCCCACATTTTGTGATGGAATTATAATTCCGTCGCAAATTCAATATTTTCTAGTAGTATAATTCTCTTATGACAATAAGAAGGAATCTGTTTCCTAAGCAATCTAACAAGATGGATGGGTACTTGATAAAGGTGATTTCACGTTCCTTTTAATGAAGGTGATTTCAATTTATGAAAAACTTTATATTTATTTATATTTCTTGAAAAAAACTTTATGTTCGTGTGTATGTATATAAGTTTACATTAAAAAATCATCAAAACATACAAACTATGGCATACTAGTATTTTCTATATCGTTTTCAGTTTTATCATGTCTTGAAGGGATATCATACATAATTGGAAAAAAATAAGGTCAAGTAAAGAAATTTGGTAAAATTGAATGGAGTAACAAATATTTTATTCATTGAACTACCATATTGTTATATTCCATCTAAACCAAATAGATGGCTCCAAATTATATGAGCGTTGCGCAATACACACCAGAAGCTTAGGGCGTCTTTTTCAGAGGCTACATTATGTTGGCTATGTATTGGTAAGAGATGCAGCAGATGCAGTGGCAGACCTACATTAATGTGGGCAAGTGCAGACACAAAATATATATAATTTAAAATAAAATAGTGACAATGTATACAGCTAGTGCAGATGGTTAAGCTTCAACTCTTTTTACTCACAAGTCATGGGTTCGAGAGAAGCATTCGTAATACTTCCTTTTCTATTTTCCCATTTCCATCGTTCCCACTTCCCTCTCTTGTCTCTGCCCCTTTCTTTTCTCCATTTCCAGAACCGTTCCCTCTCTCGTCTCTGCCCTAGCTCTCCTCTCGTCACCAATTCTCCAAATCGTCCGCCGTCGTCCACCGTCGCTCAACGGATTAACCGTCGCTACGCCTCAACGGTAATTTTCCTCCATAAGCTTTTCTTGTTACCTTGTATTTCGAAATTTATTTTTCAGGTTTTGGGTATTGTACAGGGCAAAGCAAGATGGTCCTGTAGTTTTGGTAAAACTCTGAAAGTTACTTTAGATCTGTTCACTTGTTTTCAGCCGAGTCACACTTTGGTTCAATTTTACTTTTTCTGATATATTCTTCTGTTATTTCTGGTGCCATCCGGGCTAGAGACATCCTTGGGAAGGCCATGAGAGTCTTAGACTATTTATCTTAGACTTGGTCTAATTCGGCTAATTATGCAGATTGAAAAACGAAGTGGCAACACTCCTTTTATTCATTAAACACTCCTTTTATTCATTATTATAAGAGCATCCTGAAGAAGGCCACTTCCAAAAAGTTGATTTCAAAACCAAAGGTGCTATTTTACTTAATCACGTCCTTCTCCAGCCAATTCATGTTTGTTTTGGTCTATATATGATATTTATCGTTTGGGGTTAAATTGCTAGAGTTAGTACTGGATGATGCCATTTCCATCAGCTTGAATTAATGATCTAATGGTGCATGACTAAATGTTTATCATCCATTTGCTTTTTAGGTTCCTTCTATTTAATGGAATAGTGAGCTGTAAAATTCCCACTGGTAGGCAATGGATTTAATTTTCTAGTAACCAATATGTCAAGGAAAAAGATACTGTTGGGGATAGTATGAGTTGTAACCCTATTCTAGTCCTCTTCAACCTTGGATGGATTAGTTATCAAGTAGATTTCGGTTCTCATTTTGGTTCCCGAGTTCAAAATCATTCCAATTAGTTCTACTGCTTTTTGCAACATAAACATGGCTATAAACTTTTTGCTTGCTTCAGTTTCAATGAATACAAAAATACAGTTACAAATCTTTGTTGTTTTATTCCTGCTTAAGACTTACTATTTCCCTGTCATATATTGACTTCATCTGTACAACTTATCTTGCAGGATAAGCTCCGATTCTAAGGTATGCCTAACTTTTGCTTATGTTGTCTAATCTTTTAATTTCCTGTTTTCTAATGAAACTGAAAACTATAGCTGAACTTATTTGTATAAGTAGTCATCGTAAACTTCATTCTCCATTGTCACAGAGTGATGTCTAATGGAACTGAAAGGAATTTATAATCAATACGTTTTGTCTTGCACTTCTAGAAGTAAGGACTTATATGTTGAGAAAATAATGTAAAACTACTCTATTGTCTTGCACTTCTTGTATTGCATGTTTGGAAGTTGATACCTAAACCTTCAAGAAATAACTTTATACCCTCGAATCTTTTTGAAGGTTAATGTAGCACTCAAGGCTAAGCAGATGAAGGCTGATGTAAATGAATATCTGAAGGTAATACCCCACCTTATGATTTTCGTTTACGATGAATTGAAGCTGAAGCTAGCATTTTGGTTTGCTTCCTTTTCTGCTTTCTTATAGGTTGCAACATGTTATTTAATCTTGTCAAACTTTTTTCCTTTTAGAAAATGCATTAATTTAAAACTTTTCTTAAAAAAAAAAATTTCAGGGGCGCTCCCGAACCTCCAAACCTTTACACTAATTGTGCACCCATAAACTCCAAATCCTGGCTCCGCCACTGACCAGATGTATATGCATGTTTTCGTATGGCGGGATCCCCTGTTCTGATAAGAGTGTCAACTATTTGTCATATTATATGTCATACTCTCATTTTGCTCATATATATATGCACACTGTCAATTTTAATTAAAATTGAAAAGTGTGATTTATTTTTCTTTTAAATTTTTCTTCCCTCACATATGTTAGTTGGAATAATTCTAACGTTCACTTTGTTGTAGTTGTCTTAGGGTTGCATAGAGAAAATGAATTTCAAACATCAGAATTTAAAAGTTGAGGTAATTATTGTTAAATATTGTTGTTTTTTTTATTGATGTGAATTTAATGAGTTAAACTTTGTAGTATAAACGTTGAAACTTAGAAGTCCATAATTTATAGTTTATGACTTAGACAACTTAGCCCAGAAAGGCGTCACCTGTAAAGGGTCGTAAAATGTGCAAAAATAAAGACATTGAACTTAACTATATTTTTATATTTTGTATTGATGAAATTACTAGATTTAATAGTTGATATTGTTCTAAATTGCCTTAGTTAATAAGTTTTGTTTGAATTAAGCCAAAATTGTTTGTTATTAAAATTTTGGGGTGTCTTACTTTTAAGGGGAAATACTGCCGAATTTTTAAAAAAAATTAAGAAAAAAGTATGTCATTCGTTGAAATTGTTCTAAACGTGAGTGTTGTTGGAATGGTCTTAGGTGTTAATAACATGGATCATAAGTGGATGAATGCTTTGAGAACTAGTGAAGAATAAGAGAATAAGGTGCACTACTACAAAAAGTGGATATTACTTTCCTAAAAGGCGTCCTTATTTTAAAGAAGGGAGTAAAAAGTATAGGCAAAGACTTGAGCGTCCTAAATATCAGTTTAGGGCGCCCAAAAGTATATTTAAGGCGCCTAAAGTATATTTTAGGCGCCCTAAATTTTATTTAGGGTTTAGGGTTTAAGGCGCCTAAAGTATATTTTAGGCGCCCTAAATTATAAAAATTTAGGGCGCCTAAATTACTTAATTTTAACACTTAGGACAAAAAAATTTTCAAAAAATTATCTAGGCGACAAAAAATTAGAGCCAAAAATTATATTTTAGACGCCCTAAAAAAGTTTAGGGCGCCTAAAGTAATTATTTTTAAAACTTAGGCGCCAAATTTTTTTCAAAAAATTATCTAGGCGGCAAAAAGTTAGCGCCAAAAAATATATTTTAGGCGCCCTAAAAAGTTTAGGGCGCCTAAAATATACTTTAGGCGCCCTAAATAAAATTTAGGGCGCCTAAAAAATAGTTTTGGCGCCCTCATTAAGTTTCAAGTCACTTATAGCCAGTGCCCAGCCTTCTAAAAGCCTGTGCCTGCACAGCACATGCTTCCCCCTAGCCCCATCTATAACATCCCAAATTCCATGTTCGAAAATCGTGTTAGTCGACACTTAGTTTTAAGGAAATCAACAGAGTTTGAGATGCTACAGCTTAGAGTATTGCGGAAATGGATAGCGTACGCTAAGATTCGGACAATGAGTATCTGATATAGAATGCCCAGACATATGATGATGCCCCGACATAAGCTGATATATTAAATATCCCGAAGGAATATTCATGTGATACAATTTACAGAGATTCAATACAATTCTTTGATAAAGATAGTCTTAAACTAGACCTATGGCTTGGAACCTAACATCAGTTAATCAGACCATTTGGCCAGGTCGGTGCTCAATCTAATGGGAGTCTCACCAACTCTATGGCGACTTGTGACAACCCACCGATGAACCCTTCCTTAGTTTAAGCACCAAATGGTTTGAAGTAACTTTATTAGATTCATGCCTGAAACTAAGTCCTAATAACTACTACCGACCTTCGTCTTCGACCGCTGTCTCTTCATGGTTCCATCCTCCGGCACCTTCTCTATCCCGGTTTCTTCCCTGTGCTATTCATTAAGACTGAGGTCCAATGCCCATTGGACTTCAGGTAACGGTTAACCTCATACTTATGTAAACAGTATATGACAGGTATTACATTAATAAATATTCAATGATAACTTTCAAACTCATAACAACAAGTAACATAACACACCCACTGCAATATGTATGTTACCCCAGTCTGCACATAACCAGTGCCACGATGGCCTATCGTGTCCTCATCGCTAGGAAAACTCAACGGTGTTATTAAAACTATAACCCGTATACAATTCAGTATATCATAATCAACTTCCAAAACAAAGTTTCAGCATGTGGATACAACTATCATATATACGAGATCCATAAGCATAAGCGTTAATGTTACAATACGCATTCGTACCTTTTACCGCGTAGTCGTCAAACGTCCGACTTTTGAATCCGGCTTTGGACTTCCTGGATGTCCTAACATACCACCATAGCACTTAAAATAAGATCCTAAGAGATATTTCCACCACTATTTCCCCCTCTACCCTTGGTAGCTTTATTATTACAATTTTGCCCTTACATTTCTTAAAAAAATGTAGTGCAGTATTTCCTGGGCAGATTTTTCAGTAATTTTGAAAAATCATAACTAATTCTAGAAACATCATTTTGAGGTGAAACCAAAGCCAAAATTTCCCTTAACAAGTCTATTTTTAAGGAAAAATAACGGCTTTAACTCATTCCAACCATAACATTCCCAGTTTTGCATTTTCTTAACGTTGCCCAGATTTTATTCCAGTAAAAATAGCTTAACTTCAAAAATTCATATCTCCTTGACTAGAGATCAAAATGTTACATATTTTATATGTTTGGAAAGCCCTACATGTCTACTTTCTTTCTGGAAAATTTCATAATTTTATAACTTCATTTGCTACATAAAATCATAGCATCTTTTTCGCTGCCTGACAAAGATTTAAGAACCGAAAATTCTACAACTTTCACAACATTAATCCATTGCTTTCCAAAAATTATTCCTTACTATGTTTTTACCTCTTCAGGCATTTTTCAATGCAATGAGGTCTAAAAACAAGTATAGGAATTTATTCTCTAATTTTCTAGATTAAACTAACATTTATACTAAGAACTTATAAAAACTAAAGGCAAGAACTTAAAGCTAGAGCTAGAGAACTTACCAAGAACTTTGCTCCCACTTCTCCAAGACTCTTCACTCTCACCTCCACTCTCTATATCAACTGTTACTTGCTTGTTTTGGTGTGGAATTTATGAAGTCCTAAGCCCTCTATTTATAAGGAAAAATTTGGGACTCAAGTGGCATTTTTTCTCCACAAACTTCAACCACACACACACACACCTACGTACACACACACACAGCCACACACATATATTAACTCACAAACCTCCCCCCTCTCACGTGGATCTCCCCCCTTCATCCATTGTTTTACTTTTTCAATTAATGCATCCATGTACCTTATTATCCCATAATATCTATATTAAATATTATAACTCTTCTTCTTTTCCAAGTCTCAAAAAACGTGGCTCTCCCTCCTTCTCTCATTTTTACTTTTTCCAATTTACTAACTATTCTACCCCTTTCCCTTTTTCAAAAAAAAAAAAAAATGCTGGACATCTTTAGGCCATAGAGTTTGCTTTTATATGTGTCCAATTTCTATGGTTATTAGCCTAGCAAGAATCAATTTACTATTGATGATCTTAATTATCTCCTAAATCATGTTGCAATTAATCTTTAATTAATGCCTTTAATCAAATTAAAAATAATTACACTAGTTAGTTCACATTTGATTAGGCATTTTTAATAGGCTTATGCAATTTTGGCATAAATTGCCTTAATCATTATGCACTTATTTTCCTTAATTATCCCTTTAATTTTGTTGTCATCTAACTCATGTCTCTAGGCTAAAACATAACCCCTAAATAATGTCTCATAATTAACCCTTTGGTTAATTAATTCCAAAGGAAAATTGCCCAAAATTTAATTAATAACTTATACAAATTTTGAAACCACATATTCACCTATTTTAATAGGTGTTATTTATCAAAATATACTATTTACATGTATTATGAAAATTAGGGTATTACATCATCACATGACCTTCTCTGTCTCCTGATTTCCCTTTGCCTTCTTTCATCTCTCTCCCCACTCATTGCCTTTTTACAGATTCATTCACTTTCCCTTTTGGCCTTTTTCATCTCTCTCTCTCTTCCGTGCTACAACAAGCAAAAGAAGCAGTGACTCTCTCTCTTGTGGCACCTGCAGGCCCTACATTTTGGCTTGAAACAAGTGAAGGTTGCACCTTGTCGACTCGTATTTTTATCCCCTAGGGCTCTGATTAGCGTGCTTCACCTTCACTTCAATCTTCCTTTGATTTTGTTGAGCTTTTTGATTCTATGAATTGTTGCCTTGCTTTTCTTATGCTTCTGGGTGGTTTTAAACTTGGCTTCCAGGTATCTTTGTCTTACAGCTCTTCAGTTGATTATATATCGTAATTCTCGCACAGGAGTTGGTTTTCCCAGATAAATTTTGCTTCATCTTCTTATTTGCTTGATTTATCAGTTTGACCTGTAATTTTCCTTTGTTATTGTATTTTCGTTTCTTCCTTCGTTTCGTTCCATATTGAATTTGAATACACCCCCCACCCCGGTCCCCCGGAGTTGTCTAGTTGAGCTTTCGGTTACTGTGGCTGAGATAGCGATTTGCTCGTCCAATCAAATTTGCATGATCTTTTCCCCTATGTTCTTTCTCGATTCATTCTTTCTCAATTTCTGGGGATTTGTTTCGAATTCTAGGGTTAGGTTTCAGATCTGGCTGAGGGAAACCTGGGATTGATTGGAATGGTTGTTTTTGCCTTTTTTTTAAAAAAAAAACGCATTAAGGCACCCTGAATAAAATTTAGGGCGCCTTAAATCAAAATTTTTTACTACCCTCACATAGACGTCCTTTTAAAAAAGGATGTTAATTGGGTCTTATTTAGGACGTTTTTTTAGGTTTTTTGTAATAGTGGTGGAAGAGTTTATTGACTTTGCCAGAAGGAATGTAGCTACAAAAAAAAAAAGGGATGTTTTGTGTTAATTGTTTAAATGGAGTCGACAGGATATTGCTAATATAAGGGATTACCTACTTTGTGATGAAATAAACCTTCAATACATAATGTGGATATGGCATGGTGAGGAAGTAATTACATGTACATCCCACGAAAATGAAGTTGAGGTAGATGATGATAGAATGGAGAAAATGATTCATGATGTTGAGGTAGAATCTTTTGCATAATCACATGGATATGATAGCGTGCAGAGTGATGCAGAGACACCTTTGTTCCCTGATATATTAAGTATACACGGTTGATAGGGACCTTACATTTGGTCAACTTAAAGGCAACTTGTGGGTAGACCGATAGTAGTTTCACATTGCTGTTTGAATTGTTGTATGATATGTTTCCAAACAATAATGTACTTCCAAATTGTATGTATTGTCTACAATAGTATGGAGTATAAAAATAGATACACTCTTATCCTAATGACTATACATTGTACAGAAAGGAGTATGAAAGGCCTTAGTAAGTGTCCAAAGTGTAAAACTTCACGATACAAAGTGAAGAAAGATGATGGTTCTGGAGATGAGAAAATAAAAAGGCAACCTTTAAAGGCGTTATGGTATCTTTCAATAATATCGCGGTTTAAGCATCTATTTACTGGTGTATTAAAGACAAAGAAGTTGAGATGGCATCTTGATAAGGGAATAACTTATGGAAAATATATTAAAAACCCGGATGACTCTCCACAATAGAAGAATATAGATGAAATGTTTCCTAAATTTGGCAGCGAGCCAAGAAACCGTCAGCTTGGGCTTTGTACAGATGGATTCAATTCGTATAAAACTCTTAGTAGAACCCATAGTACATGGCCAGTTCTCCTTGTAATATATAACTTACATCCTTGGTTATGTATGAAACGCAAGTATGTGATGATTTCTGAACCCAAACAGCTAGGGAACAATATCAATGTGTACTTGAAGCCTTTAGTTGAGGACTTGAAGAAGTTGAGGGAGGAAGGCATAGATGTGTTTGATGCATATAAGAAGAAGTCCTTCAAGCTACATGCAATGATTTTTACTAAGATAAACAACTTTCCTGCATACGAAAATTGGTTGGGGTATAGTGTGAAGGGCATAAAGCATATTCGATATGTGAAGCAAACACACACTTCCATCAATTAAGCATGGGAAGAAAATGGTCTACCTTGGTCACAATAGGTTTCTTCATTGGTTCCACTTGTATCATAAGTTAAGAAAGCATTTTAATGGCTAACCGAAGCATAGAATGGCTCAAAATGCACTAATCAAAGAGGAAGTTTATAGTGGGGTGGAACGTATCAATGTCATCTTGGGTAAAAAGCAAAGGATTGTGGGTGAGAAGAACATATAGAAGAAGAGATCAATTTTCTTTGATATTCCATTTCGGCGTAGTCTTGATGTGAGACATAGTCTTGATGTGATGCATGTAGAGAAAGAAATTGTGATAGCCTTGTCAACACGCTTTTGCACATACCAGAGAAGACTAAAGATGGAGTTAGTGTCAAACTATACCTGGTTGATATCAAAATAAGAGAACGTTACATCTACAACTATGAGAATATGGTAAGAGGGCATATATGGGGCCAGTAGTGCATACACTATCAAAAACGGAGAAAAAAGTTTGTGTGAGTGTTTATATGATATTAAGGTTCCAAAAGGGTATCTTCTAATGTGAGAAGGTGTGCGTAAATGGATGATTTGAAATTGGTGGGAATAAAGTCCCATGATTATCACAAGTTGATGCAACAACTATTACCGGTAGCTATTAAAGGCATTTATAAAAGATAAAGTGCAAACCACTATAGTAAATTGTGTATTTTCTTTAATACTATCTGTAACAAAGTCATTGACATTGAAAAGTTTGATGAATTGGAAAATGAGGGTTATATTATTTTGTTCCAACTAGAGATGTATTTTCCTCCAGCATTTTTTTGATATAATGGTGCATTTGATAGTTCATTTGGTAAGGGAGGTAAGGCTTTGCGATCTAGTTTACTCAAAGAGGATGTACCCTTTCGAGCGATACATGAAGATCTTAGAAGGGTATTCTGAAAACTCTTTTCGACTGGAAGCCTCAATAGTTGAAAGATATGTAGTTGAAGAGGCTACAGACTTTTGCAAAGATTATCTATTAGGGGCGATGGTTCAATCTCAGCATGACGAGGGGATAAGCAAGTGGACACACGGACTCAAAGTGAAGAATATGTCTCGTGCAGAGGTGTTGCAAACACACTTGTATATCTTGAATAATATAGAACAAGTTACAACCATACATAGATGAACACATAAAGAGTTATATGAATTCAAGGAAGCATGACATGCATATAGCTTATAAGCAAAACAAGACATTCATAAAGTTGTTCGAAGAAAAGGTATCACACGAGACCGGTGTGTCTGATACAATCAAATGATTCACTTAGAGGCCTTCTTTTCAAGTAATCTCTTAGAGCAGTTATGATATAAACGGGTATTCTTTATACACAAAAGACCTAGATGACATAAGTTTTATGTAAAATAGTAGGGTGATGGTTGAAGTTGTTCGAGTTCGATAGACGATAACCCCATATTAGCATAAATGGTTTATTATGGAGTTATTGAAGAAATATAGGAGATGACCTACAACAAGTTCAAAGTTGCTTTATTGAAATGTAAGTGGGTTAACAATAATGTTGTTATAATATATCCACAATTTGAATTTGTCTCAGTTGATCTTCAAAGAGTTTGTCATAGAGATTAGCCATTCATTCTAGCAAGCCAAGCGAAACAAGGGTTTTATGTCACAAACCCTGAAAAAAAAAAAGTCTATTATACTTCAAAGTAAAAAATAGAAGTATGGTGAAGAAGCCTTCAACATTGATGATATGGCACATTTTACAACAAATCCACCTACAACAATTGAAGTAGAAGTGGTATATGATGAAGCATATGCTATTATAAATGATCATTGTGAAGGAATAGAGGAAACCATATAAAGTAAGACCTTAATTTATGAAATAGTACTATCTGATTTCTGTTTTGATTTTACTTGTTATTTTGTTTTATTCATTTAATTACAATTTAATAACCTATTTAACATTGATTTGTCTTAAAAGGAATATGGACAACTCTAATGGGTCACAAAGTGATAGAGGCAAGCTTGTTGTGAGAAGGGTTAGAGGCAACACAAAGATTAGAGTATTGGTTGCATGTCATCAACAACACAAGAGAGGTTTCATGTGGACTTTAATGCTAATATGAATCTAATTAGTACTGAGGACGACAAATTCATTAGCTATGTAGGCTGTTAAACTCAAAGCAAAGTTCACATTGTGTACTCTACTTAGAAGTTGGTTCCACTAAAAATGAAGGACTTGATTTGGCAACAAATTTTAGTATATAACTTTTGATATATTTGCATTTATATCTGTAGTCATATTACTTGAAATGTAGTTATCTTATCATTTACCTTGCAGTAAACATACAATGTCCCAAACAATAATGTAATGCACAAGCACTGGATGGGGGAAGTTCATCTATGATATAATGATTTTAAGAACAAGCTCTCCTGCTAGTATATTCAAGGGGAAAGGTAGGATGAGGATCCATGTAAAAAAATATATGTCCATTTCTCCAGAGGACTAGAGGTTATTTATGGAGTCACGGCAAGATCCTTAATTTCTTATAAAATTTCTTTCATATCCTATCTTTTATTTAAATGTACTTGACATCGTTGACTCAATTTTATTTGTTTTCATTTCACAAGAACTAAGTGAAGCAAATAAAGCAAAGCAAGCAAGAAATAAGTATCCGCATTACATGTCTTGAGGTGGTTATAGAAAGCTTGAATGAAATATAATGGAAGAACAATTGAAGAAAATGAAGGAAGCTACCAAATTAGATCCTATCATTATTGTCCAAGCCCCAGATCGCTCTCCACTTCACAAAAAATGGAAAGGTGCAAGGTTTAAGGGTGATAAATATATAAATCCAACTATTGTTGAGGTTGCCACAAAGATCGTAAGTAGTTAAAATAGAAGTATTTGATTTTTTAATTTTTTCATATTAGAAGTATTTAATTTTCATTATGAAAAATTGTATGATACAAGATGAACTTGAAGAGCAGAGCAGCCAAGGTTTATTTATGCCAAGTAAATGGGTGGACATTTTATCAACGATATTGGGAAGACAAATTACCCCAGTTGTATATAAGGGGAGCCAAAGGGAGTTGGTGTCGCAAATTATTTTTGAAGAGCTTTACATTGTTGTTCACATGGCGAACCCAATGCTGAGCTTATAGCCAAAATTCGACATGAACTCCTAGAATATCTCTTGAAAGAGCTACATGGTGATTTGAGATCTATGGTGTAATTGGAGAAGGAAAAGGAGGAACGTACAACTCAAGAATCGCCAGCCTTCACCAGCAACAAATAAAGTTATAACCCCCGGAAGTACTACTTGGTGAATCTTCTCTTACTCTACAAGGCAGAGAACCTTGGAATCTGTATTTGGATGTCCCACAATTGCATCTTGTTCCCGATGCTCTTGTTCACACACAAGCAACCACCCACCATTATAAGCAAATTCCAAATGATCAATGTAAGGTGACTATATATGTGTTTGAGAGGTTAAAAAGCTATAGACATCCTAATTCTTGATAAAGAAGTTCCCACACTAGGCAAAGCGATAGGATCGTTCATCCTTTGGCCGAAGACATTTATTAACTGCACGACAGCTCCTCTAATGGTAGGAAATACTTTACTATTACCTGAATTTTGTTTTCAACCTACTCATAATCTATATTTTATGTTTGAATAGGATGAACAACATGCGACACAATTTCCCTTTTTGGCACGACTGCAACAGTTGTACAAGGACATTGACAATATCACCATGCAGATGCTTAAGGGGATTGTTAGCTAAAGACTGTCATATCCTTTTACAATTGACATGACATATCGAAGGTAATTTATCCATTTGAAGTCACTAGATATGGGATGAGTTAAACTTGCAATCATGTAAGTGCAGCCCATCAATTAATAATGTGATTTTTTAGTTTTATATATTCAACAATTCATTTATCATTTTAATTCTATCATAGTTTCTTTCACAACATGTGCGTCCAAACTGGAAGAAATGATTTATATGGATTCTTATGTCCCTCAAACACAAAAAAGAATAGAAATAAGTTGGAACTAAGGACAACTTATGTGTGCTATATAATACGAGAGACGAAAATGCTTTGTTATCTAGCACCAATTCTTGTAAGGTATGTATTTTAATTTTATCTATTTAAAATGTTTAAGAATAAATTGCCTTCTTATCTTAACTAAATCTGAATATGTATACATTGTTATATTTATATTGGACCCTGTGTGTTGTCTGTTCCATCAAAAACACCATCTACTGGTTTGATTCCTTGGGTAACTGGCCAAATAAAGAAATAAAATTCATCTTTAGCATGTAAATTAACTTTTTCCTAAATCATTGATTCTTGAATTAACTAAATTTTTTGAATAATGCTTGTTCATTTTAATGATAGGGCACTTACGACATATAGAATGCTTGGTGGGTTTAGAGAGGGTCCAAGTATAGAACTGAAGTGGGTTTATCCAAGAGTAAATAGTTTCAATTCTTGTTATTTCATTGATATTGGCTTTCGATATGACTTTTTTTCATTTTAACCATTTGCTTTTGATTTATAGTGCTATCAACAACCAGGAAGTACTGGGTTCGAATACTATGTTATACTTAATATGTATTATGTAATTCAAAGTGGAGTTATTACAAATATTATTTTGATATAAGAGTTATTACAAATATTGAAGAGGTAATCGCTCCTTGATTTTCAAATGATAATATTTTGGATGTTATACTTGAGTTGTTAATTAATTCTTGATTGATTTACCTAATACCTTGTTTTTCAATTTATAGATTTTTTATAATAAGGAAGCCTACTTGGAAAAGACATCAATTTGGTATGAAACATTTTGGCTAGACATCTTATTCAACACATAGATGAATAAAGTTAAATTTTATATTACTTAGTAGTTATGTAGACAACTTTTTGACACTTTGTAGTGATTGTTGTACATAGTAGTGGTAGTAGTTACATTTTGAATTGGCTAGAGCATATTGGTTAAGATGATTTGTAATTAGCCAATTACACTTTGTTGTTACACTTTCTAGCAAAAGGAAAAAAGTTAGCTCTACCTAACCTTTTTAGCACATTGTTGTTTATTTTGTCATTTTGTGGTGATTGTTGCCTGTTGATCTGTTTGATGGTTTTTGTAAGTTTAATTATGGGCAGTGAAAAATAGAAGCAACGTTTTTTTTTAAAAAAAATAAACACTTACGGCATCCTAGATAATCAACAAGGAGGCCTTAAGCTCTACTTACAACGTCCTAAAATATTAATATAGAGTCCTTAAGCTCTACTTACATCATCCTAAAATTTATTTAGCAGGTCGTAAGTAGAGCTTTCAGCTTTCTTTTTTTTTAGGTATGCTGTAAGGCTGACTTTCTACGCCTCCCACATAGGCACCCCCTGAAAAGAGATGTAAAATGTGCCAAAAAAATGACGATGTAAGTGTTTTTTGTAGTAGTGAGTTATCAATTATGAATCTCTCTAAAACTTTATTAATATATACTCTTTGATACAAACCCAATAATCCTTTTGGTCTATCATAGAATATTTTTATCCCAATCACATAAGTTGCCACATCCATATCTTTTATTTCAAAGTTACTAGAGAGAAACTTATTAGTATATTAAACTTTTAAAAGACCAAGATCATTAGTTGCAAGCATCAACATATGGAATCAGTAATATAAACTTGCTCCCATTGACCTTCAAATATATACACTAATCAATTGTTTTTTTCTTAAAATCTAAAGGAAGCAACAATATCATTAAACTTAAGGTATCATTGTCTTGAAACTTGTTTAATTTGTGATTTCTTTGATTTCCACATCATGTTCTCTTTTCCTTTTCTATGAACCCCATTGGTTGGTCTATGTACACATCTTTCTCTAAATTATCATTAGAAAGACAATTTTCACATCCATCTAGTGTAACTCCAAATCATAACGAGCTACCAATGTCATAATGATTCTTAGAGAATCTTACTTGGAAACTGGTAAAAAAGTTTTTTTATAGTCAATGTCATCTATTTGAGTAAGTTCCTTTGCAACTTGTCTAGCTTTGTAAAGTTTCAAGTTACCATAAGAATCACATTTGATCTTAAAGACCTCTTAAAATAAACTCTCTCATACCTTATGGTAACCCAACAAAGTCTCAAACATCATTCTATTTCATAGATTTCAACTCATCTTCCATAGCATCTAACCATTTGTCATCATTTTCAATATTCATGGTTTGTGAAAAAGTAATTGGACCATCCTGAATACCCAAGTCAAATTCATACTCTTGTATACATACCACATAATCATTAGAAATAGCATATTTATTGTGGTTCTTCTATAATGGTTGTACTCGGTTCACTAATAATAATTTCATCATGAGTAGTGAAATCATTCATTTGTTGTTCTTAATTATTATTAATCGGTTCAATAACTCAAGGAACAACAACTTTACTAGAGACACAACTCAAGGGATCTTGTATTTTAACTTCTTGAATATCCATTCTATGTGGTGTTTACACCCACTAATTTCACCATCCTCAATGAACCTAGCATTTCTGGTTTCAATAATCCTTGTACGATGATTAGGATAGTAAAATTTATACCCTTTCAATTTTTTCTAAGTAACCAATGAAAAAACCACTGATTATTCTTACATCCAATTTCTATTCTTATGGGTTTAGTATCTAATTTTTGCCTAACAACCCCAAATATGCAAGTGCCTTAAATGAGGTTTCCTTCCAGTCTTCAGTTCAAAAGGAGTCTTTGGAACTGACTTATTAAGAACCCTATTTAATAGATACATGGAAGTCTTCATAGCATAAGTTCACAATGAAATGGGTAAAGAAGAGTTACTTAACATACTCCTAACCATATCTAACAGGTCACATTATGCCTTTTTGATACACCATTATATTGTGTACCTGGCATTGAGTGTTGATCACATATACCATGGTTTTCAACGAATTTAGCAAATGAGCCTGGATGTTGTCTGCTTTCATCATACCTTCCATAATACTCACCACCCCATCAAACTTGAAATTTTCACTTTTCTATTTAATTGCCTTTCAACTTCATCAATGTAAATATCTAAAGCATTTATAGCTTGAGATTTACATGCAACAAAATAGACATTACCATAATGTGAAAAATCACCAATGAAGATGATAAAGTATCTTTCTTTATTGAAAGTGTTAACTTTTAAAGGGCCACATACATCAATTTGTACAATTTCAAGAAGTTGAGTACTTCTTCTGCCTCATTTCTTTGTGTTTTTTGTTTGTTTACCTTTAATACGATCCACACAAATATTTAGATCAATAAAATCTAAACCTAGAAGGATTTCATTCTTTACCTAAACGTTTATGCCATAAGTAAGCCGAATATTCATTTATTATAGCATATTTAGTGCCAACATTATGATACAGAGTCATAAGCGTTTCAACATATAGATTATCAAGATATAATTTATAAAATCCATCGCATAAAATACCATTACCAATCAAATTATTGTGCTTATACAAACTAAAATAACCACTACCAAATTTAAAAGAATATCTAGCTTTATTAAGTTTGGAAATTGAAACAGAATTCCTAGATATAATAAGTACGTAAATAGTCTCACATAAATCCAAATGATATCCATTATCAAGAATTAAATGACATGTCCCAATAGCTTCCACTAGAACTTTTACTCTATTACCCATAAAGACAAACTTTTCATTTGGCCTTGTAATTTAGGTTATAAGGAATCCTTGCATCATATTAGAAACATGAGTTGTACATCCAGAATCAATCCACCAAGTATTATAAAGAATTTCAGCTAAGCTTGATTCACAACATACATAAGCATTAGGCTTACCTTTCTTTTCAAACAAAGCTTTACATTTCGAGCAATCTTTTTTGAAGTGTCCAACCTTACCACAAAAATGGCATCCTTTTGTATCATATTCCTTCTTGTAGGTTTGAGAAGAGGAGGCTTGATTGATCTTTAATAGTCATTTCGCCTTCTTCTCATGCTTCTTACCACTTTTATTTTTAGTTCCTTGATGTTTCACATAATTGATGGAATGAATTCCATGGTTATTAATTTTGATTTCCTCCCAAACTAGTATAATATGCAATTTATGCACATTCCATTTGTCTTTTATGGTATTATAGTTCACTTAGAAAGGACCATACTCAGACGGCAAGAAATTTTCATCCACTTCCATTCCCTAATGACTTTAGTCTTGCTACAATGTTTTTCAATTCAACAACATACTCATGCATAGTACAAGAACCATCAAATTTCATGATGGTCAGTGTACTCATAAGTGTCTTAATAAGAGACCTATCGACAGTTTAAGAGCACTCTTACACAAGTTTTATCATTTCTTTAGAACTTTCAGTTTATGGAAGAGTTGACTTAATGTTGCTTGCTATGCTCATTCACAGATACATCAAACTCAACCTATTGGATCTATCTCAATTCTTAAAATGGTTTATTTTATCCTTAGTGTACAGGCTCTCTCTGGCTCAACTTGAATGCTTTGATGAAGAGTATTTGACCATTAGACACATGCTTCCTATTGAGATTTTTTCTTCTTCCTATTAAGAATGACTATTGGAATATTGGAGCTTTTTCGATACAAATTGCTTTTTATCCATATAAGCTCTAATTCAAGTTTAATCACATATAATCTTCATATACACTTGATTAGTAATGATTAGGCATAATATAATCAAGGCTTATATAAGTTTGGAGAAAATCATGAAATATGAGACGATGATTAAATTGAGCAAAACATCACTACCAGAATCACTGTAGTGATGTGCTAGTAATAGGCTATCACTCGAGTGGTCACTCAATTAATCTTCCTTGGTTTTTAGAAGAGCACAGTGTATCACTTTTTGGTTTACTACGGTGATATGATAATGAATATTGTAAATAGGATCACTCGAGTGGTCACTCAAGTAATCATGCTTTATCTTAATTCAAAGAGATTCATATCTCTAACTAGTTCACTATGGTGCAGTAAAAGTAATGTCAAAACAAAACTTCATCACTTGAGTGATCTGCCCATTTTAACTCAAATTAAGCATAGAGAACTCCAATATGAACTTGAATCTTGATATTTTGCAAGTTCTCCTTTTTTTTCAATCTTTTCTCCTCTCCTTGATTATTCTCCATAAACCATCTTGAGAACTTTTTCTTTTCTTGACTTATAAGTTGTTCTTTCTTCATTTAAATCCTTCTTCATAATCCAACTTCATAGTTTCTTCCTTACTTTAACTAATATGATTAAGGCTCTTCTTTCTTCACTCTTTCTTTTTCTTATTCCTCTTGATGATCATTCTCCACAATCTAGCTCAATAACTTCTTTCTTTTTCTTATTCCTCTTGATGATCATTCTTCACAATCTAGCTCAATAACTTCTTTCTTTTCTTGACTTCTTCACCATATAGTTGATGACTTCATTCTTCAATATCTTCTTACTCTTCTTCTTGGTCACTCTCCATAACCCAACTTGATATCTTCTCTATTTTCTTGACTAACTGAACAGATATTAAATTTAGTTATTATTCAATGCAAAAGATAAATATACTATGCAAACGTTTTGTTCTTAATATTTGACATCATCAAACTAATCATGTCCAGCATTCTTCTCCTTTTTTATGATGACAAATCCTTTACGAAAAATATGTATGAATATGAAAACAAAGCAATTGCAACAAAGTATTATGAATATGAAAACAAAGTAAGTACAACATATTCTTATTGCCTTCTGATATCATTTAGAGAGAGATAGGATGTCTTGGTGCTTGCCTAGACTGCTCCTATTCAACCTTAGCCTGTTTCTTGTTGAAAGCAGAGCTAAATCACCAAGAGGGGGTGAATTGGGGATTTTCAAAATTTTCGGCTGGTTCTGTTTTAATAAAGCAGAGCAAAGTAGAGTGTAGGGAAGAGAATATGAACACAAAGGATTATACTGATTCGGCCCAACTCTATGGCCTACATCCAGTCCTCAGGCACCCTGAGTATTTCACTATGACACTTGATTACATCCTCTATAACTTTGAAGCAATTCTCTCACTAGAACTTACTCCCCCTTACAAGTTGTAATCAATGACTCCCAAATCTCTAAGTCCCCTAACTTGAGATAACTTACAATAAATGAAATACAAATAATAAACTCTCTTAAAAGAGCAGATAAGATGAACACTGAAGCTTAGCTAGTATCAACTGATACTCTATACAGAAAGCACAAGAATAAATGAACAAATTTAATGTTTTTCGTTTTTTAGCTCAATAGTTGTTGAAGATAATTGAATGCGGTTCTATTCATACTTAGAGTATGTTTAATAACTGTTGCAAGCATTCATAAAACCATTGGAGAACTTTTCAGATTGTTAGAAGCACCTTGGTCTCTTCTCTCTCTACTCTTTGTTCATTCTTTGTGTTGGAAGAATAAATTTGACTTCTAGACGTTTATATCTGTTGGAATGTCAGTCCCTTGATTAGGTGAAAGTCTATTTATCCTTTTTGCAATGTGCAAGGCCTGGTAGATCTAAATATAGCAAGTTAGGTGACCTTGCATTTAATGCTCTGACAATCTTTTGCTTTAGTGAAGTCAGCTCCTAAAATCTGCTTAAATCATCTTTGAAATGGCTGAAATCCACTAGCAAACACATTAAACATATCTAATAATGTTGATAATAAATAGTAGAAAGCATTCATATCAATCAACAAACATTATGCTAATTTCGGAAATTTGAATTTTCAATTGATGCGATGCATACTCGAGTTTGTGCATCAATACTCGAGTATGTCACTATGTACTTAAGTTTATACTTCAGTTTCTATGTCTATACTCGAGTATTCTCCTTCCTGAGACAAAACTTGCGATCTGAGCTTTGGAGCTTCAGTTTAACTTAAGCCAATACTCGAGTATTTAATCTAAACTCAAGTTTTGGACTCTTGATGAGATTTTCTCCAAAACATCAAAACCGGAGTATTAATGTAATACTGGAGTATGGGAACTTTTGAAAATTATAGTTGCTCTCTGTATGACTCGATACTCGAGTGTTCAACACCATACTTGACTATGGGTTTCCATTTTGAAACACAAAAGAACATTAGCCAGTGTGAAACTGAAGTTTCCGAAACTGGAGTTTTCCAAACTGAAGTTTGTAAGTGTAATAAATTTTTAATCATCTTTTCTTGGCCCAATACTCAAGTATATTAATGTCATACTCAAGTTTTCATTTGAAAATGAAAACATTTGAATTTTAGAGCCAAGTGGAAAAGTGGACTTTTCATATTCCAAACTTGAGTTTTTATTTCTTTTGAAAAATACTGAAGAGTCTCATTGGCCTATACTCGAGTATTCAAACCAATACTCGAGTATACTCTGATGGAAAACTTGCGATGCTTTTTGTAAGTTCCTGTAACACCCCGAATTTATAGCAGTTATAATAACATAAAATTTCCGTGATTTTTATAAATAATAACCAAAATTCAAAATACCCAAATTCGGGGAATGTTACCGCCGCACTTGTGTGGGACAAGTGCTAGGCTACTAATTACATTAAATAAATCTAAACCTAAACAATAAGTCTTATTCAGAATATAAACTAAAAGAAAATAAATAACGAGAATTTATTAAACGTATTCCTCACTTCTCACTGCTAGCCCCAACCTTTGAAACCTGTTTCACTAAAATTTTGCTCCCCTGAAGGATCATCGCAGCCCAAGAATACAAACATCAGCAACAACTGGTAATCCTAATTAAGAAAAGATAATATAACATAAACTAAAATAATTAAGTAAATAAATAATTAATTAATTTTAAAATAAATTGAAATAAAATAAAATAATTATAAAATTTAAAATAAAGTAATTACAAAATAAAAGAAAAGAAAAATATCATCATATGTATAATTAAAAGGTGTCATTGTTTCTTAAAGTTTCTAGTGGGAAGAGAACCATGGTAGACCCGGATATCCTGCCAGTCTACCCTGTGACCCGGAAATCTACCAGTCACAAATCATCATCAAATTGGCCGTAAATCATTTTCTTCCTAGTGTGCACACATCTTCCTAAAGTTGCTACTAGTGCCCTGGATATCCTGTCAGACACCACTTTGGGAAAAACGGATATATCGATTCACATCAAATAATTTTTCGAAGGCATAAAGCCTTAAAAGTATGTGTTCATCACTTTAAGAGGTACCATTCCAAAGTTATCCTCCCACTGTTAATTTATTTTAAATTATTTAGACTCATAAAATTCCTAAATTATTTTTATTATGTGTAATCAAATAATAATAATAATAATAATAGAAAGAAAAAAAAAACTCTATCATTTAAACCCTAGCTCTGTGTGTGTGTGTGTGTGTGTGTGTGTGTTTAAAACCTATAAAGCATTCATCCTAATTAATACGTGAATGACCCTGCAAAGCTGAAAAGTGAATACCAAATGTTAGATAAGCGATATCCAGGCATGAATTATCAATCAATTCAACAATTAATCAAAAAAATTTAAACAAAATTTCTCCACCGTTGTTTTGAAAAACATCAAGGGAAAATTAAACCCATTGCAAGTAATAATTACAATTGCAAAGCTTGATGGGATCCTTTGTATATAATATACATGAAAGCGGTGATGATTCCTTAGAGAGGAAAATAAATCTTCAGCCACATCCGAAAGCAACACGATGAGCAATTTATTATAACAAATACAGTAAGCAAATATTGAAACTAAAACCATATATATATTCTTGTGAGAGATTAAAAGATGACGCAAGGCTTAACATATAGCATTATTCACACACGCAAGTCGAGGAGAATTAATGTGTATAGGTGACTAGTTCCTAATGTTCTAAGGATTAGGATTACTTGGTCTCCATGTTTACTAAGCTCCTAGAAGAGAAATTCTGCCACAAAGAATTTTTCAGAATCTAATTAAACTAACTAAACTAATTAAATCAATCTAAATTAATACAATTAAAATAATACTATATTATTACTATTATTATTATTACTATAATAATAATTATTATTATAATTATAATAATTATTATTATTATTACTACTACTACTACTACTTTTGATTTTATTTTATTTTTATCTTTATCATTATCATTATCATAATTATCTGGGATATTACAGTTCCAATACTCAAGTATCCACTAGGATATTGCGGTATAGCCTCTAGTCATTAACATTGAGCTTTCCTTTGAAAGGCCAATACTCGAGTATTGTCACTGATACTCAAGTATTGCCTCAACTAACAAGTTTTTTCTTTCTTGAGACAATCTTTCAATCTTGGTTTTACAATTGATTGTTATCATCAAAACCCATAGAGAACTAACACTTGTGCTACTACAAGCCTATTCATATTCCTCATCTGACCCTGCGCTTGAGACCACTTCTTAGGGCAATGTGCTATTCACCATGCCTGATCTTGAGTCATCCACCCACATAGACATCACTCTTGATCAGCCTCTCACTTATACCATACCTCTGAATCTCTTACCTATGATAACATACCTTCTAGTAAACTACCTCATAATGATCCCATTCTCCAATCTCATTCACCTTCTCAGTCTCGTCATTATGATAATTATGTTAATCCTACTACTTCTGATGATTCTGACACTCATGTAGATAAGGAGATTAATGTTCATGAGACTCATTAACAACACACACAGACCTTATAGCCTCAGCACATTCCTATTTATGTTCATGAATTAATGATCCTATTATCATTCCTCCTTTCATACTTACCTACCAAGAAGGAAACATAGTCGATGATGACTATACTCATATCTCTGCTATTCCTCTTAATACATGGCTCCTTACTCTCCTTCCTTATTTGCTTATTCAAACAAACAACATGCAAATGCTCCTCTCAGAACTCACCCTTCATCTTCTACCTTGCCTGGACCCATTCTACCCTTTTTGATAATGCCAAAAAAGGGGAGAAAGAATCTAGACCCAATGATAAAGATGAGAGTTTTGGAGTTGGTTCTCAGGGTGGTGATGTTGCTTCTTAGTTCATGTTTGGTGCTAATTAATGTTTATACACTTTAGCTTGTTTTAGGTCTATTATGATATGTACTAAACTAGTGATTTCATATATTGTGATGTACATGTTTTGCTTTCACTAACTTAGCTTATTGTGATGTAATTATGAGGAAAAGTTGAAAATAAATAAATAAATAAATATATATATATATATATATATATATATATATATATATATATATATATATATCCTCATTTTTTGACATTCTAAGTTATCATTGATAGACAAGTTGATTTGGATGAGTATCAATAGGTTTTAACATATTTTCAAACCATTTTTTTCAAAGGTTTGTCCAATTAAGTTTTGTTATCATCTAAAGGGGGGAGAATGTTAGATCTCATGTTTTGATGATAACAAAGCTTAAGAAAAGTTTCTTGCATAAGTCACATTAGCTTACAATATTATAAAACAATTTTCAAACCTATAACACTATGAAAAATTCTGAATCACTTGATTACTCAAGTGACTACTCAAGTAATGTATCTAAACTTTGTCACTTATGTCTCACTATAGTCAATGAGAAAGTTATGAAATTTCTTATTGATTACTCAAGTGACGACTACTCAAGTGATGTGTCTTGTAAAAGCTCTTCACTACAACACCTACTGGAAGTGACCCATTGTTTACTTTGAAGATTACTTGAGTGATACAGCAATTTGACATCACTTCCACTTCACCATGTTTATTCTGATAGGTATCCTATTTTTGAAAAACAATTTCCAAATAGACCACTCGAGTGATGTCTTACAAAATCCATCACTTTTAGTTCATCACAATGAGTCAATACTTTCAAAGTTGACCACTTAAGTGATGTATCTAAATGTTCATAACTTTCACTACAACACAATGATTTATCAAGGGATCAAGTTTTCATAAAACTATGTTTGAAAAGATCACTTAAGTAACCCTAGCAAATGTTCGTCACTTTAATAACACCCTATTGACCCAAGTAGTGATCATTATTTTTGAAAATTTATTTAAAAAGAAATCACTCGAATTACCTGAAAGAAGCGTATCACTTTCACCCCACCATAGTGAGTCAAATGGTGATCATATTTCTTCTAAAGTGAGATCAACTATGACCACTCGAGTGACTTTTGTAACATCCCAAATTTCTGGGATCTGGATAATAGAGAATTATATGGGAATTAAATTGTGAAATTTGGGCCAAAATAATTATGAGAATAATTATTCGAAATTGAGATCTATTTTTTCTTAATTTATTTTGGGGAAAAAGGAATAAATCAAAATAAGGAATAACTAGGCCTAAATATTATTGGATTTATTTCCATGATTTGCAATTATGGATAATTGCAAATGAATTGGATTTATCTTTATGATTATGCTATAATCAAAATTAGATGATAGTTAATTGGAAATAAAAATAGGGATTTATGAATAAACTAATTAAATAGAAAATTGTTTTTTTAAAAAAAAAAAAAAGAGTGAAGCAGCTGGGCCACGTTAGGGCCCAAATAGACCAAGACAAGTTAGCTTATGTCAAACCACTAACAAACATAACTGGTCACGTGGAGGGAGTATTATTGACATATATGAATCACCCAAACATCTCCTCCATTATTACCAAAAAAAAAAAATCATCTCCTCCATTCCAACCGAACTCGACAAGAATGAAGCAAGTAGCAAGACTTATTACTCTTGGATCAACACTCAAGCCCAAAACCGATCCAATGTTCATCAGTTGAGTATCATCCATTAACTACAGTAAAACATAATCAGCTGCAAATCAAACACGTATTTGACCAGCTGTCCGAATATCATTATGCATGAAATGATCATTAGGATTATATAAACCTGACTCTACTCCTTCGTTTTTCCATTCTGTATAAAAAACGCTGAGACTGAAAGTGAGACCGAGAGTGTCTTGGAGAGTTTATCATTTCCTCTGTTTTGTGATCCGGGGAGCAGAGCAAGGATAGCATCTGATCATCACCTTATAAGCTTGGAAGCCGAAGGTGATCATTCTTTCTTCTGTTGTTTTCACATTCTGTCATATTTTAGAATAGTTTCAAACCGAAAAGAAGCTGAAATATAGCCAACTGAAACCAAAACTGAAAATGAAAGCATAAAACAAGGGCTGTTTTAACTGAATATAATGAAGAAGATAAACTTAAGAATAGATGTGTACATGTCGTGGATGCTCTGGGTGCTGTCATCGGTACCTTTTTATCCTAGTTTGGGAGGGAAGCCATATAAATATAAGATGCTTAGATAAGATAAGGAAAAACGCTGAAACTGAAAAGAAGAAA
Organism: Acacia confusa; assembly: GCA_037074495.1. Lineage (NCBI taxonomy): Eukaryota > Viridiplantae > Streptophyta > Magnoliopsida > Fabales > Fabaceae > Acacia > Acacia confusa. The sequence goes on from CM073511.1 coordinate 18,008,286, forward strand.
AAAAAAACGCTGAACATGTGCATGAGTGGTTATATGTGTGTACTGTGAGATAAGAAAGGACGTAGGGGTTGTAAGTGTTTTTGTTCTTCTGCATCATTAAATTTTCATTGAGACATGGCTGATCTGTGAAAAAAGAAGAAAGGAAAACATACCATAGATATATATACTACTGTTGTGTATGTTCGCTGTCTGGAAAAGAATAGTGTGTTGTATGTGTTTTCTTTATGTGCATGGGTACTCTTTTTGCAAAGAGAAGGAGTACTGGAAGTGTGTTTGATTATGCATACATTTTTGACTGTCTTATACCGTGAAAAGGGATAGAAAAAGAATGATGAGGGGCTGTTGTGTATAGGTGTACGTGTGTGTATATAAGGAAAGGGGAAAAATAAGAGAGGAGCTGTTGAGTATATGAATATGTATATATTATGGCGGCAAGAGAAAAATGAGAACGTGGGTGCTGTTATGCTGAAATCCTAAGTTCTGTACATGGACCCGAGACTGTGTGTGTGTATAAGGTTAAAAGAAAAAGAAAGAAGAGAATATATAATGATGTATGTGTGTGTCGAAAACCAGGTACAAAATTCTGATTTATATAAGACAAAAGGGGGAAAGTGGTGTAATTAGTTGAGATCATATATACACAGGAAAATGAAAGTGAGCCTGGTAGCTAAATAAATTAATCAAATCTAGTTATATGTATATATGGATTTATGTATGTATGAGAATTATGTATATATGTCCACGTGTTACTTTTTTTTGGGTCAAAGTCCACGTGTTACTATGGGTGTTCTCTGAAAAAAAACAGGAAAACATAATTATATATGTGTGGTACGTAAGCTGAAAGAAGGAAAGATTATTTGGCTTCTTTTCATACCTATATATTATAAAATCATATTTTTACTTGTTTGCATGTGTATGCGTCATCATTTGGAGACTTTTATATTTAGTTAATAAAAGATGTTGTTCATGCACATGAGATTAGAAAATAATGTTAAGTTTTTGAGACCTATTGATTTAAGTGTATAAGTAACTAAAGACAAATACATATTAAGGAGTTGTACTCAAAATTAAAGTTTATTTGTAAAATGCATTCTTAGAATATATTGTTAGGAGACCATAATTAATATTATATTAAGGAAGGAAACCATGAGAATAATTAAATTAATGCATTTAATTATGTTTCTTAATGGTGGTTAGTAATAATAGACTCTAATTAATTATTTAAAATACTAAGTTAAAAGAGAAATAATTAGATGTTATTAGTAAAAGGAGATTGGTAAATAAATAAATGTGATTGTTAAGAAAGAGGAAATTGTTAATAAATAAATAAAAAGAATTATTGATAATTAAATAATAAAATTTATAATAATAATAATAAAATTATTAGGAAAAGGAATAAATAATGATAAAGAGAAATCGGCAATTAATAGAAAAGTCAATAGGGGTAAGTCCCTCTCTTAGGATGTTAATTATAAGAGAAGTAACGCAGTGATGGTATTATAGGATACCAGGAAAGGCTTGGAATTAGTACCGAAATGTGAACGTACCACTAGCGCCAAGGTCTAAGGTACGGACATGTATTGTAACTCTAACTTTTATACTACTTGTATGCTCTATATGTAATGTAATGATTCATATAGTCATGAACAAGACTTGGTCTTGGGTCATGGACTGTGGCTAAAACTGAGTCTTAGGTCACTTTTTAAAATACATTCAACTTTATTTTGAAACGGGTTACAGTCTTGGTAATGCCATATAGATGTTTTCCTAGCGCTAAGGACACACCGAGGGCGTGGCACTGGTTTATGTACAAACTATGTGGGCCTTACAAGAGATGTGTGCTATGTAGAGGCGAACATTACATGTGTTGTATGCTATGTAGGGGTGAACATTACAATTGCTATGTGCTTTGTAATTGTTGAGATATAAACTATTACATGTGCTGTGTGCTATGTATGGTTTTATGCTGAAATGTAAATAACTATCTGTCATGTATATTTTGTTATACTTGAGCATAAGGTTAACAGTTACCTGAGATTCAATGGGCACTGAACCTCAAAATTTACCCTAGCTACAGGATCTGGAGGATCGAGAGCTAGAGAAAAGGGTAAGCGGCACGTATGAAGACTCAGAAGGAGTTTTATTTTGGGTTAAGAATATGTAGGTGTATGTTGAACCTTTCGGATTACTGTAACTTAATGCGTAAACTATGAACAATGCGACGAAATTATTTGTATCACATTTTTATTCCTTCGGGAATTTTAATTAACCAGCATATGTCTATGCATATGAAATAAGTTACTCAATCGTCTAAACGCCTAAGTGCGCTTTCTGTTGTGTTCTACTCTGATTTGTTAATGCCATCACTTAAATAAGTACTCTTGAATTAGTCTAATAATAACCCTAAGGCCATAATTGGACTTCATAATGGACTTAGGAATTAAGGGCGTTACAACTTTATTTTTTATCATTACTTTTATATCTCTACAGTGAGCCAAGGAGTAATATTTTATGTTTTCAAAGCTATCTTTTTGAACAAAGTAGAGATCACTCGAGCAATGCAGTTGCTCAAATAGAACAACGTCCTAAAAATTTTGGACGTGGCTACTGTCCAATTCTTCAATCATCCGCTGCGCCTTTTTGTTTTGTTTTTTTTTTTCCATTTATCATCTCTCTCATCCAATCCCTCCAAGCCACTTGCCCTTCGCTCACCCCTTATATTTTTTGCTCCAACCTCACTCCTTGTGTTAACACAGTTTATGCAACTGAAACACAAATTTTTTTTAGGATCTTAAAAAATTATTTTAGGGTATTGACTGTTACTAAAAAGATATTTTATAATATTAACTGGTACTCAAAATATACTGCAGGAGATTTAGGATCTTAAAAAAATATTTTAGAGTATTGACGGGTACTGAAAAAATACTGCAGGATATTTTTTTATATTTTTTCAAGATCATAACATAATTTTTCAAGATCATAAGGTATTTTTTCAGTATCAGTCAATACCCTAAAGTATCTTTTTAGCACCAGTCAGTACTCTAAAATATTGTTTTAAGATTCTAAATATCCTGCAGTATATTTTTAGTACGAGTTAGTATCACAAAATATCATTTTAGTAGCAGTCAATAAATACCCTAAAATAATTATTTTAAGATCCTAAAAAAAATTTGTGTTTTAGTTACATATACCGTGTTGACATAAGGAGTGAGGTTGTAGCAAAAAAATATAAGGGGTGAGGGGAGGGCACATGGCTTGGAGGGATTAGATGTAATACCCTAAAATTTGACTTAGGGTAAATATCATAAATTGATAGAATATACCTATTGAAAATAGGTGAATATGAGGTCTCAAACACCTTATATTGAATTTATCTTATTATTAGGACAATTTCTCCTAAGAATAAATAATGTGCGAAAAGGTCCCTAAAACATTAGATAACTTGCAAATAGGTCCCTAAAATATTTATGGGTTATAAAAACCCTGAAAAAATTATGATAAAATCCTAAGAGGCAACTAAATATGTATTAAAAATTAGAAAGTATGTTGTCTCTAATTTAGGTAATTTATGGGATTATTTTCCTTGGAAAATAATGAAGTAAAATATGATATTATTATAGGGACCATATTGGACCCCATGATTTTTAATATTATGCATGGTGCATAAATTACCAATGTCAGTAAAATAGTTGTGAGATAATAATTATTACTAATTAAGAAAATTATCAGCAATTAGTAAATGATTAATGATGTAATTATTGGCTAATTATCTAAAGCATGAATTAAGAGAATAATATGATTAATTAAAATAGTATAAAGATAAAGTATATATATATAATATATATGTGTGTGCCGATATTGATAAAGGAAGGAGAAGGAAAAAATTGTGATTTGATTATAATAATAATATATAATAGGATATTTTGTTGATTGGATAAACCAGAACGGATAGAAAAAAATCCTACCTAGAAACCCATGAACTAGGTTTCTAAAGTCAGAGTATATTATAGACAAGTGAATTTTTATCTCAAAGTAGGCTATCTCCGAAGTCATTTCCGTATTTGACGGAGTAATCATGAGATAAGGCCAAGAAGATATTTTGTGGAATTATAACAGATAGTAGAAATGAAAACCTATAGAAATTAATTCATAAACTGAAATCCGAGGATAAGCTAGTAAAAACCAGAGTATATTATGAATCAATGGATTTTTATCCAGAAGATAACATTGTTCGACGTTATTTCCGTAACTAACAGCGGTTGTCCGAAAATGTTCGACAGGCAACGGAATGTCCTTAATGAGATCAAAAATTTAGATAACCCAAGTATCTTGAAAGAGAAAGAAAAGATCTTCAGGACCTTGCTCCCGGAATTTTGAGATTTCCCAAGATTACGCGATTAGGACACCGAACAGGGAACTTTATCAGATAAAGGCACATAAAGCAAGAGATGATGCAAGCATGACTTCACTTTGATGACTCAGGATGAGGTCATCATAGTGAGGTGTAAGGCCAGGATCATGCCACCTCAAAGAAGTGCGATCCAACGATCAGAAACTAACCAGACGAAGTTTAAAGGAACTACCAAAATGTCATCCACTTTTTCTATAAATAGCCTTCACCTTTCTCTTCATTCTTCACAAATCCTAGAGCTTTCTAGAGAGAGATTCTAGAGAGAAGGAGGAGTCTATGGAAATAGCAAAGTGTCGGGTAAGTTCTTCGGTCCCTAGTCTTTAGTCTTAAGTTCTTTCGGTAGTTATAGTAGGAATGTTAGATAGATCTTTAGTTTTTCAAGTATGATCTAGATATCATGTTTTAGGGACAAATATGATATTTATTTCATAAATATGTTGGAAGAAAAGATATGTTAAAATCTTGGAGAAATGGAGTTAAAGTAGCGAACCTCTGGCAAAATTCCAATGATTGGTAAGGGTAGGGGCAAAATGGTAATTTGTACCTAAAATGCCTGTTATGATATCAAATATTGATAAATGTGATATTATCATTATAGGATATCAGTAATCTTGTTCCACTGTCATTTCGCTGTTTTCCATCAAAAGTACAGTTTTCCGTCAACGTACTAAACGCTCGTCAACGAAGGTACGTTCGCGTACTGTAACACTAACTCTGATATTTACAGTATGCGTATATGTGGTATGTGTGTTGTATGCATGTTGGTGGTGTGTTGTTTGAATACATAATGTTGTTAGAGGATAACTGTACATCTGCATGCACTGGGAGTGATATATCTATATTCACTGGGAGTGGTACATTTTGCTGGGAGCGGTACATTTGCATTCACTGGGAGTGATATATTTGGGAGTGATTCATTTGTTGTGCTTATATACCGTATATGTAAATATGAGGTTAACCGTTACCTAAGGTTCAATTGCAATGGACCTCAGCTCTTAACGTAGCTTCAGGATCAGGAGGTCCATGGACCGAGGAGAAAGGCAAGCAGCACTTATAGGAACTCGACTGAAGACCATCTTTTGTTGCCACGACAAGGGTATTGTCAGGGGAATACCTCTGTGGTTGTTTACTTTAAAAAATCTTGGTCTTTGTATCGTTTCTGTAATTAGCTAGCTTACGACATTTTGAATATATGTATCAGTTACTCTCTTGCTCCGATGCTCTACTCTGATGAAAAAAAATTATACTGCTTTTGAAAAGTTGGGATGTTACATTGGAGGAGAGAGATGAGAAATTGAAAAAAAAAACAAAAAAGGCGCAGCGGATGGCAGCGGATGAATGAAGAATTGGACAGTAGCCGGGTCCAAAAATTTTGATGCTCATTCAAATCATCTATAAATATGTTCCCTTCACTCTTAACTAATTCTACACCTCATTAAGTCAATGTTTGAACATGTTTTGGGTGCCTAATCAAGGATTAACAAAAGATTAGGAAAAAAACACTTTTGTGTGAGACCTCATACACTCAATAGCACTATTCAAACAAGCAACGGTTGTCAATTCTCATCACATTATAAATATAAAAGCATTGATGACTTATTTGACAAAACCTTAGCCTTGGGGTCAAATCACAAATTCTTACCATGAATTACATTGCAATATAGTGAAACAACTAGAGATCATTTCCTTAACGTGGAGCCATTTATTTTGAATTCCCTAGGTTAAACTAAGTGCTAAAAATATGGTTAAAAAGTTTGAAAATAGTTTTTTCTAAATTAAAATGCATGTAAATAAAATTATTTCTAGTCTCTTTGGTATTTTTGGAAAGCAATGAAAGAATGCTTTAGATTAAAGGGGTTATATGACGAATGCTGTTAGTAATGAAGAAGTGACTATCCTTACTCAAAACAATTATCAGAGTTAAAAATGCATTAAGTCTTAAGAAACCCTCAAGATATCATTTGAGTTCAATATTCTCAATTAATAGTAGCTCCTACAAATAGAGCTAACTATTACCTCTTCAAATATTGTTTAAAACCACTTAATGTGCAATTGAAATTGGAATGATACAATATGAGTCTTCTTGATTTTGAGTATTAAATAGCGGGCTTTAAAAACACAAATCAACCACATTAACTAGACAATGACATGCTAATCAACATAGTCTTATTGTAACCACAAATAAATTCAAACATATTTAATCTTCACACTATAAAATCAAATCTCAATTGCATATATCAAACCAACAAAGAACAATTAATTAACATTAATGTTAGTTCCATAATCATATATAATCATTCCTAAAACTAGGAAATCTAAATACATAACTCTAGACTAATGGAATGATAGAAAAAAAAAATCCCTTGTGTTGAGCTTAAGCACACATCATCATCACCAAGAAGCAAAAAGGAATTAGGTACACACAGATTTAATTATAGCTGTAACTTGTTTGAAGCACAACAAATCCATGAAGAAAGATTGGAAAACAAATATGGAAGTGGAGAAGGAATTAGTTATGTCAATCTTAAAGAGTAAGGAATGAAAGAAGATTGATGAAATCTTCTCCGGTTCAAAACTCAGTCTGTTGTGTCTCTCACAGTGTGTGTAGATCTCTAATTCTAATCTGTGTCTTCTCTTTGTGTCATAATCCTCTAGTCTATCAAGTCTCATATTATACTTTCTTAAAGTCCTGGCCTTTCTGATGGTGAGAGAGAAACCAGCAATGAAAGCGATGGAAGGTGAAATCAAAAGTAATGGAAGACATAAAGTGATTGGTCTAGGAAGGTCGACTCTCTACCATTACAAAAAAAAGCTACTTTTGTAGCGGTTAAAATTGCGTATTTGTAGCGATTTTAGCCACTACAAATGACTGTAGTAGCGGTTTTGTAAACCGCTACAAAATGTACCGAGGCAAGCAAATTTGTAGCGGTTAAAAATACCCGCTACTACAAACACAAAACCGCTACTGTATCTGTAGCGGTTAAGGACAACCGCCACCACAGGTGGCTGAGTTGACAACGCCGTGATACTATAGTAGCGGTTCAAATAACCGCTACAAAATGATATCCTCTCGCGATTATGGAACCGCTACAAGTAGACACAAATTCTTCTCTGGCGGGACGACAAATATTTTGAAATACATTTGTAGCGGTTTACCAACCGCTACAAATGTTTCCCGCCATTATTTTCAACATGAAATTTATTCCCGCCATTTTTTAAATTTTTCCCCTTTGTAGCGCATTTGAAAACCGCTACCAGATAATCAGATTTTTTTTACACAATTTTTTTTACTGTGACAATTTTAGTTGTATTAGTAGCGGTTTTAAAACCGCTACAAAAGAATTCATTTAAAAAAAAGTCAAATATTTAATATTTATATAAATTCGTTAACCATTATATTTATTTACCTATTAGATTATGAATAATTTATATTCTGATTTGAATTATTTCTTATTTTTAATTTGAATTTTTTTTAATTAACTTTAATTTATTGTAGTTTTATTTAAATAAAATAATGTGTGTGAAAATTGAAAGAACAAAATTTCTGAAGATATATGGAATAATTTGTGTGAAAGGAAATGAAATAATGTGTCAGCAAGTGTAAACAAATAATTAATATAATCTGGAAAAAAAAATAAATAAGCACACAGATGTTTACCGGAAAAATGAATATTGCTATCACAATCAAATTTGATCCGGGTTACCAACACTTACCTTATCAAAACACTTAATATCCTTGGGAAAAAGCAGAAGTTGGAGAGAAAAAGAGTAGGAAACGTAATACAAAATGAAAGTGAAGTGTATTAAATGAGGTTTGATAGGGGGTTTTATATTGGTATCTACGTAGTTGTTTCGTAGCGGTTGATGCTTCGGTTTTTGTAGCGGTTAATGCAACGGTATCTGTAGCGGTTTGAAGTTTGTAGCGGTTTTTTAAAATTTGTAGCAGTTTCTAACCGCTACAAATAATTTTCTAAAATAAAATTTGTATACAAAATTACAAGGTAATATTTTTTAAAAAAACACACATATATATATAATATTATATATTAAATGTTTTGACAAAAAAAAAAGATTACAGATTAAAGCGTAAACATAATTTTTTCTCTAGCTCTCAATCTTCGTCATGATCCCTACAAAAAAGAAATTTGGATAAAATGTTATTTTTTTGTTGATTATGTTGGAATACAAATAAAACTTTAATTAAATATTATTATTTCATAAAGCGTATTTAAAAACGTACCGAACATAGGTAAATTGTCATCGCCGGTAGGGAAGAAATTCTCGAAGTTGGCTGGCTGGAACGGCTCACTCTCGTAGGCGACATTATCAGCATCGCCCATGTCGTAAAGGTCCCGAGGCTTTAAGTGAACAACCATGTGCCAATCCCTGTGCCTCTCATCGGTGACATAATAAACCTGATGGGCCTCTGAGGCTAGAATATACGGCTCATCATCTTCAGACTGACCAGTGTGAATCAGCCGGGAGAAATTCACTGATGTGATGCCTAAGTCGTCAGTCGTGAGTCCCCGGGACGTTGTTGTATTAGCCCACAAACACTTTAACAGCGTCACGGTGAAACGGCCCTGGTTATTTATCTTGACCACATCAATGAGCTTTCCATAATAGGGGACGTCACTGAACTGCATGTTCCCGTCAATGCTGCTCACATAACTCCTCGTCCCAAATGTTCCATATACACTCGAGTTTTGGGTGAGCAATCCCTGATCTTGTGAAACGGTGCAAAACTTGAAACCGTTGACATTGTAGGTCGTAAATCTTTGGGCGTGGTCAAACGGACCGAGTGCGAGAGCTTTGAAGTCTGGTGAGTGCGGGTTGTGGTCATTCATTATTCTCCTCCTAAACCAACCCGAGAATTCTCTGTGGACCTTTCTATCAACCTCGGCTACTGTCTGTGTCCAGATCCTCAGTTGACGCTTGACATGACTCCTGAATTCCCTACAATTAAACATGAGAAGAAGACCAAGAGATGTGAGTGTAAAATGTAAGGAAATATAAAGGATACTTTATATTTGCTCGCATTCCTTACTGAAGGTATGGTTCAACTTTAGTGCAATTTATCAAGACATGTCTGTGTGCTTAAAGCTTCTCAAGTGTCGTCAGTTTGAAGTTCTCAGTCCCGCCAACTGGTCTACCAACATGAGGGATTAACAACTCTACTGCTGATGACTGTGGTGGCTCTGGCTCTGGAGAATAGTCCACACGAAGCGGTCGGTTGAATGACGTCTCAATGTCATCAAAGTACCTGGAACAAAAGTACAAGACCTCATCCCCAATATAACCTTCTGCAATTGAACCTTCAGGCCACGCCTTATTCCTCACGTATGACTTCAATTTTCCAAGAAACCTATAAAGTAATTAATGAAAAATGTTGAAACATTAATGTGGAAATGTGTGACAAGGTAGTAATCGTAAAGCATTTAATTTTAAATGAGTACCTCTCAATAGGATACATCCATCGGTAGTGAACCGGGCCAGCAAGCTTTGTTTCGTGCACAAGGTGTACTGTCAGGTGAACCATGACTGTGAAAAAGGACGGAGGAAAGATCATCTCCAAATGACACAGCGTAAGAATGATTTTCTGTTGCAACTGGTCGAGTTCCTCCACGGTCAAGACCTTGGAACACAACCTCTTGAAGAAAGAACACAGCTCAACCAAAACGATCGACACATCAAGAGGGAGCATATCTTTGATGGCCAGCGGAAGTAGCTGTTGCATAAGCACATGTGAGTCATGACTCTTCAGCCCAGTAACCTTTCGAGCCTGGACGTCAACACATCGCAAAATGTTGCTTGAATACTCGTCTGGAACTTTAATTTTCTTTAAAGTCGAGAGGAAGATTTCCTTATTCGGTTTTGTCAGGGTAAATTTAGCTGGGTGGAATCTGTCATGCTCATCCGGCCAAGCGTCTCCATGAACTCCCATCTCCCGTAAATCTTTTCTTGCCTGAAGATGATCTTTTGACTTGCCTAGTTTGTTTAGAATCGTGTACAACACATTGTCGCACACATTTTTTTCAATGTGCATGACATCCAGACTGTGTCGGAGCAAATTATCTTTCCAATAGGGCAGAGTAAAGAAGATGCTTATCTTCGGCCATTGCTGCGGCGCAAAACTAGGAGCCCTGGCGGTCTTCGTACCTGCCTTTGCTTGATCGTCTTTTTTTCCAAACTCAAACTCAACATCCTGCAGCTGCTCTATGATATCTTCACCTGATAAAATCTGAGGAGCTCCTCTTTTTTCCTGTTGCCCGTTGAATCGATTACGTTGCAACCTAAACATGTGCGTACCATTGAGGAACCTACGATGACCCATGAAGCACCACTTACGACTGTAGGGAAGGCACACCGAGTCAGAGTCAAAATTGCAAGATAGACAAGCAAGGCCGGTGTGCACCTTCCACCCGGATAATGTTCCCAGGCCAGGAAAGTCACTAATCATCCACATCAAGGCCGCCCGCAACCTGAAAAGTGCCTTGTCATGCGAGTCATACGTCTCGACTCCTTCATTCCACAACTCGAGCAACTCTGAGATAAGCGGTTGGAGATACACATCGATGTCATTTCCCGGTGCCTTTTTGCCTGGAATGATCATGGACATAATGTAGGAGCTTGGTTTCATACACATCCAGGGGTCAAGTTGTATGGGATCAAGACAACCGGACAAATACTGTAGCTTGTGCTGAGATTCCCAAACGGATTAAAACCATCTGTCGCCAGAGCGAGACGAACATTTCTGGGATCCGCCGCAAAATCTGGAAACTGTGAGTCGAACGCTTTCCAAGCTTGAGCATCCCGTGGATGTCTCATTTTACCGTCTTCGTTCTTGTCAAGCTTAAGCATACTGCTTCGCGTTCCCTCCCACATTAAACTTTTTCTGTTCGTACATAAATTATTAATTAATTAACTAAAAATAAACAAATAAATAACAATTATTATTATTAAGATATTAATTTTTATAAAGAAACATATATAACATACCTGCACAATATCTCTAAATGCATTATCCTTATTATTTTTCGGAACACGCTTCCAATTGATGAAGTCGAGCGGGAAGAAAGCCCAATTCCCGCCGAATTCCGATAGGTACCGGTTGAAAAGGTGACCACCATTGCCGACTGGCTGGTCCGTCTCCGTGTTCCAGGGGACCACCACTTTTGGCCCGTCCAACAACGTTACTCCGGCAACATCAAGCGACATCCTGCTGATGTTCCCATTTGTATCTGCACAAATGAAAAAACTCTTTTTTATTGTTTTTAGATTTAAGGAAATGAAATTTAAATTTAGTGAATAACTTAATTATATTTACCTTCGACATCCACCATAAATCCGGTGGAACGCAAAGACGATGATCGAGGGTTCCCTTGGTCCCGCTCATTTTCCCTGTCCAGGAACTGTTGCGCCTCGCTAGTGGGCATGCCAAGATCTATCTCTTCATCTTCATCGAGGTCGCTAATCGAAAGAGTAGCGCCTCGTTCTCCTCCTATTGTCTCAAGAGTCTCTGGCTCTGGGATTGGCTGACCCGCGAAAAGATCCTCAAATGTCTCCGGTTGGGGAGGGCGCGGAGGGATATTTACAGGCCCACGCCCTCGCCCTCGCCCTCGCCCTCTTGTATGGGATTTGCTGCTACTTCCTCTTATCCCTTTCCTCGGGGGAACCACTCCCTTACCTTTATCACCGTTAGTCATAATGTTCAACTTTTACTGTACAAGTATAGAAGTAAAAGTGAAAATGGAATGACGAGGGTGAGAGAAAAGTTAAAATGAAAGCACAATTGTGAGAGAAACTAAAGTGGGTTAACGGTTAAATCGCGACACTTTGTAGCGGTTCTTACTAATAACTACTACAAAAAAACTGAGTTTTATAGCGGTTATTTCAAACCGCCGCCTAAACCGCTACAGAGTTACCTCGGTAAGCGAATAATATAGCGGTTCTTAATGACCGCTACCAAAACCGCTACAAATGTAAAACCTTTCATATTCAGTAGCTATTCTACCCATAACCGCTACTAAATTTATTTTTTTAAAAAAAATACAAACTAATTGATTTATTAGTTTTACTAATAAACCAATTAGTTTGGTTAAAAAAACATATATATATATATATATATATATATATATATATATATATATATATATATATATTAAATAAGTATGCTTAATATAGTCTAACAAGCCCGTGAAGATTGGGCTTTTATGTAGCCATCGATCTCTCTGAATAGGTTTACTGAATCATTTTGATCAGGGATATTTTACAGAAAGAAAGGTGGCTACAATAAAACCTAACCCTCGATTACTTGTTAGACGCGATTAAGAAGAATAGAAGTGTTCAGGTATGAGAAATAACCAAACGTGCATTGTCACTAAAGAGCTACCTCCGGCTTCAGGATAAGAAAGGCAAATATCTGCATCAGATGTAGCTCTTTCAGTGACAACGCAGATTTTGTTTTTTCTCGTTTTATATATTTTCTTCCATGTACGGTCAAGTATATATAGATGAAATTTTAGTAGCAGTTCTGCAATAAACCGCTACAAAATTTGACAATTTGTCACGGTTCATGCAGCGTAAATAACCTAACCGCAACAAAATGGGACCTTTGGCTTTCTTGTAGCGGTTCTTCATGATAACCGCAGCAAAATAACCGTGACAAAAATATTGGTTTGTACTTGGTAGCGGTTAGAAATCATAACCGCTACAAACAAACCGCAACAAAGATCCCCGCCATTTGGCGCCAAATTTGTAGCGGTTTTACATGGCGAAACCGCTACAAAATAATGTTTAACCGCACGCCGCATTTTGGCGGCATTTTTCCGCTACAAATTGGTAGCGGTTGTTCATATAACCGCTACAAAAGCTGTAATTTATAGTGGTTATTCTGGACCGCTACTATATAACCGCTAAAAATCTGGCTTTTTTTTGTAGTGTACCATGCTTAGTTTTCTGGTTAAGCTTCTTTCTCCTCAGAATTGTGGTTAAAGTAGAGGGTGAGTGATGCTAGCGGTAGTGGTAGGAACTGCCTCTCTTCCTCACCTCTTTGTTCCCAAAATCATACCTCTCGATTTGATTCATAATGCGCTTCACTTTTTCTCATTCTTCATCTCCTTCATGGCACACCTCTCCAACTCCCTCTATTATGAGCCCCCACCAAAGATTAACTTAACTCCTTGGTCAAAATGCACCGGGACAAAAATAAAAATTTCAAAATTTTATGGAGGGATTAAACTGGAAGTTAAAAATTTTGTAAGGCTAAGCTGTAATTTCTTAAAAACCTTCCTTTTTTGCAATTTCCCTGGTCCTGAAAAGTCGAAGCACGATGTAGCAACATTAAGCACGATTTAGCATCAAAAGTCCCAAAAATCATTTGCATGAATAATTAAAAATTATTATCATTTGACCTCTAATTAGACTTAATTCAATACAAATGCCCCTAATTCAAATTAGTGTTTAATCATACGATAATGGCCTAGGAAATACATTAAATTCCCCAAATTAATCATGAAAAATCATATCAAAATATGGTTCAATTAATCAAATTCCTCAACCTAACACTAGTTATAGTCAAGTGATGCAAAGAAATTAGATAACTACACAATCCAACATATTAGAATGAAACACAAGATAACTCTCAAGGGTTATTAGTGTTTTACTTATCTCACCTCATTGGGATAATTGCACTCTAGTGCACTTAATCAACACCTTACCATACACTTTTGACAACTCTAACACATTATTATAAAAAATAGATATTACTTCCCTAAAAGACGTCCTTTTTTTAAAAAAGGAAGTAAAATGTGGACACTGTGGCAATTTTGTAATTATTTGGAGAATATTTGATAGACGCATAAAGTGTACTTAAAACATCCTAAACAAATATTAGAATGCCAAAAGTGGAATAGGTAGAGCGGCGGCAAACAAAAAGTTTGGTGGCAAAAATGAGAAGTGAGTTTTGGCGTCTAAGATAAATAATTAGACGCCAACAAGTAACATTTTTTGTGTCTAATAAAAGCTTTAGATGCCAAAATTCCAATGCCAAATATTATTTCCAACGCCAAATAACATTTCATTTGTTTTGGGCAAAAAAAAAACATTTCATTTGATTTTTGGTGTCTAAAATTTCAATTAGATGCCAAAAATCAATATTTTTGGCATCTAAGATAAATAATTAGACGCCAAAAAGTAACATTTTTGGTGTCTAATAAAAGCTCTTAGATGCCAAAATTCCAATGCCAAATATTATTTCCAACACCAAATAACATTTCATTTGTTTTGGGCAAAAAAAAAAATATATTCCATTTGATTTTTGGCGTCTAAGATTTCAATTTGATGCCAAAAATCAATATTTTTGGTGTTTAATAAAAATTATTAGACGCCAAAATTCTAGCGCAAAATAACATTTCATTTTTTTGGGGGAAAAAAACATTTCATTTGATTTTTTGCATCTAACATTTTAATTAGACACAAAAATGAATATTTTTTGCATCTAAAAACTAGTTTTTCACGCCAAAATTCCAACACCAAATACCATTTCTAGCACCAAATAACATTTCATTTGTTTTGGGTCAAAAAAAAAAACATTGTATTTGATTTTTGGCATCTAAGATTTTAATTAGACGCCAAAAATCAATATTTTTTGTGTCTAATAAAACTTCTCAGACGCCTTTGGGCTAAAAAACATTTCATTTTATTTATCAAAATTTTTGGTGTCTGGTATCTCTTTTTAGACGCTAAAATATTTTCCAGAGCACCAAACAAAATGATAGTTCCATCGGTCCATCAGGTTTCATTGAGCAGGGTGAGCAGGTTTTCATCCTCCGCCTACACAGCAGGGTGAGTAGGTTTCTCTTCTAATTCACTTTGCCATACATTTATAAAAGTCATCATCCTTAGCCTTCAATTTTCATTTTACTCCTTGTTTTTCTCCTCCTCTTCCTTCCTCACAAATCCGATCCCAAATCCAAAGGCGTGAGGAGGATCTCTCGGTTTTCTTTTCAGTAAGATAATACATCCTTCATTCTCCTGGTTCCTGGTGCTCTATGCATATTATACGCTTATGTATTTTTAGGCCTAGGTTTTTATCTGAAACAATTTTATATTATTGCGTAGGTTTCACGCCTCCAAGCGAATCTTGAAGGAACTCAAGGATCTATAGAAGGATCCTCCCACATCCTGCAGCACCGGTATTGCACTTCTCAATGCTTCTGGCCTAGTACTCATTTTGATTTTTTATTCTCGTAATTGCTTGGATTATTTGGCTTATGCCTGGGTTTCGCATTTTTGTTTAGAAAGTAAGAACCGATGCTAGTTATATTCGATGGCTGTCATTTGAATTTTGTAATGATGCGTGCATATGTTCCTTTTTGTATGACATTTCTGATTGCTCCTAGTTTTTCTTGATTCTGTCGACATGGAAATGATAACTAAAGAATATTTTGGGTCTTACCGCCGAATGTGGAGTCTTCTTACATTTAGGATATTTCGTATATGGGGGTTATAAGCTCTGTTTTTTTATTTATTCTTCTTCTTCTTCTTATTATTATTATTATTATTATTATTTTGGTCTTTAGGGTTATAGGTACATGGAGCATAGATATATATAGAAGCCAGCTTGCACACAAAGGTAAGCTTAGATTTTGTTGAAGATATTTATACATTGAATAAAATTAAAATGATAGAAGATGATTAGCAAATCCAGAAAGATAGTAGAGAGATGCCAAGAGTTCATAGCAGATATGACCAAGTAGAAATTAACTCACTAATTGAAGTTTCTTATACTCAATGTCAAAATGGCATGGCATACTCACCTTTCAGGTTTGAAGTCAAAGTCTGTTGTATCTAGGTTTCCTTATTTATTTTGGGTTCATCTTCATTTGGAAATTTAGTCATGAAAAGTGGGGATTTCATTTCTTCTTTGGCTGGATTCTCTTTCTTGGGATTATTATGTGAGGATGTGTGTATATATATAAGTATCTCTTCAACAAACAGACATTTGAAATGAATTAGTGAATTGAATGACGCTTTAGCCACAACCAAAATCATATACCTTTGTAACATAAGTTGAAACCAAGGAAGAAGATCTCTTGCTTTTCTCCATTTCCTTCTTACGGTAACAAATACCTATGTTATTTTCTAGCTGGTAGTTATGAGCTTCCCCTGTACATGGATTTTTAAGGATTGTTTATGCACTACTAGCATTGATGTTCCAATTTAAAAATTTGAACAATTATTTAAGACATTTTTCCATGGACACAGATTTAAAATGGATATCTTTCTAATATTTCCTTTGTTACAAATTTATGTGTATCTGTATGATTTTCTCAAGCTTTATTTGTACCTTCTCTTTAATTTGACTTACCTTTAGTTTATACCCTATTTTAATTAAATGCCCTGGGTTGGTTGCTTTACGCGGTTAGCAAATTAAGTCTTTCATCCTATTTCTTTTTCTGAAATTTAAATGTGAAATTTCTAGACTAAAATTGGTTTGGTTCTTAATTGGCATCAAATTCTAAACCCAACTGACCTAAACATAAATCAAATGCTATTGTTTTCCTTTTATTAGTCCTATCTTCCTCTTTTCAAGATTTGGAGTTTTTTCAATTTCGTTGTAAAAGGTTCCTTAGGAGGAAAAATTGTCGTTTATTTATACACATGGAATGTATATAGATTAAATTTTTGCTTAGTTGAAATAAATTGAAATATTCATGCTTTTAAGTGGTGATAGGTTTGAGATTAATTCTTTTGTTATTTCCATTCATACATATATTGCTAATGACGACTTTGATCATTTTCAGTTTTAAAATCTAATAACACTGCATAGGCTTAAAGTGAAGAAAGTTGGTGGTTCTAGTCAAAGGTTTGAAGCAAACTATTGTGCTCTCAAATTAGGTTAATTGCTTTCATTTTATTCACACACCCATATATTTTCCTCATATTAATACCTTCTTACTGAGTGAGAACAACACTTTTGTCTTATGGCTTCATGGCTTACCATTATGTATTTAAGTGTTTTTAATCTAGTCTTTGAAATTTTTCTTTTGTCTTTCCTTTATTATTAGCCATCTGAACTACATGGCTTGATTAAAAAAGTGATAGCTTCATGGTTTACCATTACCATTGAAGTATATGCTAGTACAAATAATTCTAGTGTTCTCTTTGTTGATGAAAGTGCTAGATTTAATAGCTGATATTGTTCTAAATTGCGTTAGTTAGTAAGTTTTGTTTGAATTAAGTTGAAATTGTTTGTTATTGAAATTTTGGGATGTCTTATTTTTCAGGGGAGATGCTACTGAAATTTTTTTAAAATATTGAGAAAAAAACATGTCAAAATTCACATTTGTGCCAAGGTGTAATGTCACTTATTTGAATCATATAGGTGTAATTGTTATCACTTTGCGCCAAAGTCTTTACTGTAAAGTTTTTGCTGAAGAATGTTTAATTTTCTGTGAATCTGAGATTAAATTGATCTGCTAGTATTGTTACAATCTCATGGATTTCAAGTTTGCTGCCATTTGGCATCAAATTGCTTTTCTCTGTGAATTAGTTACTAGGCATTCATTCTTAGTTCTGCAAGCTGTATTTTACTGTAATTCTTTCATGCATTGTAAGAACTGACAAATGAATTGTGCCTGTAGCATGTTGAGTAAAATCTAAGTCATTGGAAAAGGAAAAAAATTGAGTATTTGCCACATTATATTAAGCATCTCAAAATTCACATTTTTGCTATCTCAATATCACTTAAGCATTTTTGCTGCTACATACTATTTTGTGAGTGAAATTCTGGAGTTGTGCTTAAAAAATTCCGAAATGTAGCTCAACTGAGTACTTGGGTCGAGTTGCATACTATTGTTGCCATCATTGAAATTAAATTTTGGAACTTGTAGTTGTTGTCATGCACTCTGTTTTTTGACAGAAGATCAAGGTTTGACCATTAAAATTGGTTTGACAAAGTAAATTCATGAATTAAATCTGATTTTTCGGTAGAATTCTTTTCTGATTGGATATATTTGTTGCACAATTCTCTAGAAGTCGCTTATCAAGATCACACTATTAATACTAACTACACATCAGTAAGTTCTCTGAATATGCTGTTGCTCTTGCTACAACTGTTCGACAGATTTCACTACTTAGTTTATGTATTGAATCTGGAATTGAAGTTTAGTACTGGAATAATTGTTCTGAATCATTTTGTACATTGGAGTCTGAATCTGGTTTTTAAGTTTAGTGCTGGAATAATTGTTTCATACTTTCATGTATTTTAAATCCTAACTTCTTCATCTTTACATGTTTGTTTTATTGATTGAGGGTGTTTGGTTAGGATCTAAAGTTGAATTAGGTAAAGATGTTCATAGTCTGTGTGAATCAGGTAATTGAGTTCATGTATATGGTTTCTACTATATGCTATATTCTTGCTATTTTGAATCTGACATAAGTTTGCTAGCTGGACCATTTTTACAAGATACTGAAACTACTAAGTTTTGCACAAGTTACGGAATATGGAGTGTCGCTTTTAGCACATAGGAGTTGTTTTTTTTTTTAATCACATTGTGGTGATTATTGCTTGTTGATATGTAAAAAGGTTTTTGTAAGGTATTATAGGCAGAATATACGAAGCAACAATTTAAAACACACACACACTTACGGCGTCTAAATATTTTTGTTGGACGCCATAAGCGTTCACTTAAGGTGTCTAAATCTCTTATTTAGACGCAGTCCAACAAAAATATTTAGACACCTTAAGTGATTAACAGGAGCAATGATTTAAAAAACAAATACTTATGGCGTCTAAATATAGGATTTAGATTCTCTCGTAATCCTTTTTCTCATTTTCTTCTCAATATTTAATCTTCACCATTGGATCTAAAAAAATAGATGGTCCAAATTTAATATTTCATAAAACCATTATTTAGAACATGAATAAATAAATTTAAACTGTTAAATCAAGATCTAGAAAATTCATAACTGTGATACAAATAAAATTAATAAAAAAATTAATTTATAAAACAAAATCATCATAGTTTTAGAAAATATTAGATTTGAACCATCCATTTTTCATCTAAGGATGGAAATAGGATTTTGAGAAGAAAAGGAGAAAAGAGATTCTGAGAATATCTGCTCCCCTAAATATATTATTTGGACGCCTTAAGTATTCACTTACCGCATCCTAAATTTATTTAAATGTCGTAAGTCACACATACTATACCCTCCAAATAGGCGTCTCGCAAAAAAAGAAAAACACAGTGTGCAAAAAATAGGACGTTGTAGCCCTGTTTTGTAGTAGTGACATCTCCATTACTAATAGCAATTAATGTAAAGAATCAAGAGGGATTAAAAGGCTTGTTATGTTGAATGAAGGCTAGATGGAATGAATGAATTTTTTTTTTAAAAAAAAAAAGTTAATATGTAAGTCAAAGTTAATGAGTAAGTTCATAACATCTAAATAACTTAACAAACATTTGCCAATTCTTTTCCAAATTCATATACAAATGCCTTTTGTATATTTG
Source organism: Acacia confusa (assembly GCA_037074495.1). Taxonomy (NCBI): domain Eukaryota; kingdom Viridiplantae; phylum Streptophyta; class Magnoliopsida; order Fabales; family Fabaceae; genus Acacia; species Acacia confusa. The sequence continues at coordinate 18,028,212 of CM073511.1, forward strand.
TTTTGTAAGTCAAAGGCTTGTTGTGTTTGGGTCAAAGGGTTCAAAATTGAATGCATCTTTCATTTCCATCAAATTAATGCAAATGTTGTTTCAAAAAAATAGTTGAAACAAGTTCTAGATGATGAAAAACTTAGTGACATGCACACATGATGAGAATTTAAGGCCTAAATAACCTTCAATTCCAACAAGGTTTGTCTTCAATACTCATGCTAACACAATCAATTGCATAGCATACTAACCACAAAACATCTACTTAACTATTCCTAAAGCTAACCTTATAAACACAATCAGTTAAAATATTACAATCAATTAAAATAATGTTCAACTCATAAATGCACTAATGATGTATAAACTTTTGATTTCTTTTTCTTTTCAAAACTTGGAGTTAAGAAAATCCAAGGTGTAGGTAGATTTCTCTTCTCACTCACTTAAAAAGCAAAATCTTCTTTTTAAAAAAAGTTTCCAAAATGCTAGATCTCATGAAATCTCAAAAAATTTCCCACAAATCACACTTCCAAAGTAGCAAATGCAATCCTTTACCACATAAGGCATGCATCAAAACAAGTCATTCTTGAAAAGTTTTTTAGTTTAAGGAATTGTCTTATTTTGAAAAAACCAATTAATGTGATTCAAAAATATATTCAAAAATGAATTCCCTTCCCCCATACTTAATCAACACATTGTCCTCAATATTTGTAAAACAACTATATTATTCTAACTTGTTCCTTGGTGAAGTGGAAAGTTGTGAAGTTTAATTGCAATTGGAGCAAAACATGTCAATATTGTTATATATAATTAGTTTTGATGATATCAAATGTGAAATATATTTATCTCCTATATTGACTAAGTACTATATTTAATGTGAAATGTCTTATAGAATAGTCAAGGAATATGGAGATTAATCAAGAAGAAAATAAAGATATTAGATAATGAAGTTACCAACTATGAGGAGAAGAAGTTAAGAAAAGAGAGAAGTTATTGAGCTAGATTGTGAAGAATGACCATTAAGGAAAAAAAAAGAAGAAGAAGGAATAGTGAAGAAAGAATAGCCTTCATCATATTAAGTCAAAGAAAGAACGAAGTTATCATCTTGGAATGACAAAAAAAACAAAAGACAAAGACAAAGAGAGATTGAAGAAAGAATGATTTGCAAGATCTAATAGGAAGATAGTCAAGTTTTTATATGTGATACTGGAGGTCTCTATAGTCTAATGGAGATTGGAATGGATCAATTCAAAGCTAAAATGACTTATATGGAAGTTATACCTACTTCACTCAAGTTAAACCACCAAAGATGATCACTCAAGTGATTTTCTTGATTATTGGCCTCATCACTCGAGTGGTGTGCCAGTTATGACCTCTCTGATGTGATCTATTTTTGTTCAGTATGATAAAGGTTTAGTGTTTTGGACATATCTATCGAACCACAAAACTAATTGACATGAAACTTATTTCATATGTAACTAGACTGCAAATGCAACATACAGACACTAAGACCAACCTTAACAAAGTTTAGATCGAAGAGATATGAGATTCAGAATTTGACATTAGAATTTCTCACGTTATCTCAGAACATGTTTAGTAATTTGGATGTATCTCACAAAATACATACCAATTGAATTAAATTTGTTTCATATGAAATAGTACTTAAACTGAGTTTCAAAAAGTTGAGATCAAGTTTGAGAGATTCTTAGATAAAAGAGATAAGGATTTCAAAAGTTGACGCTTGATGGTCTCATGATGTTTTCAAACAACTATTATTCTTTGGATAATAACTTTTAGAAGACAATAAGTTTAGGATTGAAACTTGTTGTATATAAAACTAGACCTAAGATAATGACATCAAGATCATGCTCAACAAAGGACAACTAGAAGAGATGAATTTTTTAATTTCACGGTCGTATAAAGATCCTTTAGACTAGCTGCTATGAATTTGATCAAAATTTTCAGAATATAATGAATTTGGAGTAGATTCTTTTTGCATTGGAATGTAGACTTCAAGAACTTTCTGATAATATGTCATTTGGTAGATTTGGATTCAAAATAAGTTTATCACTAGCAAAACAATTCAGTGATGTTTAAAGTGATCTACAAAATCACTTGAATAACCACTCAAGCAATCCCATTTTTTAGCATTAATAACACATCACTCCGATGATCCAGAGAATGATGCACTATTCACTTTGAAGATTACTTGAGTGACCATAGAGATCCTTTATAGTGATATTCTGCCCAGTTTTTTTAATAATTGTCTCAAATTTCACGCTTTTCTTTCAAACTAATATAAACTTTGATTATATCATTCATAATAATTACTAACCATGTTTATATAAAGATTACAGGTGATTAAACAACATATTAAGATCCAATGACTAAACTACTCAAAAGCTGTGTTTATGTCAGAGTCTCCAACTGTCATATTTCTATAAAACTCAATAAAAATCACAACAAGAATTTAAATGTGCCTAACGGATACTTCAACATCTCTAATGGTAATCAGAGCTACATCAACTATAAATTGAAAAACATTCGAGGCCAAACGTGCCTAACGGATACTTCAACACTCTCACTCCAATGTTTATCTCATATGCTCTTTGTTTTCTCAATGTTCATATAATCTACTTTAGATAGAGATTATTTGTATTGTGCTTCAGTGTTCATCTTATTCACTTTTGGAATATAAGATTGATTGTGATATTTCACCGTCAAAGTTGTATCTTATGGTGTATAAAGGGTAGTAACTTGATGAGAGATTTGTAAAAGACTTCACAAGTGCACAACTAAACTTGTGGGATTGTAGATCTTCTCTTGTGTCTAGATTAAACAAGAAAATTATAGATTGAAAATCTTAAGTGGAGTTTAGAGACTAGACGTAGGTGATCAAGGATTGAACCGAACCAGTATAAATCACAGTTTACATATTCGCTTCCCTTATCTCTTATATTTCTAGCATACCTAATTTGTTTAATTGATTGTGATTTTACGACTTATTATCTTCATACTAATTATTTTCACTAAGATGCAAAAAGATTTTTAAAATTCTTAAGTTCTTATCTTACACCCAATTCATCCTCCTCTTTAGTGTCAACCGAGTCTAACTAAATAATAAATAATTAAAATTAAAAAATTAAAGAAAATATAAAAACTTAAATATATGAAAACTAATATTTAATATAAGAGTTAAGATGCAAAAATACACATATGTTTTTTTTAGGAGCAAAATTGCACACGTGGTTACCATTTTGGAGCAAAAGTCATATCCCACCGTTAAATCATTGTTCACCGCCGTTATATTACTGTTCACTTCATCTCCTTCTCTCTCATCACGGTGAACAGTGACTTAACGGTGAAATGTGATTTTTGCTCCAAAATGGTAACCACATATGTATTTTTGCTCCTTCAAAAAGTATATGTATATTTTTACTCTTGGGAAAAAAGCTTATGTGTATTTTTGCACATTAACTCTTAATATAATATATTATATAATATATTAATAATAAATATTATATTTGTTTTTAAATTTTTGAATCGTGTGTGCGCGCGCTTGTGTGAATAAAGAATGTAAGGTCAAAATAGCACGCGAGCGTTAAGGCATCAGGAACACAACTGAGGTTTAGGGTTTGATTCCTCCATTACCTCGCGAGCGTGCTTGTGCTTTTACTAGTTGAGTTGTTTTGACGTATGAATATTTATTTACATATTTATATATATCTTTATATTTTTATTATATATTATTTTTAAATTATTTATAATATTAATATATATTATATAAATTATCATAATATAATTATTATTATTATAAATTTTATCGAAGGAATTTTGCTACATAAAAAAGAATAGGAATGGTTCGAGACAAAAAAAAAAACACAGGAATGGATTAATATCATGTCATATTAGAGTTGGTCCCTTCTTTGGCAGTTTTGTTGGAAGAGTTTCACTGCCTGATGTTTTTCTATTTCCATGCTTACAAGAAGCTTTGTACTGCATGGTAAATAGATTTAGTTACTTGTCTACAATAAATGAGCCATTGGAGATCATTTGCACAAAGATGTAATCAATCAATCTTCTCCTTCTGAATTTGACAAGCTCGTCTGTTATATGGAAGAACACTACTTACTTACCATATCATTTTTCTAATATTAAAACTTCTCCTTCTCTTTTTTACCACATTAATTAGAAGTTCTTTTCATATGTATAACTATCATATTATGCAGCCTTTTATTATTATGCTAATATATCTTTTGACTTTCCTTCAAACAAATTAGGGAATTAACTATGTTTTGGGTGCGAGTTACCCTCTTGGAAGTGAAGGAAAGTACACACAGAGGCAAAAATATTAAGAGAAAAATTCTCAACTTCCCCCAATGTCTAGATGGAGAGAAAAATTGGGGGAAGAAAGATAGGAGGGAGAACTCCCAAAAATAGTAATTTTTTTTTTATCATTTATGGAAGTTTTCCTTCCTAATATTCCCTCCCCTATTTTCTTTCAATTCAAACATAGTATAACATTCGTTCGTCTATTTTTCTTTCACTTTTCCTGCATCCAGATATAAGATTAAGGTTTTTTAGATGTTAAGAAATGTTTCTCACAATCTATTGTGTCAAGAAATACTTCATTCATCTTCCTGTTGAACCCTCTGATTCGTTGACTGTCACTTGGTATAAGATTTTAATATCTCTTTATGATTTTTCTTTCATAGATGTTAAGACCTTTACATTGCTCTATTTTCTTAAGCCTTTTTAGATTTCATGTTGATATTTGAACCACATACAATTTGTAAAACTCGTATTTACTTAATATCATTATATCTTGATTGGGAAAAAAAAACCATAAGATTAAGGTTAGAAGTGAAAGGAACAAGACATTGACGTGTCTATTCGTAGACAAGAAGAAAAATAACAACATTCGCATCAACAGAGATGATGAATCAGTTTTTGTCTCTATCTTTGTCCCCACCTGGACACTATAGTGTATTCAATAGTTTATACATATAACAATTTTTTTATTTTTTGGAAATTTTAATTCACGAAGTAAGATCTTGTTTAGATTGGTTTTTGTAATCCTAGAAATTAGTTCTTAAACTCAAAAATGAGTTTAACTAAAAAAAAAATATTGTTGTCACTAAGTCAAATTATTATTTTTTTCCAAAAATCAAATTAGAGATTTAATTAAAATACATTACACTAATTAATTTATACTCCAACCTCAATTTATAAAATATAGATAAATAAAAGTTAAGTTTACAAATATTTTAATTATATTCAAACAGGCTTTATGTTCCTAAGAAAGCTCCTTTTTTTTTTATTTTGGGTTAGGGGCTAAAATAGCCTACATATTTCATTACAAGTTTAACAGTAACACTAAACTATTTTTTAGAGTAAAAATAATTATAAACTTTTAAAATTGGGATAAAATTGTTAAACTCAAATAACTTTCATCTATTATAATGAGGGAATTAATTTTTTGGCTCTTATTTTGACTCACTTATAATTCAATCCATGAACGTTTGATTCACTTATAATCTAGTCTTAAATGTTTCTGAGTCATCCTATGTGACAAAAAAATATTAAAATACTACTAAAAATTGATTAGGTGGATTTTACATAAATAAAAAAATAAATTAAAATAAAAAGTCACCCTCCCCACCAACTCACATTTCCCTCTGCCTCTATTTTTCAAAAACCTTGTTGGGCATCCGTTGCATACGGACAGATCCTCTTGAAGCTTTAGAGGGCAATGAACAGACGGAGAGCAAAAGTTGAAGCCACTTATGCTTTTAACTCTGATAAAGCACCCGAGTATTCAAGAGAAAAAGTCATTGTGGAAAGAAAGATTTCTTAGCTTTTGAATGATAAATAATGAATAGGGTGTGGGAAATGATGAGATTAGAAAAAGTCAAAACACATCTACTTTACAACATGTACTTGATGCACAATCTCTCTTTTTAATAGCAAAAGAAAATACAAAACCTTTACATGATGCTCTTAATTTTGAAAGTCCTCTAAAATAAGAAAATTGATCTCACATTCTGCTTGAAAGAAGCTTCATAAGGATTTATTAAGGATGTCACGGACGCTCAATGAGGTTTCTATAAAATATAAGCGAAGAGGCATGTGAATTGATGGGAATGAGGATGCTATTTTTTATTTTTATTTTTTAAATTATGTAAAACCCACCTTAGAAATATTTAACATTTCTTTAATATTTGTTTACACATAAGATGACATACAAACATCAAGGACTGAATTGTAAGCGAGTCAAAAGTTTAAAAATTAAGTCATAAGTGACTTAAAACTTTAAGAGTTAGAAGATTAATTTTTCTCATTGTAATAAATGGAAGCTCGCTGGTTTTAATGGTTTTGCCCAATTTTAAAAGTTTATAGTTACTTTTGCTTTAAAAAAAAATTATGATTATTGTTATATTTTATATAAAAGTTGAAGATTATTTTTGCACGCATCTTTTTATAAAGCCATTAGCAGAAAATTCACTGTACGTCACACTAGCCAATCTTCTTCTCAACACTCACATGAATATATGACATATATACAGGACAAAAGATTATATATATGTGTGTATAGCTACAAAAGAAGGTTTTTTTAAAAAAAAAAAATCATGTTAACGGGGGAAGAGGATTTTTCTAGGACAATGAAATGGCGCCAAAAAGATTATTAGTTAACAGTAGCGTGACATTGAATAACCTACATGTATATAGTCATTGATCATAACATAAAGTTAATATTATTTTATCTTTGTTCTTATTTTTCGCTATAATTATTTTTTATTATTATATTAGAAAATTATAATTGTAATTTTGTATGCTACCGAGAAAAAATAATCATTTGCTGTATAAAGAAAAACCAAATCATAACTGAATTAGCGGGGAGCTAGGAACAGTTCGTCATCAGTCTCATACTTCTCGATCGTTAACAGCTTACTTCACCGTTGAAGCTCTCCCTCTCCTTCTTGCTTCTGGAATCCCTCGTCGCAGATCGCTGTCTCCGGTTATACATTACCCTGGCTGGCTTGTTCCACTGCAAATCCTCTCAGTCTACGAACAGTTTTCATTTGTTGAATCGTCTTCCTAAGCTCGCTCTTACTCTAAGCTAACTCATTGGAATCATGTGCCCTTGTCAAATGCCACTATATATTGGAAATAGAATTACCGAGGCCGTTTCTAACAATTTCGTCAGTAATTACCACGTGGTGCCATTGAAAGGGGCCACGTGTCCCTGTGAGATTATTATTGTGTTATGACAAAAGTTGGACCCCAACCTTGGATCTCTTGCGTTTGTTCTCATGGCTTGAAGGCAAAAGTCCGGAAAAAATCTTAATTAATTAATTAATTACTAAAATGTCACTGAAGCAAAAGTATTAACCCATCTGCCCCTGTAATCGATTACATGCCTTATGTAATCGATTACAGGGCATGTAATTTATTACAGGGGGTCAGATCTCTTTTTTTTCCATTTTTTGCACTATGTAATCGATTACGTCACTGTTTAGTAATCGATTACATAAAATTTACACTATGTAATCGATTACGAGGAGTGGCGTAATTGATTACATAAAATCAAAAGTCAAATGTGGCAGTTACCACGCGATGTAATCAATTACGGCACAGGCCATAATCAATTACATATCGCGGAATTAGTTTTTAAAAAGGCGAAACGCCTCATTTTCCCTCATTTCTCATTTCTGTAACTGATTAGGGCTCCCCTACTCTCCTCCATTGTGATTTTCGGCCAGAAAGCTGTGGATTCAAATCGTGGATTGAGGAAAAATCAAGGATTTGCTCTCATTTGCGTTGATTTTGGTAGGTTTTTGGTACCCATTGCGAATTTGTCTCTATTTTCTCCTTTTTTCTGAAGATATGGTTCATATAATCGATTAAGGTTTGTTTTCTTTGAGTATGTAGTGTTTTAATTATTTATTTGAATTGTTTGTTGTTGTTTTTGAACAAGTAATAGATTAAATTGATGTTTTTGTGCGTTTCGGAATCAATATGTGTATGTTTGCATGTGAAATTGATGTAAACAGTGGGATTGAAGCACAAATTACATGTTATTGTGTGTATGGATGTTGAAGATTATTGATTACGTGGAGTTTGATTGTTGATTGTGCATTTTTCTTTCAATTACATTGTCTCTGTTGACCGATATTGATCATACATTGTGATTATGCCATTAATTCTGTTTGTTTCATGTTTGTTGGTGGTTTATATTGTATCTTTGTAGGTATTTGTTGTCATCTTGCCTCCACGCAGACGAGTTGACCTTCAGATCGAGAGACGTTCGAAGGCACGGATGGAGGGTGAGGCATCCGGCTCTCAAGCACATCCGGCAGATCTCCGATACGGAATTCTCCTGGGCAATAATGCAGCATCCCACAGATCTTTCGTTCAGCACTTTGCGGGCAGACCCGTGATCAAGCCCAAGTCATTGGACATGCAGTTTTTTTGCAAAGGAGGGATTTGATATAGTCCCACTGGTGGAGGGTTCACATCTACGTGGCTTGGCGGAGTTTGTCAATCACTACTCAGAGGATATGGTTAGAACCTTCTACCATAACCTCAGTTACATCAATGGAGTGTTGAAGTCGCGCGTCTGCAGCATTGATATAGAAATGACTGCTCCAATATGGGCCCAACTGCTAGGATATGATTTTGATGGGGTGGGCACCATTCTGTACGATGGGGATACCAATGTCAACCTGCCTGGATATAACCGAGCCGCCGCCGTCAACGATATTAAGAGGCCTTTGGGTCAGAGAGCCCTTTTCACTATGGACCAACTGACTAAGGATGCACGGATCCTTTTCTACGTGCTGACCCATATTCTGTTCCCCCAGGCCTACAATCACTCTAGGGTGTTGGAGGTTCATATCCCGATCATGTGGGCCATCCTTCACACCAGGCCGGTGAACTAGAGACACTATGTTTGCTGGATGATGTACAAGGTGAAGCAAAAGGAGAACACCACCCTCCCATTCGCCTACCTAATCCACAATATATTGGTCCATTTCCGTGTGCCGATGCAGACGTTTGAGATGGTGGACCAGATGCATTGGAATGCTGTCTTCGGGAGGCGCCTACTGGAGCAGTGCAAGATCGTTCAAAATGATCAAGGTGACTGGGTATGCACTGCCGATGACGAGGACGATGCACCGCTTGATCCCCCCGTGGTTCATCCTGAGGTCCCTATGTCGGACGATGACGATGATGAGGATGAGGAGATGGTTGAGTCGGATGGTGGATTCTCGCTCCATGATGTCATGCTGCAGATGAGGCAGATGGACCTCCGATAGAGAAAGCGGTAGAAAAGCCACGAGCAGCGGTGGAAGAGCCACGGGAGCCACGTTGAGAAGGAGAACGAGCGGTGGCGGTGGATGCAAAGCCGAATGCACGGGCTAGAGGCCGGACTACGGCAATTACAGGACAGACAACACGAGGAGGCAGCCGGAGAAGAGGACCAGGTGCCTGATGTCTCCGATGAGGAGGAGGAGGAGGATTCAGAGGAGGATGCAGATTAGATAGCTATGTTTTTTTTTTGTCGGACATGATGTTTGTATTTGGATCTTGTTATTTTTTTTTAGACTTGCTAAAGTTGTACTGACTATGACATTTACTTTAGTTATGAATGTTTATGCTTTTCAGTTCATATGATTTGAGGTGATGAATTTTGCAAATGATATGTTGTAGGATGAAAAACGGATATAGGACATCAATGGACTAGGCATAGTGTAGACGGTTAATTGTTGGCAAAAAGACCTTCCCCAAGTCGCATTTGTAGGTAAAAAGAAGTTGGAAATCAATTTCGTCATGCACCAATCCGAAATCTCTTCTTCATTGTGCTTTTGCAGCTGGTGTAATCGATTACACCATACTGGTATAATCGATTACACTATGTAAATTTTATGTAATCGATTACTAAACAGTGACGTAATCGATTACATAGTGCAAAAAATGAAAAAAAAAAAAAAAAGATCTGACACCGTGTAATCGATTGTGGGTTAATACTTTTGCCTCAGTCTGATCGAGAACGGAGATTTTCATTGACCCCCATCTCACTTCTCATATACACTTTTTACCCATCCTTTAATTATTAAAAACCAAATTTATGTTTAGTAACAATACATGATCTCTCACCTCACCATAGTCATCCACCAGTTTTCCGCTTGATGAGCTCCCTAAACTCATCATCAGTGCTCCTAAGCATCAAAGACAAAGGCATATTAATCCCATTTTGCACAATTTCCATATGCCTTGGCTTAATCCTGTTTTACAAGCTAAAAGCAAAATACTGAGGAAATTCCTTAAGCTCCTCCAACTTTCTCCCCATTACCTCAACAAAAAGTCAAACTTGGGCTGAAAATTATTGTCAATACTAAATGTCAACAATGTAGGGCACCTCAAAACCATATCTCTATTGGTATACATTTTATATGGGAAAAGGGAAAGAACGGAGACGGAGTGATCAAATGAAATGGCAAAGGGGAAAAAAACGATGAAGCAACTCTGGGGGTTCGAACACGTGACTTTAGGGTAAAAATGCAAAGCCTTAACTAACTCTGCTATCTATACATATTGTTATTAAATTCTATCAATTTATATATATATTTTTTTATGGGTTCATTTGCCCCCACTAGCACAAGTGTAGCTCCGCCCTAGCCCTCAATGACATTTTGATAATTAATTAATTAATTAAAGTTTTTTTCCGTACTTTTGCTTGACTTTAACACTCGAGCTGTTTTGGCCATGCATATATATCACTATTTATAACATGATATCTTAAATTTTAAATAAAATTATTTCATTTCAATATTTATTATTAATATAATAATATATTATATATATGATATTTAAGTATTTTTATTATTTTATAGAAATTAATTTTACCAACGGATTACAGACAGAATTCTGTCAATAATTTATGCAAAAACTTATTGACGGATGTGCCTTCTGTAATAATTACACACCAAAAAAATTCTATCGGTATTTATTGATGGACAAAATTCCGTTATTACCAACATAATCTTTTTCCGATGAAAAATAAAATTTTCTGACTGAATTTTGTTACAAAATTTGCTGGCGGAATTTTTTCTATCTAAAATCCATTGGTAATTTTTCTACTGGAAAAACCGCAGAAATTATTGACAGAAACAATTATGTTTGTAATGGCATTTTTTTTGGTATTGTTTATTAGAGTATTGAGTAATAATAGAGAATAATATGATATTAGAGTTAAGCGGAATTTGTAACAGTATTATTAAAAATTAATTGAATTTTACGACAAAATTTATCAATTCTAATTGATTTTATTGGTACATGTAAATTAATTCAAAAAGTGACTTCTTTTTTTTTTTTTTGGTTAAAAAAGTGAACTATAAGAAGTACCCCTATCTTATAGCTTCAGAGATGTTAGGAACACGCAGCTCCCTCGATCAAAATCGGTTAAAACTCCAATGAAACTCATCATTCGTGGTCTCAATTCCCATCATTATATAGTTTGGTTTGCGGGATGGAAAAATGAGATATAAAATTTTTTTTTCGTCTTTACTAAATTATTTTTAAAAAATTTTTAATATTCTAAAAATATATTTTTTAATAAAAAGAAATATTCCTTTCAATAAAAACAATTTGCTCAATATCATCCCCATAAGCTTTTCCCACTATAAGCTTTTCCCTTCTCATTCCCTCCCATCAAATTAAACGGCCCTAAAAGACAAAAATCAAACTGTTATTCTAAAATGACACTTAGTTTTAACAATAGGCATTGATCCTAGAAGAAAGGGTTTTGAGTGCTCAAGTATGAGGGCTCAAATTTAAGTCTATGGGAATGTAAAAAACATACTTGAGAGATATATCCCTAATTATCTAACAATATTTAAAATTGATTTAGTTGGATATTTATATAAAAAGATCACACTAAGATTTATCATGATGTTTCTAACGCTGTTTTTCCCCCTGTAACATCCTAAGTTTTTGTGAGCCTAATCATCTTCAAATTATGGATCTAACTATGTTTTGGACGTGAATTAGAAATTGGAAGTGAAAGGAATAAAGCCTCCCACCATGTACATCATGGGACAAGAAGAAAAATGACGAAAGCATATTTCCTCAGTATTCTTCCCTCCTCATCTCTCAGTATCCATCATTTATACCATTGATTTCAACTAAAAGTTAATCTGAGATAAAAGAAAAGAGGCGAATGAACAGCTGGATAAAAGGATACTGAGGGAAGAGGGAAGAGGAGAAAAGGATCTTGAGGGAATCTAAATCCGAAAAATGACAACATGCAGAATGATTAGCTAAGAGGCTTTATATCGGTTTGGCCCACAGACGTTGATAGATCGGCTCTGTTTCTCTCCACAGCTGGAAACTATTCATCAAGTACCCCGGGGGGTTGTTTGTATTGGCTTTCATAATTTCCATAGTCAGTTTAAAAGCATAATTTTCATTTTACAAAACGTAGTTAAGATAAAAATTACTTTTATAAACATTAATCCAAACATTTTAATTTACATGGGAAAAAAAACGCGTCGTTGTTTTTCTATGGAGTCAATAGCGGAATGCGTCAAAGGAATTTTAAAAAAAAAAAAAAATCAGAACCCATCTTCTTCTTCTTCTTTGTTTGTTTGTTTGTTTTTTTTTTTTTTTTTTTTTTGGACCTGTAATCTTCTTCTGAACACTCACGTGAATATATAATAGACAGCTCTGGAAAAAGGTGAAAAAGTAAAATTCATGTTCATCAGGAACGAAGATTTTTTTTTTCAGGACATTGAATTATTTTGTGTTATTACTAGAAAATCATAATTGTAATTTGAATACTATCGAAAAAATAAAATTATTTTCATTGACAAAAAAACCATATAAAAAATAAAGGGTTTAATGTTTTTGTTTATGAAACAGAAACATTTTTTCTGTCACACTCACATAAAAGTAAGTAGAGCCCATTATTAAAAACAGAAAGAGAAGAAATAAATAGACCTCACTCATTTATATGTAAGTGCAGCAAAAAAAAATGTTTCTGTCTCAGGACCATTAAACCTAAAAATAAATTATTTGCTGACATAAAAGAACAAAAACACAGTTGTATTGATTGGCGGGGAGTAACGGTTCTTTATCAGCCTCAGTTTTCTTTCTCAGCTACTTCACCATTGAAGCTTCTCCCTCTCCTTCTCGCTTCTGAAATCCCTCATCGCCGTCACCGTCTCCAGCCACACATTACGACTGTTCCACTTCAGATTCTCTCAATCGACGAACATTTTTATTAAGTTCTTGAATCATCTTTCCAATCGCCGAGCTCATACTCATCAAGCTGCTACAATAATCACCGCCGGGGCTTCCCCTGAAGCTAGAACTCCTTGCAATCATCGGAATTGAAGCGTCTCCAGAGAAGGTCAGACATGCTTCAAACTTAGGTTTTCTAATGGAATCGATTTTGCGTCTAACTATATATCTTCTGCTTCATCTTTTCTTGCTTGTATTTGTGCCATAATTTCGTAGTTCCTGAAGTGCTTAGTTTGAATTCCTTGCTTCATATAGTCAGAGTTCAATTCTCTGAAATATATTGCGATGCTGATATTTCAAAAAAGTGTTCAGTGCCCGTTTGATAGAAAGCAAAAGGCATAATTGGGACTGTAGTTACTTATAATATTGGGGTTAGCACATGCTGTTTGTTAAATATAATATTAAAAGCAAAAATTGTGCTCACTTTGTTTTTTGCTCAAAGTGCTCACTTTGTTTCACTTCAACAATTTGTTTATGTCGTAACAAACACCGGGTGCACTGGGGAAATCTTATTTTGTTATTTTTATTGATGCTTGAATCATCATTTATATTTAGTTTATGTAGAATTCCTAATAGGCGGGGTAATTACAATAATCATTTCATAGTCATTCCTTTTTCTTTTTCTTTTTTGCATTGGCTTGGGTTAGGCAGAATTGAGAATGTTTTGACGCGATTAACACAATGAATTAGAGTACCAAATGATTAATTTAATGAAATTTGTATAGTTGGCACAAAATGCAGTATTCTGAATTAATTATTAACGGAATGGGTTGGAGATGGTGCTGTATCATAATAGTTCTGCTTCTGCTTGCTCCGTTCATGGCTTCTTCACGTTCAATTATAAGGAATTTGCCTGGCTTTTCTGGTGACCTCCCATTTAAGCTTGAATCTGGGTGAGTTGATGAGTTGTTTTCATCTTCTGTGAAAGTCATATTTAACTATTTTTATTTATTTATTTATTTCTGAATTCTGTAATTTTTTCCTGCATTGAAAGTTAAAACCTTTCAGCTAAATATATAATATGACTTCAATTATATTTTACTCATTTGTTCTTTGAGCTAGAAACTTTTAGTATTGGCGAAACCCTTTCAAGTCTAAAAAGTATACTTTATAAGACCTTGTTGTCTTTATTAGTGACACACAGAGCCCCTTAAAGTTATCAGAATATCTATAACTTGAGCCCTAAATCTGCTGATATATCTACACGTTATATTACCTTATTTATATAGCGGCCTCTGGCTTAATGTAATTTTATTTCCAAATATGTAATTGTTCACTAGGCATCTTTATAAAAAAGTATATTCTTTATTTCCCTCCTATATTTACCAAAAAAAAAAAACATATTTGCATAGTAGGTATTTTCTCCCCTTCAAATTTAACTAATACTTGTAAATTGTAATAGTATGTTACATATCCTGCCTTTGAATATTATAAGGCTTCAAGGGAGAGAATAATATGGAAACATATCTTCCCCCAATAAACTATAGCTTGAAAACATTGAAAACAACTTAAGTTTTTGGAGAAATATATAGGAGCTGTATTTTTTTTAAGGACATAAATATAAGGAGACGATCTCATACACTTTTTTATTATTATTATTATTATTATTATTATTTTGTGTTTCTCTTGGCTGTTAACATTTATTATTGGCGCAAACTAGAATTTCATGTGAATATATATTTTTCATGTTATAATTATATTGTGCAGATACATAGGAGTGGGAGAAGAAGAGGAAGTGCAATTATTTTACTTATTTGTGGAATCTCAAAGAAATCCCTCAAAAGATCCAATCTTACTTTGGTTTGTTGGAGGCCCTGGTTGCTCTGCCTTTTCTGCATTTCTTTTTGAAAATGGTACATATTTTAGTTAGTTAGTCAATTAGTTAGTTTCTTTTTGAAGTATACTTTACCCCTGAGTTGTGAATCCACATGCAATGCACTTCTTGATGCATTAATTCAAATTTCCGCATTAATCTGATTGCGTTGCCTTGTTCCCCCTCTGGCTATAAAGTAGGACCATATATTTTCATAAATTCATAAGTTTTTTTAAGGTTAAACATTATCAGCTTTTAGTTACTCTGGCTATTTTGCATGACTCATTTTGGCATTTTAGTGGGGCTTTGTTGTTACCTTTGAAAATTGTCTGATCTATGGTTTTCCTATATTTGCTGATGTATTCATCCAAGTATTTCCATATCTTCATTCATTGCCTTAAATGGTCCAAAATAGGAAATACAGACAAATATTTGTGCAATATTACTCTTTCCCTTTGCGTACTGTAATCATAATTTTACTATATATTTTACAATTTGTAGGACCAGTAACAATTGATCGCAATTCCAGTGGGATTCTTCCAACACTTGTATTAAACCCTTATGCTTGGACACAGGTCATGATCTTTCTAAATCTTAGCTCCCATATTTATACTGCTTTGCCAATCAATTTTATACTCCATTACCATCAATGCCTTTTTTCTTGCTTTTTTTCCTTCTTCATGCTACAATCATGACATCATGTTGCTATTTTATGATTTTAATACAAATTAAATTACATTACAGAAAACTGTATTCTCTCAACTTTTCCAGCAATTCTTCTGCAAATGATATATCAACAAGGGAAAACAATTTTAGACATGGTCACCAATGCCTTCGGTGATTAAGTGTTTAGTAGTTCCTACGTTAGTTATATTCCTTACTGCTATGGTCATTGAAACAGAGACTACATATCTGGTTTACTAAATTAGTTGGGCTTCTCCTCCTTTGAGACATGTGGTTATTAACTGGTGTTGGATTATACTGAACACATTACAACTTATAATTACCAGGTACTCAATGTCATGTACATAGATTTACCGGTTGGCACTGGATTTTCTTACTCTGAAACACAAGAAGGCTACCATAGCAGTGATTTACTATGGATAGAGAACACATACGATTTTCTACAAAAGGTAAATAATATTGGATGTAAAAGGGTTTATAATTTGACCAGCACTTAAATGGCACCCAAAGTGGGTTTATTTAGCATAGTGTTGTTGCCAGGCTGGCTTTCTAATTTAACAATCACGGATCTGGTCATTAATGGAGGAACCAGATTTTGCATCTAATTTTCAACAGAGAAAGTAAATAAATGATGAAGTGTATATATGTGATACAATTTAGGAGGAATTACTATGATGTTCCAAGTAAGGGACTTAATTATCAAAAAGTCTCAATAACAAGTGAGGTGTTGTTATTTATTGCACTGGAACTTGTCATTGCTCTTCAGTTGTCATTAAAACTTCTTAGTAATTGAACACTTTTCTTGAGACCTCATAGTAATTCCCCCTATGATTTATCTTCTGATGATTTGCCATTAATGCAGTGGTTTATGGATCATCCTGAGTTTGGCTCAAATCCATTTTATGTTGGTGGTGGTTCATATTCAACTATGCCTACCGTTCCTCTTGTTCAAAAATTATATGAAGGTTAAAACAGCATACTGCTTTAGGTTGTATATGAATGTATGTATGTAGCTGTAAGACTTTAGCCTTTTTTTTTTCTTGTTTTTAATTTCGTCTCTGCTTTGCTTGATTGGCAGGTTACAGAGCAGGAAGCAATCCACTCATAAATATCAAAGTAAAATAAGAGTACTTTATGTTCTATGTTGAGCTTTTTATTTTCTGAAAACGGCCTCCCTAGTTACTTTTGAGGTATCATACTCCATATCGGTAGAGATGGTAAACCAGGCCGTGGGTTAGCCTCTAGTGGGTTCGTGGGTGTGGGCTGAATAGGCCTGCATCAAAATGGGCACCCGTTTGGCCAACCCAAGCCCACCATTTCTTGTGGGTTGGCTTATTTTAAAACCTGTATTTCAAACTGGTGTCTTATAAGCTACTCCATTCAGTCCTTAATATAAAACATATTTATCTAATTTGACTAAATTAAGGAAGTCAGTTTAGTTGGTTAATATGACATATGTTTTCTAAAACACCTTAGTCTTCTTCCTTAATTCTCTCTCCTCCTTGAAAGATATAGAGAGGAATAAGTTAGGAAAATATTGACTAAAATGAAAAACGTAACGTAAGACTAAGATCAACTTCCAAATTATGTCTTACATTAAGGAGTGGAGGGGGTACCATATTCTATGTTAAGACAACGTTTTAAAATCATTGATGGTACTAAAGATGAATATGCCTTTTGAGGTCCGGAGGGAGAACTTTCACTATTTTTCTTGGCTCAATTTATATAGAATACTTTCTTTTACATATTATTTATGGCATCAAATATTGCTAATACTCAGCTAGCCTTAGGGTCTTGTGCTTGCCAGCCCAGCAACTGATTCGTTTCTGGATTTCAACTCCATAGTTGTTCAGGCACACCAGCTGAGTCTCATATCGGATGAGCTCTATGAGGTAATTTTAGTCACTGTATTTCAAAGCTGATCAAGTTTTGTCTGTCTTAATTATAATAACAATAACTACGAAAAATTAAATCTTTTAGTTCCTCAACTTTTAAATGAGCATCTTATGTATCATCCTGGTGGAGCTGAGTTGGAGGCAGTATTTAGCCCCATGGAAAAAGTGAAAAGTTCAGGGACTAAGTCATAGATGAGTCAAAAGTTTAGGGATTGAGTCGTATCAAGTCATAGTTGAGGAAACTGAGTCATAAGTGGGTTAAAAGTTGAGGGACTAAAATATTAATTTTCCCTAGGAATTAATGTATATGATAGCTTTTCTCATTTATGTATAAAATGAATTACTCCCTTTAGTCCTTTTTATAAGAGCTTGATAATCGAATTATACGGTTTAAGAAATCTACTAAAATTAGTTTCAAGTGTTCAATATGTAAGAAATGATTTAGTATGGGAAAAAGATGAGGGGATAAAACAGAGATAAGGAGAGAGAATATAATATTAAAATATGTGGAGAGAAGTAAAGTCTCTGAAATTAATTAGGCAAAAAATGGTAAAAACACATTAAATACTCAAACAACTCTAAGTAGGATCATATAAAAAGGATCGAAGTGATTCAATTTCGGACTCTTATAAAAAGGATAGGGGGACTATTTAGGAGTAGCATTATATATACTCTAGATGCATGTCAAGGTTCTTCTTTTTATTTCTTTATCTTTTATATTTTTGATAAATGCATATCAAGATTCTATCACTTTACTTTTCAGCTTATAATCATAACTCAGCCAATGAACTAGTGAAGTGAGATATGAAAATCTGGAGATAGTGGATATTAAAACTCAATCTTTCGAGTCAACTCTTGGAATTAGCTGTCTACAATTAGTTTGCTATATTTTTGTGCAGTCAATTAAAGAAAGTTGTGATGGTGATTATGTCAACATCAATCCAAACAATACAAAGTGTGCCTCAGATTATGAAGCTTTCACTCAGGTTCGTCATAAAACTTTCCACACACTTGTCTCAGTTTCTTTTGATCATTGTAAGTAATACTACCCTCAGTTGTTTATATAAGAGCTAGATAACTCATTTACAAATGCTGAAGAAATTAGTTAAGTTAGTTATTTGTAACAAATATTTGTTTACTTCCCTAAAATACCCTTTAAAATTATGTTCATCAGAAATACCCTTGATGGAAACTCCCTCAATACGTGCAATCAATAGAAATATTTTGGAGAAAAATTATAAATTTAGAAGATAAAGTGGAATGAAGTCTTATATTTAGAACCAAAGTAAACTATTTAATTATCCAGCTATTATATTTAGAATCGAAGGAAGTTCGTTGATTGGAAAAACTAAGTGTATATAACAAGATACCTAATTCATTTGCAGCTGATTCGTTACATAAATAAAAATCAAGTTTTGGAACCTTTTTGCATTGCTACTCCCGATCTCAAAGACAGAATTCTCTTGGAATATTCATCACCAGAAGGGACCCTCCAGCCATTGCAGAAAGATTCAGATTTCTGGTGTCGTGTAAGTAAACTTCAGAATGTTGTGTACACACACTTTCTCAGAGAGACACACGCACAGATGCACATGTACACACTCCTTTTATAATTTGGAGTTTTACTTGTAGGGTTATGATCACATACTTGTTAACCAATGGGCAAATAATGAGGATGTTAGGAAGGCTCTTCATATTAGAGAGGTAACTAAGAATCTACTTAGTTTAGTGATTATAGGGTTAATGTGTAAAAATACACATAACCTTTTTTCCCAGGAGCGCCCAGCACCACAAACTTTTTTCTAGACTAAAACTACACACGACGTTACGTTTTGGAAGCAAAAATACCACAAGCTATTAGTTGATCGTTAACTTGGACGAAATGGAACAGTAACACCAGTGAAATTGCCATTTTGCCCTTAGTTTTAAATAATTCGAAAAAATAAAATAAAATAACCCCTCCCCCACTGGTGAGCCCCACCACCGCCAGCCGCCACCCTCTCCACCGCCGGCTGTTGCCTACCGCCGTCGGCAACTAGCGGCCTCCTTTAGTTTAAAATAATTCCAAAAAAAAAAACTAAAATAACCCCTCCTCCGTCAATGGGCCCCACCATCGCCGGCCGCCAGTGATCGACAGCCTCCCCTTAGTTTTAAATAATTAAAAAATAATAATAAACTAAAATACGCCATCGCCAGCAGTAGCCGCTGGTGGCCAGCGACCGCCAGTCGCCCCCGGCAATGGTGGGGTCCATCGATAGAGAATGGGTTATTTTAGTTTTTTTTTAATTATTTAAAACAAAGGACAAAATGGTAATTTTATCGGCGTTACTGTTCCATTCCATCCAAGTTAACAGTCAACGTCGGTCAACTAATGGCCCGTGGTATTTTTACTCCCAAAACGTAACGT
This sequence comes from Acacia confusa, assembly GCA_037074495.1. NCBI lineage: Eukaryota > Viridiplantae > Streptophyta > Magnoliopsida > Fabales > Fabaceae > Acacia > Acacia confusa. Next base: position 18,048,301 of record CM073511.1, read on the forward strand.
CATGTGTAGTTTTGGTCCAGAAAAAAGTTTGTGGTGCTGGGCACTCCTAAGAAAATAGTTATGTATATTTTTACACCTTAGCCCTTGATTATATATTTGTATCTGTATTAAAACTAGGATTAAGGTGCAAATTCACCAACAAACTATTGGTCCAAGACCACCCAGCACAATTAACTCTCTAGTGGACCAAAAATACCAACAAACTTTTAAAAACGTAAAATTTTCACAATGTCGTTAGATGGGAGTTAAATGCCGTTTTCTGGGTCCGGAAAAAATTACAGAATCGTACTCAAATGTTTATGAAACTATATTTAAGCCCCAAAAAAATTCAAAATTTTTATTTTAGTCCCTCACATACTTTATATGGAGGGACTAAAGTGAAAATTATAAAAAAAATTTGGGGATGGAAGATAATTTTCTAAAATTTTGGGTCCTTTTCTGTAATTTTTGGGGGCCATCCCTACCCCCCAAAATCTACTCCTGGTTACAGGTCTTTTTTTGAACCTTAGCCTGATTTGGCTTGTGGCCTATTAAGGAAGCCTGTAATTTTAAAAATTTTGTAAATAGCTTAACAAACCACACACCTCACCTCAAAACAAGCCTACTTCAAAAATGGCGAAAACATAATTACTTTAAATAAGCCAAAAATAGACCTACTTTAAACAGGCTGTTAGATGTAGGTCTGTTTTCAGCCTGTTTAAAGTAGGTATGTTTTCACCCTGTTTGAAATAGGCTTGTTTTGAGGTGAGGCCTGTAGTTTGTTAGGTTGCTTATAAAATTTTTAAAATTACATGCGTTTTTAATAGGCCACAGACCAGGCTAAAGCTGAAAAAAAAAGGCCTGTAATCAAGGTGGATTTTGGGGTAGGGTTGGCCCCGCAAAAATTACAGAAAAGGACCCAAAGTTTTAGAAAATTATCTTTTAGCTCCAAAATATTTTTATAATTTTCACTTTAGTCCCTCCATATAAAGTACGTGAAGGGACTACAATAAAAATTTTGAATTTTTTTGGGCTTAAATATAGTTTCATAAACATTTGGGTGCGATTCTGTAATTTTTTCTGGACCCAGAAAACGGCGTTTAACTCCCATCTAATAGCATTGTGAAAATTTTACATTTTTAAAAGTTTGTTGGTATTTTTGGTCCATTAGAGAGTTAATTGTGCTAGGTGCTCCTGCACCAATAGTTTGTTGGTGAATTTGTAACTTAACCCTTAAAACTATATAATTCAAGATTTAACTAAGAAATTGATTTTATAATTAATGCCTTTTAATAAGGGAACTAAAGGGGAGTTCTTGAGATGCAACAAGAGTTTATCATACGAAGTTCAGCTACAAAGTGTTGTTGATTATCATCGCAATTTCACTGAGACGAACCTTCAATGTCTAGTATACTGGTAAACTACTTGATTCTTACTTTTTCTTGAACAAGTTGGAATAATTTTAAGGGTCTACTGCCCCTGAAATTTTCCTAACTTCCCATATGTTTATTTCTTGTTTCTTTTGATTATTAATTTGTACATAAAATGAGTGACATTTTGGTATCTTGTAGGTAAAAAAGTTACAAATTTCAATTTTTTTTTTTTTTTTTACAATTTTTCAGATAAAAATGCTCTAAAATTATGTAATTTCTTTGTCATTTAAAGTATTTTTCTATACAAAATAATTAAAAAAAAATGCACCATTTTTTGCTCATAGGATACCAAAATATCACTTATTTTATGCAGAATCTAATAATCAAAAAGAGGGAAAAAATCGAAAGGTTAGGAAAATTTAAGGGGCAGAAGAGGGGTGGTAGAGAGAGGGTAGCAGACACCCCAATCCCTAGTTTGGCTTTCTTGCAATAGATTTCATTTACTGAAGCGGGAATTAGACTCACCATGGATAAGTTTTATCAAATTAAGATTCTTTGAAGCTCGTTGCTTTAATTCTTGCTCCCTTTGGGGAATTTCATTGATGTTTAATTTTAACTCATTATCACAGTGCTGATCTTGACTTGTCCATACCACATATTGGTACACAAGCTTGGATAAGGTCTTTGAACTTGAAAATAGAGGATCCTTGGCGTGCATGGTTTGTTGATGGCCAAGTTGCAGGGTAACTAATCAATTTTAATTATTATTCTCACCAATTTCAGCTTTGAAGTGTTTGAGTATATTATTATTTACTACTTAACATTAGTGCATGTTCTACATTTAGATACTATTATATTTTAAATGGTGCAGCTAGTTCTTTTAATTTTACTTGTTTAAAAAAATGTTCTTTAAATAATTGTAATTTAGTATGCAATGTGATTCTATGAAAATTCATTGTTTTATTTATAATATTATTGTTAATAGAATATATAAGCATAATGGAATTTCCTTGTGTGTGTAAGTCTGAACATTTGAACTATGCCTGGTTTATTCATTATAATATGATACTTGATAGGCATCTGATCAAAATATGGTATTATCCCTTACATCCAAAAAGGTAAAAAATAAAACGGTATTTGTCTTAATTATTAGGAAAACCTGTCTGCAGTTAAAGAAATATATCCATTTTCTTATCTTTTTGTTATCAGTTTTTTAATTAAGATGTGATGAGTTTATGTTTTTGGTAAATCAGTGTATGATTTCGTAATTAAATTTTATGTTTATCATATTTTAATGAAAAAGTAATAAAACAAATTGTAGGGACCTTATAGCCTAATGACACCAAACTCCTCCAACTTGAGTTTTTCTTAAATGCGAAGTAGTGTATTCAAACTTTCTGTGGGTATTACAAGTACGTGCATTATAGCCAGAAAAGAATTTTTTTAAAAAAATTATACTATGAAAAAAGAAATCTAATCCTTGTGACATTTGTATATGGTATTATATTAATTGTCCTGGCCCGTCACTCTTCTATTGAATACGCAGATACACACAACTCTACAAGAACAATGACTACTTCTTGACATATGTTGCTGTGAAAGTAAGCAAAACCTTCAACACTTAGCTTCGTTTAGTTGATTTAATTATCTCTATTTGTTTTCATGTCTATTCATTGATGCTGATTGACTAGTACTTTTCATCTGTCATAGGGTGCTGGTCATGTAGCTCATTCATATAAACCTAAAGAAGTTCTCCAAGTAATAGACAGGTGGCTCTCATATGCTCTTATCTGAGGAATGGTCAATCTCTCAATCCTAGAGCTTTGAGTTTGGCTAATTCCTAGTTTGGTTTGGCCTGTAGTTGGTACAAATAAAAGGTTGAACATGCAACCTTATGCTTAATCAAGACTTGAGGAAGTGATCAGTTAGTTGAACCAAACGACTTGGACCATTTTGTCAATTTTAAACATTATCACGTTTAGTGTCCATTTTGTATTTAGATTAGTGGTGAAGAATTGATTTGGTGTTTTATGAAGTCAATATGTAATATGAGTTTAATATTTTTAGAGGCAATGTTACATTTTTTTTAGAGCTAAACCAAACAACCCTTACATGTGAGATGAGTGAGATTTTTCTCTTTTTTTGATTTAGAGAAAACCTCGTTTGGTTTCCTTTTTCTAAATATGTTTTGAACTTTAATATTAATAAAAGGGATTCAAAATATATTATGAAATATTTTTATTTTTTTCAAAAAAAAAAAGAAAGAAAAGAAGTGGACCTCATCACTTGTTAGGGAGAGTATTACAATTTCTCTTGATTTTTCTTCACCTTCAGTCATAACAAAGGATATCTCCGTGTTTTAGCAAAAAAAAAAAAAAAAAAGATATCTCTTTGATGAGTTTTTTTTTTTTTTGGTTAATCCCGTGATGGGTATTTTTATTATACTCTCATACTCTTTAATATAAAACATATTTATCTAATTTAATTATATTAGAGAAGTTGGTTAAATTTGTTAATATGACATGTACTATATTTTTTAAAAAATTATATTTTCCTTAATTTCTTCATTTTGATTATTATTGAGGGAATATTAATAAAAGTAAATAAGAAAATGATTTACAAATATGAAAATTTTATCTTATATTTAGATCAAGATCAATTTTATAAATATGTTTCATATTAAGGACTTGAAGGTAGTAAATCCTTCCTAACACAAGTATAACAATATTGTGTATAATCAACTCAATTCGTTTTTTTAGTTATAGAAATAAGTTTGTTACGGATCTGTTTCGGTCCGTTTCATTAAAAAGATAATAATACTCTCATTAATTACTAATGTGCCTCAGCGTGCAATTGGTTGGTTTTTGTTTTATATGGTACTGAACATTAATATTGGTAATGTGGATTGCAGAATTTGCAGTAATCCCCAGTCATACACTAATAGTTTAAAATAATCTAAACAGTTATTCTAATTTTTAATTTTTCAGTTAAAATAATCATGATTTTTAAATTGTTAAAAAATTATTTTAACAAATTAAAGACATGAGGAAGCGTATATTGAAGACGAAGGAATTGAGATTCTGTCAATAAGCTCTCATATTATGTACGGAGAATATATTAATTTGCTGAGAAACTACGCCACATCAATGCATGAGACCCAGCATTTGGCCAATTCAACGGCTCACATTTCTATATTTTGTTTATACAGATACACACACATATACATATACATATATCGTATATGTGTGTGTGTGTGGGAGTTGCATGGACCTGACTTTCCTGTGATGCTCTTCCCGTCCGCTGCCCTCCTATTCCATGAAAGTGCATCGTTTTGCATAAAAACAATGGAGCTTCAGCCCTTTTTTTTTAATATATATATATATATATATATATATATATATATATATATATATATATATATATATATTTCAGATATTTATATGTACTAAAAGATACTGAATAGTAATAAAAAAATATTTCATAATTTTGAAAAATTATTTTAGGATCCCAAAAAAATATTTTTTTAAATCATAAAATATTTTTTTAGTACTATAAAAAATTGTAGGATCTTAAAAACATATTTCCGCGTACTGAATGGTACTAAAAGATACTTCAGGATACTGACTGGTACTAAAAAATACTTTAGGATCTTAAACTGTTATTTTAGGATCTTGAGAAAATATCTTGAAGTGTATTTTCAATACTAGTCAGTACCCTGAAATATTTTAGAATCTTGAAAAAATATTTCAGATACTAACTTGTACTAAAAAGATATTTCAGGATACTAACTAGTATTAAAAATACACTTCAGGATTTTTTTTTTAAGATCATAAAATAATTTTTTAAGATTATAAAGTATTTTTTAGTATCATCCAGTATCCTAAAATATATTTTTAATATCTGTTAATATACTTAAAAAAAAATTTAAAAAAAAAGCTGAACCTCCACTGTTTTTGCGCAAAACGGTACAGTTTGGTGGAATAGGAGGGCGGCGGATGGGAAAAGCATTAGAGGAAAGCCTGGTCCGAGTTGCATTGCCAGCAAATTTGACATCTTTTTTTGGATGTCGTTCAACTTTTCTCTTTAAAGTACAAAGGCAAGCCAGAGAATGAGAGTTACAAAAAAGTCTAACAAGCAAACAATATGGGTAAGTGTCTAAATTTCATCCTGAAGACATCTACGCATTCCAACGGGGTGTCTCCTGGTTAAGTGGTCAGCACATCAAAGTCGTTCCCCATGAGAATAGGAAATCTCTAGGTCCCAATCCCAGAGAGGATGAGGGACTTTACATTCAAGATGTTTTTCTTTTTTTTTTTGGGTAGGAAGAAACTCAAGTTAGTTATAGATAATTATTTATGTCTGGATTAATGGTGGTAAAAGTGGCAGGGAAACTCAAGTTAGTTATAGATAATGATTTATGTCTGGATTAATGGTGGTAGAAGTGGCGGAGCCCATGTCAAAAAGCTAAGTGTTTTTTGGAAAAAGCTCTCTAGTGAAGTTTTTTACTTAACGGGCTTTTTGAACTTTTTAAGTTTTAAGTTCAGTGAATTTAAGCTCACCCCCAATAGACCCAAAATCAACTGGCTACGTTAACTGACTTTTTTTTTTTAAGTTATTGCATAAAAAGCTCCTAACGCTATACTCTAAACAGACTCATTGTTGAGGCCCAACTATTTGCACAACTTCATATGTGATTCAATCCTAACACACAGGGATTGTTTGGCATGCTAGTAGACAAGGAAAAAAGCCAAGTGCAAGGTAATAAAAACCCAATAGAGGAAAATGACGTGATTTTTAGTGTTTGGGATAACTTTTGTTTTAGAAGCACTTATTTTTTTAAAAAAAAATAAGTTCTGATATAAATCACTTTTTTTGTTTCTAGCGTGATTTTCGAGACCAACTTGTTAGGTCATGTTTGTTAGGAAGAAGATTGGAGAAGAGAAGGGAAGATTGGGATCTTCTCTCGATTTTGGGTGTTTGTTACACGGAATTCATCTTTCAGTGAGGCATCATCTTCCTTCACTCATGGGAAGATTCTTTCCTTAATCTTCCCTCACATATTGGATGGAAGATAAAATCTTCCCAGAAGATTGTGAGTAAATTCTCATTAGGTTCCTTTCTTCTTCCCCTTTTCTCATCGTCTCTGACTCCACCTTCTTCCTCTCACCTTTGGCTCTCTTCGTTGTTGGCAAAGACTTCCTCCTCCACCGTCGGAACCCGCAGACGACCACCATTGGTCAGAACTCACCTATATCTGTTTTTTTTCCCTGGTTGTCGTGGGGACGTGGGATGAAATTTTTTAAAATTATCATCTTCCATCCCACTTTCCATATTTACCAAACAGTTCAATTTTTTAAAATTACATCTTAATCTTCCTTTTCATTCCTTTCCCTCCTTAAATCTTCTCGATAACAAACGGGGCTTTAGATGAGTTTCTGGCGTGATAGAATCAAAAACTAACTTATTATGGATAGGCGATACCATTAAATATAAATTTGTATATATTCTAATTTATATATGATTTTATCCATTAAATATATTTAATTAAGCAATTTTTTAAATAAGAATTTAACTTTTTTAAAATTTAAATTTTTATCTTCAATTTTCCATATATATAGTATTAAATAAAATTCATATAATTTTCATTCATTTTCCATTTGAATTGACTCTTCAAATAATCATTTAAACACAAGCTTATTTTGGGAAAAAAAAGTCACTTCTTCCACCGTTATTTCAAACACAAATTATATTTACAATATAATTTTTATCATATTTTATGTTTACAAAATTATACAGAAAATAAATCACTTCTTTTAACACTCTTCCAAATCCGCCACACGTTCGTGGTCCCACGTTATAATGCTGGAAAAGTCTGTTCATGCTGTGGTTCGTACTCTAACGATACGTGACTGTACGAATTATTTGATTGAGTTGTGAAATCCCTACGGGTGCGGAGCTGCGATTTTTTAATAAAAAAACAAAATGTTACTTTCCGTCCTTTTTAAAAACAATTTTTATCTTTATTTTGTAAAATAAATTAACCGTTAAAATTAACTAAAAATAATAAATATGTAAAAAATGTTATATTTCTTTTAAATATGCCCATATTTATAAAATGAGCATAAGAGAGAGAATATATAATAAATTATTAAATAAAAGAAAATTAATGGTGATTGTCAGATAATTAATATAAAGATATGTATTTAATAGGGGTAAATAAAAAAAAAGTGGCATAAATTTTTTAAACACAAGAAGAAAGTTGCTTATAAAAAATATCAACCTCAAGAAAGAGAAAGTTGGTTATTAAATGAACCAGAGGGAGTACTCTACTACCTTTCTTGCTTTAATATAAAACATACTTACCTGATGTAATTACATTAAAAAATTTAGTTAAGTTAGTTACTCCTCCGATTTTTAATATAATACATATTTGTGGAGTTGATGTTGATCCTAAATAGAAGAAAATTTTTTCATATCCATTAATATTTTTCTAGTTTATTATATTGATGTTCTTTCAATAATAATTAAGAATGAGATGGAATAAAAGAATTAAGGAAGACAATTAAAGTGTTTTATAAAATACATGTCATATTAACCAACTTAACTAATTTTCTTAATCTAATTAAATTAGGTAAATATATCTTATATTAAAAATAAGAGGATGTAATATGGCTTGTATTTTTTTAATACACCATAGTCAACTTCCTCAATTCCCTCATTCCCCCCTCTTCTACCTGATTATTATTGAGAGAGTATTAAAAAGATAAATTAAGAAAAGAAAATTGACAAATATAAAAATTATATTTTATATTTAAAATCAATATCAACTCTCTAAATATATCTTATATAAAGATAATATTAACCAATGATAATATTACCAAACAATAGGACAAGTACATAATTCTAACAACTTTTGGTGGGGGGTGGGGAGAAGAAGAAGGCCGAGCTATCATAAATTACAATGAAAGGGAAAGATTGGCGTAGTGTGAGGATATCTTACGACCACACATTTGTGGGAGTCATGTTCAAGCAGGCAAGGTTGATAGAACTCATTTTCTCCACAAATGATCTCTTGTTTGTCTCTTCTGTTTATATATATATATATATATATATATATATATATATATATATATATTCCTTTTTTACAATAATAATCCAGCAAAGAACAATACGGAAGCATATCAGTAAGAAGGTATTGTTGCCAGCACTTCAGACCGCAGATTTGCATTGGTGATTATCATTGTGATGGGCAACCTACGTCGGCTCATTAATTATGTGGGAGAATATAAACTTTAAATTTAATCTGGTTCAAATTTAAAATTTAAAATATTTTATTTTTAAATGATAAATTTATTTCTATAAAAAATGATTAAAATAAAAATTATTTAACAGTAATTGGAGATGAACTCATTTATGCCTATGGTCCTCACAATTCACAAAGGTAACTCGTGGGAGATGCCATTGAATTGGGGGACCCACTACTATTAGCAAAGGCTAACTATGAGATAGTTAAGGAAGCAGCTCGATGCCTCTTGTGCCAAATAATGTTACTCAACACAATGATTCCCATAAGTTTCTTTTTTTTCTTTTTTTTTTTATTAAAGGAAAAAACACTTCTCATGTCGTAGGAGAAATATTTTCTCATGTCACAAACGCATAAAATGGTGGGATCTACACACACATAAATTAACTCATATATATATGTGGGTCCCACCATTTCATGTGTGAATAGGAGTCTTCTTCTTCTCATGTAACATGAGAAAATCAACATTTCATAAGAAAATCAACATGAGAAATGGTGGGACCCACATATATATATGAATTAATTTATATATATATATATATATATATATATATATATGAGTCCCACCATTTCATATGTGTGTAGGAATCTTCTTCTTCTTCTGCAACATAAAAAAATCAAATCCCTTGATTAAAACACTGAAAAAGGACTTATGGAGAATCAATAAAAACTAAGGAAAAGAAAAAGAAAAAGAAGATAAAAGCTCCAAAAGAGGCTCTGGAATTAGGATATTTACACCAACAGCTTTGTTTAGAGCCCTTTTCTGCAAGGCTATCTTTGTGAATTTGGCATTCGTACGTGTTTTTCAATCAAACCTCAAACTTGGTAATTAAAACTGAAACTTGAAAATTTGATAGAGAAACATCCAAATTACCATAATGCTCTTACATATTGATACAAGATAATAAGTTGCCCCAACGTTTCCTCATGTTGGCACACAAATTAAAGAAACAAAGGTCAATGACATTAAAATGATGCTCTCTCTCTCTCTCTCTTTTCTTTTCTTTTTTCCTTTTTAATTTGTCACTAGTAGGAAGTGTAAGTTGCAAATTTTTCCAAATAAATTAAAGAGTCGTTTGTAAGGAAGGAAGATGAGCCATAGAAATTTTCATACAGGATATGAAACTACTAGAATTAATATTAGAATCTCAAAAAAAAAAATTGTATGAATCCATCTTCTAAAAAACTATTGTAAGAATCCATCTTTACGAGTGTATTGACTAGGAGCATTATCTTTTCAATATAGTGCTTGCACTACAAAAAAATGATATTTGATAGCGGTTAAAATTGTGTGTTTGTAGCGGTTTCAACCGTTACAAGTGATAGTAGTAGCGGTTCAAATAACCACTATAAAATACACCGTAGCAAAATGTTTTGTAGCGGTTTTCTAAAACCGCTACTCATGTAATAAAACCGTTACTATATTAGTAGCGGTTTTAAGTTACCGCTACAAGATGCGATTAAGATGATAAATTTTAAAAAAATTGTTGCCAAAATTTTGTAGCGGTTATAAAACCGCTACAAATATTGGATAAAATTTCATAAAATTTATAGTGGTTTTAAAACCGCTACAAAATATTGGAAGATTGGAAAAAAATAAAAAAAATTATAACTTGAATCCATTGTTACAATATTATGTTGAATATTTTATTATTTAAGTGACAAATTAAATGATAATAGTTCATATTTTAAAAGTGATTAACATTAAGTTAGATAAAAACTTATTATGTTGTATTCTTAATATTATGTAGGTATAATATTGAGAATGTAAAGATAATAAGGATTTATTATGTTGTCCACCTTTGAGTAAAAAAAATATATTGTCCACTAGATGGTATTTGATTATAGAAAGTGTTAGATATGATTAGTTTTGATGATGTCTTATATAGATGCCATTAGTAAGAGCAAAAAGTTTGTATACTATATTTATCTTCTCCATTGACTAATTCTTAAATTTAATGTAGAAACAAAGATGTGAAGTTCTTCTATGAAGAATGATAAAAAAGAAGATCAATAAAAAAGTATTGAATGACAGAAAGAAGAATCTACAAAGAAGCAAGAAGTTATCAAAGGGTTTTGGGAATAATCAAGAAGAAGAGGGAGAGATTGAAGAAGAAAGAATTTATTGAATATAACATCTTCATTTAAAATTAGTTCAAATATATTTGTGACAAATGTTCAAGAGAATTGAAAGAAAAAAAAGAGTTGAATTATGGAGAATGATCAAGAGATGAGATTTCAGAAAAAAGAAATTGAAGAAGAGGAAATATTGAAGAAGGTAGAAGCTGTAGAGAATAATGAGCTAAAGTTAAATGATGAAAATTGATCAAGATGGAAGATGGAAGATGGAAGATGGAAGGCGGAAGAACTTGATGAATGGAATGAGAATATCATTATGCAAGTTCCAAGATTGATTTTATAAGTCTCCATAATCAAATGAGTCAATTCAGAGTTAAAGTCAGCAAAAATTAGTTTCTGGATGAGCAAACTCGAGTCCCCAAGTATTAAACTTAAGTTGACAACCTTCTGTAGTAATTTGCCTTTGGAATGCGTCAAAACTCGAGTTTGGGAGTCAAAACTCGAGTTTGGAACTTAATGACTCGAGTTTTGAGTGTCTTCAACATCTTTGACGTCTCTAGACCCGACAAACTCGAGTTTCCAAATGAAAACTCGAGTTTCTAGCGCTGATCAGCAACTCTGTTCACCTCTTTTTCACATTCAGCTTGGGCGAGCTCTGGTAATTAGATAATATCTCCTAAACCAGAAATTGGATTGAGGTTAAACCAATTTTGGATGAAACTAAACATCTAATGCGTCATTTTGACAAAGTTTCAAGTTCAAATAAGTTCTGATAAGAGAGCTGTGAATTTTGACAGTTGGATCAGGAATCCACGCCACACATCTGACAAAGCTTCAATGTTTTGAGTGTAACTCACAATCTACACATCGGAATGAGCTGAAATTAGTGGCATATGAAAGAAGACTCAAAAGGATTTCCATCAAGACTTGAAACAACCAAAATGAAGTTTCGACTAGAGAGATATGGTCTTTGAAAGTTGACTGTCAGTTCAAGACGTTGCAAAAACACTGGTCAAGAAACAACTTTCATTCATCGGATCATAACAATCAAATCACAATGAGTTTGGAGCTGATTATTTTTGCATTGGAAAGAAGACTCAAAGAGCTATATAGGGATAAGTGGTTTGCCAAATTTGAAGCTATATCAAGTTAGAGATCAACCATGAACATAATAAGTTGAAAATTCAAGTTTACAAGTGAAAACTCGAGTTTAGCTCAAACAGAAAGCAACAAACATCAGAGGATCTTCCAACCTCAAGTTTGTAAATCAAAACTCGAGTTTTGATCGGATAGAGAGGAATCTGGAGTAATGCAACAAGCTCAAAACTCGAGTTTCCAAGTTAAAACTCGAGTTAACACCTTCGCTTCAGAAAAATCAACGTGTTGAAAATCACGTTTTTGATCAAGAACATCCAGATAATTACCCAAATGATTTGTAATACTTCTTAACATATTTATATCACTTGTGTACATGTTTCAGATGATCAAAGGGATTAAACTGAAGATCGAGGATAAAGTAAATGCTGATGTCACAGTTGGTTCAGAAAACGAAATTCTAACGGCTAGTTTCCAACTGATCTGTAACAGCTCTATATACAACGGTCATATTTCTCAATGTTTAGATCATCATCATCTATAAATAAAGCCACATTCAAAACGCACAAAGAGGATGACAAGAGATTATGCTGTCAAAATGCCAAAATTCTGAAGCTCCTACGCACTCTGTTTTTCAATGCTTACTTAGTTTATCATATAGAGAGTGAAATGATTTGTATTGCATTTCAGTGATTATCCATTCACTTCTTTGAGAGAAGAATCATTGTAAATCATATTTTTTGAGAAATGCTCAAGGTTGAGTGATCTTGAGTGGGAAATTGAATGTATCCTTACGGGTTGTAAGGGGGAGGATCTCAGTGAGAGATTTGGCTTCATAAGTGCCTGGGTAAACTTGTGGGTTTGTAAGAGGCTTCTCTTGTGCTCAGATAAACAAGAGGATAGTGGATTGAAAATCTCAAGTAGAGCTTGAGGACTGGACGTAGGCCAAGGATTAGACCGAACCAGGATAAATCTCAGTTTGCAATTCTCTTCCTTAATTTCATTTATTTCCAGCATATATGATTGAATGATTGTCTACAGTTTTATAACTCTTTACTGTCATACAAACTTATTTTATCGAATTGCGAAAAAGATTTTCAAAGGTCTTAAGGTTTTTATCTTCACCAAATTCACCCCTCTTAGGTTCAGCCGGGTCTTTCAGAAAGAATGTTGATGATGATGGAAGGAATGATGAGGAAATATATGTCTTTAAAGTTTTTTATAAGGAAAAAAATTGGTGTCAATATTATAAAAAGAAAAAAACTAAAACATTGAAATTAAAGATTGTGTCAGGGGTGGGAAGAAATGAGAGAAAACGAGAGAGAAAAGGATGAAGAGAAATGAAGGAGCGTGTAAAATTGGGAGTGGTGGGGATATTTATAAAGATATGCGTAACTTTTGTAGTAGTTGATGTAACACATTTTGTAGCGGTTTTCATTTGTAGCAGTTCATGCGACAATTTTTGCAACGGTTTTATGTTTGTAGCAGTTTTTTGTTAGTTTTGTAGCGGCTATAAAACCTCTACAAAAATTCATTGGTATTTTTTCAAAAAAAAATCAAAATTTATAAGGATGTGCGTAACTTTTCTAGCAGTTGATGTAAGACATTTTGTAGCTATTTTCATTTGTAGCGGTTTATGTAACACTTTTTGTAGCATTTTTATATTTGTAGCGGTTTTTTGTTAGTTTTGTAGCGGTTATAAAACCTATACAAAAATTCATTGGTATTTAAAAAAAATTAAAATTTATAAGGATATGAAAAAGTAACTTTCGTAACGGTTGATATAACACATTTTGTAGCTATTTTCATTTGTAGCGGTTTATGTGACACTTTTTCTAGCGGTTTTATGTTTGTAGCGGTTTTTTATTAGTTTTGTAGCGGTCATAAAACCTTTAAAAAAATTCATTGGTATTTTTTTAAAAAAAAAAAAATTAAAATTTCACATTTTGTAACTGTTGTACTAAAAACCGCTACAAACTTTATGACCATTGACGGGATACGAAATATTCAAATTTCAATATTATACACTTCGTAGCGGTTTAGTTAAATAACTGCTACAAATATGAATGTATTTTTCTAAAAAATATTTTTTTTAAAATTTTTTGGTATTAACTTCTACTTGGTTTAAGGACTTCATATTTGTAGCGGTTTAACTAAAAGGCCGCTACCTAAACTGTTACTAAAGTTTAGACTCTTGGAATTCTGTAACATTTTTTTTTATTTAACCGCTACAAAAAAAACCCGCTACTAATGGCGCGCCAACGCTGGTGCTACATTTATAGCGGTTTTTCAAAAAAACCGCGACAAATTAACCGTCACAAACATTCGTACTATCATTTGTAGCGTTTTATTTGGCTATAACCGCTACAAATATCGTTGCAAATAGGCTTGCGCTTTAGCACCAATCCTCTCACTACGAATTTGTTGCGGTTTTGTATAAAACTGCTATAAATTCATGAATTTGTAGTGGTTTTTTGTGACCGCTACTAGTTAACCGCTATAAATCGTGGTTTTTTTTTTATAGTGTTGCTTGAAATCACGTTTTAAACCCTCCAAAAACATTTATTTATGTAAATAGAGAAAAAAATTTTATCACATACTTACCTCATATATCACTTATCACGATTGAAAAGCTTTTCTAAAGACTCTAATCACTATCCCAAATAAGATAATTTGACTTCCAGGTGATACTTCTTCAATCAATGTCAAGATATTTTCCTAGTTGAAAATGAAGCTGCGATTTTCAATCGCAAAATATGTTTCATATACTTTTACATAGACTTGATAGGCGTCTCACACCCACGGTCATGCTAAGATGATGAATAAAGTTTGACGAGGCAGATTGCCCCGTATAAAAAAGGGTAAAAAAAAAAAAGACTTTTTCTGTATTGCCATTTAAAAAAATACTTTAATTAAAAGTTAAAGTTATTTTGTGTTTGGATACACTATTTTAAAAAAAATTAAAATAAAAAAAACTGTTTAGATGTTAAATTAGATAAGCATATTTTTTATCAGTAAAATTATCAAAATAGGCATATAAAAAGGTCTAAGAATATGAGTTATCATTTTGTTGAAATTCAAGTGTAATTTATGTCAAAACAAATCACTAAAGAATAATCGGTTATTTATTTTTTTTTATTCTCTCTTTCCTTTCAGACTTTTTTTTTAAGCTACACATTGTAGCTTAAAAACAAAAAGAGAGAATTTTGGCTTTTTTTTTTGTTACTTTTTCTTTTTTTTAAAAAAAAAATCTCATCCAAACACATAAATTAGTAAAAAAAACACACTTTATTTTTGAAAAAAAATAATTTTCCTGTAATAATAATAATAATAATAATAAACCCGTCCAAACTCTATATTATCTTGGTGTAAGAAATACTTATTGTATGCATTTTTGTCAGCAAAATAATAAAAGTATCAGTATGTAAATACTTGGCGCCATATATTTCTAAAGGTTTGTGGTTGTGGTGATCCGTGTAGAGATGCTGAATAATCAAATAATTTGATATAAAAATATATAAACCCATAAATTTCGACCAATATCATAATCAATAGACTTTTTTGATTCGTTGTAGGAAATTAAATTTATAAAGTACATCAGCAATTTAAATTTGAGAACTTGTTCTTACATTCATTCATTTTGAAAATCACATTAATAAGGGGAGGCCCATTGCATTTACCACTATTTAATTTGATATTTTTCTGCCAACGGTTTAGTACTATTTATTTAGGGTCTAGAATTATATATATTACTTTTTCGGTAAAGAAATAGAAAAATTATAGGTTTCTATTATTATAAATTTATTTGGTGTTTAAAAAAATAAATTTCCTTGATTGCAGATTTGATTATCATTCTCAAATTTCAAAAGTTTGCACCATAAACTTCATAATTTAAATAATTTCAAATTTAATCGATATATATATGTGTGTGTGTGTAATGGATTTTAACATATGCACACAAAATGACAAAACCAAAGCAAGATGTCAATAATTAACCTTCTTAGGGAAAATTACTGAAAAAAACTCTCAATAAAAAATTTATTAGAAAAAAATCCTAATTATATTCAGGTAAAATAATAGAATCCAGATTTAGGCCTATATTTTTGACAAATCCCTAATTAAGACAAGAGGAGTAATTAGGAATTTAGGATTTTTTATAAATTTGGCATAATTGCCCCAAATGTTTAATGACTACCCTTTCTTTCCAGGAGAATCATCTTTCTCCCCTATCCTCTTTACCCTCTCTCCATCCTCACATGCTTGGACTTGCTAGAGTTTTCAACAAATTTGACATCTTCATTCTCACTTTCCCACTGTATGCTTGTCCTCATTCTCCCACTGCTTTTTAGATTTAGTGATTTAGATATGTATCAGGTTAGTCTTTCTATCAAAATGACTTAAGTCAATTTTATAGAAACTACCATTAGGTTATATACCTTCACTTCAATATTTAAATGTAATCAACGTGAGACTTTTCTTGATGTATTCTAATATTGTTCTAACTGTTGCAGCTCTTGTCGATAATTTAACAGCCCACCAATGGTCTTTTAGTGTAATGATATGGATGTTCTTTATGAGTGGAAGGTTGCGGGTTTGATCATGCTTATAACTAAGACAATTTAATGTATGCCCTTATAATTCAACAAAAAAAAAAAAAAAAAATTGACAGCCCCGTCCTTTAAGAGAGAATCAAAAGGGACAAAAAATAGAAAATGGAATTGAGTATTGTATAAAAATTCCTAAGCTATATATGGTTTACTATTTGTTCAGTATCATTGGGCCTGTTTGGGATGTCATCAAAAGCTCCAAAAAGTCTAGTAACAATTTAGTGACAGTAAAAACTTGATAGTTGGGTGTTTGAGATAACATCACTATTTAATGGACTTCAAGTTTTAAAGCCATTGTTCAAACCACTTCTCCAAGCTTTTGATCTCATTATAGTAGTTTATATGGAAAAAGACTATTACCCCACCCCCATCACAGTAGCTACCTTTTTTCTTTGGGTTCTCGCTTATGGACTTCTTGTCTGCAAGTATGCGCAAAGGTGGACTAATTAAAGTGACTTTTTAAATGTCGCATATTAGCGGGCTCAAACAAATTGCAATTACAATGAATATTAATTTTTTTTTATGTCTTATCAGAAAAATTAAAATTTATATTTAATCCGGTCAAAGAAAAAATTTATATTTAATTTAAAATTTTTATTTCAAATTATCATATATATATATATATATATATATATATATATATATATATTCGACAAGATTTATGCCCCTTTTCAGTTATTTTTCATTTTAATTGACTTTTCAAACATTATGCTAAACAAATGCCCATTAAGAAGAAAATCACTTATGTCACCGCTATCTCAAACATAAATCACATCAGGAAAAATTCAACAATAAAAAACTCATCAAAAAAAGTCCAACAAAAAAAAAAAGCCACCGTTAATCCAAACCAGTCGTTGTCTCTATTCCATCACACAAGGAAGCAAGAACATTCTAATGCAAGTGTATGTATCCTAGAACCGTTAACTGCTTTAACCAGTTGAAGATTGCCCCACCCTGCAGTCAAGCATAACACTGGAGAACTTTTCTTGCAGACGAATTCTGTGGACAAATAAAAGGAAACAAAAACAATAAATTAACCCTAAAAAAAGCCACCGTTAATCCAAACCGGTCGTTGTCTCTATTCCATCACACAAGGAAACAAGAACATTCTAATGCAAGTGTATGTATCCTAGAACCGTTAACTGCTTTAACCAGTTGAAGATTGCCCCACCCTGCAGTCAAGCATAACACTGGAGAACTTTTCTTGCAGACGAATTCTGTGGACAAATAAAAGGAAACAAAAACAATAAATTAACCCTAAAAAAAGCCACCGTTAATCCAAACCGGTCGTTGTCTCTATTCCATCACACAAGGAAACAAGAACATTCTAATGCAAGTGTATGTATCCTAGAACCGTTAACTGCTTTAACCAGTTGAAGATTGCCCCACCCTGCAGTCAAGCATAACACTGGAGAACTTTTCTTGCAGACGAATTCTGTGGACAAATAAAAGGAAACAAAAACAATAAATTAACCCTAAAAAAGTGAGACTTGTCCATGAGCACCCAAAGTAATTTTTTTTTTTTTTAAAAAAAAACAGATTTTTGACTCATAATGCTGATCACCAAGAAATTTGGTGGGCCACACCAGGAAATCAACATAGGAAGGACAACTGCCTCGAAAGTTGCTAAGCTAACATCGCTAGATAAAATATTTCGGACGGAAGAAAGTGGGATTCCTAAAGAGGTAAAGGGTTTTTACTTTTTAGCAAACATTCAGTGGCATTAAGGTAAATTTATAAAATCCATAACCCTCTTATAAGTTCTCTTGATCTGATTAGGAATTTATCTATAATATAGGCCTGAATCCTAATTCTGCTATTTCAATTTGATTTGATTGAGATTTTCCCAATTTGTTATCCCATGATACCTAAAATTCACTTAATGATATGCAATTCGTCTTTAACTGCATGCAACATATTTTCAAATTTCAAATATGGGCTAAAAATATAAAACATTTATAGACATATGAAAGATATATTGCACACGTTAAAGAAAAGTTGGTCACTCAAGAATTGAGTCCTTGGATATCATTGGATGATAAATTATGTAATGGGGGATTTTTTTTTCTTAAGCAATTTTTCTCTAATTTTCATAATTTTTCTAAAATTTTAAATATTATAAAATGCACCGTCTATTTTTTATTTTATTATTATTATTATTTTTCAAGATGAAAGGTAGATAGATAACTAGATGTGATGTGAATTGAATGCTTGGTGGCAAAGGAAAGAATGGATGAGCACCTACCCACAAATGGACTTGGCACCGTCCACAAACACCCACTACCAAGTTGGGCCCTAGATAATGTTATGACCTTTTTACCCTTCACAGTTTCCAAAATGACACTTCAAGCCTAACTTGAAAGCAGCCTATTGTTAATAGGGATGCAGTTGTAGGGTACTGGTTTGTGGGTTGTCAGTTTAACTACATTTTACTTTCCTTGGGCGGCACGCAAACACTGATCTCCCATTTGGTTGGAGGGAAGGGAATAAATAATTTAATGAGCTTGATGTGTTTTTTTAATAAGAAAAATACTTGGAGTTGATGCAAGAAAAAATTATAAGTAAAACTAATTAAAAAAAAAATTATACCTTACCTCTTTTTTATTTTTAAATCAAACTTATTAAAATCTCCTCACTCCCATCTTCCTCCAATAAAATAATACTTTCTCTGGTCCTTATTATAAGACACCAATTAACATGTGTATTTGGTCATTTTTATAAGGTACTGACTTGTTTCCATTGAGCATTATTTTTTTTTCTTCATGTATGCCCATAAATAGTAGGGGTAATGTGTGGGAGTACTAATAATATAATATTAGAGTTTAGTGTAATTAATAGGAATAATATTGACAATTACTTAAATCTTATGACAATTTTATAAACTTTAATTGATTTTTTGGTATGTAAAAATTGTTTGTTGATATCTTATAATAAAAATCAAAGAGAGTAATTGTCAAAGAGTATCGACTTAGTTGACATTTCACCCCTCCCTTAAATGGGAGGTTGTGGATTCTAGGCTCTAGCCCTAGGATGAGCGAGCAAGATTAGAGGTAATTTTTTTTAGAAAAAAATTAGTAGGTAAAAATTAAATAATTAAATACTAACTTAATACTACCTATAGTCCTAAACTGAAAATATTTTGTAATATAATTTGTACTATAAATGCCCTATATTTAGAATAAGGTGAGTACTAATTAACTATATGTCATATGTAAATAACCTTCCTAAACTTTAAAATTTCACATGAAACCCCTCACATAAAACTTTTAAGTCTATGCAAATAACTCCAAACTATTAACTTTGTGCTCCCTTAAACTTTGAGCAACATACATATAAACTCTTTAATTCAATTTTAAGATATTTGCAAATAAATAAGGAATAAAACTAATAATACAAGAGTTATTATTATAAAAAGTAAGGGTTGATGGAAGTTTATTATAACGTTTTAAATTCTTGGAAAGTTATTTACATCTGACATTAAGTTTAAGAGGGTTTACATAACTTAACATGATAACTTTGAAATAAACTTTAGTATATATTAAGGATATATAAAATATAATTGTGTATAGATCAATGCAAATAAATAATTGTAACAAAATATTAGAATTACATAATTTCATTAAATAGATTTTATCCCTACCCAGATACGACCACAATGATAAAAGAGAATAAAAAGTATATTATTCATTTGTTTCTAATTATATATTGATATATTGATAAATCAGTACTTTATATTAAAATATATAGAAAATGATATAATAGTCATAACTCATAAATAATTGAGCATGATACTACCGATACTTTTTTTTTATATCCAAAAAACAAAAATTAAACCTTCTTCTATTATATAAACACATACCAGAAGCAGAAAAATTTAAACCTTCAACCCTAACATTTAGGGAGAATTACACTAAGGTCCCAAGGACCAGAAATATTTACAAAGAGGTCCCGTCCATGATTCTAATTACAGAAAGGTCCCAAAAACGTCCCTGGGACTTTTTTTGTAATTAAATCAAAGTGTGAAATGACTATTATGCCCATAGTTTGAAACGCCCTAGCACATCCCTCAGTTACATTATAGTTTTTGTGCTTCACGAGGTTACCCGAGCACAGCGAGGTCGATGCGAGAGAGAGAACAGGCGAGAAGTTGGAGGAGGGGGAGGCGACACAAACACAAACGAACATCAGACGAGGCGGAGTAAACCGTGAGACCAGATGAGTAGAGAACGGTGTAGGAGGCGATTGCAATTAGGCATTTGTGTCAGAAAAAGTAAGTCAAACACGTCGAATTCGCATATCGTCGTTCTTCAATTGCTTAGTCCTTATTGTGTCTCCAAATCACATCTTCATCTTGAGAGGTGTATTTGGTGGGGTAGACATGCATAGATTTTGAATGACCTCACCATACTCGAGTATGACTGAAACTAAGAGTAATAACGTGGCAACCAGTGTGTAGTGCATCTGTTGGTGTCATAAACTTGTCCAACGTGGAATGTTTGCGAATTTGCAGCATTAGTTGTTTTGGCTATCTTCTTATTGATGTGATAACAATAAGCATTTCCATTGAACGATTGATAGTAACATATAGACATAATTATTTAGTTGTTAAATGAAATTGGGGATGTTTATTTTCAAGGAACAAGAAAATGGCGAAGAAGAGGAAAACGAAAGACAAGGATGGAGATAGGAAGGCAAAGATGAATGTGTCCGGGTATAAACTGTTCACACAATGGTATTTCAAGGAAAAGAAGAAGAACAATGAAGGCGTGAAGTTGTTGATAAATGAGAGTGGGTCTATTAAAGAGGCATGGAATGCATTAAAAAATGAGGAGAAGGAAGAATACAAGATGAGAGCCGAGAAATCAAGTAGACGAAAAGGGAGACATCAGGTTGTACCTTTCCTCACACGTTGTGCCCCAAATCAATTTATGAATGTCTGTGAAAAGATTAAAAACAGAGCAGATAGGATGGACAGGCTGGAGAAGAATAAGTTGGTTAATATATCTTGTACACAAATTCCTCGCAATTTATGTGATTGCTTTATTGTTGCTTTTGACCCTCCTACAAACATTGTCTCCATTCGAGGCAAGACACTTCATATAGGCCCTGAAGATGTGAAACAAATGATGGAGTGACCATGTAATGGGAGGGACATTGAAAGAAATGGCAAGAAGGAAGATAAATCATTTAAGAAGCTGAAGACACTGTTTGGGTCAGTCACATATAAGATGATAGCCAACCAACTAATTGAAAGCAAGGATGATACAGAGTTTGAAATGCTCTTTGTTATTTATGCTTGGGAACACTTTTGTGTCTTGGTGCAGGCATTAAAGTCAGCGACACAATTTTAAATGTGATTGTGGCAACAGAAAAAGATTTAAGTGAGTTTGATTAGTGCACCTTTGTGTTAAATGAATTGTCAGACTCTATTGCATAGTACCAAAAAAATTAAGGAAAGGGAAAGTGTTCGGGCGAATAAATATAGGAGGTTGTATCTATTTTCTCATGGTAAGTGGTGGAGTTTTTTAAATAACTTTCAAGTGACTTAAGTGGTAATTGTATTATGTGGTGTATTAACTTGTTATTTACTTCTTATGTAAATTTATTGCTTGCAACATTTTCCATTGGTCCCTCTACAAGCCCGTACATCTGATGATGCAATTGCATATTGGGATGACACTAAGGTGAAAAGGAGGGTGCAAACTGAGAAGGAAAGCAATCAAGGCATGCTACATAGTGTTAGTGATGGAGTGAGCCAATCATCTATACAATTCAATCCAAAAACAATCTTCAGTCACTTAGTAAGTGTGCGCTTTTCATGTGACCTCCTTGTGACAATAGGTAGAGTGAAATAATTTATTAACTTATTTTATTTATCACACTCTGTAGGAAATAAAGAGAATGTATGATTGGATGATGTCTAGGGTGATGTCCATAGTGCAAGAAGAACTTGTTTCCCTTCAATCAAGGCTCTTAAATCCGGAAAATGATGAAAGGAACGGCCACGATAAGGTTGAAAGTGAAGATGTAGAAGCTCGTTCAGAAAGTGAAGAAGACGGCCGAGACAGAGAAAAAGAAGATAAGGATGTTTAGTCAAGCGATGAAGATGAAGGGTCTCATGCAAATGAAATCAATGTGGAGGAGGAACAAGACGAAAGTGAGAACAACCATCACTTAAATGGAGATGGAATGAATGTGGATCAACACGGAGATGAAAATCTTGAGAAGCATTACTCAAATGAAGATGTAATTATTGTGGAGTCATAAGGCTAGCAAAGTGCGGAGAATAGCAACTCAAATGAAGATGAAATTAATGAGGAGGAAGAACTTCATGTGAGGAAATCTACAAGGGTTAATAAACCAGCAATCAGTTCTCCATGGGTGTTGATAGCTATGGATAAGAAGAGACCAAAAGGTGACGAACAGAAGGAAGCTTTATATCAGTTGTGCACCACACGATGTAGTGTAGAGGAGCAGCAAGAGTAAGTCAACAAACTTGTGCAGTTAATATTAAATTTCACCGTGTCAACTAACGTGCTACTCTTGTTTGTCTATTAGGGAGTTTGTAGACATGTATGATGATTTCCTCAACCGTGGTGAACTATATTGTCTACGTGAAAGAGGATGGATAAATAATCGGGTTAGTATCAAATTCCCTATTTTCAATTCCATTTTTACCTTATATTTGTTGTTTACTAACATTTTCATATATGCATTACAGCTCATGTCAATGGTTAGGAAGACCTTGGTGGGGGATGAGTTACAGAGGTTTGGAAAAGTGAGAAAGCATATTTTCTCTGCAAAGTTAACTCTAAGAATGTCTAACAATCCCCAGATGTGTTCATGGGAAAAGCATTCAAAAGAGATCCTCCCAGAACATATTGGGTATAACATCGGTAATTGTGACTTCATTTTTGGCCCTACTTTGCACATGGACCATTGGTTTTGCTACGTTTTAGAGACGAAGACAATGTCTTTCTACGCGTTGGACTCATTGGTCAACCATATGACATATTACTGGATCAAAATAGGAAAGAGGATGCATCTGGAGGGTGTCAGCAGATAAATAAACCGAAGAGATTGAGTAAAAAGCAAAAAGAAGACTTTAAATCGAAGGATTGGTTGACAAGTCGATATGTAATGACAACGTCTTAACTTGTTTGTCATGTTAATTGGTAATTTCCCTTTTCTTATTCATAGTTGTTTATTTGTTATTACATTTATCTGACATGAAAAATGTGATTTTATTATTTGCAGAGAGACTGTTTCCATCAAATTCTTCGATGTGTTAAACCAGAACTGTTTGCGCAAGGGACACACATTCCTCAATAAGTCAACTAGGTCCAAGAATATCTGTGTTAGCATATGGGTGACCGTCGGAACATCAGCACATGAACGATCATGTGTTGCAACTGGGCTCATGCAGTTGGCATATATTTTCTATTACGCAGAAACTTTGAAGCACTCATCAACAAATGTGTACACATCACCATTAAATTGCTTTATTGCTGCACATGTATGTGCACAAGGGAGACCACTCATTTCCTATGCTAAATACATGCATGTTCTTTCAAGAAGATAACATTAACATAAATTACACCATCACTGCATGTAGTTTGTATCGAGAACTTATGGTCTCCATAGTATTGCACAGGCATATTTTCAACAAACTGCACGTGAAGCAACAATTTTTTTTCAATATTGGGTCCAACACCATTATTCCAATTCAACAATCCCATCTTGCTTGCAAATATTTTCCGTGCCAATTTCTCTCTATGCTCTTGTATTAAAAGAGTGACCATATGCTTCCTCTCTTTCAACATCCATGCATTGAAGGACTCCGCAATATTTGTGGTGATGTTATCCCACCTCTTGAAGGGAAACTTGCTAATAGCCTATTGGTTTACATCCCTATTTGTCTTCAACCATTGTGCCAATTGTGCATTGAACATTCTTAATTTTCCCATCGCATTAGTGAAGTCATCATGGAGCCTTGCATAGGCAATTGCTATTGGCAGATGTTCGTTTGACCCCTCTACTAATTTTTAGGAACTCTGCACTATAATTTTTCCTTCAAATGCCGGTAGCAAAAAGCATGTTTGTTATTTCTCTAACAGTCCATAGAAACCAAGCTCATTCATCATATGTCTCACCGCTAACAATGGCATATGCAAAGGGAAACATTTCATTGTTGGCGTCATGTGCTCAAGCTGACAACATTGTTCCTTTGTAAGGGCTACTGAGATGACATCCATCTATATACAATACGTGTCGGCAACCATCTATGAAGCCTTTAATGGAGCAACTGTAAGCAATAAATAGCCTCTCAAATCTATTGTCAGGTGAGGCTTCCCACTTTGCAACTGTGTTCGTATCATTTTCCATAAGTCACATAACTAAGGAATTTCCCTACAAGACTCTTGAACTCGGCCGTGTATTTCCCTCAATGCTCTTTGTTTGGCCCTATATGATTGCATGTAGCTCGTCCGGACCCCATATTCTCTATACAAGTCTGATCCAATTTCTATAGATGTCTTGTCGATATTTCCCCTTATACCATCCATTACAATTGAGAAAGTCAAGCTAGATCGAGGTGGATGGGAAACATTTGGGGTGTCCTGTGCTTGGTGGATATGTGCACTTTGGAAAGTTCTGATTGTTAAAAACTCTGTATCTTGATGTTCTCTCGAGGAATATGCACCCATGTACAATTGACAACTGTCAACCTTGCACTTCACAATAACCTTTTGTTTATTGTTCTTCACAAAATGGTATGAAAAGTTGTGTGCAATGCTGTATTTATATAACGTTTAACGAAGGGTTGAATCATTAGGAAAAATCTATCCTTCTCCAATAATCAAATCCCTCCATTTCGTATGATTTAGCTCCGGTCATCGTGTTGGAACAATTTTAGTACAACGTGTCAAAGATGGCAACTCTTGACGTTCACTCAACAACTGAGGGGGAGACATAGACAATCCGCTTGCAAATCCGAATAATTCCTCATCCCTGCAATACATGACAAGTTAGAGTATTAGTCATGATGATGTATGACCCCTCATATATTAGGTTTGTTATGCCAAATAAACTTACACTTCCTCTTGATGTTCCATTTCAACATTCATTTGTGCTTGTATGTTCTCATTATTCCCTTTCTATTCAATGTACACATGTGTAACATCCCAACTTTTCAAAAGTAGTATAATTTTTTTCTTAATTTAAAATCATTTCAAATCATCAGAGTAGAGCATTTGAGTGGAAGAGTAACTGATATTTATATATTCAAAGTGCCAATTGTAGTGTGTCTGGCTGGTTACAACAACGGTACAGTAACCAAGTATTTCAAAAGTGATGTACAACAACAAAAGGAAAGCTTCCGCCGGAACGTCAAAAGGAAGTCTTCAGCTGGGTCTTCTATGCGGCCTGCTTGCTCTTCTCCTCGGCTCTCGGTCCTCCCGATCCAGAGGCTATGTTAAGAGCTGAGGTCCAATGCATACAGACCTCAGGTAACGGTTAACCTCATATTTACATATACAGTATATGGACTACAAACACTCACAACATTAGCAGCATAACATCACATAATACAAGCATCTCCCAGACATATGTATTTTGGCGGCACATAGGCCCTCTGAAGCGTAACCCTAGCAGCACCTAGGCCTCTTGAACCTTGGCAGCACATAGGCCCCCTTGAAGCTTATCCTGGCGGCACCTAGGCCACTAACAAGCGTATCCCAATACCCAGCAATCATAACAATAGTACATACAATACACATAGCACATACATGCATACCATAAATATTAAAGTTAGTGTTACAGTACGCGAACGTACCTTTGTTGACAATACTTCGGTACTTCTAGCAGAAACGCTACGTTTGACAGCGATACAACGGTGGTACAACAGCGATAACAGCGGAAACAACGATTCGTGATTTCAAATATCCTATAAGGATAATATCACATTTATGAATATTTAATATCATAATAGGAATTTTAGGTACAAATTACCATTTTGCCCTTCGGTTGACAAATCGACGAGATTTTGCCAGAGCTTCGCTATTTTAATCCTAATTTTCCAAGATTGTGACATACCTCTTTCTCCAATATATTTTTGAAATAAATATCATATCTATCCCTAAAACATGATATCTAAACTGACTTGGAAGATTAGAGATTACTCTAGCATTTCTACTACAACTACCGAAAGAAACACTAAAACTAAAGACTAGGAACTGAAGAACTTACCCGGCACTTTACTATTTCCACAGACTCCTCCTTCTCTCTAAAATCTCTCTCTAGAAAGCTCTAGGAATTGTGAAGAATGAAAGAAAGGTGAAGGGCTATTTATAGGAAAAGTGGATGGCATTTTGGTAGTTCCTTTGAACTTCGTCTGGTCAGTTTCTGATCGTTGGATCGCACTTCTTTGAGGTGGCACAATCCTGGCCATACACCTCACTATGCTGACCTCATCCTGAGTCACCAAGGTGATGTCATGCTTGCATCATTTCTTGCTTTCATCTGATAAAGTTCCCTGTTTGGTGTCCTAATCACGTAATCTTAGAAAATCTCAAAATTCCGGAAGCAATTTACTGAAGATCTGATCTTCCTTGTTAAGAATATTTGGGTTGACTAAATTTTTGATCTCATTTAGGACATTCCGTTGTCTGCTGAACATTTTCGGACAAACACTGTCGGTTACGAAAATAACGTCGGAAAACGTCAACTTCTGGATAAAAATTCACTCGTCCGTAATATGTCCTGGTTTTAGAAACTTAGTTCATGATTTTTGAGTTATGATTTAATTTCCAATAGTTCTCATTTATACTATCTGCTCTTTTTTCACAAAATATCTTTTTGTCTTATCTCCTGATTATTCCGCCGGTTACGGAAAAAACTTCGGAGACAGCCCACTCTGGGATAAAAATATACTTGTTTATAATAAGCCCATATGTTAGATACTTAGTTTACATATTTTGAGATATAATTTATTTTCTATCGGTTCTCGTTTATCCTATTTGTTTTTTCTCAAAATATCTCACTTTATATTATTATTATAATATAAATATCATTATTCCATTTATATATTATTATAACATAAATATCCTTGATATTTTCTTCAAAATATCCAATCCCTTTTAATTATATTTTTATTTTCTTTTCCTTCATAATTTCGGTTACCACATATATATATTTATATATTTTGTTTAATTTCCACCTTTTTCTCTTTATCTTATATAATTAGCAAAGTTCTTCCTTAATCCATACTTAAACAATTAGCCATTAATTATCTATTTAACCACTTACTAATTGTTGACAATTTTCTTAATTAGTAATAATTATTATCTCACAACTATTTTACTGACACTGGTAATTTATGCATCATGCATAATATTAAAAATCATGGGGCAACTTATGTTCCCCAAAATAATATCATATTTTACCTTATTATTTTCCAAGGAAAATAATCCCATAAATTGCCTAAATTAGAGACAACATACTTTCTAATTTTTAATAAATATTTAGTTGCCTCTTAGGATTTTGTCATCATTTTCTCAGGGTATTTTATAACCCATAAATATTTCAGGGACCTATTTGAAAATTATCAAATGTTTTAAGGACCTTTTCGCACATTATTTAATCTCAGGAGAAATTGCCCTAATAATAAGATAAATTCAATACAAGGTGTTTGAGACCTCATATTCATCTATTTTCAATAGGTATATCCTACCAATTTATGCTATTTACCCTAAGTCAAATTTTAGGGTATTACAACATGAGCATATTCTTTATTGAACCTTATTAAATGATTCACCCCTTCATCGTCTAGAAAATCAACCAATGTATATGTATCAAAGCTAACTTTAAATTTCACAGAAATGTCATTACTTTCGTTTCCAATTAGAGATGATATCATTCTTCGCAACTCGTTATACATTGTGTCTTCCTTTACGAATTTTGTTCTTACCCTACCTCCAACATATTCACATTTATCACCTCCACCTTCTAACAACTTCCCCCTACATGAAAGTAACAGAATAGAGTTTTCCCTGAAGTGCATGCCGTATTTCAAGACAATTTGCAACAACATGATTGCATTAACAATTGCAAAAGCTACATTAACAGCAAACAATGCATGTATTAACAACAACTTTTTTAGCTCGTATTAGAGTTTTTTACAAAATAAACCATCACTACCTCAACCATTTTCAGTAAAAAAAAAAAAAAAAAGAGCAATCCCTTGTTTGCTTCCCACAAAACAGATCATAATGTTATAAACCCAACCAAAAAATGAAGACACCCCAACAATACTTGATCAAGATCATATCTTTACCAATGTCTTAGAATTACTTACCTAGTTACCAGCATATAGTCCACTCACAAGCTCAAGCTAAAAGCTTTCACCAACCCTTTTACTCTTTCAATGCAACCAACATGCAGGAAGAAAATACTAACCCACCGTAGAGCAGACGACCTATGACAGCTTCAGAATCTCAACCTTGCAGACCATATGAAAATGTGACTTACTTGACTTCAACTTCAACGTCGTACATTTTGTCCACCACCGTGCTTACTGTTGTCTCTACGTTTTTTCCTTTCTCACGCAAGAAAATATATGCCCGCGCCATTCCACTACTTCGTTCTTGCCTTTTTTGTTAAGTGTGGGCATAATAGTCATTTCACACTTTGATTTAATTATAAAAAAGTCCCAAGGACGTTTTTGGGACATTTCTGTAATTAGAATCTAGGGCGGGACCTTTTTGTAAATATTTATGGTCCTTGGGACTTAGTGTAATTCTCCCTAAAATTTAAGGTGTGATAAAGTAATAGATTGCACTGTAGAGCAAGAACCGGAGAGAAATAGAAGTGCAAGTGAAAAACACAAAAACGACCTGGGTCCAGTTTCTCTCTCCATCCCCTCTCTACCCATCTCTCCTCATCCTCCATCCTCACCTTTAAAATTTTGATCCAAAGGCCCAAAAATATTGTCTAAAAAAAATTCCTCCTCATCCCTTCTCCATTTGTTTTTTTTCAAAATATTTATGGGCCATTGGATCAAAATTTTAAAGATGAAGATGAAAGATGAGGAGGGATGGGTAGAGAAAGGATGATGAGAATATCCTCTGCCAAAGGACCTGACCAGAGTCCAACTGAACTACCAGCCACCAGTTTTTAATTCTCATTAAAAGGTGAGGAAAGAGCGAGCGAAATATATCAAAAAAAATAAAAATAAAGAGCGAGCGAAAACGCGTGGTTCAGTTTGATAATATAACGTAACAAAACAAAAAAGATACACCCAATCACAAAGATCGATTTTTTTAAATTAATAATTAAATTTATTAGACCCAACGACCCCTTCACGTTTCTACGATTTCTTCTTCATCATCGTCTACCTCTATTTTTTGTTTGGTTCACATACATAGCAAGCTACCTCGGAATTTCCCCCCAATTTCTAGGGTTTCTGATATTTTTTCTAATCAGAAACCTTAGCTGCCTTCTCCCGTCTGCAACTTCTGTTTTTCTTGCTTAATTTCAGGTGACTTTGCTTCTCTTGCTATTCATCGTTCTTCTTCTTAGAATTCTCTGTTTGGGTTGTTGAATGAAGCTAATTTGGCGATAAGGGATTAAAAAGGGGTAATTGACGTGTTTTTAACTCGGTATTGGTTGATTAGTACTTCGTCTTTCTGAGACTCTTTATTTATTTTTATTTTTATTTTATTTTTATTTTTTTTTTTGGGGGGGGTGTTCTTTCTGCTCTTAGTTTTATTTTGGTTCAATTTATTATTTATTTTGAGCTGAGCCTTGATTTGCAATTGCACTTGGAATCATTAGTTATCAAATGGATGTTACAGTGTTTTTTTGTTTGTTTAGCATATGTGAAGGATTAAGAAAGGAAATGAGGGGATTAATAGCTAAGCAATCACTGGTGTTGGAGGTTTGAAATTCACAATGCCTTTGTTGATAGGAGGTTTGGTTCTTCGAGAAAGTGTAATAGTGGCTCTTGTTGGAAATTTGAATTCTAAGCTTTCAATATGGCTTGGATTTGGAAGACAAAAATTTGGTAGATTTTTGTGTTACCTACTTAGGTTGTCAAATCAAAATATAACATGTGGATTTTTTTTCAAAACCGCCAGTAATTCGGCTTTGAGATGATTTAAATATCCACACGATATATTGCTACAAAATTCGGTCCTAAAAACTCGCTGAAATGTTGTCCAATTTAGAAACTGCTTTTAACATATGTTACTACAAACAAGAGTTATATAGAACAGTTTTGCGCGTTACTAAAAAGTAAAAACTGTTGTCATAGGAGATACTTTCAATTGGACTTATGTAGACGTTAGACTGTAATTAAGTTCAACAAGAGTTTTGAACTAATCTGTATGGAGGGTGAGATCTGACAAAATACTAATGGAATGAGAGAGTGTCGCAGTTGTGTCATTGTCATTCATGCGGAACATTCACAGATAGTGCAGCTTCTAAGTTGGTAAACTGATTATCATAAAGATATTATTTTGGAATTTTTTCATACTAGATTTTCAATATATAGTTGATTTATTTCTTCGATGCCTTAGGATTAGTTTTTGTCCTCTTGGTGTTGGTTTGCTTGTATTATTCTTTTATGTTTGTCTATCCTGAAGAGAATCACTTGAATTTTGGTTGAACCGGTGAAAATCTGAATGTCCCTCCTTACAACCTAATGATAACGGTTGCAAGCAAAAGCTCATTATTCACAGTACTCATATTCCCACATCTTTTGCCAGATTCGTTTCATTCATCTGCATCACCATGTCAAGTTTGGAGGAGCCACTTGGTCTGGACAAATTGCCAAGCATGAGTACCATTGATAGGATTCAGAGATTCTCATCTGGAGCTTGCCGTCCCAGAGTAGATAATTTGGGCATGGGAAACTGCTTTATTGAAGGACGGAGTTGCAGTACATCCAATAGCTCCAAGTGAGTTAATATAATTTCTTACAAGTCAGAAACTTGACTGTAATTTGTTATAAGCTTCATAAATCTCTTTTGGTCATTTTTTCTTTTATACAAACATGTTACATTCTATTTGCTGCTGCATATGTGGATTTTTACACATGATTTGCCCTTTTCTGCTCGTTACATCCATTGCACAACCTAATATCTCTGTTTCAGCGACGATGATGAAGATTATACGGCAGACACATTTCCATGGAAGAGACATTCTAGGGACATGTCCAGAGGGGGTTCCTTTTGTCAGAGGGCAATGAGTTCAGGGAGGAACACAATCAAATTTGGGAAAAATGATGATTCATTTTGCTTTTCAGAGAGTCCTTATAGTCCCAAGTGTAATAACAAAGACGTACCTGAAATGACATATAAGGTGATCTATGGATGCAGTAATTCCTGTTCAAGTTTCTGGTAGCTAATAAATAAGTATTAAACTCTGGTCCATGCCTCTTTTTATATCCTTCAAACTTTCTGTCATTAGTAATTTTATCTATTTTCTTTATATGACTAGCATCTTATATGAAATTATCTATTGTAAAGTGCAGTTTCTGAAAGGTATACCTAAGTTTGTAAAGATAGTAGAAGTTGGTCCGAGGGATGGATTGCAAAATGAGAAGAATATTGTACCTACGGCTGTAAAGGTTGAATTGATACATAGATTGGCATCTTGTGGGTTGTCTGTTATTGAAGCTACTAGTTTTGTATCTCCCAAATGGGTCCCACAGGTATGATGGGCTCAGAATTTTACGGTGTTTAATGTTTCTTGATATTGAAAGTTTAGGGAGTGATTGTACTCTTGAAATTTAACCAAGGTTCATACATCTTACGTAAGTTCAAAATTTGATGGATGTGTTTATTGTTAAGCTAGGACGCCTTAAATAATTTTAATCATACTAAAATGATTAAATCCAATTTAACTATACACAAGATGACTTAACAATATTGGAATAATGATATATTTATTTATTTTTCAATGCAAACTGGATTCAAAAGGGGAAATGTGACTTTTTAAATTCTAATACATAATTGTATTTTGGCTAATTGGTTTCTTGTCACTACTTTATTGTAATGTATGCAGCTGACTCAATCATAAATTGGTGGTGTTTTGATTCTAAGTTTTTCTACAAACAAACATGATTTTGTTTGGCTCATATCCTCATGGATATTATTTAATTTCTCTGTCTCAGTTAGCTGATGCTAAGGACGTAATGCAAGCAGTTCATAAGTTGGAAGGCGTCAGATTGCCAGTTTTGACTCCTAATTTAAAGGTACATACATCTAGAATAACCATGGAGAGGAATATTTATTTTTAGATCTCTGACCGGCTACAATTACAGGGCTTTAATGCAGCTGTAGCAGCTGGTGCCAGAGAAGTAGCTGTTTTTGCATCAGCTTCTGAATCATTTTCAAAATCGAACATTAACTGTAGTATTGAAGAGAGTCTTGTCCGTTATCGTGCTGTTACGAGTGCAGCTAAAGAGCTCTCACTTCCTGTTCGAGGGTATGCCTTCTATCTCATTATACCTTGATTTTAAGATTCTGTTATGTCGCATTCTTCTCTGCATATGTGTTTAATTTTGTTGGACAACAATTTTAATTGATTTTTTTTAGATTGATCTTCTCTAAGAAGAGTTGTAGTTGTTGTTCTGCAATTTTTCTTTTGATCTTGGACAGTGCCTTGGCTTAACTGAATAGAATATCTTAGATTGCTGGGATTTACTCTTGTTCTGGGACATAGAAAATTCTTTGTATATGCTTTTTACATGTTTTGACTGGATACCCCTCAAAATCAGACTTTATGGCTTTATTTTTATGCATTCTTGAACTTGTTATCATTGGGGACTAGACCCTTCCTGATATATCTAAAAGGCCATTAAGTCAAGACCTAAGGGTTGGACACGAGATTCCAATTTGTCAATGAATTTTGTTTACATAGAAATTTTATTTCCATTCTGCTTATTTCAATTAGGATATTTTATTTAAATTTTATAGGTATGTATCATGTGTTGTTGGATGCCCAGTGGAAGGACCAATCTCTCCCTCAAAAGTGGCTTATGTAGCTAAAGAACTATATGATATGGGTTGCTTTGAGATCTCCCTTGGTGACACAATTGGTGTTGGCACACCAGGTGATGATTTAGATAACTTGGTTTTTTTAATTCAGCCCCTCCATGTTTGATTCATTAGTAGTGGCGAACTCCTCTCATTCTCCCAGCAGACTAGGTGTTTTATTAGTCAAATTAAATTTTTCTTTGGGTATGGCCTCAATATGTTTATCAATAATATACAAGCATCTGCGTTTTAAGTTATGTTTGCTTAGTTTCTTCATACAGATCATTAGGATTCTATGTTTGGTCAAATACCCATTTTTTGCTGATTTTTCCATGATTTTTTTATACAGAAGTTCCACTTTTTCATGTGTTTATTGTAGAGTACAAAGTATGTGCCTATAAGGAAAATTGTGTGATTTCTCCATTTTGTGCCTGATAGCGATTTGCGCTATCAGTTAATTTATTCACGGAAAGAAAGCATCTCAGGAAAAAATAGAAGCTTAAACATTAAACATTATTAAGCTTTATTATTATTATTATCTATTATTTCATTAATTAAATCAGTTTTTATTATTATTTTAGGCAATATGAAAAAAAGTGGAATATCCCACTAGTTAGATTTAGATTGCTAGAATCTAGGATTATTAATCATTTGAATTTTGTATTTGGATTTAGTATTTGAATTTCAAATTAGAGTCTATCTCATTTTAATCTATTCCTATAAATAGGCATATTTCCTCATCAATGAAGCATTGAATATTCAAAGAGTAAATTGGTATAAGAAATTCTCCTGGGTTGTTCTAGAGAGAATGTGAAATTCTTGCCTGCTCTTTATCTCATATTATCTCATAGCTTTCTCAACTTATATTCTCAAATTATCTTATAACTTTCCCATCTTATCAGCTTATCCACACACCAGTATCTTATCAGTGCCTCATGCTAATTAATTGGGCTCCTGACGTATGATAATTTTCCTATGATCTTACACTTATATTGTTCTCTATTCATTTTTGTTGTGCCCAGGAACTGTCATTCCCATGCTTTTGGCTGTAATGGCTGTCATTCCAATTGAGGCAATTGCTGTCCACTTCCATGACACTTATGGCCAATCCCTTCCCAATATTCTGGCGTCCCTTCAAGTAAGCCATCAAAATATCAAAAATAACTTGTGCTTCGATTATACTAGTCTTCTACAGCATAGAACTTGCTGAGTTCTCCTCTTTCACATTATACCATGAAAGTTTTTATTGATGCACCAATCCATGGGCACTATCTATAATAATCCTAGATTTCATCTTAAGGTTAAATCTATATTTTTTAAATCCATTGTCATAACTCATAATTGTTCAAAATAGAAAAGACTCACGTCACATGAGTAGGACTGTTAAATAGTGGCCATTCAGGTTTCAATACCTACAGCATTTGTCACTAGAGCTAGCTTGGCTTTAGCTTTGGTTTGAAGAGTTAGGATAACTTACAAAAGATATGATGATGGAAAGAAAAGCGGAGTTTGATTTTTCTTCTGCCACTTGCAGAATGATTTGACTATTTTTTTTTTTGGCCAAAGGAATGATTTGATTAAGCAGGCCCTACATTTCAGTGTTATTGATACCGTTTGCTTTTAGGCCTCTTCCTATATTTCGTCTCGTTAAAGGGGTAATTAAAAATCTATGTCAAAGTCTCTAGATGGGAACTATTGCAATTTTCTAAAAAAAACAAAAAATCACATTACCTATCATTTTTCTATTCATTCCCGTCCCTTTCAGTCTCTAATTTTTAAAACGTTGAATGTGATATTTCAAACGGCACATGGGAACTGATTACAATTGTCTAAATTCATAATACCTATTATTTTTCTACTACTTGTTCCCATCCATTTCTCTCGCACATTTTTAAATCATCGAATGCGATATCCTAGCAGAAAGAGAATAAGGAACAAATAGTTTTTGAAAAAAACGAGAACGAAAACCTTGAAATGCAGAGTCTTGTCTGCACAAAGTCGTTTTTTTTTTTTGTTTAATAATGGTAATGCAAGTTTATGGGATTCAAATTTATATTGACAAAGCATAATGTGGGGCTTCCACTTATGTTTCGTTAGTATAAGAATCAACAACAAGCCTTATTCTACTAGGTGAAGTTGGGTAAATGGAGAGCACTACATTAAATTGTTGACCGAGAAGTATAAGAATCATCAATGAATTTTGATTTGGATTAAACAGATGGGGTGCTGTACAGTGGACTCCTCTGTTTCTGGTCTTGGTGGGTGTCCATATGCTAAGGGAGCTTCAGGAAACGTCGCTACCGAAGATGTTGTGTACATGCTGAATGGATTGGGAGTGAAAACTAACGTCGATCTTGGAAAGCTCATGTCGGCTGGGGACTTCATTGGCAAGCATCTGGGACGACCCTCTGGCTCAAAGACTGCTATTGCCTTGAGCCGAGTCACAGCTGACGCCTCCAAGATATGAGATTATATTTTGCTATCAGTAATAATATTTATTCATATGCCTCAGGCAATGGCAAACACCTACATCCATGTAATGTTTCTATTTTTACATACTTGTAGAATATAATTAAAATATTCCCTCATAATGTAATGCTTCTAAATATCTACCAATCTCAAAGTGCAAACAGCACTCATGTTTGCCATTGTTGTCACTAGCTTCTTTCCTTAATTGTCCTTTCTCATTCTGTGCAGAAAAGTTAGCTTAAATTGACTGTAGTTCAATACTTCAATCCCCACCCACTTTTTGTGGCTGAGGAAAAAAAACTCAAGTTTAAGCCATTGAACACATGCTTGCACCAGCATGCACATACTGCTGTGTATGTTATGCAAAAGGGTCTTAAAAGTGTTCTTTGTTCCCTACTTTCTTATTCCACATATACCCTCAAGTAATCAAACATTTGGAGCCATGTTTTTTGAGGTAAAAAACCATGTCACCTTCACAAGTGTGGATTTATACAATTGTGGTTGTATTTGAGACTCCAATGATGGCTGAGGGAGCCATGACTTTGACCATCACAGAAAAGGGAAACCAAAAGGCAAAGAGACTAACTTTCATCATTTTGCATTTGCTTGTGCTCCAATTTATTTCCAAAACTTCATAATAGCTATATGTCTTCTCTTGAGTCCTTTTTGAATGTGGTTGTGGCAGTCAAAGGAGCAAAGCCATTTTAACACCCTGAAAAAATCATCACTCAGATCCCTTTCTCAACCTCAACTTCGAGTGTGGTGGGTATTTGCCATTATGATGGAGCCTTTTCTTTGATAATCTCATCATTAAGTTTTAGGTCTCTTTCATCTGGTATATTTTCACTATAATTATTTATCAAATTTCATTGTTTTCAATTCATGAACAAAAATAAAGGTATTAGTTTTTTACATAATAAGTGCTAAATCACACTTTAAAAAAATTTAAAATCTTAAAAATCAGGATCTATGGTTTATGGTGAAGAGCTTAAATGTGAGCAGAAGTTTTAAATTAAATTAATTGTATATGCTTGAGCAGAGTAAAAAAGAAGTGATGAAGCAGCAAACAAGTGCATGATGGCTTTAGGCTTGTTTGTTGGTGAGGACTTCATAGTGAAAAGGGTTAACTTTATTCTTAATCTTTTGTATTGACATGAAAAGAGAAAAGAAGAATGTTTTAGTTCCAAGGATCAAAATGCTCTCATTTTATATAGACCTTTTAATGCCAATGAGAATTGACACAGATGGTAAGGGATTCAGGACTAGGCCCTTGGGTCGTGGGTTCGATCCCCTCTGCCGTCGCTGGGACTCCTTTGGTAGGCGATCTCTTAAATCCCCAGTAAGTGCTCATAGAGCTCGGGGCCGTGCCCTGACCTTGGTAGGGGACTGGTGTCAAACCCTTTCAAAACTTTTTCATATATATATATATATATTATATATATAGACCTTTTAATTAAGATGATCGATGATCAAGAGAGTAGAGATATTTATTTTTTTTAAGGAAAAATTAGAATCAAGATCTAGAGGAAAATATATTTATAAAGAAGGACCGTAAAAATTGTAATTATTTAAAAGGATTAAATACAAAAATATAAAATTGAAAATACTAAAATGCCCTTGATAAAATATTTTACTTCCCCTCTTACGTTCTCTTCCATATTCTATTTTTAAAACTAATACAAAATTCTAAGTTTTACTAAATCAAACAATAGTTTTCTCAATTTTCATTTTTCTCAAGTTGAACAGATATCTATGGAAAAGAATTACACATTCTTCAATTTTTTAAAAATTATAATTTTTGTCAAAATTGATAAAAATTTTAATTAAAAATAGAATTATATAATTTTAACAAAACACAAGGTATTTTATAATTTATCATATATGTTTTTTAAAAAAGAAATTTTATATGATTTATTTTGTTTTAGAAGCAATTTATGTGTGTTAAAAAAATCATTTAAGTTAGTAAAAATAAAAATCTAAGTAACCTATTATATCCTGAAAAATATGAAATGAGTTTATTTTTTATAAAAAAAAGTCCTAATGGATATCAACATTGATAATATAACTCAGACAACTTAATGATATAAATTTTTGTTAATTTAATAATATATTAATTTTTTTTAAAAAAAAGATACAATCATATCCCAATGGGTAGTTTTAGTTTCAATTTTAGTTGTTTTTTAAAATGATGAATACAAAAGATATTATAGGAGATTTGATTAGGGGAAATTTAGTGAATTTAAATTTATATTATGATGTTCGATTCTTTTAAATAATTACAATTTTTATGGTCATTTATAATAAATATTATTTTCTCGAGGTCCTTTATTTTACTTTTCCATTTTTTTAATATAAAATCTTCATTAATTTTTGGAGGATATGCTACCTCTAAATTTTTGAAGGCTTTCAAATATATAATTTTTGAAGTATATTTTTTTCTTAAATTTTAAAATATTATAATTGAAATAGAAAAATAGTCAAGAAAATAAAAAATTAAATCAATAGATGGTATTTTAAGAAATTGAAAATATTTTTGGTTGAAAAAATCTAAATAAACCATAAATAATTTTATGTAGTGTGTATTAATAGATTGTTTATCAATAAGATCCTGTGAGATTTGAACTCGCAACTTTATAGTTATCAGCCAACCCTTTAATTAATTGAATCAATTGTTGTTGGCTAATCCTAAATATTGATGCGCACCGCTCTTCAAGGGGATGAATATACCTATTATAGAATTCATGGGATCAAATTCTGAGAGAAATGGAAAAAGTGAAGGAAAAGGATGTAATCTAGAAAGTAGATTTTTTTGAAATATTTTGAATATTTTAAAGCCATAAAATAACTTTCAAAAAGTTAAAAAGGTTCCAATGCTTTTTAAATCGGATGTGTAAAGCATATGAAGACAACATCATTCTTTGTAAGAAAAATGATACACCAATTTGTTCATATAGCTTTTGTCAAACTCCCCCACACGTTTGACCAACTTCAATTAATTAATGTTTTCTCAAAATAATTCACAACTGGATTCCACATAAAAATAATCATTATTTTGAAAATATTTCAATTTTTTTTAATGGAAACGAAAAATTTCTAGTGTCTACTTAAATTTAATTTAATAGATACTAAACGCCTCTTTAAGTTTTTGTCTAAGTAAAAACTTGTGAGTTTAACCCTTCTATTGGTATATGATTTCCTTTAGGGTAAATGATCTCAATTTTTTTTTTTAATTAGCTTGGATAAAGGTTTTTGTAATTTTTTTAAATTAAGGAGTCAACGAATAGAGTTGTGGTGAATGTTGGTCAAAATCTCTATTTTCAACAAAAAAAAAAAATCATTTATACACAAGGGGAGATGTTATTGTCATACTAGTGACATGTTATCTTGATGATGTTAATCAAAGTTAATTCTACTTCTAAAGACCAATTCTTTGATGTTTAATATCACATTTTACAGAGCTTACTATTAAATTTTTACAAAATTGTTATAAAATTAATTTAAATTACAATTTTTTAAACGACACGATTTTTTTTCTGGGGAAAAATCTAAGTAATGAGCGTGGTCATATATGATAATAATTGTAGACCTTATAACAAAATATTTTAAAATATTAAACCTAAATTTAAAATATGAATCCTTTAATATAATTTTTCTTATTCTTTTGTATCAATTCTAGTATTATTTAACTAAGCTGTTTTCTGTCAGACTTGAATTAAGGGAACAATTCAATACCAACCATATTCAAATAGGCTGGTTTTATAAAGGGGTAAACATGAATAGTAAAATGACACATTCACCAGAGAGGGAGAGAGATTTGTGTGTATCTGTCTCTCACGTCAGATGATCAAATATGTCATAATCTTCTCTCCCTCCATCACTCTCTCTCTGTGCGTGCAGACAATAAATATATGATCACAGTGGGCTTCATGAACAGCAGGAGCATACAAAAACAAAATAAAACAAAGAAAGGCCTCTTTCCTTTCACTCTTTCTCTGGTCCATGTAGTTGTTTCCCAGGTGAAAAAAGGGCTCAGAAGAAAATGGCACACTTACACACTCTCTCTCTCTCTCTCTCACTCAGCACCATATTTATTTGCATTCATGGCACCCTCCCCTATGCACCATATTAACTCTTCCTCCTCATTTTCAGAGCTCACTCTCCAAAAACCAAAAAAGAAAAAAGAAATCACAAGACACAGAGAGAGACCAAAAAAAGCAGACTCAGATCAGCAGCATCAGAAATTCAGAATTCAGACAGATCCTTAGTATTACTGTTTATTGCTTTTATTATCATCATTTTCATTTCTTATCATCTTCCAAACACCATCTTCTTCTTCTTCTGGGCTTGATTTGTGAAACCCTTTTAGATTCAAAACCCAAAAGTTGCTTCCTTTTTTTCATTTCCTTTATGGGGTTTTGAACCAATTTGTAAAAGTAGTTACTTGTTTCCTCTTCCACATATATATATAGTGTATATTACTATTATTATTATTATTATTATTATGAGGCTGATAGGTGTGGCTTCTTGTCTCACTCTCCTTCTGCTTCTGCTTCTCTTTCTGCTCAAAACCTCTCCTGCTTCTGCAAAGTTTCAGAGCTTTAAATCTGGGCCTATTCCTTTTCAAGTCAAGCCAAGTTTTGCAAACAAGAAGAGTCATAAAGGTGAAGATCATGGCTCAGAAGTAGCTCCAGATTTTGGTGATGAAAAAAGAA
Source organism: Acacia confusa (assembly GCA_037074495.1). Lineage (NCBI taxonomy): Eukaryota > Viridiplantae > Streptophyta > Magnoliopsida > Fabales > Fabaceae > Acacia > Acacia confusa. The sequence goes on from CM073511.1 coordinate 18,088,954, forward strand.
AAATCTACACTGGTCCTAATCCTTTACATAACAGATAAGTAGATGTATGTTCGTTTATATGTATAATTCTTATTTTCAGAGCTTGATTTTTCTTCTTCAGTTCAAGCTCTCTCTCTCTCTCTATATATATATAATAGATTTTTCTTCTTTTCCTTCCTTTCTTTGTATGTTTTGCTCACCCAGAATTCGTGATTATTGTCCTCCCAAAGGATATATCGGTATGTTTCTGGTGTATTATCATTATTGTGCATAGGATTATTTTCTTTCTTATCTACAACCACATGATTGATGTCTAATCCTTTATTTTAAATTTAAGTATCCTTGCGATTCAAATGTATGATTTTTTTCAATTTAAAAATCTTATTTAAAGAAAATGTCAAATTCCTTCTACTAGACCGGATCGTTGGTTGTGTATAGGATGAATATTTAATGTTGGAGCTTCATGGTACAATTTAGTTTAATATGACAACAACTTTTTTTGGGGGGAAAAAATATATTTGACAATGGAGGAATGCAATTGCAATGGCATTTAAGGGCTGTGATGCAATAAATGGAAATGAAATGGTACAAAGACAACAGTGTGTTCATTATGAGATTGTCTCTGCCATTAATGGAGTTTGTTGGAGTAATGACTATTTTACAGTGTTTGTTATGATTAGCTCATTTGTTTCTTACCACTTTGATTCGTACATTCTTGTAATGTTTGATTTTTGCATAAAGCTGCATTGGATTTTCACTCTGCCCTTTACTGGTAGTTCTATTTTTTCCCATCATAATTGACTACATACAGATTTAAGTTCTGCAAAATCCTTTCTTGATATAAAAAATGGAATAAATCGAATATATTCCCTCCTCTTGTGCACGATAGAAGACACCCTCAAAAATTTTTTGTTTTGTTTTTGATCGTATAAGTTATTTGAAGAGCAATTAATACATATTTTCTATTTTATCCTTATAATTAATGATTAAATATGATTTATTATCTTTTTCTATGCCCTTCAAAACCTTAAATAATATACAGGTAAAGCTGGAAAAAAAATTTGAATTTAAGAGAGATTTAATAAGTTAGTAGTATTAGTAATGATTCCTCTTAGTAAAGTGAATGGTTGAATCTAGACAAAGGAAAGATCATGTTAATAAAACTATCTCAATTTCAAATTAAGAATATTGATAATGCGGTATATCAAGTAATTATAGTAACTGAATATCATACTTAAACAAAAATAAAGCCAAGTCCTGTTCAGGCTTACAAACTCAGAAACAAATGACCAAATCAATTAAATGTTAGTTAATTAGATTGATAGATATTTTACTAAGGTGATGAAAAATTAAGTAAATAAGTTAAATTGATTTAAATGATGATTATTTTAATTTCTTCACTTATTATTTCAAGGACTTTAAAGATTTATATCTTTATAATGACTCATTATCTTAGGCATCTAATCCTTCCTTTTCATATTTAACCTAACATAATTTATTATCCAAAATCACATTGTTTAAGGAATTTGGCGCAACCTATTTTTAGCTGTACAACTTGTTTTCATCTGTACGCACATATCTTCAACTATGTGCTAAAATATTTGTAAATATAAAGTCAAAAAAACAGGTTGAGCATGTTGAACACATCTGTTTATGCCTTAAAATTGTAAGAGTCGGGCTTGAAATTTTTACTTTCAAAATGAAATAGGCCATAAAGGGTTGGTCTTGTAGAGTTGAGAGCCTAAAAAGGCAGGCCCGTTTAAGCATTTGATTTTTAAAAATTGTTCATATGATACTAATAATATGTTTTTTTTTTTCAATGATGTTGCTAATATTAAGTTATTATTATCTTTTTTAGAATTAAATTTCATATAAATTTTTTTTTATTAAGAATAATAAATTTTAAAAATTTATAAAAGATATTTCTTATTTGTTATATATTCTTACTAATTTTGTAATTTTTTGACTTATTCTCTAGTGTTTTTTTGTTTATATCTTGTAACTTGCACTTTATTAACGTAAGTATTGTTTATTCTGTAATTTACACTTTTAAAGATATATTTATAAGAAGTCTTATTTATTTTTTAAAGTCTTTTCATTAATTAAAAAAGTATTCAATTTTCAAAGAATATTTCATTTGGTTTTTAATAGTTATACGAAGAAATTTTCCCTTATAATTGGCAAAATTTATCATGATTGATGTAAATTAAACAAAGATAACAATTTTTCAAGTGTATCTGAGGAGGTCCCAATATCATGCAGATTATCAAAAAGATAAGCCAATAACACACATGTATTAAAAAAAAATGTAAGGTTGAGTTTCTATCTTAAGAAGGATTTTGTTTCAAAGCACACAACCCTTATCCTATTTTATTGTTTTAGCTTAATTTCTTTGAAAAAGTGCAAAAAAAAAAAAAAAAAATTGTTAAACATTCTCAAAAGTCAAAACCTACGGGCCGGCTTCAATAGATTAAGGGTTGGGTTTGAAAAACTGACCCTCTTCTATAAGTCAAGTTTGAACGGACTGGACCATTTAGGTTGAGCCCATGAACTGCCGGCTTGCCTTTTTCCCTGCTCTATGGATATAGATGAAAAAGAGTTGTACATACTAAAAATGAGTTGTTACACTCTCAATGACATGTGGGTACTTAGATGCCTTTCGATAATAAATTTTACAATGAAGAATTTCTTAGCAATTTTTTCATTATCTATTGTTCGATCTACATAACTTTTATATGCACAAAACCAACTTTAGTCTAACACATAATAAATACTCCCTCTGATATGAAAACATATTTATAGAGTTGGTTTTGATCACACGCACACGCACATGCACGCCCATGCGCACACACAATTTTCAGTTTTGCCAATATTTTCATAATTTACTCTTATTAATATTTCATCAATAATAATCAAGAAGAAGATAGACAAAAAAATTAAGAAAAATGACTATGATTTTAGAAAATATTTGTTATTTAAACTAATTTAAGTATTTTTTTAATCTAATTAAATTGGATAAATATATCTTATATTAAAGGGTAGAGAAACTATTTGTTAAGATGTGAGTGAAGATTTAGAAATTCAAATACATACTATATAACAAAACAAAAGAGTCAAATCGTCCAATCGTCCAAATTGCCTGCGTTTTTGTGGGGGTGTACTTTGTCAATGATCATTTCTAAGAGGTTTGTTGAGCGATCTCCACCTTTTACATCTTTACATCCCCCAGGAATGACGATATCTTACGTAAATTTTTTAATATGGGAAAAATGATTAAAACTAGAATCTACCTTCTTTATATTTCATTCTTCCATAGATAACAAACACAGAATCCTAAACATCAACACAATTCCTGAATGGAAAAAAAAAATTGAGTAAACCCGTTATATTATGAGGATAAAACTCAAAAATATGATACAACAATTATATATAAGAATAATCTTAGAAAATAACAATAAAATGAAAACCAGACAAGAGTCCTCGATATTTCTTCTTGGACCTTATTTCTATAGTGTGTCTAACTCTTCTCATCATTCTTATGGATGATGAAGAAGTAATCAAAGGTTAAAGCCAATTTATCATGTCATTTTTTTTTACTCATCTGCTAGATTCTTCAATGTAAGAATCATGTTCCCCAGAAAGAAGTTTAATTAAGGGATTCTCTACATCACCATTGGTACTCTTATCTCGCCGAACAGTAATCCTTGCTGAACCAGTGACAACCACCACTTCCTCCTTACGAGTGGAGAGTTCGTTTGCGACAACTGCGTGCATCTTGTACTTTTCAAGGGCCGTAGAAGCTTTCTTTAGAAGAATGTTTGTGTCTGTCTCTAACTATCAGCAATTTGGAAAACAAAACATATTAGATGAAAAGGTTGTGACAGAAAAAGGTATTAGTATCACAGCATGTCATTTTCTTTTCAACTGTTCTTCATACTGAAGATTCGTACGGAAATAACATAACATCATATGGAAAGGTAGACAAAACTGAATTCAGCTGCAAATTTTGAGCAAAACTTGAGGCATTCTTTTAAAACTAGTGACTGGCAACTACAAATTAATCGTGCATTTAATGTAACAGAACAGACCAATGAAAAAGTTTTTCCCACGAGCATATAATAGACAAAGAGGTGGGTGATCAAAGATAACTATACATTCAACTGGCTAGGAGTGGGGACCAGGTTTTGTACCTTGAAAGATATGCAGAAGGCCGATGGAGCCCATTTTTCCCTCAGCACTTTCAACATTTTCGGCACTTGAACGAGTTGCACATCCAAAATATGAGATGATCCTGACTGAATTTTGTGTTCCACCTGCAGGATTAATGCAAGTTAACACCACCAATAGCAAGTACATCAATAGATGCATCCCACCGGAAAAAAAATCTGATTTGTTAGTAGAAATTGCAACTTTCTAGCTTTATGGTACACCTTTTAAAGTAATAACCGGTCTATAGAGAATAGAATTTGTTATCTGTTTATGTTCAAAGATGAACTATCCAAACCCAAGACCAGGATTTCATCTTTGATGAATATAGCAGTTTCAAAATCTTTATGGAATTATAAATTTTCTTCAATTATAAGAAATTATATCATCTGAAGCAATAGACATGGTAATAATTTGATAATTAGTTCTTCATCTGAAGCAATATTTAATAGTAAAAACTGCATTGGAAACAATCTAGTAAAGAACACGAGTACAATATTGAAGAAGAACTAATTATCAAGTTATTACCATGTCTTTCCAAGGAACATAAAAGTCAGATACTGCAGCTGAAAGATAGAACATAGCACGGAGCCCAATACACCTCATTGACATTGCAGTCATCTGCAACATCTGCATTAACAAAAAATATATGGTTATTTTGCACAACAAAACTACTGATTCAGCACTAAGATTAAAAATTACTACAAGTAAAGAAGTAGATCAATCTTAAAATATGAGTATATACGACAAAATTATGGAGGTGAAATACTAACAAATCCACCTCCAAAGTTGACAGCCAGTAAATAACCAGGCCCACAAAGTAACAGAGGATATACACATAATGTATACAAACATAAACTAAGGCTTACCTGGAGATACTCAAATATTGTACTGTATGGAAGTTTTAGTAGGAGACCATCCGCTACTGCCTGTAGGTAGAGTGGAAAATCTATGTAGCTCTAATCAAACCCAGGTAATCTAAACTTAACATGAACTACAAGTAAAAAGAACCCAAAAAAACTTCAAAATAAGAATAACATAATATGCAAAAATCAAAGCTATGGTTCATACAGCATGGTGATCAATGATAGCCCTCTTCACCGCTTCAGCATGAGCCTCACGAACTGAATTATAGAACAGAATTCAGCCATATTCATATAAAAGGTAAAAATAAAGATGAAGCAGGAAAGAATTAGTTTAGATGATAAAGTAGGTTCTCCAAATATGAATTGAGCAGAAACTTTCTGTCTCACACATACATTTATCAAGAATTCACCATAAACTACAAACCTCGAATATTGGAATCACTGGTAGGCTCAAAGCACTCAAGTAAAGGATCATCGGGCAGGGATCTGCAAAATGGCTGGAAACTTCCCCTGCAAATATATTTATCCATGAGCAATCAACTAATTCAAAAGAAACCATATATCACAACAGAAAGCAGCATCAACAACAACAAGAAGCGGCTATATGGATCACACAGAAAGAAGCATCAACAACAAGAAGAAGCGGCTATATGGATCGCATGGTGCCATTGTGCTTGAAAACAAAATCTTTAAATAGATTATTAACCTGCTCAATCAAAAACCAAATATTTGGATAAATTATTAACCAAAAGATCCACTCAATCGTAACAACTTCACAAAGTGTTCGCTCCAGTCTTCCTCTACCTCCTTTCAGAAAAGAGAGAGCAGCATAACCGTAACAGAAAATAGAAATTCACCTTCGGTAAAGAAAGATAACAGCATATCCAGCCTTCAGAAAATACCTAAAACAAAAACCGGCAAGCTAATCATTTTAAGGAAATTAAGATAAGAAGTAGACATCAAACTCTTTCATATTAGCTCAGACGAGATTGCAACATACTCCGTAGATGTGGCTCCTCTATGACCTGAACTGAAATTGTCAACATAACGAACACACCGTTGCTCTAACGGAGCAGTGGTACCACCAGATGTCACACAAACAACTTTTCTGGCATTTCCATCTGAACCAGACCCTTCACTTAGAAACAATGCAAGCAATTGAAAAATGCATAATTAACTGTAGTGAGAACGAACTTACGGGGAGGCGAAGAATTGCGAGCAATGAATTGCTTCAATTTTTCACTTATTCCATCTCTGTTTTCAAAAGGGGGAGCTGAATCAAAAAACGCTTTCACTTCCTCTTCAAACGTTAGCTGTGGAGTTTGCAATCCATTAGCCGAATCCATCAATTACCTGCAGCCATATCCTTTTGTTCGACATTCATAACTTGCTTGCGAGCTCATTAACAAAAATCAGAATTGGAAATTAATATAACTCTTTCAATAAATTAGCGAGAGAAAAAAATCAGCATCCCCTACAAGAAACAAACCACACCTAATAATTCCACCGCAATATCCAAATGAAGCAAATTTATATTCAAAATCAGCAAGGCGCTAGCGAGATAAGCCCAAATATAAACCGAGAAATTCACATTAAGCATCAGTTCATCAAATGCCAGCAAATCCAACCATTGGAATTCAAAGAAAGAACGTCGGAGTTCTCACCACCAAAGAGGGTAAATATTCCGGTGTGATGCGTTGGGAAAGGATAATGTAGAGGGAAGAAGCTGATACTCTTTGCGTGATAGATTTTTCTTGGGAGGTGGGACTTGGGAAAAGCTAAAAGGTGGTTGGAAACCTACCATGTAGAAATGAATGATACGAGGAGTTCAATGTTAAAAATCGGGCGATCTAAAATCTATTGATTAAAATATAATAACTTATATCAATTTAATTTTAATTATGTGACTTATCCAAACTAATTTATATTTTGTTTTATTTTTTAAAACAAGCATTTTATTTTTTTAAAAATATATTTTATTTTATTTTATATTTTTTTACTAAATTATATTCAAATATCAATACTAATTTATTTTAGTCTAGAATTCGTTATATCAATACAATTTAAAAATCTAAAATATGTGTTTTATTTTAGAATTTTTCATAAGCAGTCTGTAAAATTTTAATTTTAATTTACTATCTGTACATATTAAAATATAAAAAACTTGTTTCTCCTACAAATTACTATTTTTAGTGCCTAATACAAGACATATTTGAAGGTTGATTTTAATCCTAAATATAAGACATAGTTTTTTTTATTTGTCAATCTTTTCATAATTTACATATACTGATGTTACCTATATTGATACTTTCTTAACAATAATCAAGAATGAGAAAGGATGAGGGAATTAAGGAAGATGATTATGATATTTTAGAAAATTATATCATTTAACTAACTTCTATAATATAATAAATTAAGTAAATATATCTTATATTAAGATCAAAGTATATTAAAATTAATCATCCCATACATATTAGTAATATAAACAACAATATTTTATTTTCAACAAATGTGATTACCACATAAAGGTAGAATTGCACTCATTAGGTCCTAAATTAGAAAAAATATGACTAAAGGTCTATTGAAATATCTAATTTACAAGAAAATCTCATAGGACATTTGTGTAATATAATCTAATTGTGAAAAGACTAAAATACTTTTAATGAAATAAAGATTATGGGAATATGCCACTCCTGTCTAAAACCCTTTGGCTCATCACCGACTTAGTCTCCAACATTAAAGCCCTTTCTCATCTTCTTCCTCTGTGGAAATCACAACACTAGACATGATCATTTCCTACTCTTTATCTCTCCCTAATGGGTATATACTTCATCTTCTTCAAATAATGGCTTCCTCTGTGTTATATTCCCTTCGGTCCTAATTATAAGACATAGTTGATTTTTTTGGAGAGATTAAGGAAGCTAATTAAATTACTTTAGAGTGTTTTTATTTTTATTTTTTTTCTTCAAACTAATTAGTTTGACTAATAAACTAATATATAATTTAAGAATATACAACATATGAAATGATTAAGTAACTTATTTAGTTTCCTTAATCCCTCTAAAAAAAGTCAACTATATCTTATAATTAGGATCAGAGGTAGTATTTTATATTTGACAAAGAAGAGGAAGGTGTCTTCTATGGGGTCGACATGAGTGGCACCAACCTTATGATCTTGTGTGCTCGTTTCAAAGGAAGGAACAACCATGTCTGTAATACATGTCCTTCATACCCCTTTTATTACATTCATCGGAGCTTTCATTACTAGTTTACTTAGGAGTCAAGGTTGCTTGGATCCCTCCATTGTACAATTTAGCGAAGGTTCCAGGGTTGCTTTACGATAAAGGTGTCACATCTTCTTTGCCAGGATCTCGACTCTCCATTGGTTGCTTATCTGCAGCTTGTGTCTTGTCTTGCTCGACATTATCAAAGGGTATGCCGGCATCCACTTGTGCTGTGGCCGCAGTGATACTAACCCTGCTAGGATCACTAACATCTCGGCCGATGTTTCGTGCAAGGTTTTCCAACTGCTTGACATGTTCTTCCAGCCAATGCATTTTCCGGATTTCTTCTTTGTGAGTTCGAACTTAGTCCTGTCCATCTTGGTTTTCCTTCCCATGATTTGGATGCCAGCACTCACATGGGTAGAATTTTAAGCATTAACTCAGATTGGGCCAGCAGCTTTCCGATCCACGTGCTGAGTAGGGGTATTAGCCTGGTTATGCCCAGCGTTACCTCGACTTATACTTTGACCCTAGTGTTCCTCCCGGCCTATTCGCTGGTCAAGCATCTACTGCATTCTTCATCCTTCTTCTTGCCTCCAAATAGCATTACGGTGATCCATATCTTCCTGCACAAGTCGAATATCTTCAGTTCTCTGAAGCCGGTTTCGGTTTTCCATTTCTTCCATTCGCCTAAATAGAGCACCCATTGTGTGCTGCAACATGCGAATATCGAGGTTTTCAATTTGAAACTACTGAGGAGGGTTTTGCTGTTGAACTGGCGGTAATACTTGCCCAATAACTCAGTTACGGGGAGCTCGAGAGGTTCCAGTGTTGGCAGTCTCATCCTTTGCTTGAACCACAACGTGATTATAGTTTGGAGCGACCGAGTCTTCATATTGAATGAGTTGCTTAGGGTTCTACTATGGTTGCTTCGACGATGGGTCCTGTCGGGAGACTTGACTGTGGCTTCTAGTGTTCGTTGCCATTCTCAGTGGTTTGGTTTGGGAATCGAATTTTATCTCTCCTCATGATCAAAGCCAATGTTCTATAATAAGAACATAGATGTCTAGTCTCAAAGGACTAGTGATTGGTTTATATAGGATCAAGTATAATCTCCAAGATGTCTTATCGATTTAAATACCAAGGAGAAGAAGATTACTCAGTGATATCTATGAAGGAGATACCACAGAGCGTTTGGAGATCACTATGCTACACAAGAGTGGCAATAGCCAAAAGGAGTGAGGTGTGTGCATAGTGTGACTGTATTTAGAATAGATGAATCGAATCGATGTACCTTGTAGGTAATCCTCTATTTATAGAACTTACCTCTAGGGTTTTAGCCCACTGTTGTGTTTGTTGGTCATGCACCTCCACGTTCAAATCATGCCTGCTCTACTACCTGTACTATGCATGATTATAGGGGGATTAGTGTTTTACCTGATTAGAGGGGATTATGTCATAAAGCCTGTTTATTGGGCCTCCATCTATTAAGCCCATCATACGAGTCCATAACACAGTACATGGTAGTCAACCATCATATATACAATACATTCAACACATTCAACATTCAGAGATAAATACATTCATAGGGCCCATCGGTTTATTCCCACAGCACTGGGATTTAATTGGGCCTAAATACTTCTCATCTAAATGCTTAAAAGGTTTCACAACCTAAGGACCCCCTAGCCCATTATGCCCTACCGCTTATTTCGTGTTCACAATACATATATACAATAGTATATACTCCCTCTGGTCTTTATTATAAAGCACCAACTACTAGAAGTTTTTGGCCCTTATTATTAGGCACCAACCACCTTTAACCAACTCATTTATTACTATTTTCTTATTATACTCTCTTTTTTAATTAATTCTTTAAATTCACATAATTAAAGTAGGGGTAAAGTTAGAAATATCTATCAATTTTGGACAAATTTAATAACTTCACTTCTATTCATTGATCCGTGAGAAATAGTGGTTGGTGCCTTATAATAAGGATCAAAAGGAGTACATGCATATAAAGATACAATTAGTATGTAAGAGAAAAGTTACTATCTTCAAAGTGTCCTCCTCTTTACCTACCAATTCAGTTGCTCAAGATTGTTTTTTCTTCATTAACTCATGACCCTAAACATATAATGGGCCTGTTTGGAAACCATGTTAACTTAGCTTTTTCTAAACTAAAAGTTGAAAAAGTACTTTTTCTGGAAAAAATAAAACTTTGGTCTGTTTGGTTTGTGCGTTGAGTTAACTCGGTTGAAGTGGTAAGTGCAACGTAACTCGACTTCTTTTTAACCTTGATTTCATTGCTTTTTGGATAACGTAACACTGCGGCCTGGTTTGTTACTGTTGGAGAAGAAAACGCAGGCCTCTCGTTCGTCCGTGCTCACACTGCAAGATTCGACCCTCACTCTCTCTTCCCTTGTTTCTTTCTGTTCCAGGGAATGGGGATGATTATATTCTGGATCTACTTCTTCGGTTTATTTTCTGATTCATCAGTGTCTGAGACTTTCTCCATAGAAGAGGGTGTAGGAGGAAGAGTATTATGTTTTCACGACTTGTACATCTTCACGAAGGGATATTTGGTCAAGAAAATATGCAGGGTGCATTGAACCACAGTCACCTTGGAGACCATATCTTGTCCTGACTGTTGATCCCAAACCTCGTCTTTGTTGGACTGCTGACCTTCACGAGCGATTTGTTGATGCTGTCACTCAGCTTGGAGGTTCCAGTAGTAAGTAATTTGTTCAAGGACCTTGCCTTTTTCTTTAGAATCGTATTCTATTTATGCAAGCTTTATCTTGGCTGTGATGCACCAATTTCATAGGTAGAAAAGATTGAGCAGTGGTTTGGAAAATCTGCTATTTAAAAGGTTGGGATTTTTAGGGAATTTGGGATGCTTCCTTTATTATCAGCTGTTAGTGATGACTCTGCTTCTGGAAGCAAGGAAATGTGGGGATTTTTGTATCTCATATAAACTCTATTGAAATAATTGGAATTACTTATTCGCATGAACTTTGGCTGGAATATTTGTAGTTGGACTATTTTGTTCTTTCCTTTTATGTACTTCTAGTTATTAATACCAATAAGCCCTCGTTAGCATGTATATGTTGAAAATGTTAATTACTTCTTCCACCTAGACGAATGGAATTACTTAAAAGCGTTATGAGAAGATGAAGAACATCATCCTTGTGGAGACTGGCTCCTCAAATTCTTAGTTGATCGCTGAGTCATAGTAATAACTGGAGCCTGTTTTATTTGATTAGGGTCGAAAAGTGAATTCTTAATGGATAACAAATTGCAATGTCTGATACACTATAAATATTTACCAATTCTATACTTTTACATAGTTCTTGCATTGTGATTTTGCTGATCATAGACTTAGAAGACTTGTGCTTTTATTGGCAAGTGAATAAACATCTCAAATCATGAGAAGAAATTTGACTTAAAACTATTTAAAGTGGAAGATGATGCTTTAATGGCTTTTTAAGGGATTCACAAACTTTGTTGAGATGATGAATTTTTTCCTCCCTTTTTTCATTCACTTCAAAAGTAAGCACTAATAAACAAGATATTTTTGGCGTGAATTCATCACAAATTGACAATCAAGCTGGCTCTCAGAATATTTAACCTGGCCTCTTTGTTAAGCTTCATTATTAAATCAAGCTTGACATGTTTTACGACTGGCAAGTTGAAATCTACGTTTCAATTGTTTGATTAAATGAAATATGTTGGATTATTTCATGAGTGACTTGTATCAGGGCAATTTTCAGCTTACCTGTGTATGGTATCTGTTGAATCTCAATATATCCGTATGACACATCATCACATTGCATTTTCTACGATTCACAGGTAAATATTTTATTTGAACTTCTCTCAAGTCTTTTATGATTAGTGTCATTAGTTTTCTACTTGGGATGAAAGGATTTCAACTATGGATTTTTTCGGAAAGTGTTCTACTTTTGCATCCATTCTGTGAATAAAGATAAATTCATGCTTCTAAATCCCATCGAAAATCCAAAGCCCACTTAAAAGTGATGGATTTTTTTAGGAATGTGTTCTACTTTTGTAGCCATTCTGTGAATAAAGGTAAATTCCTGCTTCCAAATCCCATTGAAAATTTAAAGCCCACTTAAAAGTGATGCCATTCATTTGCATGCCAGTGCTTTACAGTCAACAGTAATCTTTTATAGAATGAGACACCACACAAAGCATTTCCTTATGATGGGTGCTTTATATTTTAATACTATTCTGAAACTGCTGCTGGATATGTCAGCCAATTAAATTTAGATAGGGCCTTCTAAAGCTTTTGGTCAAACCTGGTTTGTGCTTTGACTGTGTAAAAGTTTTTATTGTTAAGTACTCCCTCTGGTCCTTATTATAAGGCACCAACCACCAAAATATTTTGGTCTTTATTATAAGGCACCAACTACCTTTAACCAACTCATTTATTACTATTTTCCAATTATATCCTCCTTTTTAACTAACTCTTTAAATTCACATTATTAAAGTAAGGGTAAAGTTGGAAATATTTATTATTTCTGAACCAATTTAATGATTTAACTTCCATTTCTTGGTCTGTGAGAAATGGTAGTTGGTGCCTTATAATAAGGACCAGAGGGAGTATAGAATTTGACAAGAATAAGAAAAGCCATACAAAGAGGTGTGTGCTCCATTAGAAACAATATGGTGCATTTGGTTGGTGTGTGTGGGGCTAGCCAAGATGAGGATGATGAGGAAAATGTGTGGTTTTACAAAAAACTTGTTAGGGATAACAGTAGGTATAACAATAAAAGAAATTAATGTATTATTTTATAAACAATTTTAATCATTAAATATATTTAATTGAGGTTTTTATTGTTTATTGTTTATATAATATTTGATTTTTTATCAAATTAAAATTAAAATTTCTATTAATTCAATATATACAATTAATATATATATATGTAGTTTCAATATGATTCATGTCCTTTTTAGTCATTTTCTATTTCAACTGACTTTTTAAATAATAATCCAAACACACTTCAGTTAGAAAAAAAAAAAAAAACTTCTGCAAAAAGCCAAACGGGTAATCCAAACACACATCAGTTAACTTAATCTGACTTTTTTCCTATCTGACTTTTATAAAAGTCACTATCTGACTTTTATAAAAGTCAGATAGCTTTTAAGCTATCACTCCTACCGCCAACTCAAATAGGCCCAATTACACTATTAGAGTCATGATAAATGCATATCGTCTTTGACTACATTAGCCTTTAGGACATGTTCCATATCTTTGGGCCCATACTTGTTTTTTTTTTTTTGTCAACTTGAGAATTTTTAATCAACTTTAAAAATCCATATCTTGACTTCTAAATATCTAATTAATATGATCTAAAACTTTTTTAAAAGCTATATATGTGAAGAGTAATACCACCACGTATACATGAATAGTACCGCGTTACAGCTACATTAGCATCACATATCCGATTTCGCCATTCCAACAAAATATTATAGATACTACAGTATGTAAACAGTAAATTGCTATAGTATGTGAGAAACCAGATTCCCTGCTCGTCCTTTGGACGAGGAGGGAGCGCTGTGTTTTCTTAAAAATGTTTTTAATGAAGCAACATGATAATATATCAATGAATGATTTATTCTTTTCTTTAGTTAGGTTTTGCCCCGCTGGGTTTTCCAAGTTTTTAATGAGGCACATTCATACATAATAGACATCCAAGGGGAGTGTTATGAATATAAAATTTGTTTATATGTCTATATATCTCTGTTATCTAATATTATCTCTAATATCTTACAATTATTTTTATCTTCATTAAATTTGTTGATTATAGATATAAATTCTAGGGTTAAGTAGCAAATCCGCCTTGGAAGTATACATCGAGGAGTAATGTTGCCTAGTAAGTTTATTCAGACTCAATTTTGCCCTGAAAATCTAAAAACGTAGTAATGTTATCCTTTTCTTTTAAAAAACTAACGTTGACCGTTAAAAAATTAACGCTGATTGTTAACTTTTTAACGGAAAAGGGCAACATTACTACGTCTTTAAACTTTCGGGGCAACATTAAACCCAAAAAAACTTCTAAGGCAACATTGCTCTCAAGTGTGTACTTCCAGGACGTATTTTCTACTTAACCCTAGATTCTATTGAGATTATACCTATGCCTATAAATAGTAGGCATATACTATGTACTTAGCAGACTACGAGTACTAAATAAGAATTACTCTATCATCCTCCTCTCATATTCTCTCTTATCTTTATCTTTATTTATTATTTTTATTGTTTGAGAAAAAAAATTTATAACAGTTTTTAATTTCTTAAAAAATTAAGACATGTTTGACTGTGATACTTGTAACTATCATTTAGAGATTTTTTTTTCTTTATTATATTTTTATAATATTTTAATTCTAATTGGATATGACTTACCTAAAATAAATAAATAATTCAATTTTTTTGTTTTTTAAAAGATAAACATTTTATTTAAAAGACCAAAAAATCCTCTTATTTTATTTTAGAATTTGTTACTAAATTATATTCAAATATAGATAATAATCTAATTTAGTCTATGTATTTTATACCAATACATTTTAAGAATATAAAATATTATTTTTATTTTAAAATTTGTTATAACCAACATGTTGAATTTAAAATTTAATTTACTATCCGTACATATTAAAACTATAAACAACATGTTTTGTTCACATACAAATTATATTAACACGTGGTAAAGCACATTCAAAGCACAGTAGGTCTAGAGATATTTAAATAGTGCTTTATTTATTTATTACATACTCTTTTTTATTTTTTAAAAAACAAAAATTAAGACATGTTTGACTGTGATACTTATAACTAGAATATATATATATATATATGTATGTATGTATGTATGTATAATTTTATTAATATATATGTTTATTTATGTAGCTGTATGGTAATAAATTCTGCAATAAAATATTATTATTTAAATTTTAATATGCACGAAATTAAAAAATAAAACAAGTTATCTAAATTTAATCTGCATATGAGATATATTATAAAATAAATTAAGGTGTTATTTATATTTTTAACGTGCAGTTCAATAAATCCTGAAATAAAAAATTTCGTTCAATTTTTTTATACCCATAAGATAACAAATTTAAAAACTCAAAAACGGGTACATCTTAATTCAAAATCTCATAACTCAAAATTATAGATTATTTCACTTTAATATATAACTATTATTAAGCCCAATTACACACACACACACACACACACACAACACGCAAATTAAACTCAATTTTATTTTATATTCTCACAATATACAAGTTGAATCGTTTTCACTATTATTGCTATACTGTGTTTTTTTTAATGTATTAAAAAATTAAGCACAAATTACACAGACGGGATACACTAATGTCTCACATATTTAGTTAAATAATTAACTGGCTTTATGGTATATTAAATCAAGTCACTTACTATGTGTTGACTGGTAATAAACTTGTATTAGGCCGGTCAGGTCAATATATATATATATATATATATATATATATATATATATATATATATATAGAGAGAGAGAGAGAGAGAGAGAGAGAGAGAGAGAGAGAGAGACAGAAGAAGAAGAAGAAGAAGAAGAAGAAAGAAACTTGTATTAGGGAGAGAAAATTTACTATATTTTGGTCTTCCTCTTTACCTGTCTTCCAATCCAGTAAAGTTGCTTGGGATCGTTTTCTTTTTTTGTCAACTTATGAACCTAAGCATATGATTATACTGTTATAGTCATAATAAATGAATGTCCTCTTCGGCTACATTAGCCTTTAGGACATGTTCCATATCTTTGGGTCCATACTTGTCCCAAACTACTTAAAGTATGAGCAATTTTCAATGATGATATAATGGTTAAGGGAGGTAATAGCAAAAGAATTGAGAAAGGAGAATAAATGAGAGTGTGTGTTGGAGAAGAGGAGGGATGAGATATTTATATAATTTCTAAGTCTCAACCACCTTTCAAGTATCATATGTCTATCTACTATCCAACTACCATATATATGTTCATCTATCATCTAACTACCAAACACACGCATATTTATTATCTAACAACCATTTCCTTATCTACTAATCAAATATCACATAACCATCCACATAATCATCTACCATTCAAGTTAATATTTGCTTTCTTACCTTGATTGCAAAGAATAAAAATATCAATTATACAGGGTTATTACATTCTCCCCTGTAAAATAAATTTCATCCTCAAATTTTTCTATTGGTCCAATTTTGAAAGTATCTCCAGTCATTGGAGTCGGTAGAGCAATCAAGAGAAGGAAGCTTAGCCCTCGCTACAGTGGTCATTTTGAAGTATTATTAAGAATTAGACTAGTAGCATATATTGAGGATGAAATTTATTGTATGGAGGGAGAATGTAACAACCATGTATAATTAGTATTTTTATTCTTTGCAATTAGGGTAAGAAACCAAATATTAACTTGAATGGTAGATTGTTATGTAGTAGATAATCATATGATATTTAATCGGTAGATAAACATATGGTTGTTAGATGATAAATATACATGTGTTTGGTAGTTAGAAGGTAGATGGACATGTCTGTGGTAGTTGGATAGTAGATGGACATGTGATACTTGAAAGGTGGCTGAGACCCAAAAAATTTATAAATACCTCATCCCTCCTCTTCTCCCACACATACTCTCATTTATTCTCTTATCTCAATTCTTCTGCCATTACCTCTCTTGGCCATTATATCATCGTTGAAGATTACTCATCTACCAACTTATTATCAAAGGCTAACTTTGGTGGATGATGAGTATTCTTCAACAACACACTAGTAGATAAGTAGTCTCTGACAATAAGTTGGCAGATAAGCAATCTTCAACAATGATATAATGACTACGGGAGGTAATGGTAGAAGAATTGAGATAGCAAAATAAATGAGGGTGTGTGCAAGAGAAGAGGAGGGATGGGGTATTTTTATAATTTTTAAGTCTCAACCACATTTCAAATATCATATGTCCATCTACTATCCAACTACTACAAACATGTCTATCTACCATCTAACTACCAAACACATGTATATCTATTATCTAACAACCATTTACTTACCAAATGTAATACCCTAAAATTTGACTTAGGGTAAATATCATAAATTGGTAGAATATACCTATTGAAAATAGATAAATATGAGGTCTCAAACACCTTGTATTGAATTTACCTTATTATTGGGACAATTTCTCCTAAGATTAAATAATCTACGAAAAGGTCCCTAAAACATTAGATAATTTGCAAATAGGTCCCTGAAATATTTGGGGGTCATAAAATACCCTGAGAAAATTATGATAAAATCCTAAGAGGCAACTAAATATTTATTAAAAATTAGAAAGTATGTTGTCTCTAATTTAGGTAATTTATGAGATTATTTTCCTTGGGAAATAATGAGGCAAAATTAAATATTATTTTAGGGAACATAAATTGCCCCATGGTTTTTAATATTTTGCATAATGCATAAATTATCAATTTTAGTTAAATAGTTGTGAGAAAATAATTAATCCTAATTAAGAAAATTGACAATAATTAGTAAGTGATTAAATAAGTAATTAATTGCTAATTGTTTAAACATGAATAGAAAAAGATTAAATGATGAAATTAAAAGCTAATGATGCTCTAATGACTTGAGTTAATTAGCAAACCAATTAGCCTAAGATATTAGCAATAAAGAAGGAGATTAAGTACATGATTAGAACTAATTAAGTGTGCCCCAAAAGTCAACAATGGCAACTAGCACATGGTGGAGCTTTGAGAGCCAAGTATTTTTGAGATATTTTGATATAATCAAGCTTAAGTCTTCAATTAATTAAAGTAACCAATGATGGTTATATTTAAGAAGCTTTAAACACTTGATTAGAGGGTTGATTATAGCTTATTAAATCTGCCCCAAAGGTCATAAAAACGTCCAGAACATATGGGAGTAAGATTTGGATAAGATTTCATAATAAAACACATGCAAATGCTCTTGATTAATTGGCAAACCAATTAGGTATAGTCATGTGGAGCTTAGGGACACCTAAGCACTCAATTGTGTCATCAAAATGACCTCATCAACTTGCCAAGGTGTAAGGCTGGAAATTTAGCTTCTTAACTAAGTTTAATTTAAGGGTTAAAATAGAATGAAAGTTGCTAGGAAGTTAACCAAGGATTGGCTATAAAATAGAGAGCTCTCCTCTCTTCATTCTTCACACCAAACTCATACCAAAGATTGGAGAGTTTAAGAGGAAAGTGAAGCAAGAAGGAGGAAGGAGTTCAAGAGTCTTCAAGAGGTAAGCTCTAGTACTTAAGTTCTAGTCTTTTGTTTTTATAAGTTATTAGTATAAATGTTAGTTTAATCTAGAAAATTAGAGAATAAATTCCTATACTTGTTTTTAGGCCTCATTGCATTGAAAAATGCCTGAAGATGTAAAAACATAGTAGGGAATAATTTTTGGGAAGCAATAGATTAATGTTGTGAAAGTTGTAGAATTTTCGGTTCTTAAATCTTGGTCAGTCAGCGAAAAAGATGCTATGATTTTATGTAGCAAATGAAGTTATAAAATTATGAAATTTTCTAAAAAGAAAGTAGACATGTAGGGCTTTCCAAATATATAAAATATGTAACGTTTTGATCTCTGGTCAAGGAGATATGAATTTTTGAAGTTAAGCCATTTTTGCTGGAATAAAATCTGGGCAACGTTGAGAAAAGTTAAAAATGGAAATGATTCATGGTGTTTTAGTTTCTGGGAATGTTTTTACTTGAAAATAGACATGCCAAGGGTCATGAGGAATTTTACAGCACCTCAAAATGATTTTTGTAGAATTAATTATGATTTTTCAAAGTTGCTGAAAAATCTGCCCAGAAATTCAGCATAGTGTTTTTAAATAAATGTAAGGGTAAAGTTGTGAATAACAAATCCACCAAGGGTAGATGGGTAAATAGAGGTGGAAATATCTCTTAGGATATTATTCTAAGTGAGATGGTGATATGTTAGAATATCCGGGAAGTCCAGGACCGGATTCAAAGGTCGGACATTTGACAATTACCCGGTGAAAGGTATGTTCGCGTACTAGTAACTTTAACACTTGTGTGTCTTGTATGCTTATATATGATTGTTTGATTCATGTGTTATGAGCAAGACTATGGATTCAGTCGTTTGCATACATTCAGGGTAGCTGTGGATTCAGCTTGACACGAGTTATAGTCTTGATAACACCGTTTATATGTTTTCCTAGTGTTGAGAACACAATGAGTCGTCGTGGCACTGATTATGTGCAGACTGAGATAGACTTTACATATGCTGTGTGCTATGTATTGTCGTATTGTGGTAACTTTACATCTGCTGTGTGCTATGTATTGTTAATGCTGAAATGTTGTGAATATTTATCATATATATTGACTATACTTTGCATATGAGGTTAACTGTTATCTGAGGTTCAATAGGTATTGGACCTCAGATTTGTCTAAGGTTCAGAAAAGGAACAGGGTTAGAGAAGGTATCAGTAGGTGGAGCCGTGAGAGAGGCACCAGCGGACGGAGCTGGGAAGGGTCGCCGGTCAAAGCAAATACCGGAAGAGCGTCCTCAGAGTATTCATTCTGGCATGATTTAACGAGGTTATCTCAAATAATTTGGTGTCTAAGGTTCAGAAAAGGAACAGGGTTAGAGAAGGTATCAGTAGGTGGAGCCGTGAGAGAGGCACCAGCGGACGGAGCTGGGAAGGGTCGCCGGTCAAAGCAAATACCGGAAGAGCGTCCTCAGAGTATTCATTCTGGCATGATTTAACGAGGTTATCTCAAATAATTTGGTGCCGAAGGCAGGGCTAGTCTATGTGGGTTAGTCAATAAGTCACCGTGAATTCGGTGAGACTCCCATGATAGACACCTACTTGGCCAGACTGTTTGATTAACTGAGTTAGGTTCATTGCCCCAAGTCTAGCTACGACTTGGTTGAATATTGTATAGTTATATGTAAGAATTGTAATTATATAAATCTTTGTATATTGTATCACATAAATCTTCCTTCGGAAAATTTTAATATACCAGCTTATGTTGGGCATCATCACATGTCTGGGCATTTTATATCAGATACTCATTGTCCAAAAATTAGCGCATGCTTTCCGTTTCCACATTACTCGAAGTTGTAGCACCTCAAACTTTGTTGATTTTCCTAAAACTAAGTGTCAACCGACACGATTTTCAAGTATGGAATTTGGGGTGTTACATCTACTAATCAAATATCACATGCTTATCTACCATATAACCATCTACCATTCAAGTTAATATTTAGTTTCTTACCCTAATTGCAAAGAATAAAAATACCAATTATACAAGGTTGTTATATTCTTCCCTGTAAAATAAATTCCATCCCCAAAATTTACTATTGGTCCAATTCTTAATAATACTTCAAGGAGTTGGGGGAGGCATCCTAGCTTATAGATGCCTAGGTAAACGCCTGAGGGTAATAGATGACTCGCCCTGTTGAATATTGGTATCTTCTAGGCGGAAAGGAGATTTCACTCTGCCTTTAGATTGTAGGTGAGCCTAACCCCTTTCTTAAAATTTGTGTATACAAAAAAATTGAATTAAGAATGTTATTACCATCATGAACAAGGACGGAGCATTGTGAAGTACTAAAAAAAAAAAAGTTTGTCCCAAAAATTTATACATTTGACCCCTCAAATATTTATTTTAAGAAATTAGTTAATAAGTATACATTTAGCTCCTAAATATTTATTTTAAGCTCCGCCATTGATCATGAAGGACGTCATCGACAATTATTTGAATGAATTAATGTAATCATATATAGAAGTCCAGGAATGAAGAAAGGTTTTGTTTGATTATTATTGAATTTTCTTATTCGTAATTTCGTATATCACTTTAACACGAATTAATGATTCAGGATCAAACAGCCGCCTTATAAGATATGAGTGTCTCCATTAATCTTTGTCTCAATTTCTTCTCGATTTAATGTATCCATTATAGATCAAATTTTAATAGTTAAGATTTAATACTATATAAAAATAAGGTTTAATGTTTCTGTTTCTGAGACAAAAACATTTTTTCTGTCGTACTCATAAATAAATGAGTGGGGCCAATTTATTTTTTTTATCTCATCTTTTAATAATGGGCCTCACTCACTTATATGTGAGTGCAACAGAAAAAACATTTCTGTTTCAGAGGCAGAAATATTAAATCCATAAAAATATTAGGATTAATGTGAAAAAATACCCACAAACTTTTCTCAAAAAAACATCTGACACCATAAAATCTTTTAAGGGAAAATTGATTTCAGGACCCAAGCTAGTAAAATAATTACAAAAAAGGCCCAAAACACATTCACATGCCAGGCCTTTTTTGGCATTTTTTCAAAAAGCGTTAGCAACTATATCAGTAGCGTTTAACAACTATATCAGTCCTCGTTAACAACTAAATCAGTCTAATTAACAACTACATTTTAACAACTACATCTGTAACAATTAACAACTACATCAGTAGCAATTAACAACTATATCCGTACACTTTTTTTTGAAAAAATGCCAGAAGGCATGTGAATGTTTCTTGAGCCTTTTTTGTAATTATTTTACTAGCTTGGGCCCTGAAATCAATTTTCCCATCTTTTAAATACAAAAATATACATAAGCTTTTTAAAATGAAACAAAAATACCATCTGTTTAACTTGGATGGATGTCCTTACTTTTGAATTTGTGGGTCCCACCAAGCGCCAAAGTGTCACACTTAAAAGTGCCACAGTTAAAATATAGAGTACCCTGAAGGAAGTGATGAGCACGAGGAAGGGTGAGGCCCTAGGAGAGAGAGAAAGTTGGAGGAGGTGAGTGAACAAGGTACTCCATGTATTTTGTGCTTGAATTTTTTTAATAGTCTTTTTTTTTTTAAAAAAAAAACACAGTATAGAATGAAATATGCCCTCCCAAAGTTATTATCGCACACACAAAATTATGGAGTAAATTATGTTTAAAACTTGAAAATCTTAAACTAAAACTTGTTTTACCTTCAAAATCAAAACCATTTTCAATACTTAAAGAATAATTATTGTCACATTCCCTGGTTAGGTCAAATTGTTTGGCCAAAACCAAAAAAAAAAAAAAAACTATTAGATCAAATTTTGAAAATCTGACTATTATTTAGATTAACTTATTTTAAATAGCTTTAGTCTTGCAAAATAAGCATGTAAGCGAAATTTTAGAGCTTTTATTAAATTTTTTTTTTTTGATATTTTTTATTAATTGATTATTCTAGTGTAAAACATGCAAACACCAATTTTGCAAGCCCAGGAACAAATATGAGGACTGTCAAGATACTTCACCTTACCTTGAGAAGGAATATTAGAGGCTATGGTGTATGTAACCGTATATTATTCAATCTCACTCAAGTATCATATGATTCACTCTCCCCTCTTTTCATCTTTACTCTCTTTATCTGCTCCCTTCAATGTAATTAAAACTTGGATTAATATAATCTTTAGTTTCTAAATTAGTCCTCATTTAAGTTTTTGGTTCCTTAATATTCAAATCATAGATTTTTGGTCTCCCAAGTTTATTTTATTTAAAATATTGGTCCTTATACTTGTCTACCTTGTATCTTTATGGATCATCCTCTTTGGATATTTTGGGGATTCCAAGTTCGAGATGTGGTATCATATATTCCCTCCTACGAACCAAAAAAATATTGGTATCTATATCTCAATAAAAACCTGGACCATTTTTCCCTATAGGGATTGTAAGAATTTTGAGTGTACCTAAAATCCAATTGACTCGCTGAAGTACCCACATGAAATTGAAATGCTGATATAGACTCTGATTACGTTACACAACAAATACACCAAAGATAAGAAGAGAAGATAACACTCTTAATTATGAGAGATCCTTTTAGAGAGAGGAGAACCTTATTCTATTTGTGTAATTCTCATTATATACACTCTCAATCCCATGTCATATATAAAGTGTACGTATATTCACATAGGAATTTATGTAATTCTTAAGTGTACAATTACATAATAATAGACATAACTTTAAAACCATAAAGTGATATTTCTTTTTATGAACTTGTGTCTCTCCATGATAGTCCCTCTTGAATCGGGTTTAGGCCTTAATCCACTAAGGGTAAACTAAGAGGCAATTTTTTTTTTTGGGGGTAAGGGTGGCCTACCCCCTCATATATATATATATATATATATATATATATATTCAACTTCCTCCCTTGAGATGGACCATTGCAGAAGAAGAAAGCTTCTTGACATGTTAGATGGACCTTGCTTGATTCTTGAAATGTTGTTAAATTGAACTTAAAAAATGGTTCCACCTGCACACACCTTGGTCCTTCAAGGCCTTCACAACTCCAACACTTGTTGCCACTATCCAAGCTCTGCTCGCTGAACTCATGTTTCTATTCTTCTCTAAACTTCAAGTTGATACAAACTGTAATTCACTATGAAATGACACAACAAATTAACAAAGTCATCATTTATGGATGATGAAGTTTGGCAATACAAACCTCTTATGTATGTGTGTATGGATAGAGGGAAGTTTCATATCTCTGACAGAGTCGGGGAAACAGAAGAAAAGGCCATACTTTATGGAAAACTAGGGATTGTTCGAGAATTCTAGGGGCAGGAAAGCCTCTGGTTTTTGGGATTGTTCCTTTTTTAATGGGCTAAAAAATACGGACCTGGTTTTCCTCCAATGTTCTTCACATCCGCTGCCCTCCTATTCCATTAAACTATATTGTTTTGTGTAAAGATAGTGGAGCTTCGGTGTTTTTTTTAAAAAAAAATATTTTAGAGTATTAACATTTAACATATAGTAAAAATATACTTTAAGATATTAAATGATATTAAAAAAAATATTTCATAATATTAAAAAATTATTTTAGGATCTTAAAAAAAATCCTGAAGTGTATTTTTAATACCAATCAGTATCCTAAAATAATTTTTTAAAATTATGAAGTATTTTTTCAGTATTAGTTCGTACCCTAAAATATTTTGGGATCTTATAAACATATTTCAGGGTACTAAATAGTATTAAAAAAAATACTTCAAGATATTGGATGGTACTGAAAAAAATACTTCATGATTTTGAAAAGTTATTTTAGGATCTTAAGAAAATATCTTAAAGTGTATTTTCAGTACCAGTCAGTACCCTAAAATATTTTAAGATCTTAAAAAAATATTTCAGGTACTGACTCATACTAAAAAGATACTTCAGAGTATTGACTGGTATTAAAAATACACTTCAGGATATTTTTTTTAAAAATCCTAAAATAATTTTTCAAGATTATGAAATATTTTTTTATTATCATTTAGTATCCTAAAGTATATTTTTAGTACCTGTTAAATATTAATACTCTAAAAAATATATATATTTTTTTTAAAAAACGTTGAAGCTCCACTAGTTTTACGCAAAATGGTGCAATTTAATGGAATAGGAGGGTAGCGGATGTGAAGAGCATTGGAGGAAAGCGACGTCCAAAAAATACTCCCTCTCGCTCTGAATTCAAAATATAAGATAGAATTAACTTTTTTTTCTTGAGAGATTAAGGAAGCTAAATAAATTATAATCATATCATACATTATATATTTTTATATTATATATTAATTTATTAGTCAAACTGATTATCTTTTGTGCCACAATTGATTATCAATTACAAGAATTAAACATTAGGTTCAATGATAATACTATTGAATTACTTGCGAATAAGTCATTTAATAGCAATGACATATATTTACAAACTTGTTGATAAATTTTATTCTAGAGATTTTACAGAACATAGAAAATTGTATTTGAAAATGAAGCTATAACATTTTGAGCTTAGCATTGCTATATTTGAAGATGGAGTTATAACATTTTGAACTTGACATTTCTAAACATCCAGATTTAATTAATTTATCAACTACATCTAAATTGTGTTAAGGGCTAGCAAGAACCGGAGAATCCATTATTTACCCGCTTATTGATAAAGTGATTAGACTTGTACTCATGTTTATGGTTTCTACAGTCTCTACTGAAAATTTTTTCTCTATTATGAAGATAATCAAGAACAAGTTTTGAAATATAATGAAAAACCAATTTCTTAATGATTCTTTAATTACATACATTGAAAAAGAAAGCGCTAAGGTGCAAAAATACACATGTGTTATACCCCGAGGAGCGCCCATCACCATATGCTTTTTTTAGGTGCAAAAGTACATACGTGGTTACAAATTAGGTGCAAAAATACCGTTTGACCGTTAAGTTTGAATTTTCTACTTTCAAAGGTGCAAAAATACACATATGGTTTGGCAAAAAGAGCGCCTAACACCAAGTGTTTTTTTTTAATTTAATAATTTTATTTCAATTCAAGAAAAATTATTATTTTTCTAGGTATAGTTCCTAGGAGGCCAAATTTTTTATTTCCATAATTTATTTTATTTTTTAAATCCTTATTAAAGTTCTAATTAATAATTAATAAATTTTTATTAATTAAATCCTTATTTAATTTTAAAAAAATTTAATCAAAATCGAACAATATTATTTAATTTTTATTGCATTAAAAAATATGGATTAGAAAATTATGGAAATAAATTTTGTATAATTTTTCAATCAATTATTAATTAGAAAATTTAATGAGGATTTTTTCAAAAAATAAAAATAAATAATGGAAATAAATTTTTTTACTGTTTTTACCCATTGGATAAATTTTCTTGTCCAAAATGATAAATTAAAAGAAAAAATTTGGCCTCTTAGTAACTGTACCTAAAAAATAATAATTTTCCTTTAATTGAAATAAAATTATTACATTAAAAAAAAACTTGGCGATGTTGAGCGCTTTTTTTGTTAAAGCATATGTATATTTTTGCACATTTGAAAGTTAAGAAAAGTCAAATTTAATAGTCAAAGTCAAACTTAGCAATCAAAGGGTATTTTTGCACTTAATTTGTAACCATGTGTGTACTTTTGTACCTAAAAAAAAACATTTGATGTTGAACGCTCCTCAGGGTAAAGCACATATGTATTTTTGCACCTTAACCCAAAAGATTTTTTTTTGAGTTTTAGCACGGATTTAATTATAAATGAGTTTAACAACATAAAAACATGTAGAGTAAGAGTTAAGTGAAGTGATTTTACTTTCTGTAATAGATATCTTTCATTGTTTTTATATATATTATGTCTGTATTGTATTTCAAGTACTTTTATTTATGATATAATATTTTTTATTTTCATCATTTCATTAAAATTTCTGGCTCCGCCACTAGGTAGACTAGTATATTCCAATAGGGACTAAAGTCAAATATTTGAAACTTGAGGGACCAAAATCAAAATGAGGTTAAGTTTAAGGGACCAAAGATAGTATTAACCCTAAAAACTTTATAAACTTCAACTTGAATAGGGGCTTTTATTTGATTTAGATGGAAATCCATGACATTAACTCTATATTTGAATGAAGAGAAAATTAGATAGAAAGAATACTAAAAGGAAAAACTCTAAAAAATAGTTTTTTTTTTTTTACTATTTTTAGAAATTTTCCTTCCCAGTACCTCCAAAATTTAATTTTCCCTCATTTTTCTCTCCATCCAAACATAGTCTAAGATTAAATTTTCGGAATACATAACATGATCATTGAAGCTCAATGCCCTCCAATACAAAAAGAAAAATTGAACATCTTTATGATTAACTCCATTATTAGTGCATCGCAAAAAAAAGTTGCAAACTCGGGAAGTTGTATGTAAAGGAAACAAGGCTCCAAATAAACCAGTTACCTGGATCTAAAATGTGAAATTTGTGTCAGGGAAATGTGATTAAAAGGTAACATAACGCCAACGCCAAAGAGAGTTGACACAGATGGTAAGGGATCCAGGACTAAGCTCTTGGGTCGTGGATTCGATCTCTTCTGTCGTCACTGGGACTCCTTTGGTAGGCGATCTCGTAAGTCCCTAGTAAGTGCTCATAGAGCCCGGGGCCGTGCCTGGCCTTGGTAGAAAACTGATGTCGAACCCTTCCAAAACTTTCTATGTATAAAAAAAAAAAAAAAAAGGTAACATAACGATTATAGTCAAAACACCTGAGTTTAACTATGGCTCACTTCATTGCCTCTTACAACCTCACCAATTTTGTAGACTTTGCCTAGTTCTTCACTGCTCTTAAGTATTTTAATCGATGCGTCAGGGCTCACTGCAGGTACCATCGCAATGCCCATATTAAATGTTCGCCTCATCTCGCTGTCTTCTATATTTCCAGCCTAATTATGTAAGAAATCATCAATACAAATTATCTCCCAATAATCTTCAACAAAATTATTTTCAATGGAAAAAGTGAAAATTAAACTTTTTGTCCCCATAGTTTTGACATAATTGTAACTTAGTCCCTAAATTTTAACTCAATCTAACTTAGTAGCTATAGCTTTAACTTTATTGTAATTTAATTCATAAACTTTGACTTGATGCAACCGAGTTTCTATAGTTTTAACAATTTAAAATTTTAGTCCCTATATTTTAGAAAAGTTTTAGAAAAGGTGAAATTATATATTTCATTAAGCTAAGGGACTAAACTTTTAAAAGGTTAAAAATATATGCATTGAGTTGCATAGAATTAAAGTTAAGGTAGATAATTGTAAAAGTTAGTTAGTTTAGTTAATTAGACCAGCGGTGGTGTTGGCTCTTAGTGACACTAGCAGTTGTTAGGAGCGGTCTTAGCCAAACATGGCCATAGCCATGTCTAATAACTAACTAGCCTTGGGGTGTTAGTAGCCCTGTTTTAATAAATTCCCTGTAGGCGGCTGCCTGTATATATGGCATATTTCTCCATGTACAAATCAAATTTGCATCCTTAATGAAAGCACTAGAGAATTTTCAGATTGCTCTTCTCTCTATCTCTCTCCTACTCTCCTCTACTTCTCCAACCCTTTAATCTTCTTCTCTTATACCCTAATTCCCAATTCTTCAAGATTCATATCATAAATTACTATCACCAAATTTCAGCTGAACCAAAACTATAGGAACAGAATTGTATCAAGTCAAAATTTTAAGAATTGAGTTGTAATCGAGTTAAAATTATAGAGACCAAAGTTGGGGTTATGAAAATATCCAGTCAATCACTAGTGAATATGGGGTAGGCATATTTATGATTTCTATTAATCTCTCTTATTTGCTAACTGGTTTTCTGATTTATAAGGACGGCGTAATAACCTGGTTTTGTTATGCAGAAAGAATCATATGTAGAAGAAAGAGATGAACTGAAAGCACAAGTTAGAAAGATGATTTTCCTACTCACAAGTGATTTGGACAAACTTGAATTCATCGATGTGTTGCAAAAGCTGGGATTGTCTCACCATTTCTTACTCGAAATAAGAAACATGCTGCAAAATGTGTACGCCAAGAATTATGAAGACAGAAGATTAAAAGCCAAGTCTGAGTTACACAGCGTTGCTCTTCAATTCAGAATGTTAAGGCAACATGGATATGATGTGTCATCAGGTACTTACTAAATTCGGCCCTAATTCTTATATTTGCAGTACCATGGTAGGCCACACCTCACGTTAGACAGTTTATATCTCTCCTTGCAACGCATTGACTAATGATTCTGAAATATAACTTGCATGTAATGCTTTTATTTTCCAGAGGTTTTCACAAGTTTTCAAGATGAGGAAGGGAATTTTGATTTGAGAGATATCAAGGGGATGCTATCATTGTATGACGCATCGTTTGTTTCAATGGAAGGTGAAACTATACTTGATCAAGCAAGAGATTTTTGCAGTATTTATCTGAAAAAGTTTGTGAAGGAGAACAGAGATAGTGATGAGATATTATCAGTAATGATAAGTCATGCACTGGAGCTTCCCCTGCACTGGAGGATACACAGACTTGAAGCTCCACGGTTCATTGACTTGTACCATCCCTTCTAAGGTCTGCCACTGGATGGGAGAGTGTAAAATTTTATAGATATAACCATGATTGGCAATTTATTATATGTTCTAGATGATAGCAGATCATATATGGTGTAGAAATTTATAATCTTCTTGACTTGGATAAGTCTGGCAAGTTAAATATTGATGATTCTGAATATTTTCATTTGGCACATGATCTAGTTTCTAGAGATCTGACGCTAGTTTTGGTTCAGTTGGACTTTACTGTTTCTATGTCAAAAGCATCAACAATTCGATGGGTAGAGCTTGAATATTTGGGTGATCATTTGATGTTTCTTGATCATTTGGTTGATCTCAAAATATTAGAAGGGTGGAGGATACTTTAAAAATTTTCTTTATTATCATCTCCTGAAAGAGTTGAATTTGATTAATAAATTAAATACAGAATTTTGGAAGTGTAAGAAAATTACATAAAAAATTTGAACAAGAAGCAACTGTCTGTTTGACGTCTCAACTGTCCCTTTCCTCCACTGGTTTAGGTCTTGAATTCGTCATTCCTTACTGTTTACACGAGTCTTCGCAATCCATTATATATAATAGCAGATTTGTTGCAACACATCGAGCAGTTTAAAATTTGAGAATTGGATCAGTTGCTTGGTGCAGCCAAGTAAAACCTATGTCGAGGGATCGGATAGTGTTATAGCAGGTGCTTTGACCAATAACCAAGGTCTTACATACAAGGATGCTGGTGTTGATATTGATCCTAGTTCAGAACCAGTACGAAGGATATCAAAAATGGCGCCTGGAATAAGAGGCTTTGGTGGTCTTTTCCCTCTTGGTATTACCTCGTTCAACCATGGATCAATTCTTCTAACAGGTTTCGGTAAGATAAGACTAAACAGCTTCTTTTCCCTCTTCGTATTACCTCGTTCAACCATGGATCAATTCTTCTAATAAGTTTCGGTAAGATAAGACTAATCAGCTTCTTTTGGATAGCTGATTTCGTACAAGTTCTGAACTAGGATCAATATCAACACCAGCATCCTTGTATGTAAGACCTTGGTTATTGGTCAAAGCACCTGCTATAACACTATCCCTCGACATAGGTTTTACATGGCTACACCGAGCAACTGATCCAATTCTCAGATTTTAAACTGCTCGATGTGTTTGCAACAAATCTCCCATCAATCCGGCTACTTGTGCACTGACAACTTTTACTGTACTTGTTAGACCTTGGTCTGATGGAAACACCAGGAAAGCAACGCGATAGCTCTGCGCAAGCTCTGATACTGTTATAATATAATTAACATTTCCATTGTATTTGCATTATCTGTTGTTGTGCCTGCTGTATTTGTTATAACTGTAAAGATTTCCTTTGTATTCTAGCTATCCACATGTCAGCTAGCTATAGGTTCTGTTATCATTGTAAATCTTCTATTGATTGTATTTTCGCTGCTATATAAAGTGCACAGATGCTACTGTTAATGGCACTGTGAATTCATTCTCATTTCCTTGGCATGCCGTCTGTTTTCCTCTCTTGGTATCAGAGGGTAGAGTAGCGAAATCATGTCTATGGCTTCCTCTGCCAACTCCGGCGCTTCACAAACTGCTTGCTCCTATTCCCTATTCAGTTCTTCCAGTCAAACTACCGCCATTAAACTTGACTGTACCAATTTCCTTGTATGGGAATCCATAGTTCTTCCTCTAATCGAAGGAAACCAGATTGAAGGTCACATTAATGGCCTTGTCCGAGCTCCGGCGAAAGTTGTCTCCGGTAACTCAGGAAGCACTGCAAATCCAGGATATCTTGAATGGTTCTCGGTGGATCGGTTGCTGGTAGGTTGGCTTCGCACACGATGACACAGGAGATCAGTGCTCAACTCCTCCACTATAAAATTGCAGAAGACCTCTGGAATGGTGCTAGAGATCTGACGAGTGCCTCTTCCAAAGCCCGTGTTATGGTTCTCAAAAACGAGTTGCACACCACTCGTAAAAACTCCCTCACCATGATCGAATATCTCAGCCAGATGAAGAAGTTATCTGATGAGCTTGCCCTCGCTGGCTCACCTGTAGCGATGGAGATCTCATTCTTCATATACTCAACGGTCTCAATGCCGAATACAATGCAATCGTTGTAAAACTTGTTGATGTTAGTTCTCTATGTGTTTTGATGATAACTGACAATTGTAAACTTAATTTGAAGTTTGTCTTTGGTAAGTTGTAAAACTTACTGTTCAAGGCAAACTCGAGTTTTGGTAGCAAAACTCAAGTTTGGACTTGATAGACAGAAGCTCAATTTTTAACAAAGCAAGCCAAACTCCAGTTTTCTTGGGCAAACTCGAGTTTACAGAGATACAGAGAGCAATCAAAGTTTCTAAGTATTGTAAACTCGAGTCTAAGTCCTGAAACTCGAGTTTAGCTCAAAGGCAGAGACACTCAAATTACAACCTGTTTTCAAACTCTACCTTTAATCTTGAGAAACTCTAGTTTACAAGAAAGTTTAAAGAGCTAAAGATTTTAAAGACTTGTAAACTCAGGTCTGGGATATGTAGACTCGAGTTTGGCATAAACAGAGACACTCGTGTTGTTGCTTGATTTGTAAACTCCAGTTTAGTCTTCAGTGACTCCAGTTTTCATTTGACAAAAAGTTTTCAAAGTTTCAAAATACACTGAAACTCAAGTTAGGTTTCTGGAGACTCGAGTTTAGAATTATCTGAAAACACTCGAGTTCTTACATGGTTTCTAAACTCCAGTTTTAAAAATGGAAACTCCAGTTTGAGCCTTCAAAGATATTTTAAAGTTTCAGTAATCACTGAAACTCGAGTCTGGGTTTTGGAGACTTGAGTTTAGCTCAAACAGAAAGCACTTGAGTAAATGTCTATTTTGAAAACTCCAGTTTGAAAAATGAAAACTCCAGTTCACACTTATAGAAATATTTCAAAAGTTTCAGTTTTCACTGAAACTCGAGTTTTGGATATCAAAACTTGAGTCTGGACCATACAGAGAGCTATGCAATATTTCAAGCTTTGTAAACTCCAGTCTGCGTTTCTAAACTCCAGTTTTGAAGCTATGAACTTGAACTTAAGTTTTTCATAAAAAGCTTCAAATTCGAGTCAGTCACTAAATGACTCGAGTTTAGGCATGTGTTCAAAACTTCATTCAAGACCAACTCGCGACTTTCCTCTCTGTAAGAACCAAACTCGAGTCAGTCACTTATCAACTCGAGTTTAGGAAGTTTTCCAAAACAAGATACTCTCTGGATAAACTCTAAACTCGAGTTTGACTTTGTAAACTCGAGTTTGTGATGAACAGATTTGTAAAATTAGATGACGCCAAATTGCGAAAACCTTGTATTTGATGTTAATACTTCATATCTTTAATTGCCACTGTACCTAACGTTATTTAACAAGTTTGATAGCAAGTTTCAGATGTTTAAATGAAGGGTTTTCATCAAGAAAGAAAATGATGAGCTGTAAAGTTGAAGATAGCACATGCTGTCCAGGTTGTACTTCAACAAATGTCTCCAACTTGGATTAAATAAATACAACTTTAAGCACAACACATTCTATCAAGGACAATCAACATTATCTTCAGATTAATAAAGTTACAGATAACAAGAATGTCCACAACAGATTAGACAAAGGCAGAATCCATCCATTAAGAATATTTTCAGTGGATTCTCAACAGCTACTTTGCTGGAAGTGGAGCTTCAACAGTCAAATTCGTAGTGCTCATCCAACAACTATATTCTTCATTCAAAATGATCTTCATCTGCTATAAATACAATCCAGATTCGAAGAAGAAGAATGGACAAGACACTCATAGTGAACAACATTCAAATTTTTGTATTCTTTCTTCTGTGAAACATCTTGAGAGATTAGAGCTTCAGTGTTTATCATTATTTACTCTTTGAGAGAGTTCTTGTTTTGTTAATATCACTTGTTTGTGAAAATCTCAAGTCTGGGGACTTAGAGATTGGGAATATCAGTGTACAACTTGTAAGGGGGAGTGTATCCTAGTGAGAGGATAACTTTCGAGTACAAGGTGTGTAACTGATTATGAGTGATAGTGGAAATCCCAGAGAGTTTGGGGACTGGACGTAGGTCAAGGAGTTAGACCGAACCAGTATAAATCTTGCTATGTTTTGTTCTCTTTTCTCCTTCTCTGCATTACCCTGTTTCAGCAATTAATTTCTAGAATTAAGCAAAAGAATTTTTCAAATCACTACTACTAAAAATGTTTTTAACATCCCAAATTTAACCCAATTAACTTCCCCCTTTTTTTTTTTATGTCTTTTCAGGGGATGTCGTAAATGGATACTTTTGACATCCCAAATATTATTTAGGATGTCTTATTTAAGGCATCCCAAACTTAGTTTATGACGCTAAAACATCATATATAAATTCATGTAAACGTGCTTTTTGGCATCTCAAAACACATTTTGGGATGTCAAAAATGATTTTTGACATCTTAAAATGTAATTTGGGATGCCAAAAATATTTTTTAAACAAAAAATTATCTTTTTTTTTTTGCTCAGAAAATTATCATTTTTAAAAATTTGATTTTCTTTAAAATAGCCACCTACATATATTTTCGTTGCCCAGTAATTAAACCTATAAAAACGATCAAACAGATAATCATAAATGAAAATTTTTATATCATAATAGACCAAAATGTTGATAAAGTAAAGAAACATCTACCTCTAACTATGGTAACTACAACAACAATCAGCACAAAGTGTCATCATGTTGCCTACAAAGTTACTAAGTAATATTTGAAGTAAACCTTATACATATAATGGTAATTACTCCAACAATCACCACAAAGTGTCATCATGTTGCAAGATGCATCATAACATAAATGTGAACTTAGAAGTCGTGCCTAAAATTATAGGGAGATTTAAAACAAGTCAGATAAACTAGAAACAAACTCCAATCTAGGCCTTCAAAGTGAACCAAACCACACTATTCCATTTAGGCTCCGCGAGTTTGTTTGATTCACCTTTGAGCACCCCTAGCTCAAATGTCCTCTTCAATTATCATCAAGCAGCTTCATGGTTGGTTCATGAGTCCATAAGGCAATCCATTACCAGTTTAACAACAGTAGGAGCATCTCACAGCCACCTTGACCAATCATTAACTTCACCAAACCTAGTGTTATACCAAACAAAACAAATATACAGCTATAAGTCATTTGAGAGGGCATGCAATGAAGAAGATAATACCACAACAGAAGTATGATCTAAGAAGTACCAATACATAAAAAAAAAAAAAAAAAAAAAGTGGCTTATATCGGTACTTATATCACATATTAATATTGTCTTAAACCTATATTGCAACTTCATGACAAACCAACAGTTATCAAATACATATTAATGCAACACCTAATTTACTTAATAGACATGCAATATAAATGCCACCATCACAGTTCCAGAAGAATCTCAAGAAGCATTCATCTATCAAAAGATTTACATAAAATGGATGATCTAGAACGTTGACCAACCAATTTCATGCTATGTGTTGAAGAAGATGTCCAGCCAAAACGTCTCGAACCGTATCAATTTCTTCAACCGAGTACGCTTCCTCATTAACGAAGTTGAAATCTGCCTTTTCTATTCTAAATTGTGATAATCCAAGATCTGATTCATAGATTATTCAGAGAGCATTAACCAAAATGCCCCAATTTGAAGCAAGCAAAGACAGTGCGCAATTAATAGATTATCAGCCTATTTAATGTTCAACTTTTGCAAGCGCAAATGATTAACTTTTTTGAGAATATTAAAAGTGATATGCTCTTCAAAATATTAAATTTATTGAGATTTACATTTAGCAACAGTTTTTGTTTTCTCAATTTATAAGCAATGGCATGTAGATATTTTCGGCAACAATTATCTAAATGGTAAATATACTACAATTTTCGTAACTTTCACCAATGATTGTTGGATCTAACATTTTATCATCACAAATATTTACATGTAATATAATTAAATTAAACGAAAGAATAAGTATAAAGAAAGGAATTTAAAAAAAAAAAGGGAAAATCTTACATACCTTCACCCCTTCAAGTTATTATTTCATTTGATGGCACAGTTATATGATTATAAATATTCAATTTCAAAAAATCAATTGAAGAAATCCTCTTTCTAACTTTAGATGTGAAAAACAATTCTCTGAAGTTTTTTAATTCGTAAAACATTATTAAGAAAAAAAATATAAATGCTATTACAATAAACTCCAAAAATTCTAAACTTCAAGAAGAGAGACGGGGAGGAAGAAGCAAGCAACGTAATGAGCAAACTACTCAGGTGGTGCCACATCTTTAAATTAATTAGTACAAGATTCTCAATATTAGTAACATTAATTGACCTTCAAAATCAGGTTTTAGCCTTCAAAATGTTCAAACAGAAAAACCATATAGTTTGGAGAATATTTCCAGTTTATAAAAATCATTAATACAGAGCAGAAGAACCCAAATATAGTTCCTCTGAACTTCTCTGTTATTGTTCTGGCGTTTAACCTTTTACTAATCAACTCATTTCTGGCTACTTATGAGGTGAAATTGCCTAATCATATGCCAACATGACAACACACGAATAACTAAAAAATACGTATGAAGGCCAATTCTCTATTCATTTACCATCTTCCATCTCTTAAACCTTTGACATTTACAAACATACCAAATTGGAAGAATCTATACAAAAGAAAATCACCTTTCGTGGAATAAAATATCAAACTACGCGAAGTCGCACACCGGTTGTTCAATATAGGGACCGGTCAGCACTTAAATCAGAAGGGAGAGGCACAACCTTGATAAAGCTGAAGAACAACATAGTTATAATTGCCAGCCAACATTCACCCCCTGCCTCATTTTAGAGCCCGTATTCATTATTTTTTTCTAATTTGCAGGGTCAAACAAAATAAAAAATGATCATATTCCTCAACTGGAAGTCGATTCCAAAAGCAATTACAATCAAGCTCGGGTAGATTTCAAAAACTAATTATTGTTCTTTTATTCTAAAACGAGGAGCACTCTTAACAGTTGAGGCTAAATTGAAAGAAATTACATGTGAAGGACAAAATAGCAATTCCCACTTGATTAAAAATAAAAAATAAAACAAAGGATTTCACGATTTTGAAGCCCATTCCCAAAACAGAGCCCCCACTCAAATACAACCAGAGAATTAGGTTAAGACTCAAGAGCCGCAAGACGCAAAACGAACGATTCAGAAGAGGCGAAGACGAGAAACTGGTAAATAAATCTATTCAGAATTGAAACACTGGCAGTTTGCAATGAGCAGCTGAGACAGTTGGAGAGGGAGAGCGTACGGTGGTCCGATGGAGTGAGAGGATGATGCAGGACGGGGAGGGACGACGAGAACAGGGGGGAAGGAAGGAGCACAGCTTCTGTAGATTTCCAGAATTAGGGCTCAGAGGGCGTAGCTGCGAGAGAAAAGCCTGTGAAATTTTTTTGCTCGAAGAAATTAAATGCCTGTGAACGAAATTTCGCGTTTGGCCGATAAATAATGATGGGAGGAGAGTATTGTTGACGTCCTAAATCTTTTTTCAGAATGTCAAAAATATTTTTAGGCATCCCAAAATTAGTTTTGGAATGTCTAATTGGTAATTTTTACGTATTTTATTACGAGAATGCCATTGCTTATTTTTTTTACTTCCCTTTTTAAAATAAAGATGTCTTTTAGGGATGTAATATACATTTTTTGTAGTAGTGAATCCCCAATTCACCCCCCTCTTGGTGATTTGCTTCGGTTTTTCAGTTGATCAGCTCGACCTCTCCTGGATCAATACTCAGGCAGCATTATTGTCCTTTGAATCTCGATTGAACCAGCTCAATCATTTCTCCAGCCTCAGCATTCAACCCACGACTAATTTCACTCAGCGCAGTGATGCCCATTATGATTCAGGTGTTGGCCGTGGCTGGACAAATTACTCCTCTAGCCGTAATCCCAGAAACAGAGAAGGTAGATCTCAAGGAGGAGGATATCATGAAGGTCGTCCATTTTGCGTTCACTGCCGTCGACCTGGTCACACTTTGGCCACGTGTTATTATCGAGATAGTACTCCTGACTCTAATTCTTATTCTCCTCAAAATAACTTTGCTAATTTTTCCTCAGTTTCAAATCCTTCGTGGTATATGGACAATGGTGCAAATTACCATGTGACACTAGATTCTGATCAACTTGGCGACATCTCTCCTATCAGTAAGTCACATTTGACCACCTGCACTGGTGTGAAGAATCCCATCTTAGGCATTGGTTCAATTACTCTTCCCTGTAATCAATCTAAGTTGCTACTAAAAAATGTTCTGTATGTTCCTTCGGCGACCAAGGACCTGATTAGTGTAAATAACACTACAAAATTTTTTTTTGGGACGGAAAAAATCCGTCGCAAAAACTAAAATTTTCGTCGCAAAAATGGTTTGCAGCGGAATCTGCGATGGATTCATTCCGTTGCAAGAAAAGCGCCGTAATTGCGACGGAATTTCAAATTTTGCGAGGGAATTTGAATTCCCTCGCAATTCCCCATGGACTTGAGAGGGAAAAAATTTCCCTCGCAAATCCTCATGGAATGGCGAGCGAAAAAATTCCATCTCATATCCTAGAGGAATTGTGAGGGAAAAAATTCCCTCGCAAATCCGATTAGAATTGCGAGGAATTTCGATTCCCTCACAACTGTGACGGAAAATATATTCCGTCGCAAAATTCGTATTAATTATAAAAAAATATTTTTTTAAAAAAATTTAATATTTACAAAAAGATCAAGAAAAAAAATTAAAAAAATAAATTTAAATTTTTTAAAAATCATAAAAAGAAATTATAAATATAAAAAAATATAAAATTGCATAAAAAAATAAAAAAATGATTAAATAAAACTAAATAACTTTCAATAAAAACTTGCATATGATAAAAATTTAAATAACAATCATAAACAGTTTTACATTGAGAAAGTCAAATATATAGAACAGAGTTGCAAAATCCATATACTTAAAAATCTACTCTAAAAAAGAGCAGCATGATCATCATCATTGCCAACAGGAGGGTCATCAGCACTAGGACGGTCGTCACCACCAGGAGCTGGCCATGAACCCTTGCCCTGAGCCATGGACTGGAGTACAAGCTGCATCTGCCTCATCATCTCCTGTGTCCGCTTCATGTCTTGTTCTTGCTGTCGTATCCTCTCATCTTGGGCTTGCATCCTCTCATCTTGGGCTTGCAAACGAGCATCTTAATCTTACACCAACGCCTTCATCCTCCTAAGCTCATCTAAAAAAAAAGAACATTGCAGAGTGAGTTAATTTTTTCAACTTTATTTAAAACGTAACAATGTAGAACATATGTATTATGATTACATCCATCAACACCTTCGCCGTGTGATGAGGATCGCTTCACAAGCTTCAGTCAGCTTGCAGAGGCACCCATCCCAAAGAGTCTGCCTTTCTTGTCAAATCCTCCTGCAGCTTGAATGAATATACTCTTGTTATCTGACTGAGAGGATGTAGGGTCGGCCTCACTTTGGGAGTCTCTCTCCTGCATCAGCCTCTGATAGGTTTCCTACAGAAAAAAGATGTATCACAGATAACATATATGAATTGAAATAAATATGTCGGTGCCTGAAACAAATAAAAAAAGTAATAAATTTCTCACTGCAAATTGCTGCGATCTGACGTTGATCCAGCAACGTCCACTACCATCGGTAGACTACTGTGAATGGGTCCGCTCAAAGGTAGGCCACTCAACTGAGTCTTTAGGAACTTCTCCAGACGCTGCCTGCAAATACAAAAGATGACCGCTAGTTATTTACTTCAAAGTACTAAATATTATACTGAAATAGAAAATGACTATACTCACAATTTTTTGTGATGCTCACTATATGGGATGGAACCCCTAGTGTATGTTGGTTCATCCATATGGGCCCTATTTGATTTATTTTTTTCACTTTTATCATGAAATTTGGGATCGGTATTCCATTTTTGAAGTAATTGCTGTAAAGTCTCAGGTGGAATCCAATCAGTCTTGCCTAAACCGTGTCACAATTTATAAAACCTATCAGTTAACCACTTGCTTCCCTTATGATTGTAAGCTTTTTTCAATGTTTCTCGATGCTCAGGCAACCACCTAAACTGATGCTGAAAATCAATTATGCACAATTAGTGCTCCAAAGTATAAAAGTACATGATTAGTTTGCATTTTCATATCAAATTAATAACCATAATTTACAAAACTTACCAAAAACTCATCGAACCAAGCATGCCGCTGATTCTCAGGAATATCTTTCCAATGGGTCCATGGATGATTGAAATTACGGAAGATTTGGCCCGACACAAAATTGGTGACCTGATTGTAAGGCTCAAATATGGATATAGCAAAAATGACGTAAAAATTAGCATATAAACTAAAGATAAAAAACCCGTAACATTATCATTAACTTTACATGACTTACTCAAAATCACCACGTGGACAAATCCACACGTGTCCAGTCTCAGGATCAACATTTCCCCACACCGGTGCGGCTGAGGAACTAGCTTCCCTGACCTGACTGTGAGGAGACACGGCGTGCTGAAGGATTAAATGTGACGTATTGCAAAATTTTAGTACATATTTGCTTAAATATATCTAAAGATGTAAATCAATTACAAATCGTAAACTATACCTGCTCTGCCTCTTGCTGTGGATCAGGGGGATTGAAAGGCATACTTGCACCTCCCATAATAGAGTCGATAGTAGTCGATAAAGATGACATATGAAATGGTGGTAGCTCTGGCAAAAAGTTGAGCCCTCTACCTAAAGACGGGTCAGATGTCATCGCCCTACCACCTCTAATAGGACGAGACCGACCTTTGCCACCACTATGACCACTACCCGAACACCCTCCTGAACGATCCATCTATGAACACCAACAAACATTATGAAAAAAGTCATAAAATATATACTTAATATGTCACTATCAAAGTAACAAATTATCTAGTATAATAGACGGTTATAAACAAAGAACTAACACAAGTCAATCGGAAGATTCCGTTTCCTCGACCTCTCCTTGCTCGCCTTCATTCGGATTCTCATAATCATCAAATTTAGACTCATTATCAGAGTAATTATCTTCCTCCTCATCGTCTGATTCCTCATCGACAATATGGACAGGAATCAATTCTAACTCCTCATTCGCCTCATTAAAAAGATTGTTTGGTACATCGTCATCGACAACATTGACGAGTTGTACGTGTTCCACATCAGCTTGGAATAGTTCATTCATACAGTCATTTGATTATGACTCTTTCAAGTTGGGTATGATATTGCGTGCTTTGGTTTTGATAACTCCCATCCACCCTTGGCGGGATGTTGGATACGATGTATAATAAACTTGTTCTGCCTGTTAAGCAAGTATGAATGGGTCATAACCAACCGTGTACCTCCTCGTCCACTGGACCTTAACATTTCCATATTTGTCAACTTTTGTCCCACGAGGAGAGTTATAAAACCATTCACATTTAAACAAAGTCACGGACTTGTCCCACTGATAATTCAGCTTAATTATATCAATTAAGATCCCTTAATAGTCGCCCTCAACTCCATCAACTAGGCCACCTCGCCAACATACGCCGTAATTGCGACTTAGTGTATTTTGTTTGCTTCTATAGTTGCAAAACGATACCCATTGATTACATATTTCGGACACCGGGTAACAACTATTGCAGCTCCACAAGATAAACTCCACGCAACATCATAGGGAGCTAATGGATTTTGCACGAAGAAGTACTCAAACCATTGAGGAAACTCAACAATCTTGAATTGTTCAAGTTTGAAATCCGATATTAATGGATTTCTGGATCGAACCCAATCGGAGAAAAAGCTGTAACAAAAAAATCTCATTAATCTACTTTAATACTAACTGTAACAGTAAAAGTACAGGAAGTTTTACGTTAAGTACGGGGTGGCCTCTTCACAATTGTTTATAATGTACCACTACGCCACTCGCTTGTCTCTTCCTTCCAGAGTTGACCTCTCACGTTTTCCCACGACTTGACCTGAAAAATTAAATATAGATATTTGATCGCTTGTATGACCGCCATCATCGTTGCGAGCTACCCCTCTCCATCTTGATATATTTTTAGAGGAATAATAGTATGACGCAAATTTTGTAGCCTCTTCCACTAGATACGCTTTAGTGATAGATCCTTCAACATACCTTTGATTTTTGATTTTGTACTTGAGAGTGCGTAAAAACCTATAATGGACAATCATAGGGTATTTATAACTTTAGCACCATGTGGATCAAATAATAACAGCGAGAATATATATATATATATATATATATATATATATATATATATATATATAGTACCTCTCAAATGGATATATCCACCTATATTGTTAGGGGCCTCCGACCCTTGCCTCAAGGCCAAGTGAATAGGCAAATGCTCCATTGAGTCGAATAAGGTAGGAGAAAACACCATCTCTAACTTTCATAGCGTCAATGGGCATGCTCTCCTCTAGCTGTCGAAGCACAAATTTCTCTAAAGAATATGGAAAATTCTGTCAGAATACTCCATATATGCTGCGGTAGTGCTTTGAAGGCCCACGGCAACAATCTTTGGAAAAAAACGTGACAATCATGATTCTTCATATCAGATATCTTCACCTCATCTATTTTGACACATCTTGCCATATTTGATGCATAACCATCCGGGAGTTTCAAATTTGAAACCCATTTTAACAACTCCAAATTTTGCTCTTTTTTGAGTGTGTATGGGGCTCGAGGTTTAGAAGTCTGTCCCCTCGCATCCACTACCAAATGCAAGTCAGTCCTTTTGCAAATTGCTTCTATGTCATGTCTTGCGTAAACTAAGTCCTTTATCTTGCCTTTGGTGTCCATTACGGTGTACAAAATATTGCAGAACACATTCCTTTCAATATGCATAACATCGAGGTTGTGTCTCAATAGGTGATCTTTCCGATATGTCAGTTCCCAAAAGATACTTCGTTTTATCCAATGATGATCAACCCCATATCCCTCAAGTTCGTTGAATGCAACCCCTTCTTCAACACTTGCAATGTGCCTGACCCTGTCCCATATTTCTTGATCACTTAATCGACGAGGTTGATTTGCTCGTTCAACCACATTCTGTGTGAAGTCTTTTCTATTTCTTCTAAATGAATGATTGGGAGGCAGGAATTGCCGATGTCTGTCAAACCAACAAACCTTACAATTGTGTTGTAAGTTAAAACCCATGTTCTGCTAAAGACAAATTGGATATGCAAGCTTCCCCGATGTTTGCCAGCTACTCAACATCCTATATGCAAGGAAATCATTTATTGTCCACATTAAGGCAGCCCGCATGATAAAATTCTGGCTCAATGATACATCGTATGTAAGAACCCCTTCACTCCACAACATCTTCAACTCATCTATCAAAGGCCTGAGGTACACATCTATATTCTTTTTTTGGGTTGGAAGGCCCAGGGATTAACGCGTTGAGGAATAAGAACTCTCTTTTCATGCACATGGATGGTGGGAGGTTGTACGGAGTCACAATCACTGGCCAACTGGAATACCTCCTGCCCGTCTGGTTGAAAGGAGAAAACCTATCCGAACATAATCCAAGATGAACATTACGGGGATCTGATGCAAACAAAGGATTTACCTCGTCAAATTTAAGCCAAGCTTCAGTATCGGATGGATGCGTCACAAATTTTTCATTCCTGTGATGCTCCCGGTGCCATCTTATGTGAGCAGCTATTTGTTCTGACGAATACAATCTCTGAAGCCTGGGCACGAAAGGAAAGTACCACATCTTGCTGAATGGTTGACAGTCCGTTTTCCTCTCTTTAGTCACAGGCTTGTATTTGTTATGTTCACAGAATTTACATTTGGTTAGCTCAACATCATCTTTGTAGTACAACATACATCCATTGGGGCAACAATGAATTTTTTTCACAACTAAGCCCAAGCTCTTTAACTTTTTTTTTTGCTTGGTAGAAATCCTTCGACAAATTATTCTCTTTCGGAGCAATCTTGCTCATGATCTGCATCATTTCGTTATAATTTCTCTCACTCATATGATGATCAGTCTTCAAGCTTAGTGTTACTAAAGTAGCCGAAAGAGATGAGTGCTCACTACTTTCAATGTGTTCACAACCTTCCCATAACGGTCGTTGCACATCTTGAAGCATTTTGTAGAACCTATCGGCTTCCAGATTAGGATCCTCTCCCATGTAACATGGTTGATTATGCGAATCGGTCTCCTCTTGCATGTATGATGGTTCAACATGAGTAAAGGGATCAAAATATTGCCCAATCGACGGTCCTGCGGCATCCATCACCAACTGTTTGTATTGATTAAGGTTGCCTCGATGACTACTGCTCCCGTAATATCCACTCGGTGTCTATCGGATGTCGCCATGATATACCCAGCATTGATAATCGTCCATGAATCCCCTTTTACACAAATGAATTTTGACTATGTTCAGCTCTTGAAATTTGAAACACTCACAGTTGGCACATGCACATCTGATGTATCTACTTGAATTAGTTGAGTGCTCTAAAGCAAATTGAATGAACTCTTCCAGATCGTCTAGGAATGCTCGAGTTATTTCTCTTTTCTCAGTTAGCCGATTGTACATCCAACTCCTATCACGATGGTTCTCCATGCCCCTCCAACCTAACCACTACACAAATATACAGGATGGGGAGATACCCCAGTCCACAAAACATGACTCAAATAT
The DNA here is from genome assembly GCA_037074495.1 of Acacia confusa. Taxonomy (NCBI): domain Eukaryota; kingdom Viridiplantae; phylum Streptophyta; class Magnoliopsida; order Fabales; family Fabaceae; genus Acacia; species Acacia confusa. The sequence continues at coordinate 18,132,833 of CM073511.1, forward strand.
AAGTGGTTAATGCAATTGGGCCACTTATGCCAACTAATTGCCACTTAATCATGAAAACGAGAAACAAATGCAATGATTTAACTAATAACAAATTCCAGCAAGTAAACAGAAAATGAAAATTTATAATTACATTTTAATGTCAACAGTAGTGATAATTTGTTTTTTCAAATTATCAGTATTTATTGTATAACCTGTTAAAGTTCGTTCAAATCAAAAAAATATATGAAATATTTGAAAAAATATTTACGGTCATTTTAATTGGTGACTAACTCAACTAACCAATTTCACTAATTTTTAAATATAATACTTAGTTGATTTTGTTTTAATCATACACATGATTAAGTTAACATTCCAAAAAATACATTTAATTGAGTTATATATTTAAGATTCAAAGTAGTACCCCGGTTTCTAATATATATTTTGTTGATCAATGGATTTGATTTTAAATATAACATCTTGATCGACTTTATTTCAAAAACTTATAATAAGTACTTGACAAAAGTTTATGTTTATTAAATAATCACTACCTACATATATTATTATATAATTAGTCATATATTGCATCAAAAATTATCGAATAATTTATTTATATAGTCTTTCCATTTTTATTAAATATTACATTGGTACATAAAGTCACACATACTATCATTAATCTTTTTATAATTTAATTTGTTTATTAAAAGTGAATTTTATATAATGTGTGTGTGTAGATATAGTGTGTGGAGATAACAAAAAGTTATGTTATAAGATCAAGTTTTTATGTACACAATATTTATTATATAATATGCATACTATCAGATTAAGTTTTTTGGTGAAAATTGTATTACATTTCACATATATACTAAGTTTGTTGTGTTTTGTAAGTGTGTGTAGTGCATTGTGAAGATTTATTTTTCAAGGAAGTTTTATGCTAATAATGCTGTTTACTAAATTATGTTATTCAGCGTCTAATTGTGAGGTATAGCAAAATAATTTTTTATCAGGTAGTTCTTTCAGTGGCGAATAATAATTCAGATATAAATCAAGCAAGCAAGTTAAAGAAAATATAGAAATAAAGGGAGGTATATATATTCACAATTTCATGGAATTCATAAAAAGGACCAGCACAAGTACACGCACCTTTCAAACAAAGAATGGAGCAGTGTAATGTAATGGATTTACAATAAAGGCGAAAAGTAGAGCCCTAAAACACAAACTACCAAGCAGAAACATTACAAAAATTTGTAAAAGTGAGAAAAGAAAGGTTAAAAGAAAAGGTCCAGATTATTGAATCATCATCGCTCCATCCATCCGTCATATATATTATTATTTATATCTAGCTACAACACACGAATTAATTAATTGAGCATTATTAAAGTTTCACTTTTTTTTTTTGGATAGAAATTAAAACAGCGAGTTGTACATAAATGGTGATCTCCCACGTCGTCCAATGTCACAGCTTCCCTCTAAGAAACGATGAGCCTTAGGTTCATGTAACCAACTCATTTTAACTTTGCTTTTTAATTAATACATTATCATCTTTTTCATTAATCCGTGAGAGTGAACTTTGTTAACCTCTCCACGTGTGATGCACTGAATGATGCTTATTGTTTTTGTCATTAATCCGTTAGAGGTGAATAAATTAATCTTAATTCAATGGGTTTACTAACCATGCTTCTTCACATTTTGTCTATACATACTATGTTAATCTTGATTCGATGCTTATATTTCACATTTGTTATTTCCTTACTGTTTCTACACCTATATAACAGATAGATGATTTATGATACAATTTCCCCCAAGGCAATCAGCACAACTACGGGGCCTATATTAATTCGAAGGGAAGAAAAACAAACTATAAGCAAGTATTCTCTTTGCATCACATGAAATTAAAATAATTGAAGACACAAGACTCGCACTAGTTACATTTTTAATTCAGTACCAAATCACTGATCCTACGTAACATTAGCTACAAAAACGCCTCCACCATTGAATTAATAATTAACATTAATATAATTATAGTAAAATAACATTAAATATATTACCAAAAAAAAAATAATAAATTCAAACATACCTTGTAGCAGAAGATTAGACCAGAGAGGGAGATCTAGGAGGCAGAGCGAGAACGTTGAATGGGAGATGCTAGAGATTGGGGGCGTTTCTGGAATCTCGCCGGAATGGGGACAGATGGAGGTTGCCGGAGGGCCAACAGGCAGAGTTTCTGGATGTGAAGAAGAGGAATGTCGTCAGGGTGGGGGGAGCTTGGCCGAGTCACTACGCTGCACCAGGGGGGAGTTTCAGCAAAAATCGCTTGGGGGGTGGATGGATTAAAAGAAGGAGAAGGGGAGGTTGGCGGCACAGCGAGGGAAATGGCGTCCCTCGTTGGCCCATTCTAATGGGCCAGTGAGGGATTGGGCATCCCTCGCTGGCCCACGCCGGGGCAGCGAGGGAGGCCTAATCCCTCACTGGCCCCCGTTGGGGCCAGCGAGGGATGCTCAATCCCTCGCTGATACCCGTGCGAGCTAGCAAGGGATTTATTTTTCCATCGCTGCATTCTTTATGGTTTTTCTAGGCAAAATTTTTGTATTTTTTTGCGAGGGAATTTATAATTCCGTCGCAAATTTGAAAAAATTTGCGACGGAAATTTAACTCCGTCGCAAATTCCCACATTTTGCGATGGAATTATTTATCTGTCGCTGAACTTGCGATGGATAAATTTCGTTGCAAATTCACTATTTTCTAGTAGTGTAAGCTGATTCATGATAATTATGTTGAATTGATTTTCACTAATATGGGTTGTACTGTGAAGGACAAGGCGACAGGCAGAATCCTACTTCAGGGAACCCAAACGGGAGGATTGTACCCCATGATGAAAAGAAGGCCTTATGATCCTAATCCTCTTAAGGCGTTAATGGCAGACGCAGAGTAGACTAATTGCAATGGCATGCTAGAGCAGAAGCGGGATTTCCTAAAATGGCACCACATTCTGGGGCATCCCAGTAACAAGATTTTGAATCAAGTTTTAAACAAATGATATAAGAAATTGATAGGGATCAATGTTGATGATCAATTTATATGCGAAGCTTGCTAGTTAGGAGAATCTAAATTACTTCCGTTTCCAATCTCAGTGTCACACTCCTCTTCTTCACTTGAATTGATCCATACAGATTTATGGGGTCCTGCACCCGTGCTCTCTAGTGGCAAACATCGTTTTTATATTCATTTCATTGATGATTTCAGCCGTTTCACCTAGTTGTATCTCTTAAAAAACAAGAGTGATGCCATTCATGCTTTCAAGCATTTTAAGGCTTTAGTTGAAAATAAATATGAATCTAAGATTAAGATCATTCAATGTGATAATGACACTGAGTATAAACCATTCATCCCCATAACACAGGATTCTAGAATCAACATTCGTTATACTTATACATATACTTCAGCACAGAATGGAAGAGCGGAGCGCAAACACATACACGTTGTTGAAATGGGATTAACGCTATTAGCTTATGCCGATATGCCACTCAAATTCTGGGGAGATGCCTTTCAACAAGCATATTCCTCATAAACCGCTCTCCTACACCAGTTTTAAAGGATGATACACCCCTGTTTCGTCTAACAAAAACAAAACCAAACTATGAAGAACTCAAGTCCTTCGGGTGTGCTTGTTATCCGTGTCTAAAGCCTTACAACAGTCATAAGTTTCAGTTTCATAGCCAGAGATATGTATATTGTGGCCCTGCACCACAACAAAAAGGATTCAAATGCTTAAGTAAGTCTGGAAAAGTTTTTATATCACGACATGTAGTGTTTGACTATGGCTCTTTTCCTTTCAGATCAAATTTCATAGAGCAGGATACTGATGATTTCTCCTCTAAAATTCGAGACTCGATTCCTATGGTTATTGACACAGCTTGTGCAAAAGTGCCAGCTAACTCGGCTGATGACAACTCAGTTGCAGCACCTTCGCAAAACTCACAGATGAACTCCTCAGCTGATAGTGATGACGCACTAGATAATACTGAGGTTTTTTTGAATGGTCAATGTCCAAATGTATGAGCCTTGATCCAACCAATAGCTCCAGTCCAAAGTTCAAGTGCTCCAGTCCAAAGTTTGAATTTTGACAGGCCCAGCAATCTGCATCCCATGGTCACATGGGCCAAGGATGGCATATTAAGGCCCAAGTATACATTTGTCGCTTTAGCAATATCTGGTCCATTGAAGAATCATACAGAACCATAGAATGCTCGCGAAGCTTTCTCTATTCCTAAATGGCGAAATGCGATGCATGATGAACTCCAGGTGCTTCTTCGCAACCGGACCTAGTCGCTTGTGCCATACACAGAACAGAAACTCGTCGATAATAAATGGGTGTTCAAAACGAAATTTCGAGCAGATGTACAGTCCTCAAGCATAAAGCACGATTAGTTGCCAAAGGTTTTCAGCAAATCCCTGGAATCGATTTTGGAGAAACTTTCAGCACTGTAGTGAAATCGACAACAATACGTGTGATTCTGTCTCTCACCGTCACCTACAAGTGGGAAATCAAGCAGCTCGACGTGAATAATGCTTTTCTCAATAGATTTTTGAAAGAGGAAGTATATATGCCTCAGTCCGATGGATTTGTCGATCAAAGAAGACCAACACATGTCTGTAAATTAATTAAAGCTATTTATGGGTTGAGACAAGCTCCGAGAGCTTAGTTTGATCAGTTGCAATTCACTCTCTTTAATTGGGGATTTCGGAACCTAAAAAGTGACACTTCCCTATTCATGCTTCATAGAGGTGGCTTAACTGTTTTCATCTTAGTATATGTTGATGACATTCTAGTTACAGGAAATAATCCTGATTATGTGAATAACTCTGTGTCAAAATTAAATAAGACCTTCTCACTGAAGGACTTAGGTCCGATATATTATTTCCTTGGGCTTGAGGTATATTGAGTTAACTTAGGCATATATCTGAACCAATCTAAGTATGTGGTAGACTTATTGCATAAGTTTGGTATGACTGATTGTGCACCAGTCTCTACTCCAATGGTTACTGGTAGACTGATTGCCTTTGGTGATGGTGAACTGCTCAAAAACCCCACTGAATATAGACAAGCTATAGGTTCCCTACAATACCTAACCACTACCAGACCAGACATATCTTTTGTAGTAAACAAACTCAGTCAATTTCTTCCTCAACCCAGAACTGTACACTTTCAGGCAGTTAAAAGAATACTTAGGTATCTAAAAGGTACTTACAACTTGGGTCTGCATATAAAACCTTTTGATAGTCCACAATTGATTGCCTACACAGATGCAGATTGGGTCTATGATGTGGACGATAGGCGTTCTATGGCTGGTTTGTGTGTATTTCTGGGAAACAACCTTATATCATGGTCCTCAAGAAAACAAAAGGTTGTTTCAAGGTCTAGTTCTGAGTCTGAATATAGAGCCTTGTCTGATGGGTTTGCTGAAATTAAGTGGTTGAGTGCCTTACTAGCTGAGATTGGTTTGTTTATCAAGAATCCTTCGATAATATGGTGTGATAATATGAGTGCCAAGTCCTTAGCTGCAAACCCTGTCCAACATGCTAGGACTAAACACATTGAAGTTGATATTCATTTTATTAGAGACCTGATTGCATCTGGTCTAATTGATGTCAAGTATATACCATCTCATCTTTAGATCACTGATTGTTTTACCAAGCCATTATCGCAAGAACAATTCAAGTATTTTCAAGACAAACTCGGGTTGTTAGTAACACCCTCTCGTTTGAGGGGGGATGCTAGAATATAATTAACATTTCCATTGTATTTGCATTATCTGTTGTTGTGCCTGCTGTATTTGTTATAACTGTAAAGATTTCCTTTGTATTCTAGCTATCCACGTGTCAGCTAGCTATAGGTTCTGTTATCATTGTAAATCTTCTATTGATTGTATTTTCGCTGCTATATAAAGTGCACAGATGCTACTGTTAATGGCACTGTGAATTCATTCTCATTTCCTTTGCATCCCATCTGTTTTCCTCTCTGATACTCATAGTTGTTATGATGAATTGAATTTGTGTGGCAATTACAAAGAGCATAAAAAAAGCAGGAGAAAGACAAATGGGATTGCTGACAAAACAAAACGCAAAAGTTTTGAAGAAAATGGTATCACTGCAAACTGATAAATAGAGAGAAACATGAAAGTGAAAGAGAGAGAGTCAGAGTAGAGACAAACATGCATGATGAACAAGATATCGCACTGTATTCGGGTGTTGCCGGAGTGAGACTGTACAGAACTGCTATTATAATGGATTGTGAAGACTCGTGTAAACAGTGAGGAATGACGGATTCAAAACCTAAACCAGTGGAGGAAAAGGACAGTTGAGACGGCAAACAGATACAGTTGCTTCTTGTTCAAATTTTGTATTTAATTTGCTTACACTTCCAAAATTCTGTATTTAATTTGTTCATCAAATTCAACTCTTTCAGGAGATGATAATAAAGAAAATTGTTAAAGTATCCCCCACCCTTCTAATATTTTGAGATCACCCAAACGATCAAGAAACATCAAATGATGACGCAACTATTCAAGCTCCACCCATCGAATTGTTGATGCTTTTGACATAGAAACATTAAAGTCCAACTGAACCAAAACTAACGTCAGATCTCTAGAAACTAGATCATGTGCTAAGTGATCATATTCAAAATCATCAATATTTAACTTGCCAGACTTATCCAAGTCAAGGAGATTATAAATTTCTACTCCATATGATCATTTCTATCATCTAGAACATATAATAAATTGCCAATCACGGTTATATCTATAAAATTTTACACTCTCACATCCAGTGGCAGATCTTAAAAGGGATGGTCCCCAAAGAAAAAAGATGTTCAGATTTTTTTTTTAATTTAATATAATGTAAAAAGCCTTGTTAAAATATTTTTATTATACATTTGGCCTCTTAAATATTTTTTAAAATTAATTAATGAGTATACATTTAGCCCCTAAATATATATTTTTTTAATTAGTTAGTAAGTATACATTTGGCTCCCCAAATATTATCTAAAGGTTTGTCAGTGCTCCCATCTCAAACTGAATTCCAAGAGTTTATTCATCATTTTACAGAAAATAATTCCACATTTTACAAGGCCCACCAAAAAATTGTGTCATCATGGCAAATATTTTGGGAGCGTGATTAATTACCATCATTCATTTTTTTTAAAAAATTTTTTACGGTAACATAAACTAGGAACTTGTCAGAGGATTGTGGGCAAAAAACAAATGAACAAGATCTTCTATAATGTTGATCCGAAACTAAATAAGAAAGATAGAATTTGTATACATGAGTGTGTATCCATCACATTCTTTCAGGAATTATCTGTAAGTTTCAGAAAGCAGAGAGTGACTCTCCCTTTATTCCTCTCTCTCTTCTTTCTCATTCTCTTTCTAAGTCTGCTCATATTGATAGGTTCTAATCCTCCAAGGAAACAGTGAAACTAATTCCGGCCATGAAAGAAAATACTTAACAAAAGTGTTCTTCTTCCGCACGCCACGTCAAGCTCCAAGTTGCTTTCGACCGTGATGAGCTCCAATAACGGAAGAAGAGAAATGGAAAGAGGAGGTCGGGTAATCGGGTTCCCGGTTCAGCCCTACTTGTTGCCTTATATAAATTATTAAATTAACTAATTTGGTTCCGTTAAAACTTATTTACAATGAGTGGCCAAAAAAATTTAGGGCTCGTACCATTCAAGAGATTCCAGCTAAGATTCACTTCTGGGGCCAACCGTGCTCTATCAGGCTTACCAAAAACCATTGAAATCTCATATTCTCTTATCAAAAAAGTTTTTAGGGACTGCATTGTGATTAATTCTGAATGTGAAATTATTGTGCTGCCCCGATTGATTAAAAAAAGATAGGAGGAGGAGGAGGAGTTAGCGGGTGTTCATGCAAAGGAAAAAAAGCTACGGTGGTGTGATCAACTTTGTCCACAGTTGAAGACAAACAAATGTCATTTTCATGAATTGGGCAAAGCTTAGAGTTTGTAGCTTTCATCTACTGCCTTAGAAGCTAAACATTTATTTCATTTTTTCTTTTTTGCTATGTATGTTTGCTGCTTTCAGATTCAAGAGTTGATCAAAGGTTGGAGCTTAGGCTTATTATTAGACTATTTACTTTAACCCAAGTAAATAATGCTAAGATTTTGCTAAAGATATCATCTTGGCCATTGAACTTGGGGTTTCATTGTGTTTGGATAGGGTTAATAAATTTCTACTCTGTTTTTCAGCATGGCAACAAAGGGATTGCCGTGTTTTAAGTAGGAATGGATGAATGTGATGAAGGTTTGTGTTGTTTAGAAATGTTGATGTGAGATTAAAAAAAAATTGTTAATACGGGCAGTTGTAGTTGTTAATATGGTTGTTTTAGTTGTCAATACAAAGTGTATATGTAGATTGTCATGAAAGATGGCTAGAACGTTGAAGAAGAATACATTTTATTTCTTTCATGCAGGGGGATGTTTTTAAACGGGAGAGAAGATGAAAGTCAATATGTTAGTGGTTTGGTGAAAAAAAAAGCATAAAGGAAGGCACAACATATATGAGGAGTTTTGAAGAATCATATTATCTATAATTGAAAAAGAAATTAGTAAAATTTGTTTGAAATTCAAAGTTACCCTTGATACAACTACATTTGTGAATCTTGTAGACGATGAAGGGGTGGACCATTTAATATAGTTTAATGAAGAATATAGTCATGTTTACATTGAAAAGAATGGAAATAATGACAATACAAAACTAGCAATGAATGGTCAAATGAAAGAGCAAGAAGTGCAAGTTTGTGGAATACCTTGTGCACATGTTTGTGCAACTATTAAGCTATATAATAGCAATGTGTACATATTTGTAGATGACTGCTTCAAACTATCTATGTAGGAGAAAATATATGCAAATAACATGAGGCCATTTGCAACACATGATTGTCCACATCCTAATCCTCTGACGGTAACACATATATTGACATAAAGCTGCCAGGGAGGCCATAAAAGAAGAAGGGAATATCAGTTTCAAAACACACAGCTTTATGATTGAGGGAGATGCCATAAGGCCATATGGTGAAAAACATGCAAAGATACAAATCCCAACTAAAAACATTCTTTTGATAGTGCCTTTTTTTGTGATTATGTTTATATACACCTAAAATTAGTCACTTTTTTTAACCCCAATTTGGTTTTTTTATGGGTCGAGAAGTTAGTGTAATTATAGCATAGACATGGACATTAAGCTGTATTTGATATTGGAAATGATATGATATTAAGTTATATGAGTAGGTGCAAATAGCCACATACTCATATAACTTAATATTTGGATATGATGTGATATTAACTTGTCAAAGTAGGCAAATGAAGTTTTCAAAATAGGCAGAGGAACTTGTCAAAATTGACAAATATACATGTGAAAATAGCCAGATAAATTTTCCATTTTATAACTTGTCAAAGTAGCAAATTAAACTTGTCAAAGTAGGCAAATGAAGTTGTCAAAATAGGAAGAGGAACTTGTCAAAATTGACGCACATGCTTGTGAAATACAAAATAGACCCATACATTTGCAAATGTATAAGTTGTCAAAATAAGGACATATCCTTATCAATCTAGGTAGATAAACTTGTCAAAATAATATCATTAGAATCTATTGCATTCCGAATTACATAATATGATTAAGGGTAAAGGAGCAAAAATACACATGTGCTTTACCCTCGGGAGCGCCCAACACCATAAGCTTTTTTTGGGAGCAAAAATACACAGGTGGTTACCATTTTAGAGCAAACGTCACATCCCACCGTTATGTTATTGTTCACTTCATCTCTTTCTCTCTCACACAATGAACAGTAACATAATGGTGGGATGTGACTTTTCTCCAAAATGGTAACCACGTGTGTATTTTTGCTCCAAAAAAAACAATGGTGTTGGGCGCTTCCGGGGGTAAAGCACATGTGTATTTTTACTCTTTTACCCTATGATTAATTTCCTAGATACATAATATAACACTCCAAGGTTTCTTTCTTCCTCTTCCTTTGTTTGTTGCTTGCTACCAGGGATAACACCTTTTGGCCATGTATGTTCTTCTCATGAGTGACAAGCTACTATAAGCATTTGACCTTCATCTGGTGGATTTGATCATGTGATAACTTTGGCATGATATACGCTTGTTTGTTATAGGCAAAGCCATCCCATCTATGTAACTATGATAAAACATGCATGGATACCCCAAGAATCCTTATAATGAAAATGTCAGACATACACTTGTCCAGTTCAAAAAACCTAATCATATACAAAACCTAAATATCAAAGTGATGAGCTACAATCAACCAAAATTACTCAAGTATCACATTGGAATTGCACTTTTTCCTAGTTCACTTGATTAGATATTTGTTTTCCTTTGGTAAATAGTTATAGTTTAACTCTACGAAGTATGTTATGGAAGCAATCTATTTGCATGAACAAAGAACATACAATTTCCTTTCAAAACTATGCAATAACAACTTTGTGGTTGCCATTTACAACTTCATATGTGGAATTGACAACACAATGCATTTAATTAGATAACAAGTAGTGCTTACACAACGACTTGCCAAGATTTCCTTGGTATGAAACTCTTTTGGTTGCTTTATTTTATTTTTCTTCAATTTATATGTTTGTTGAGCCCCTTTTATTTACTACTACAAAAAGGGTCTTTAACATCCTTTTTTTTAACACATTCTATGTCTCTTTATAGGGGGACACATTTCTAAGGGACGTAGAAAGTGAGACCTACCGTGTCCTAAAAACAAAAGGGATGCTGTAAGTACCACTTATATCATCTAAAATTTTGAATAGGGATGTCATAATGGTACTTACAGTGTCTCTATTTTAATTTGGGACGCCATAAGTGAATCACAAGTACCATTATGCGTTCATTTTGTAATAGAGACATTGAATGGTTTTTTTAAAAAAAAAAAATTGCGTCATATTTTTCATTGCCTAGCAATTAAACCCTATTAAAACCCTCGAACAGATCATTACAAACCAAATGTTCAAATCATCATAAACCAAAATATTGATACAATAAAGAAACATCTAGCTCTAATTAATTAAAGTGGTAACTATTATTACTATATACAACAATCACCACAAAGTGTCAAAAAAATTGTCTACACAGCTACTAAGTAATCTAAAAAGTAAAATTTATCCATCTATATGTTGAAGAAGATGTCTACCAAAAAGTCTCAAATCAAATTAATTTCTTCCTCCACATAGGCTTCCTTATTATCAAAAATCTGTAAATTGAAAAACAAGGTATAAGATAAAAAATTAAGTGAATGTCTTAATTAACAATTCAAGTACAACACCAAAATATTATCATTTGAGAATCAATAAGCTATTCTTCAAATTTTGTAATAACTTTGATCTGATTGATGTAATACATATAAAGTATGACATAGTATCCGTACTGAACATTTTTGGTTGTCGAGGGCACTATAAATCAAAAGTAAATGGTAAAAATGAATAAAGGCATATCGAAATCTACTGTCAATGAAATAACTTGAATTGAGATTATTTGGTCTCAGATACACCCACTTCAATTCTTTACTTTTACCCTCTCATGTCCCACCAAGCATTCTATATGTCTTCAACATACTATTGTTAGAAGGAAAATAAATAGACATTAAAACAATTCATTTAAGTCAAGAATCAAAGATTTAGAACAAAAATTAAATTATGTGTTGAAGATGGATTTTATTTCTTCGTTTGCTTTGTGACCTAAGGGATCAAACCAATAGATAAAATTCTTGACAGGACAAACTACACATAGAGTCGTTAAGATAAGAAAGCAATTTATTCATAAAAATCGTAAATAGACAAAACTAAAATATGTACCCTTCAAGAATTGGTGCTAGATAACAAGACAATTTAGTCTCTCCCATTGTATAGTCCACATAAGTCGTCCCTAATTCTAACTTATTATTCTTCTTTGTTGTGTTTGAGGGACATAAGAATCTATATAAATCATTTCTTCCGATTTCGACGCATATGTTGTAGAAGACACTCTAATTGAATTAAAATGATTAATGAATTGTAATATATATATATATATATATATATATATATATATATATATATATATATAATCAATACATTAATTGAAGGGCAAAAACAACTTACATGATAGCAAGTTTAAGCCATCCTATATTTAGCGCCTCCAAATGTGTAAACTGCATCAAATTTGTCCTATCAATTGTTAAAGGATACGACAGTCTTGCATTGACAATCCCCTCATGCATTTGCATGAAAATATAGTCAATGTCCTTGTTGAGCTGCTGTAGTCGTGCTAAGTAGGGAAATTTTGTTGCATTTTGTTCATCTTATTAAAACATAAAATACAGATTATGAGTAGGTTTTCAAGAAAATTCAAGTAATAGTAAAGTATTTCTTACCATTAGAGGTGTCGCCACTATGTGAATAAGATGCTTCGATTGAAGGATGAAGATGCCATCGCCTTACCTAGTGTGGAAACCTCTTCATCAGGAATCAAGATGTGTGTAGCTTTCCCCCCCCCCCTCTTGAACATATTTCACAGTCAACTTATATTGATCGTTTAGAATTTGCTTATGATAGTGGGTGGTTGATTATGTGTGAACAAGACGCAACAGTGGGACACCCAATTATAGATTATAAGGTTCTCTACCCTGTAGAGTGAGAGAAGGTTCTCCAAGTAGTACCTTCGAGGGGTTATTAATTCCTTTGGTGTTGGGGAAGGCTAGGGAATTCTGGGTTCTAAGTTCATCACTTTCCTTCTACGATTGAATCACAGATCTCATTTCACCATTGAGAGTAAATTTTCTAAAAGATTTGATTATTTACATTACTTTCTAAAATGTGTGAAGGTGTCTTTTTGACATTTGCAGGTATTATGTAGGTGGATTAACAAATCATTGATTATTAATATTTTATAATATGTACGTATTATTGGTTTGTGGAAGAAATAATATATATGTGTGTGTGTGTGTGTGTGTGTGTGTGTGTGTGTGTGTGAGGTTGAGAACCACAAAGAAAGAGATGAAAAGGAGAAACACATGTATGGGAAGAGGTGGGTGAGGTTGCATTGCATGTGAACTTGACCAAAAAAAAAAGGTTGCATGTGAAGAGATGATAGGCTGGCAACAGGGGAAGAAACACATGTATGTGAAGAGAAAATAATAATAAAATAAGACATTTTTTTGTGTGGCAGACATGCTCATTCCCGCCCCCAATTTTCGTGTGGCAAAAAGTGCCCCTTCGATGAATATGTGTCTGAGTTACGCTAGACTGAAGCTCTCTCTTGAAACTCGCGCTTGAAGTTGTAGCTCGGATAGATGATCCTGGCATTCAGAAAACGCCGCCAGCTAGGGAAGCGGAGGAGTGTGCTACTGTTGGTAGGGTAAAAAGTCTAAAAAAGAAGTTAAGGAAGGTTCTATTATGTCAGATAAAATGGTGGATGCTAATAAGTATGAAGCAAAGGAAGCCTTACAAGCTGATGAAACATCATCAAACGACCAATCCTATGTCCTATCATACAAAGACTCACTTTTAGGGTTAAAAGGAACATATTACATTGGAGTAGTTTATGGCAACTCAAATATGGATGAAGATCCATTGATCTATGATCTTTTAGATCAAGAATGGAAGCTTCTAGAACCATCAGATGAGTTAAAGAAACTGATGGAGGTATACCTCGTTCTACCAATTTGAAATGCATGAATATCACCTAGAGGGGGGTGAATAGGTGATTTTAAAAAAATATATTTCTTTTTGGAAATAAAAATTAATCAAGAATGAGACAGCCAAGAAGGTTGGACACAGAGAGTTTATATTGGTTCGGTTTAACTTGTCGACCTATGTCCAGTCCCCACACTTGGGTATTTCACTATCTTAAATACTGATACAATCTCACACGCTCGTTCTTGAAATCATCCTATCCTAGGACTCACTCCACCTTACAAGCTGTAGTTGTACACCCGTTTCTTGAGATTCTACAATCTCAAGATTTACAGAAAGAGAATTGAATAATGTAAACTCCTCACTGAGTGAATAATATGAACACTAATACTCAGTAAATATCCGAATTTATTGAGAGTAATAAATGAAATTATTAATAGTAATAACACAAAGTTGAATGCGCAGAGTTTCGGTAGTTGGCTGTATTGAATGCTTCAGCTTTTATACTCTTTGCCATTAATGCCGTTGAGAGGAAATTGAATGTTACCGTTGTGACTTATTCAAAATCCCGTTAGACTCTGTTGTTCCTCGTTGAACCCAATCGACCGTTGCAGCTTCAATAAATGGAATAGCTCCTTTCATTAAATGTGTTGTTCGTTGATTATGCTTGTGCAAAGAGATAACGAGAATAAGTATGCCTCAAAAGAATGTTTCGCTCTGCTGCAGTATTACATTTTGAATGTTGCTCTATTTTGCTGCTTCGCATTAAATGCTTCTGACACACTTTTGGCTTTATGATGCTTTTTGATTAATACTTCATCTTAATGCCTGAAATCACTAGCAAATAGGTTAAGAGCATCTTATAAGTGATTCTTAATGGTTCTGGAAAGCAACAACTAAAGATTAAGTTATTTGGAAAGTCACAGATAACAACTCGCGATTATTGTTCATATGAACTCAAGTTTCTAACAATAGAACTCGAGTTTCGAACTCAAGTTTTCTTAAGTGAACTTGAGTTCCTTTGTTTTCTTTTCAAACGTTCAATCCTTTAAGGTAAGAACTCGAGTTGATATCACAAGAACTCGAGTTTTTAATTTAAGCGCAAATTGAGTCCTTAAAGAACTTGAGTTTTAAAAAATGAACTTGAGTTATGAACTCAAGTTCTTTACCAAGACTCTAATTCTTAGACATCGAATTAAACATTGATTTTTCAGAGATGAAGAACTCGAGTTATAAACTCAAGGTTGTTACTAATGAACTCTAGTTCTCAAAGTCCTTTTGATGTTTGAAAGATTTGAGTGAGACAGAATTTGCAAACTCGAGTTCACTTACCAAGAACTCGAGTTCTCAACCTTGCTGATTGAGAAAAGATCAGATAAAGCTTTCCAAAACTTGAGTTTTAAAACAAGAACTTGAGTCTATGTTAAACCAGTAATTGACAAGTGTTTAGTTATCATCAAAATTTAAACTGAGAACTAACATTTTCCCCTTTTTTGATGATGACAACACTTGTGAAATATTTTAGAAAAGATAGTTGGTTTTAAACAGCTGGTTTCAAGGTTTTTTTTTTAAAAAAAATCATGAGACAGTCAAGAGAATTGTTTAGAGAAATTAGAAACAGAGACTACTAAACAATCTGTCATTCAATCAACAAGGCACATAAGTTACAAAATAAAGAACTACAATGTTAATAGATAGTCTACAGTACATATGAACAAAAAGGTTAATAGGCAGTCAGCATTGCACATGAACAAAAGAAATTACAGAAAAACAAAAATTAAGCCTAATTGCTAAATCAACATCAACTTTCTACAGCTATCAGCATCTACTCTTCTCCCCCTTTGTCATCATCATCAGGAGGGATCATGGAGAGAGGTATGATGGGTAAGGCAGTCTGAAGGAGAAGGATAACTTCTAATAGAATAGATGGAGAGTCTGGTAAGGATGAAAGAAGAATGGTGGAGGTGATAGAAGGTGGGACAAGAATAGTAGTAAGGGTCAAGGCTAGGATGGAAGTAGAAGTTTGAGGAACTGGAGTGGAGAAGGCAAGAGTGAGGGAAGTGTAACATCCCACCTTAAAAACAACGGAATTTTTTTAAAAAACTTTGATCAGAGTAGAGCAATTTAGCAAAACGAGTAACTGAACCTTCATATTACATAACCACAGTGTAATTGTTCTTATACAGTCATCTACTAATTCAAAAAGAAAACAGCGCCTAACTTCACATGTAGACTAAGGTATAAAACTCCTTCTGCCAATCTATGCCGATCACCTGCCCCTATCGTCAACTTGCGGATCACCCGAACCTGAAGCTACAGTTGAGATCCAATTACCATTTGGATCTCAGGTAATAGTTAACCTTATGCTCAAATAAATAGTATATGGATAACAGCTATTTAACAACCTATAACAGCAGTAAATCACTACATAAGCACACAACAGATGTATGATCACAATAATGACAGAACATAAGCACAAAGCAGTATGTAAAGTCCCACAACATGTTTGCACATAACCAGTGCCACGATGGCCCATCGTGCCCTCAGCGCTAGGAAAATCCAACGGCGTTATCAAGACTATAACTCGTATAAAGCTATATGTAAAACCGACAACCCTAAACAGAGCTTCAGTATATAAGCATGTCTATCACATATATGTATATGAGCAGCATAAGTGTTAAGATTACAATACGAGTCCGTACCTCCGTTGACGATTCCGGACACTTCGGTAGAATTGTGGTACGCTTGACGGCGGTACGACAGCGGAGATAGCGGAAACAGCGATTCGTGATTTCGGGTTTCCTATAAGGATAGTATCACCGGTGTGAGCATTTAAGGTCATATCAGGAAATTCCGGTACAAATTACCATTTTGCCCCTAGGTTGACTAATTGGCGGAATTTCGCCAGCACTTCGCTATTCTGATTTTAAACTTTCAAAATTTTTGCTATAACCCTTCCTCTAGCATTCTCCTAAGATAAATATCATATTTATTCCTAAAAACATGATATCTAAGCTAACTTTAAGAATTAAAGACTATTCTAACAATTCTACTATAGCTACCGAAAAACTACTTAAACTAAAGACTAAGGACTGAAGAACTTACTTAGAGCTTTGCTATGAACTTCTTACTCCTCTTCCAGAGCTTCTCTCTCTAACTTCTCTCTAGGATTGTGAGTGAATTGGTGAAGAATGAAGAGAAATGAGAGGCTATTTATAGAAAAATCCAATGGCATTTTCGTAATTTCACTGAACTTTGTCTTGTTGAATTTTGACCGTCGGATCGCACTTTTTTGAAGTGGCTTGATCTTGGCCCTACACCTACTTGGCCGACCTCCCCCCCCCCCCCAACAAGAAGACAAATTTGATGACCTTATCCTGCTTGTGTCATCTTGCTCTATCAGATGAAATTCCTGGTTCGGTGTCCTGATCGCGAAATTTTTTGTAAAAACTTAAAATTCCGGGAGCAACACTTTGAAGGTCTTTTCTTCCTCTTCAAGAATACTGGATTTTCCTATCCTTGTACTCTCATTAAGGATATTCCATTATCTGCCGAAAATCCTTGGTATTCGCGACCGGTTATCGAAATGACTTCAGTCGGTGCCAACTTCTGGACAAAAATTCACTGATCAATAATATACTCTGGTTTTCCCAACTTATCCCCGGAATCTCGCATCCGAATTATTTTCTATCGGTTCTCATTTTGACTATCTACTTTAATTCTACAGAACATCTTCTTAGCCTGATCTCCAAAACACTCCATCGGTTACAGAAATGACTTCGGAGACAGCCTACTTCGAGATAAAAATTCACTGGTTCCTAATATACTCTGACCCTAGCAACTTAGTTCAAGGTTTTCTGGATAGGATTTTATTTCTATCCGTGGTCATTTATCCTGTTCATTTTTTTTTATTAATATAATATTATTAAATCAACACATGTCTTAATCTTATATTATTATTATTTTCATCATCCTTATCTCTTCCCATTCCCAAAAATTTCGGCCCACACACACACACACACACACACACACACACACACACACATATATTTTTCATTTTCCATAATATTCTATTATCTTGCATTTATTTCCCCAAAATTTCCTATTGGTTCATAAGTAGTTTCATAGATTTAGGCTTCTAAAATTCCTTGAATAATCCTAAGCTTTTGATCTTAGTTTTCCAAGATTACTTCTTAACCTTTATTATTTATTTAATTTGGCCCAAAAATTTCGATCCTTAATAATACTTATTCATATTTATTTTATTTCTCATGTTTCCTAAATTTTCTATAAGCTTATAAAATTCCCAAAAATTACTTAATTAATCCTTTAATAATTTCTAATAATTTTCTTACTTAAAACTCATCATTTTCTCACAACAATTTTATTGACATTTATAATTTAAGCTCCATGCAAATTATCAAAAGTCATAGAGTCAATTTTAGTCTTAGAATACTTTTTAATTTTCCTTCTTTTTATTTTCATAGGAAATCATTTATTAAATTGTCTAAATTAAGGATAATATGCTTTCTAAATTTTTAATAATTGTTTCATGCCTTTTTGAATTTTTCTTAATTCTCCTCAAGGTGCTTTATGGCCTTAAGATGCATTTTTCACATTTCCGCCAATAAATTTCCTCTAATTTTCTTAGTGTTTCTCTTTGAGCATAGACTAATCATATAACATGTTGAGACCGAAATCTTCATAAATGGTCATTTTTATTATTGTAGCATAATATTTCAGATAATAGTTATCCGGGTATTACAGGAAGGAGAAGAAGGAGAAGGGTGATTGATAGGAGAATGAGATGGAGAAAGATGTGGAGTAGCTGTGGGAGATGAAGGGTTAGTGAAACGTACTCCATTTTACTTAACAAAATATCCATATTATAGTTAGATAATTAACTTAGCAGTGGCAAAACATTTAATTAAAATATCCCATAGTATACTAAATTATGCATAATGAGCCCTAACGTGGCAATATACAGTCATCCAACAAAAACCAAAAGCTACAGAAACACTACTTTCAGCAAAGTAGTCTAAGCTTTTGCAGTCTTCCCTGAAGGACCCGGATGGGAGTTTTCACTTGAAAAATGTGGTAACCATCAATCCAACTTATTATGAATACTAATATATGTGCTATTAAGTGCCAAGTGGAACAGTTTATAAACAAAATATTACAATTACTTTATACCTATATTCACATCATGAAAATTTCATATCATAATTGATGTATCATAAAAATAGGTGTTACAATTTCTTATTGCAACAATTCCCAAGATACCACCACCCTTCACGCCAGCCGAACCACTTTATTTCCTTCGACTAGACCCATGGGCTAAGTTACATCTATGTTATTGGTTGCTCCAAAAGCTCATTGGTCATGTGATGAGGATCAACCAAAATCCTCAAAGCATACAGCCCAGACCATAGGTCTTTCCCCACTTTAAACTAGTGAGGTTTCATAAGCCCATTACACTGGTGGACAAGTCCCTCATTAATCTGATAGGACAATAGTAAACCAACCATTGTGCACCAATGGAGGCCTCACCATGTGATGGAATAACAACTCCATCTCTTCCTGATTCAACCCTTTTCAAATTATCAACCATGTCATATTATGTCAATTTCCAATATGTTCCATAATTCAAATCATAAAGTTCCACAAGGAAAATTCTATTATAATATTCATAATTATTTCACAAAATATTCACAACAACATATCAATATACATAATAAGTGGAAAGTGATTACCTCTCTTTAGAGCTAACCAATTCACATGACTCCTAATTCGAGAGCTCAACATACACCAAAAATTAATCTATCATAATCAATTTAATATCCGTTAATAACTCCTTCAGACTCTACATATTAAAAATATACGAATTTTAATAATAAAATTGGAATACTTTACGTGGGCAAATTTCTGAAAAATTAGGGAGACATTGCATCTATAAATTTCCCTAATAACAATGTTTATTTATTATTATTATTATTCTAGAACTAATTTAAATTCCATAAAATTATCCCGATAACAAACACCAAGCAAACACAATAAGTTTTATAATTAGTACATTGGAGCTTTTTTTAAAAAAAATAATAGCTCCATATTCAAATTAATAAATATTACCACAAAACCAATTAACTCATATTTATATATTACCAAATTATATTTATATATCTTTGAAAATGAATAAATAATATTAATATTTTTCTTCTCTTTTTGATGGCAACATGTTAACACATGAAACAAGTACAATCTTATACACGCAACACAGCTTAGATATTAGTAAAGGGCACTTGTTTTAACAATGCTAAATCTGGTCTACTTTTCCTCATATTAATATTTATTTATGTATTATTATTATTATTATTATTATTATTATTATTATTATTATTATTCACAATTATTTTAAACTAATTGCATAATAATCATTTTAATGTTTCTCATGGTATATATTTTTACTTCTTCTTTTCTGTAGCGTTTTAATATACTCAGACACACACAAAAACTGACTTCACCTACTGCATGCTTTCTCAATATATGTATACAGCCAAATTCTTTCTTTTCTTTCACCGTTAAAATGTATAATTATATATATGCATAACCGCTACGTTAAGATACACACACATAGGTAACCCAAGCATCGTTTTCTTTTTCTCCTCATTACATATACCAGCATATACACGAAGGCAGCAAGAGGGAAAACAAAACAAATGCAACCATTATATAAATAAACTCACGACAAAACGCAAGATCATGGTCCCTGTTTTATTTCAGTTTCAGCAAGCTTCAAGGCATACAAAACACGATGACAGCAAAAATGTATGGAAGACGATAACAAGTAAACCAGCGGAATGAGGATGACAGAAAAATCATAAGGAGAACGATAACACACAGTGACTCCCATCACGCACGCATGCTTTTGGTTTAGTTTCTATATCCGTTTTTAACATTCCACTTCTTTTGAACCCGATAGCTAAACGGCAAGAAGAAGGAGGAAACTAACTGCACCCACAAACTCACTCTCACATACACACCTACCCGCATGCACGACACTCACGCATATTTATTCATTCATTTGGTTTTTTAATCCTTGCAGA
This sequence comes from Acacia confusa, assembly GCA_037074495.1. Taxonomy (NCBI): domain Eukaryota; kingdom Viridiplantae; phylum Streptophyta; class Magnoliopsida; order Fabales; family Fabaceae; genus Acacia; species Acacia confusa. The sequence continues at coordinate 18,153,619 of CM073511.1, forward strand.
ATCTACCTCTGTTTATCTCCTAAAACCAGAGCTACCATGCAGATCCAAAGCACAGAAAAACCAGAAAAACTGACGTGCAAAAATGCAGAAGCTAAGAGGAAAAGAAGCTTAACACCTACCTTCCAGTCCAAGTTGAAATGACGAGCATGTCGACTGGTTCTCTCCCCTGTTCTCACGGCGATGGGCAGAGGAAAAGATGAGTTTCAGTTTGAAACTCTCTCTCGGTTTCTCTCAGTCTCGCTCTCTCCCACGCTCTATGTTTTCTGTCTCTCACTCTCTCTTTGTCTAACTCTCTCTCTCTCTCTCTCTCTCTCACTTTCAGTTTTTACACTCTCGTCTCTCAGTCACTCATTCTCAATCAGTTTCAGCTCACTCTCGTTCTCCAACTCAACTTTCTGTCTTTCAAGACCTATGGCCGAAAGCAAAATAAACCTGATATGAAGGAATTATAATGATGCGTGAGAGAACAGGGATGCATGGCGCTGACATGCAGAAACAGTGAAGCGCGGCGATTACTTCAGCATTTCCGAAGGGAATAATCAAACAATGGAGTATGGGTTCAATTCAAATCTGGCTCTGCATTTTTATGTGTCTTGCCGAGAAGGAATAGCAGCTGGTAGTGGAGTGTGGTGTCGCTGTTATGCTGAATTTTAAGGGAAGTATGTGCATGAGCTTCTGAACCTGAGAGTTAGTGGATTATGGCTTGTTGATCTGCTTCTGCTGAATGCTATTCACGTGCTGAGCTAATATGGATACTAGATGATGGAATGATTTACTTGCGTTTTGGGCTGAGGTTTTTGCTACTGGGCCGACGAGAATATCAGAAGTTGTGCATTGTATGGAAGTGGTGAATATATATGGGTTTAAGTATGTATGTGCATTGGGCTTGAGAGTTAATATTGGGCCAAAAATAAATAATATATATGGGCGGGAAAAATTAATGAATGAGATGGAAATTGGTGTCTAATATATGGGCCATAGTGTCCATGGGCTTGTATTTTACAAGTCCAAGTAGTTTAACTCATGCAAATAAAAGCACATGATTTAATGCAATTAGGTAGTTATTCCTATAATAATAGTTTTTTGCCCAATTAATAAATTTTAAAGTAACTAAATCCATATTTTATTTTATTATTTTATTTAATTTATCTTAAATTCCCAAAATACAAAATTTGGGATGTTACAGTTAGGAAATGAGGTATAAGGGGGTGAGTGAGTGGAGGGATCATGCATGGTGGTAGGAGGAGGAGAGAAGGCTGAAGGATTGGTGCCAAAAGGTCCTGCTGGGGAATTTTGTTGCAGAAGTTGAGAGACCTTCTTGTCCAAAGATAGATATGCAGCATGAGTGGCTTCAAATCTTGAACTAAGATTAGCAAAATGTCCTTCAACGTTTTCAAGTTTCTCAGTGATCCCTGCAATCTCATCCGCTTGATCATCCTGAACTTCAACCAAAGCCTTATGGCTCTTTAAGACTTCACTCACTCCCTTTTTAACTTCATCCTCCACTTTCTTTGATAGCTCAGCTATTAGATTGGTCTATAAGGAAGATATAGTTGCTGAAATAGCCCTATCAATGATGGATTGAATAGAAGTGCCAAACATAGAAGGAGGAGGAGGAGGAGGAGCAGAGGCTGAAGGCCTTGTAGGGGATGTTTGATCCTCATTAGCTCTAGACTGGGTAGCTCTAGTCCTGGATCTAGAAGGAGCTCTAGACTGCCCAGACCCCTCAGCAAAAGAAAACCTCATATAATTAAGTTGATTCTGACAAAATTTTGTAGGCTTAACTGGTTTCTCATTCAAGGTAAGGTACCAGATCTGGTGGTGATAAAGGATCAATAATATAAGATGAGCAAAGGAAAGGTGAGCTTTCTTTTGACCCTCAAAACGAAATTTTCTGATTTTATGGAAAAGCTAGTGGCCAAGATTGAATTGAGTTTTTGATATAATAGCAGCAAGTAACCCATAATCTCTACTGACAAAATGGGTGAAGTTTTTGCCTTTTGGCACAAGATTCCTAGAGTAGATATACCATAAGACTCTATGCAAGACAAGCATCTCGACAAGAGTAAACTTCAGAGGCCAAATTGGCTCTCCAGGTCTGAGAATCTGAAATATCTATTCATCTGTGTATTCTAGGATAGGTGGAGAAGGAGGACCTATGACACCTAACATGTTATTAAGAGTCTCAGCAGTAAGAGTTATGCGTTTACCGTGAACATGGGTTATCATTCGTTCTTCTACAAGATTGCCATTTGGACCAAACTCATTAGCAATTCGTAAGAAGAAATAGAATGCTCTAACTACTGAGGGACAGTATAGGGCTTGGAGAGCAAGGAGAGGTTTAAAATAGTTGAGATAAGGAGATAAATCCAGACCACATTCAGTGATAAATGTTGAAAGATCTATATATTGAGGCAGAAATTTCTAACTTCATAATAAGACAGATATGTTTGAGAATTAGACTTAGGAATCGAAATGGGAGAACAAATAAAATTTGGTAAAGGAATTGGATTTCTGGAAATGGCCAAAAGTGAGGAAGTACCAGCAGCAGAGGGAGACTGAGTTGGAGGTCCTTTATAAGATGAACTAGGTCCTCAAGTCGAGGTAGGAAAAGTTTTGTGGGGAGGATCAGCCATCTTTGCCTTACCCTTGCCCTTCACAGGAGTAGCAGTAGGTTTCGGTTGTTGAGACTCCGTTGGTTCTCGAATCACTACTCCTCTTGTTCTAAGGCGAGAAGGAGGAGAGGGAGGAGGAGCTCTAACATCCTTCGCCACTTTGGGTCTAAATCGTTGAGGTGGGAGCTTCTCTTGATGAGGTCGTTTAGAAACTGGGTTTTCTGGAGGTGAAGAATCAAGTGATGATGAGGAATCAAAAGCTCTACATTCAAGATAGAGAGAGGAGGAGGTCGAGGAATCATTGCGCTTCTCTGGGTTTTTGGTCCTCATTGTGTCGTTGCAGAGAGATTGGAAGGAAGAACTGGAGTTTGTAGGGTTCGGGTTCTTCTAGGAGTGAGAAATGAGGAAGAGAGCGATTTCACTTATATATATATATATATATATATATATATATATATATATATATATATATGCTCGACATCAACTCGAGTTCTATGAAAGATTTTACCTCCTCTTAAGGGCGTTATGTGAACCCTTGAGTTTGTCTTATGGTAAGGACTCGAGGTTTTTAGAAGAACTCAAGTTCAAGACTTGAGTTGTTCTTTGGGAATTCTAGTTCTTGTCCATGTCCTTGTTTGACTTGAAATTACCCACGAAAGTCTGGAAGCTTTAGGAACTCAAGTTTTACTTCAGGAACTCAAGTTCTAAACTTGAGTTGTTGTTTCAACAACTCGAGTTCTTGATTTTCCTGTACAAGTGCAAATATATGGTTAGACTGAGACCAGAGAAGAACTCTAGTTCTTGTACGCAAACTCAAGTTAGTAACTCAAGTTCTTTCCCAAGAACTTGAGTTCTTTCTATATGTTATCATCAAAACATGAGTAAAGAAGGGAGCTTGAACTGTGAACTAGAGTTGATATTTATGAACTCAAGTTCTTTAACTATTAAATTTGTTGCCTTTGAAAGAACTTGAGTTCTTGAGTCTTGAACTCAAGTTGATCTTCTTCTGATCGTCCCTAATTTATGCAATGAGAACAAAGATACCTACAAAACATTTTCTAGATACTCTGAAGCTTAAATTAGTCAAGGATTAAATGAATTAAGTTTAAATAGACTAAAATAGAGATGGATGACTTACAACTCATTAGGATTTACTATTCCCAATTCTCTTCTAATAAAAAGAAACTATTCCTTGGCTAGAGGTTTTGCAAAGATGTCAACAAGTTGAAGGTGTGTAGGGATGAACATAACTTTAACATCTTTTCTTTGCACATGATCTCTGTTAAAGTGGTGTTTCACATCAATGTGTTTAGTCCTTGTATGCTGAACTGGATTTTTAGCCAAACTTATAGTGCTTATGTTGTCACACAGGATTGGGATTTCCTTTAGATGGACCCCCAAGTCTGATAATTGTTACTTCAGCCACAAAACTTGAGCATAGCAGCTAGAAGTGGCAACATACTTAGCTTCAGTGGACGATACAGCTACAGTGGTTTGTTTCTTGCTGAACCATGACACTAGTAACCCGCCAAGAAACTCACATTGTCCACTTGTACTTTTCCTATCAGTCTTGTATCCTGCGTGATCTGAATCAGAGTATGCAATCAGATATTCTTGTTGACCTTTTGGGAACCATAGTCCAATCTCCTTTGTGTCAGTTAGATAACGAAATATCCTTTTCATGTGCTCTACATGTGATTCCTCTGATGCAGCTTGAAATCTTGCACCCATGTCCACACTGAACTGAATATCCGGTCTTCTGGCCGTTAGATACAGCAGTGGTCTGATCATTCCTCTATATTTGGTGATGTTAAAATCCTTTTCTTTTTCTGTATCAACATCTAGAGAGACAGTTGAACTCATTGGAGTATTTGCACCATTGCAATGTTCCATTCCAAATCTTTTGAGCAAATCTCAAAGATATTTAGTCTGAGAAATAAATATCCCATCCTTTTATTGCTTGATTTGTAGTCCAAGAAAATAATTCAACTCCCCTATCATAAACATCTCGAATTCACTCAGCATTTTCTTTGAAAATTTCTCACAAAGAGATTCATTAGTATAACCGAAAATGATATCATCAACATATATTTGTACAATTAATATTTCATTAAGCTTATTGTTTCTTATGAAAAGTGTAGCGTCTGCCTTTCCTCTAGCAAAGCCTTGATCTAATAAAAACTTGCTTAACCGCTTATACCAAGCTCTAGGAGCTTGCTTCAGACCATACAGGGCCTTTTTGAGTCGGTAAACATGATTTGAATGATCTTCATTTTCAAAGCTAAGGGGTTGTTCTACATAGACATCTTCTTGAATAAATCTATTTAGAATAGCACTCTTAACATCCATTTGGTATAGTTTGAATCCCTTGATATATGCAAAGGCCAAGAGTACTCGTATAGCTTCCAATCTAGCTACTAGGGCATACGTTTCCTTATAATCTATACCTTCTTGATTATAGCCTTTGGCTACTAATCTAGCCTTGTTTCTAACTATAATCGCAGATTCATCTCGTTTGTTCTTGAATACCCATTTGGTGCCAATGATTGGATGGTCTGTTGGTCTAGGTACCAAATCCCAAACTTGATTCCTTTCGAATTGATGTAACTCCTCTTGCATTGCCAAAAATCAATCATTGTCTGATAGGGCTTCCTCAATTTTAGAGGGTTCAATTTCGGAGATAAAAGCAAAGAAGGTTACTTTGTTCAAGACACTTCTTCTGGTTCTTACTCCATCATCCATGTCTCCTATCACTTGATCTAGAGGATGACTCCTACTGTATCTCCAGGCACGTGGTTGTGATTGAGTAGAATCATGGTCAAAATCAATTTCTAAATCATTTTTTAGTTTTTCTTTATGGGCAGATGACTTTCGAAAAGATTGATTTTGAAAAATTGAATCATCCTCATCAATTGGATTTTCAGGAGGTGATTCACAAAACATAACATATATAGATTCTTCTACAACTCGAGTACGGTTGTTGAAGACTCTATATGCTTTACTTCTATTTGAATTTCCCAAGAATATACCTTCGTCAGATTTGGGATCAAATTTTCTCAAATTATCCTTATCATTGTTATGAACGAAGCACTTGCACCCAAATATTGTTAGTTCTCTATGTGTTTTGATGATAACTGACAATTGTAAACTAAGAAGTTGTTCTTTGTTGCTAAAGTTCAAACAAGGTAGAAGCTTGTTAAAATTGATTTAATCCTTGTAATGTAAGTTAAACTTGAGCCTGGATTTGTTAAACTCGAGTTTATACTTAACTGAAAGAAAGACAAGTGTTGTGAACTTAGGCAAACCCGAGCCTATTATGTTAAACTCGAGCCTACGGATTACAGAGAGCAAATCAAGTTATTTCTTCGCAGTTAAACTCAAGCCTATGCCTTATAGAGAGCATGCCACCATTTTATATATTGTTAACCTCGAGCATGTTTTCCTTTAACTCAAGTTTAAATCTTACAGAGAGCTCTCCAACAATTTTTCATATGAACAAACTTAAGCCTATGAAGTTAAACTCGAGTTTGTCCCTTACAGAGATCATTCAAAAGCTTTTTCAAATATAAACTCGAGCATGATTATGTAGACTCAAGCCTATCTTTGATTGAAAGAATTTCAAATGTGTTTGGCTGAAGCAAACTCGAGCCTAAAACTTACAAACTCGAGTTTGACTCAGATAGAGAGCTATCAAAATTTGCAACACGATTAGACTCGAGCCTACATTTGTCAAACTCAAGCTTACATCTCTAAACTAAAACTTATGTCCATTTCAAACAGTTTCAAACTCGAGCCTACCACTTATAGACTCAAGTTTGTGCGTTATTCCAAAATGATTTCAAAAGGTCATCCCGATGATTACTGAAAACAGAAGGCATGAACTCAAGCTTATATATTTTCTCTTGAGTGTCAATGAACAAACTCAAGCCTACTTAGTTTAGACTCGAGCCTAATGGATTTGTGTTTTACAGACAACGTCTTCTATCTATTTTATTCAAACTTATGAATTAATTTACTCCCATTTTAAGTTGTGAATCATCACACACACACACACACACACACACACTTGATGGATATACTCATTATTTTCAGATGAATTCAGCAAGGATCAAGGTGAAATCAAATCTGGGTTAAATGCAATTAATGAAGAATCAAGAACAAGACTGAAATTTCTCCTCTATCCCAATGGTTCAGCTCAGGCCGTTATAGATCGTTCTGATTACTCTCCAACGGTCAAATATAGTTTATGAAATGACAAGAATTCTGGAAGACCATCTGCAACAACTAAATCCAGGATTCCAGCTAAGAATTGAAGAAATAGAGAAATATATGCAACTGTCATATTCCAGAAATGAAGCTGAACATTGAAGAATCAAAGAGAAGAAAATGCAACGGCTAGTTCCTTTAATTAAACTATAAATACCCAAGAAGACTCATAGCAAAAACACATACAATTACAACTGATTGCATTCTTAATTTGACACTTTATTGTGCATACTACAATATTTGAACTTTAGTGTTTATTCATATTACTCTTTTTGAGAGTTTGTTTTTGAAAATCATTCGATTACTTGTTTGAGAGAACTTAAGGTTGTGGAACTTGTGAGTTGAGTTATTTAATTACAAAGTGTAAGGGGGAGCAAGTCCTTGGTGATTAGGATTGCTTGAGAGTTACATTGTTGTAATTAAAGAATATTGAGATAGTTGAAAAACCCCATAAGGTATTTGGGGACTGGACGTGGGTCAAGGTTAGGACCGAACTAGTATAAATCTTATTGTATCTAGCTTTTCTACCCTTGCCTTGTTATACTCTGTTTTCGATCTAAAAACTTGGGTGTTTCGAAAAGAATTTTTAAAATCCCCAATTCACCCCCCTTTTGGTGATTTCTTCCATTTACATTTGGTATCAGAGAGTTGGTTGTCTATTTAAAGGATTAACTTTCTAGACAAAAGATTCAATGGAAGGAATATTACCAGATTTACTTGTATCTTCAATGACATATATAAAACACTAGTTATGGCTGGCTTGAGCCAAGCTTTCGTATAGATAAAATATATTCTCCATTTTCTGTAGCATAACTTTTAGAAATGATAAGAGGAAAATAATTTGTGTTTGTCCGTACCATTTCCATCACCTGCTCTGACTTTTGTATCACTATCATCGCTCAGTATTGAACTAATTTCTTGACTAATTGGTCAAGCTAATTGAAAAAAGTTCCATAAGACTAGCTAAAAAAGATAAGCACGCAACAGAGAAAAGGGAAAAAGGTGACAAGAGATTCAATTCTTAGTCCACCATATTAATTGGAAAACGGTGATAATGGAGAATGAAAATCAATTTTTTTGGAATGACAAAAAATTACTGACAAAATTGATAGCACATGCTACTAAAATCCTCCATTGCTCTGATCCAAATTAAACCATCAGTTTTACAAGAAAGCTTCCGCTGACACTTTCACTTTATTGACATAGATTTACGAAATTTTTTACAGAAACTTATTGAAACCACGCCAAATTGATGAGTAAAACCAAAAAATAAAAAGATAATAAATAAATTAGAATAAGCTTATAAACATAATCTAGAATTTTTAGAATTAGATGAAGATATATATAGTGAAATAGATAATTCAGAAATAGAAATATATAAATTAAAAAATATAAGTGATTTATCATATTTTGAATCTGATTATCCATATATTGAAGAAGAATGTAAATTTTATATAATGAATGTAATAAATGATGTAGAAGGATCCAGTAATACAGAATATGATGAATATGAAAAATATAGGAATGCTTTAGAAGGAATAACAGAAAGAAGAATAACATTTAATTAAAAATACTATAAAAAAACAATATAAGGTAAGCAGAATATTAAAATCAAAGAAAAATGAAAAAAATTCTTGTGTAGTATTAGAAAAGAAGCATCCTATAGAGTCAACATTAGCAGAAGGGATATTAAGGATATCACTAATAAGTAAAACATTAATAGAAAATGAAATATATAAACTACCATTTAAAGATTGTAACGACCACCCTGTGGAGCCTTTATTTATCAGGATTAGCGTGTACAGGCATCGAAATGATTTGGACGACTTAATTACGGAATAAAAGTATTTTAAAAATAACTTAGTTTGAAAACATATGGACAAATTTTTCGTGATTCGAATTCATCCAATAGTTGGATGTTAATACAGTAATCCAAAATAAACGAATGATAAACGTTAAAGTACAGTCTAGCTACTCATATTTTTCCAAGAAGTTCTAACTGCTGTAACCCTTACAACTGCTTCTTGCCTTTTGACCCCGAACCACTACCTGTATCTTTCATGTGGTCTAGAGTTCAAATGAATGAACTTCAGGGTAACAGTTAATCTCATTTTGCAAGTGTGAAATGTAAATGATAGTATAGCACATGTATAAGCATAGAATAATTCATAGTAAATAAGTCGCACCGTAACCGCAGTTAACGGCCAAGGACTGCAGCCCTTCAGGACACACAGCCCTATGAGACATGCAACCTCAATCCATAGCTAGGATTAAAAAAACATGTAAATTATCTAGCAATCATGACCAGTCATATATGCAATACACACATACAAGCTAATAAGATAACAGTTACTCACCTCAAACTTAAATCCTTATCTCTTGACTGAAGTTGTTGGGATCAGAAAAGGTGTTAAGGTTTGCCTAAAAACATTTATCATTGCCATTAGACACTTATTCGAATCGCAAGGAAAACTAACTACACGAATTAGTCTAATTTAGAGGATTAATAACGGTTATTATTCTCTTAAAATTCCCCTAATTATTCTTAACCATAATAATAATAATTCCTGATTTATTTATTATTATTATCACTCTTTCCCAATAATAACAACATTATCTGTTATTATTATAATTATCCTAAATTTTTGAATAATAACACAAACATCCATTTATTTATTTATTCCCTCTTTATTTATTAATTAACAATATAATCTCCATTTTCCTAATTACTGCATTTATTTATTTAATTATTTCTCCATCATTTCCTTAAAAGCTTAGGTGTTTCTTTTTCTTTTAAATTAGTGATTTAATAGATATTCAATTTGAGTTAATAAATATTAACCATCAAATAAGAATATAATCTAATGTATTTTTTTTAAATGTTTCTCATGGTTTCCCAAGAAATATGATACATACATCTATATATTTAAGGATAAATATTTTAAGCAAAATGTACCTTATATATGTCTAGAATTATGAATAGATGCAACACTAATACACACACACACACACACACACACACACACGCACCTACTGCATGCACTCTCTTATGTATTTATATTCATTGAAATAAACACATGACAGTAAAACAACCAAAGTGTATGCATATGTGTATATTTTATTCAACATCCCATTTTTGGTTTTGTTTTGTTCTGTATGAATTTAAATATCCAGGAATTAGCCACTGATGCAAGGCATGCGATTTGTTTACCTAATACCCATATCCAAATAAACACCTCATTCCACCAAGGCAATGCTTTCCATATTATATATATATATATTAGTGCACAGTAAGCTTCATAGTGTGTGTGTGTGTGTGTCATATTTAATCACCCCCACCCCTCCAGTAGTACGCATGCAACGCACACCCACAACATACCATATATTATACACACTTGATCTATATACGTACACCTAGGCCTGATCTATATACGTACACCTAGGCCTATGACAATAACTTTTGGTTTTTCTTCTCTTCGCATGACAGCAAGTTGAGTTGTATATATAAATATTCATTTAGCTAAACACTCCACCAGATGCAACGTTTTCCTTTCTATTATCATAGAATCGGTTTTCGTTTTTATCCAGATCCATACAGAGACGCAAATTGTAACACCCCAAATTTCATGCTTGAAAATTGTGTCGGTTGACACTTAGTTTTAGGAAAAGTCAACAGAGTTTGAGGTGCTACAACTTAGAGTGATGCGGAAACAGAAAGCATGCACTAATATTTGGACAATGAGTATCGGATATAAAATGCCCAGACATATGCTAATGCCCTGATATAAGCCGGTATATTAAAAATTTCCTGAAGGAATATTTATGTGTTACAATTACATAGCTTTGCATAGTTATAGTTCTTATATGGTAACTATACAATCTTCAACCAAGCCGTAGCTAGACTTGGGGCAATGAATCTAACTCAGTTAATCAAGCAGTTTGGATAGGTAGATGTCTATCGTGGAAGTCTCACCGAGTTCACGGCGACTTATTGACTGATCCACATAGACTAGCCCTGCCTTCGGCACCAAACCGTTTTGAAGTAACCTCGTTAAATCTGTGCTAGGATGAATGCTCTGATGACGCTTTTCTGGTATTTGCTTTGGCTAGTGCCTCTTCTCGGCTCCTCTTCCCGACTTTGTTTGCTTTGACTAGTGCCTAATCACGGTTCCATCTACTGATGCCATCTCTGATCCAAGTTCCTTCTCTAACTCTTAGTCCAAGCCGAGGTCTAATACCCATCGGATCTCAGGTAAGAATTAACCTCATATGTAAAGTATAAACAATATATGATAGATAATCACAACAAACATACATTCAGCAAATACATTGATACCCGACTACAATGGCCTACAGCACATGTGTCATCACCAGCACTCACCAGTGCCTCGTGACCCAGTCACGGGTTCCTCAGCGCTAGGAAAACAAGCATGTAACATTATCATATAAATACAACAATTCACAGCCAACTGAATGTAAACACACATGATTCAATCAATCATATCAAAGTCATACAAGACATAGGAGAGTTAAAGTTACTAGAACATGAACGTACCTTTCACCGTGTAATGGCCAACTCGCCCGGCCCTTTGATCTGACTCCGGACTTCTCGGATATCCTATACATTATCGTCGGATTATTATATGATATTCGATAAACATCATATTGGTTCGAATAATATCCTAAAGGTTTAATTTACCTTTCTACCCTTGGTGGATTTATTATTACAACTTTGCCCTCACATTTTCTAAAAAACTCTATGCTGAATTTCTGAGTAGAATTTTCGTTAACTTTGAAAAATCATAATTAATTCTACAAAAATCATTTTGAGGTTCTGTAAAATTCCTCATGACCCTTGGCATATTTATTTTCAAGAACAAATATTCCCATAACCTAGAACACCAAGAATCATTCCCAGTTTTAACTTTTCTCAACGTTGCCCAGATTTTATTCCAGCAAAAATGGCTTAGCTTCAAAAATTCATATCTCCTTGACCAGAGATCAAAACGTTACATATTTTGTATATTTGGAAAGCCCTACATGTTTACTTTAACCATAAAAATTTTCAGAATTTTAGAACTTCATCTTCTGTATAAAATCATGACCTTTTTGTAACTGACTTTCGAAAACGCTTAACCGTAAATTTTGCTAGAATTTTGCTATTTTGATCTTCAACTTCCAAGAAATTTGCTCCACAATTTTTTTCATCATATTTTTGAAATAAAGACATTTTTAATCATAAAAACATGAAATCAAAATTGCTCTTGAATATTTAAGATTAAAGCATAAATAACTATGAACTTAAAACAAGAACTCAAGAACAAGAAAACTTACCCTTGAAGAACTTTCTCCTCCTTCTTGCTTCCCACTATGATTCTCTCTCTACTCTTGCTTCTCTAAAACTCACCTATTGTGGTTGAGTTTGGTGTGAAGAATGAAGAGGAGAAGCCTCCTATTTATAGGCTTCAAGCATCTTCCTCAACAAGCCAACTCTCTTTAATCAACAAGTTTTCCTCTTCTCTCTCTTCCTTATCCTCTTTCATTTCAATTATCCCATGTGCTAACTAAATAATATCTACATTAGAATATTATATATTCCTTCTTCTTCTTCAAGTGAAAAAAAGGTCCCCTCTCCTTCTCTCTTTTTGTGTTTCTTTTATCTCTAATAATCAAAGATTCTAGCCTCCTATTGGTTCTCCCAAATTCACATGGATTTGGATTAATTAAGTAGTTAATTATGACCATTAGATTCACCTTTATGAAGCTTAATCTTGGCCATTGGTCTTAGCTACCCATCTTGAATTTTCAAAGTTGATTAGCAAGGTTTAATTAACTCCCTAATCAAGTGCTTAAAAGCTTCTTACTTTAGTTATCATTAGCCACTTTAATTACAAGAAGGCTTAAGCTTAATTATATCAAAATATATCACAAATACCTGGCTCCCATTGGCTAGCTAAAACTGTTAACTTTTGGGGCTCAACTAATTAGTCTTAATTGTGTGCTTAATCCCCATTTTATTACTAATATGATTAAGGCTAATTGGTTTGCTAATTAACTCAAGTTATTGAAGCATTATATTAGCAATTTAATCTTCATCAATTAATCTCTTCATTTTTTCCAAAATACCAACTCCTTTTCTTGATGATTTAATTATCTCCTAAATTATGTTGCAATTAATCTTTAATTAATGTCTTTAATTGCCTTTAATCAAATTGAAAATACTAGTTAGTTCACATTTGATTAGGCATTTTCCTTTTAATAGGCATATGCAATTTTAGCATAAATTGCCTTAATCATTATACATTTAACTTCCTTAATTATCCATTTAATTTTGTTGTCATCTACCTCTTGTCTTTAGGCTAAATTATAGCTCTTAAATAATATCTCATAATTAACCTTTGATTAATCAATCCCAAAGTGAAATTTGGATAAGAATATAATGAATAGATTATATTTCTTTGAGACATACATTCACCTTTGTATTTTACTAATTTATTTACTAAAATACTATGTTTACATGAATTATGAAAATTAGGTATTACACAAAAGCAGTTAACAGCCTCCCTATTTTCAGTTCAGTTTTCAGCAAGCTTAGATTTAATCTCCTAAGGCTTAGTTTTAACAACTTTCCGATGGGCAACAATGGAGAACTTAAGGAAGAAAAGACCCACTGCTTACCTTCAGGGATCAAGCAGACACGACAAGAATGGAGCGCTGGATCACTCCCCTGATTTCCGACGGTTTGAACAGAGGAGGAAGATGATCAACACAATCTCTCTCTATCTCTCGGACTCTCCGTCTTTCTCTGCTTGTTCTCTTCTCTGAATGAATGGGAATGAAGAAATAATGGCATATATAAGGACCTAAAGGTCCAGTCCAAGAAACGCAGAGAGAATGATCCGAGAGGGGGGAAAAAGAAAACCAGTGGATATTAACGGTGGGCTTGAGGAGTATGGCGCGGCTGGTTGGAGTGTGATGTGGAGGCTAAGACAGATACGCTGACGAAGAAGGAGTATGGTGTGAATATAATCTCAGCGCAAACCACGCTGAAATTTTGATTTGCCGCTGAACATCTGTATATTTGCGTGATCTGCTTATACATATACTAGAAATACTAGAAATAAATCCCTAATTTTCATGTAAGGATTTTTCTTCCACAGTTTATTTTCTTAGGCCATAAAATATCATCTCCCAAAATATTTAGGCCAAAAGTCAATCACTAATTTATTATCCTTAATTTTTTTGGAAAATATGCCTTAAATTTCCAATTCTCAATTGAAAAATTCCTTAAGGTCAAATTTTCCATCATAATCTTCCTTATAATATTTCCAATCACTAATACTATAATTACTTAAGCCAATTTTCATAATTAATTTCCAACTAATATTACAAATTTTAAGTCCCAAAATTTGAGATGTTACAAAGATAAAGTCACAGAAATATTGTAGGAGTTCAATTATTAGTAAATGCCAACTTTAAAAAAGGAATAGACTCTCCTATAAAATTATTAATGACATATGGAAAAATAATAAGTAGTAGATAGTATATTTGGAATTTTAACAGAAAATTTAATATATCAAAAATTAAAGTTTACATTAAATACGAATTTCGCAATATCTAGAGCAAATGAACCTATGAATAAATCCATAATAATATATCATAAATTGGGAGGAGTAAGATTATTACAAAAACAATAAGTATAACGGCCATTGTTGGATTTAGTGGGACATTGGTTAGGCTAGGCTAGGCATCACCTAAATTGGCATGAGTCTTCAAAAGTCCTAAAGCTTGTTTAAAAGCATATTTAAAATGTAGGCCTTTAAATGGCCTTTAAAGCCTATGGTCTTCAAATTTATATATAATAATTCAAGCCTATTTACAATCCTACATTATGTCTTGAAAGTCTAACATCTATGCTCATCGTAATATAGAGGCTTAGTAAGGAAAAGAAAAGAATGCCTAGTGACAATAATTATCTAAGCAAGTATGAATATGAAAAACTAATTATTTGTTGACTAATGAGATATTTTTTGAAATCAACCAAGTATAACAAGCCGCTAGTAAAATTGTATTTTACCTTTTACTTTCCCACATAAATCGGGACAAACTCTTCCTACTAAAATTAAATATTTCACTTGACACTAAATAAACTCATAACAATTATTATGATTTAGTGAACAACACAAATCAAGGGAAATGGAGTGAGTTAGCATTGTTATCTCGATCATTCAAAGAGAAGAGAGGTAAGGATGAATGATTGATGTGAATGCAAGGTTTTTTTTTTTTTTTTGGGGGGGGGGGGGGAGATTGTGTGTGTGTGTGATGATGATGATGAAATTTGAAATTTAGGATTAAGGTTAAGTTGGTAAATTTATAAATAAGTTTATAATTAGATGATGTTATATATATATATATATAGATATAAATTAAAAAGTTAAATAGGCTAGACATGTAGGCTAAGCCTTATAAAAAAATGCATAACATGTTTATTTAAATAGGCCTTAGCCTAACCTATTTACTAAATAGGCCAAGCTAGGCTTTATGTAGGCTAGACAATAGACCCCTATTAAAGGTCTGATCTATTTTCATATCTAGTAGGATTAATATTTACTAATGAACATAAAATATATAAAAAAATCTCATGGAAAAGTAACTATATATAAAGATTTCATGCCAGTACTACAAGAAGTTCCATTTTATCCTACTAATATAAGTATTCTATAACAATCATATATCGAATTGGATAGCAATCCCTCCGGTCTTAATTATAGGATCAAGTTTGTAGTACAAATTACACTACAAACTTAGTCCTATAATTAAGACCAGAGGTAGCACAATAAACTATCATAAAATTACTTCAAGAACGATTGAGACTAATAATATTATAGGACAAAGATTATTAAGAATAAATACACCATCAATATTGACCTTGAATATGAATATAAATTCACTAAGACATAGTATAGATTATCCTAGACCAATAATAAGAAGATGATTGTCTAGAACTTTAAGTTTTAAGGAGTAATACATAGAGGGTAGTCAGGAATTGGAATTGGGGGGCAAAAAATTATAAAATAGAACCTAGTTGTTTATGAAATTATATTTCAACCTTATAAACGTTTCGATATTTTAATTTTAATCCCCCCACAAAACTTGTAGTGGAAATTAAAGTGAAACTATTGAAATTTTATGAGGTTGAAATGTAATTTTTTGAATATTTGAGTTTTATTCTATAATTTTAGGAGGTCACCCCTAGGCCCCTAATACTGTCCCCGGTAATACAGATGATAATTATAAAAGAAATTTATTAACAAAAATACTAATGTGTGTGTGTATTGTAAGATTATAAAATAATATAACTATAGACATATTATATGTTACTTTAAACATATGTTTATTCCAAAATTTTCTCAAATTATTAATTGCTTAAGGAAAAATTACTTAAATTTTACCAATTAATAAAAAAAATAGATAACTAATTAATTGGGATAACAGTCGGAACCCTTGATCCCTTTCAATATGGCAAGTTAGTGCACTGTAATTGCAGGGTACCTGTTCTTTCTTTTACTTTTGCCCGAGGTTCTGTCTCATGGTTACGTTTCCTTCATGGTCAGGTTCCCATGCATTTGCGGCTATTCATGATGCTTTCAGGTTTACTGTACGCACATGATAGAAAACTGGAGGAGCCGTACGATGCGGTTAATTCGCATCCTTCAAACAATTTGAGGTATTGTTTATTTTGAGGTATGCCGCCTAACAAATGGTAACGGCAATTAAGCTACTTCAATGTCGGTAAAGTGTTCATAATGCGGGCGTTTCTTACTTGTAAATTCAACCTAAAACTACACCTATATTATGGTTATTTAAGGTGCCTTTCATATGCTGGTGGCTGTCACATGACAATAAAAACAACTACCCTTATGTGTGGCCTAAATTACAACGACGTTTGGCAACTCTTCTATCATTTTTTGTTTTTTGTTTTTTTTTTTTTTTAAAAATGAAAACTGGGGTCTATTAACGCCTGATTTGAGAACAAGATATTGGTTCCTTCATCAGCTTCTCCTTCGCCGAACCAGACCTTGGATCTTCGTTTCCTCCACGGCGACCTTTCTCCTCCGCCAAGAACCACCTCGCCACAGACTCGAGTTCATATCAGTATAGGGAACAGAGGAGGGTCGAGGACCCGAGGATAAGAGAAGCGCCGTGGACTGAAAGCTTCACACCAGCGCCGTGGACTGAAAGCTTCAGACCTTGAATGCGTTCACCTACTCTACTTCAAGACTCCTTCCTCTGCCGAGTTCTTTTGTGATTTCCCGCGAGTGTTGCAACTTTTGGCAAGCTCTTTATGCTGCTTGTTGGATGTTCTCATGGCTCTGTGTGGCTGAATCTTTTGATTCTTGGTGGTTGAGAAAGTGACTAGAGTTTCAATGTGTTATCGAGTGGGAGTTCATTAGTTTTCCATTAGCTCATTGTATTTGTTGTGCTTTGTTTGAATTTATTTTGTATCGATATATATTTGGGAGACTTGAATGAGTGTCATTCTTATGGCTTAACATTTGTGTTGAATTTTGCTTTGATCTCTTAGACTATGCATTGAACTTATTTCATTATATTTTAATGAGATTATGCCTTATATGTGATTACTGTAGTATGTAATTAAGTTAATTCATATTAAGTTTTCATTTAGGGGGGAAAAAAGTGCATTAAAATGATTTTCAACCACATATCAAGTGGTTTTTAACAATTTATCTCAGAGACAACTATTAATACAATCATAAAATTAGTCAATAATTAGATAAATTGGATTTAATATGATTGCTTGAGGTTTTCATTTTGATTTGATGAAAAAATCAACTTCCACATTATTTTTGAGAAGCTAGGCAAGCCAATAATTTTACTATCAAAACTCATTTATGCCTCATATACATTCCTTTTTGTAAAGAAAAGACAAAAAAAAAAAAGAATAGCTTTAGGATTTTAGTGATGTTTTGAACTTACCTATTTTCAAACAAAACTCAAAACCAATTTCTGTATTTATATGTCATTTAAGTTACTTACGAATCAGTAAAAATTCATTGAGAAAAGAAACAGTCCTATGTTTGCCTATACTCAATTCTTAAATAATTTTTGATCGCAGACCTCAAGACTAATGTACATAAGGTCCTGATCAATAAATATAGAGGACAAAGTTTATTGAGGTCATATAATTAAAACAAAATCTACCTCAAACTAGTCCTTATATGAATGATTGAAGGTAGTTGTTAATCAACGGCCAATTTAATGAGAATGCTCCAGCCTATTAAGGAAAATGCTTAACAAGATGATTGAAGGTAGTTGTTAATCAACGGCCAGGTTAATGACAATGCTTCAGCCTATTAAGGAAAATGCTTAACAAGGAAAATAGGTCATTACAAAATTATAGCGAACATATATTATGTAACATAACATATATTGAAGATCCAACAGTTAGTTCACAGACTCCTCTTGTTAGTCTTTTTACTAATTCAAGCTCCAATTTTATTATATACTAAGTGTTCTTAGTCTTAAGTTATATGAAACTTCTTCATTTAACAAACTCACATACAATATTTACAATAAGTTGCTCATCAACTGCCAAGATGAAGATACCGCTTCCCTATTAAGCAAAATGGGTAACAAGGAAACCAGATCCGTATAAAATTATAGTAAACTTATATTTCGTAACACACAACACAATACATCAACATAAGCCAGATGCATATTACTCTCCCAAGGCCTATTTATAATTATAAATAAGCCAAGAGAGGTAATGATTATTGTGATAATTAACATGAGACACATAGCAAACATTACATTACGTAACACACAACAACACGCCGGCGAAAGCCAAATATGAAATATCTGCTACTAACTCACTCAGAAGAGAGAGTGACGGAGTTCAGAGTTAATTGCTGCTTAAGTCAACAGTGGCAGAGAGCTGATAGGGTGGTTCACTGGTAGCCAGCCACTGGTTCACTGGGAAATCTATCTTCTTATATAAATTGTGGCCAAAGACGGAGATTTCCACGAAATCCACGTACCACCCTGGCATGATCCCTGTGTCGTCGGAGGTGAGAGTGATTTTGCAAACATTAAGGCAATGTTTAGTGCCTCAAAATGTCGACTTTACCCTGCTCGAAGTAGTTGTGGCCATTCTCCATTATTCCCCAATCTACGAGGTCGCTGATAGTAAAGCTATTGCCGTCAAAAGACTCCAACTTGAGGCTAATCTTCGCGTTCGTTCCTGCACCATAGCGATCTCCTGTCTGAATTCTTATAAGGTACGTGCACTCGTCCTACACACAACAAAAAAGCCTTAAGTAGAAGGAATAAAAGCATGAAACTAATAAAGGATGAACACAAGAGAGTCGCAATCACTCACAGAATTAGCCATTGTAGCAAAGCTGATGAGTGACAGTGCAAAAACAACACAAGACAATGCCTTTATATAGAGGGTGGTGTACTATAATGATCCAAAGAAGTCGTACAAAAATATCAGAAACCCTAGAAATTGGGGAGAAAAAGAGGCAGACGAGGAAGAAGAAAATGTAGAAAGAACTCGTTGGGTCTAATAAATTTAATTAATTTTTTTTTTAAAAAATGATCTTTGTGATTGAGTGTATCAAATTTATTTTATTTTTTTTTACGTTATGTTATCAAAACCTCGGGTTGAGTTTCTCTCATAATCTCTAAATTATATTTGATATTCGTCCAATCAATATAATACAACTTTAATTTTTTTTTCTCTTCTTCCCAATCAATGTCTTAGATAAGTTGATGAGAAAAAATGACAAAAAAACCAATGAGGGAATCTCCTTCTCAAAACACTGGTTTTCCCTCTCTCTTTCTCTCTCTTTTAATGGGAATTAAAAATTGTTGGTTGTTAGTTTGTAGTTGGACTCTGGTCAAGTCCCTTTGGTGTTTTCCACGTGCACTTCTATTTCCCTCCGGTTCCTGCTCTACAGTGTAATCTATTACTTTATCACACTGTAAATTTTGTGGCTGAAGGTTTAATTTGTTTTGGATAAAAAAAATAGTATCATTAGTATCATGCTCTATTATTTATGAGTTATGACTATTATTCAAGTTTGCACCACATGTTTCTACAGACCCACACACACATACATTTACACACATATATAATATATATGAATTTAAATTTGAAATCATTTAAAGTATGAAGATTTTGGTGCAAACATTTGAACTATGAGAATGAGAATTAAATCTAAAATAAATAAAATTTATTTTTTTTTAAACACCTAAGAAATTTATAATAATGGAAACATATTATTATAAATATTACTAAACGGTTGGTAGAAAAACATCAAATAGTTATAAATGCAATGGGCCTCCCCTTACTAATGTGATTTTCAAAAGTAGTAATGATTGTCGCATCAACACATGATAATCATGGGACTTCATTCCCACTAACTTCAAATCGTCTATTGACACACACCTTCTCATATTAGAAGAATACCCTTATAGAACCTTAATGTCATAAAAACACCCACATAAAACTTCTTTTCTCTGCTTTTGATAGTGTATGTGCTGCTAGCCCCATGTATGCCCTCTTAGCATCATCTTAGTTGTGAATGTAACCGTTCTCTAATTCCCATATCAACTAGGTCTAATCTCACACTAATTTCATCCTTAGTCTTCCCTGGTATGTGCAAAGGCGTATTGACAAGACTATCACAAACATTTTTCTCCACATGCATCATACCAAAATTGTGTTTCACATCAAAGCTACGCCAATATGGAAGATCAAATAAAATTGATCTCTTATTCCATGTGTTCTTCTCACTCGCAATCATTTACTTCTTACTCAAAATGACATTGATATGTTCAACCCGACTATAAACTTCCTCTCCAATTTATGCCTTTAGAGCAATTCTATGCTATGGTAAGCCGTTAAAATACTTTTTTAACCTATGATACGGGTGAAATAGATGAAAAAATCTCCTGTGACCGAGGTAAACCATTTTTTTGTATGTTTTAATTGATAGAAGTATGTGTCTGCTTCACATACCGGACATGCTTTATACCCCTTCATACTGTACCTTGACAAATTTTTGTATGCAGGAAAGTCGTTTAATGTCATAAAAATCATTGCATGCAGCTTAAAGGACTCCTTATATACATCAAACACATCAATGTCTTCCTCCCACAACTTCTTCAAGTCCTCAACCAAAGGCGCCAAGTATACATCAATATCATTCCCTAGCTGTTTTAGTCTAAAAATCATCATAGAAAACATCACATACTTGTGTTTCATACATAGCTAAGGGAGTTAAGTTGCATATTATAAAGAGAACTGGCCATGCACTATGGGTGTTACTAAGAGTTTCATATGGATTGAAGCCATCTATACAAAGCCCAAGTCGAAGGTTTCTTGGCTCGCTACCAAATTGAAGGAACATTTTGTCTATTTTCTTCCATTGTGGAGAGTCATCCGGGTGCCGAAGATATTTTCATCAGATATTCTCTCATCAGAATGTCATCTCAACTTCTTCGCTATTAATGCATTAGTAAACAGACACTTAAACATCAGTATTATTGGAAGATACCATAACACCTTTAAAAGGTTACCCTTTTTTGTCTCATCTCCAAAACCACCATATTTCTTCACTTTGTATCTTGAAGTTTTACACTTCAGAAACTTACTAAAGCCTTTATACTCATTTCTGTATAATATGCAGTCATTTAGGCAAGATTGTATCTTTTTATACTCTATACCCATCGTAGACAAGATTTTCTTGGCCTCATATATATGATTTCGAAGTATATTATCGTCTGGAAACATATCACACAACAATTCAAGAAGCAATGTGAAACTACTATCAATCCACCTATAAGTTGCCTTTAAATTGACCAAATGTAATAAGGTACCTTTCAACCGTGTATACTTGATGCACCTAAGGTACAAAGGTGTCTCCATATCACTTTGCACGTTGTCATATACACATGATTGTGCAAAAGATTATAGCTTAGTATCATGAATCATTTTCTCCATTCTATCATCATCTACAACATCCAAAACTTCATTTTTTTGGGACGCACAGGTAGTTACTTCCTCACTTTGCCATATCCACATTGGGTATCGAAGGTTTATTCCATTACAAAATAGGTAATCCCTTATGTCGTCAATATCCCGTCGACTCTCATTTGAACAATTGACATGGGGACAAAAATACATCCTATGTTTTATGGCCACGTTCCTTCTAGAAAATGCAATAAACTCTTACACTTCATTCTTATATTCTTCACTAGTTCTCAAAGCATTCATTTAACTATGATCCATTTTATTACCACCTATGAAATTTCCAACAACGCTCAAGTTGTTTAGAATAATTGTCAATGAATGACATGCTTTTTGCTCATTTTTTTCCAAAAAAAAAAGGCAGTATTTCTCCTTAATAGGAAGACATCCTAAATTTTCAATAACAAACAATTTTAGCTTAATTCAAACAAAACTTACTGACCAAGACAATTCAGAACAATATCAACTATTAAATCCGGTAATTTCATCAATACAAAATATAAAAATATAGTTAAGTTTTCTAAATCATAAACTATAAATTATGGACTTCTAACTATCAACATTCATACTTCAAAGTTTAACTAATTCAATGCATGTCAACAAAAGAAAAAACAATATTTAACTATAATTACCTAAACTTTTAAATTCCAATGTTTGAAATTTATTTTCTCTACACAACCCTAACGACAACAATAATAAAAAGAACATTAGAATTATTCCAACTAACATATACTTCAATAGTTTACGGTAATGGTAATGCCTGTAAAATTGGAATGAAAAATTAATGCATTGGTGAAAAAATCATTATTATAGTAAACATTTGGTTTTTTTATGGATTTATGTATTTTTCTATCCACAAATGAATGTATCACTCATGTGAATTAAATCAAACATTAACGCATTGCAGTTATAACTTCTTATACTTCCATAAAACCTCTTAAAATCAAGCAACGTACCACCTATTAATTTGGGGTCATATGATTGCATGTAAAAATCTTCCATGAATATAAATTCATTATCACCAATTAAATCACTTGAATTTACAGTTTCCAGTCATCTTGCATATGCAAAACTCAAACAAATAAATTAACACAAGTCAAACAGGGCCTCATGTTTGCCTTATATTATCATGTTTAGTCAAACAATACTATATAATCGGAGAAGGCATGTAAATATAGCACAAGGTAACTTGCAAATCTAACAGCAAATAGATGCAAATGGGATGAGGAAGATATTATTACCAAGGAAAGAGAAAGAGCAGAGTAAGAGCAGTAAATTGTATTTCATCATTAAACCTATACTTCTATTATGCAATTAAAACTAATGGCCACTTTATAAACCTGGAGCTAAAGAAAAATTTACAATAGCACGCCTAAGAGTAAGGTATTCTTATAATAAGCTACAAAAAATAAATAAATAGAAGGTAAAAGGGTAGGAACTATGATGCATTGATACTGCTCGATACGGCATTTTCGAGACGTTGCCGAAACGTGATATTGAAATGTGACTTCAAAAATACTAATATTTTGAGGCATTCTGAAATGTCTTTGTATTAAATAATATTTTAAATATAAACAGTGTATTTCACATTAACAAAATATAATAAAACAAAAATCATTAGTGTAATCAAAGTGCATCTCCACTAATATCATACATTTGCCTCCAACTCTGGCTCATTTAGGGAGAGGGCAAAAACATCTAAAGCTCCAATATCATTAAAGGTATCAACTACATCTCCACTAATGTCCCAATAATGACTTTCTCCTCCTTCATTGTATTTCTAAGTGTTTCTTGATAAGAGCCAAAGGTTGCTATGTATGTAAACCAAGTCTTCAGCTCGTTTGGGATCCATTTTATTCCACTTCATGGAATGGACAAAAGAGTAAGTACTCTAATTGTGTTCAGCACATGATGAAGAAGAGGGTTGTGCAGTGAGTTTTAAAGCCAACTTTTTAAGTAAAGGTGCACTGCAACCGTGAACCCCCCCGTCAATCATTGGGATTCATTGTATATCGATTTTCAATAGCCTCAAACTCTCTAAAACCTCCCTCTATTTGAACAAAGTTGACATATTCCAAATTTATTGTAATACCCGGATAATTATTATCTGGAAAATATGTTATAATAATAAAAATGTCTATTTATGAAAATTTATGTCTCAACATGCTATAGTATTAAGTTTGTTCAAAGGAATGAATTATGAAAAATTAAAGGAAATTTATTGTCAAAAACAACATTTAAAGCCATAAAATATCACAAGGAAATTATGGAAAATTCAAAAAGAGATGGAATAATTATGAAAATTTAGAAAAAACATATTATCCATAATTTAGAACAATTTAATAAAATATTTCCTATGAAAATAAAAGAAGGAAAATTTAAAAGGTATTCTAGAAATCAAAATAGAATCTAAAATTATTAATAAATTGCATAAAACTTAGATTATTGGTGTCAATAAAATATTTATGAGGAAATGATGAGTTTTAATTAAGAAAATTATTAGAAAGTATTAAGGGATTTATTAAGTAATTTTAGGGAATTTTATAAGCCTAAATTCATTATGGACCAATAAGGGATTTTCATGGGGATTTAAAAATAATTATAGGTGGTTGAGATAAATGGAAAAAAAAAATTAATTATATATATATATATAAGTGTGGGCCGAAAATTTTGGGGGAAAAAGAGAGAAAAAGAAAAAAAAAGAGAGAGATAATTACAAATGGATATTTGATTATAATAATAATATAATTAAGACATATGTTGAATTAGAAATAATATAATAATCAGGAGAAGAAATGGACAGGAAAAACGAGAACGGATAGAAATAAAATCCTATATAGAAAACAGTGAACTAGGTTGTTGGAGTCAGAGCATATTACGGACGAGTGAAATTTTATCCCGAGATAGCCGGTCTCCGAATTCATTTCTGTAACCGATAGAGCAATTTGGAGATCCGGATAGGAAGATATTTTGAAGAAATTAAGCAGATAATCAAAAATAGGAGCTTTTAGAAAAGCAGACCGTTGTGACAATCTGGGATTAAGTAGGGAAAAACCAGAACACATTATCGACCAGTGAATTTTTATCCAGAAGCTAGTACCGGCCGAAATTGTTTCTGAAATTGGACACGAAAACCGAGGATTTTCAGTTGATAACGGAATGTCCCTAACAGGATCAGAAATCCAATTAAAATATGACATTTGAAAGAGGAAGTAAAGAGCTTCAGCATGTCATTCTCAGCACTCTGAGATTTTACGGAATTACGCGAACCAGACACCGAACCGGGAATTTATCAGATAAAGCAAGAGGATGATGTAGCTAAGATGAGATCATCAAATTTGTCTTCTAGCAAGAGGGAGAGGACGGTTTTGAGGTGTAGGGCGAAGATGAAGCCACCTCAGAAAAGTGCGATCCAACGGTTAGAATTCGACCAGACAAAGTTCAACGAAATTACGAAAATGCCATCGGGTTTTTCTATAAATACCTCTCCATTCTTCACCATTTTCACACCAAGCTCTCTTGAGCATTTCAAAAATTTGAGAGAGGAAGCAGGAGGAGGAGTCCGGGGAATTTTGCAGCGAAGCTCTGAGTAAGTCTTCGGTCCCTAGTCTTTAGTTCGGTAGTTTTTTCAGTAGTTATAGTAAAAGTGTTAGGATAGTCTTAATTTTTCAAGATAATTTAGATATCATGTTTTTAGAGTAAATATGATAATTATCTTAGAAAAATGTTATAGAAAAGATTATAGCAAAAATTTTGGAAGTAAAAAGTCGGAACAGCGAAGCTCTGGCGAAATTCCGCCAAAAAGGCTAACTAGGGGCAAAATGGTAATTAGTACCTAAAAATGGTTGTTATGATCTTAGATATTCATACTGGTGATGTTATCCTTATAGGATACCCAGAATCACGAACCGCTGTTTCCGCTGTCACCCCTGTCGAGCCGCTGTCAAACGTACCGTGAATTTGACGAAAGTACCAGAAATCATCAACGGAGGTACGGACGCGTACAGTAACCTTAACACTTATGCTGCTTATATTCATATATGTGAAAGATATGTCATTTATTGAGACTCTGCCGAGAGAGGGCAGTTGTACATACAGCTTTTCACGGGTTATAGTCTTGATAACCTGTTGGGGTTTTCCTAGCGCTGAGGACACGATGGGCCGTCGTGGCACTGGATATGTGCAAACTTGTTGTGATATTTGTTTTGTGTAATTTGGTATTGATATGCTGTTGTGTTATTATGAATATCTGTTACCATATACTGTTTATTTGAGCATAAGGTTAACCGTTACCTGAGATCCAATTGGGAAATTGGATCTCAGCTGTAGCTTCAGGTTCGGGAAAACCAAGGGTTGAGGTTCGGGGCAGGTAGCCGGCGTTGGATAGCAGAAGGAGTTTACTTCTGTAGCTCTATTAAATCTGGTTAGACGCTACCCTTTCTGAGCAATGGATGTCTGTATGAGTACAATTACACTGTGGTTATATATCTTTAAACTCAGCTACTCACTTGCTACAATGCTTGACTCTGATTACTATTCTTTTGGGAAAAAAAAATTCTGCCATTTAAAATCTGGGATGTTACAGATATGATATTTATTTTGGGAAATATATTGGAGTTAGAGATATGTGGAAATTCTGGAAGATTAGGGTCAAGATAGCGAAGTGTTGGCGAAATTCCTCCGATTAGGGGATCAGGGGCAAAATGGTAATTTGTACCTAAAATGCCCGTTTTGTTTCTAAATACTCATATTAGTGATATTAACCTTATAGGATACTCGGAACACCGAACCGTTGTTTTCGCTGTTTTCGCTGTCACCGCCGTTGAGCCGCTGTCAAACGTGCCGTAATTTGACGGAAGTGTCAAAAATTGTCAACGAAGGTACGTTCGCGTACTGTAACACTAACTCTGATATTTACAGTATGTGTATATGTGCTATGTGTGTTGTATGCATGTTGTGGTGTGTTGTTAAATACATGTTGTTTATTGTACATCTGCATACACTGGGAGTGATATATCTATTTTCCCTGGAAGTGATACTTTTCGCTGGGAGCGGTACATTTGCATTCACTGGGAGTGACATGTTTGGAAGTGTTTCATTTGCTGTGATTTTGTACCGTATATGTAAATATGAGGTTAACCGTTACCTGGGGTCCGTATGCATGGGACCTCAGCCCTTTACATAGCATCAAGGTCGGGAGAACCGGTGTCGGAGGAAAAGGGGAAGCAGCATGCTTAGAGACCCGGCAGAAGACTTCCCGTAGTTGTTCTGACAGAAGCCATCCTTTTGTTGTTGTACAGTCCTTTTGAGATACTCGGTTTTCTTACCGCTATTGTACCCCGCCAGACTTACGGCATTTTAAATATGTATCAGTTACTCTTTCGCTTAAATACTTTACTCTGATGATTTGAAATGATTTTTTAATGAAAAGTTAATTTATTCCGCTTTTGAAAATTTGGATGTTACAGATCCAGTGGGACGATTTTCATGATTTTTCATCAATAACTCGTTATTTTGCTCAGCTACTAATAAACATTAGATTAACTCAGAATATTTTTTAAAACCTTTCTCTCGATATTGCTGTTGTAAAAGCATATTCGAAGCATGAAAGGTAGAAAAAGTTTTCTCTAATAAGTCCTCATCAGTTATTTTTTCACCACATAATTTTAACTGAGAACTTATTTTGAAAACTGCTAAGTTATACTCACTTACAGTTTTAAAATCTTGTAGCCTGAGATGAATCCATTCATAACGAGCTCTAGGCAAAATCACCGTTTTTTGATGATCATACCTATCTTTCAAACTGTTCACAATTCAAATGGATCTTTTACCGTTAAATATTCAGTTTTCAAACTTTCATAAATGTGGTGTCGGAGAAAAATCATAGCTTTAGCCTTTTCTTGATGGGACGCATTATTTCCCGGCAATATAGCCTTTCCAAGGTTCTTTGTTTGAAGATGGATTTCTGCATCTAAAACCCATGATAGATAATTCTTCCCGGTGATGTCAAGAGCATTAAATTCAAGATTTGAAAGGCTGGAAGACATGATTCAAACTAAAAATAATGATAATAATTAGAATCATAATATAAAATCTTATTATAAATTAAAACATAATTTAAAGAACTGTAAATAAATATGCTAAGAAAATAAAAAGAATATGAGATAGGAATGGTAGTAAACTCACAGTGAAACCTATCTCATCCGAAGGTAAGAAAGAGGATGCATATTTAATATATAATATATAGAAAGCAGTAAATAAATAAAATAAACAAATGGAGCCCATTAATAAATATACTAGTGTCGCCACCATAAAAGGTAAATAAATGCATAAATAAATGGAGCCCACTAATATAAATATCAGTGTCACTACCATGAACAATAATTAAAACAATAAATAATTAAATTTAAATTTAACAAATGGTGCCCACTAATACTAGTGCCACTAATAAATTAAATAAATGGAGCTTAGTGTTGCCACCATAAAATAAATAAATAAAGCAGTAAGTAAAGTAAATTAAATAAATTGAGCTTAATGTTGCCACCATGAAATAAATAAATAAAGCAGTAAGTAAAGTAAATTAAATAAATAGAGCTTAGTATCGTCACCATGAAATAAATAAATAAAGCAGTAACTAAAATAAATTAAATAAATGGAGCTTAATATTGCCACCATGAAATAAATAAATAAAGCAGCAAGTAAAATAAATTAAATAAATGGAGCTTAATATCGTCACCATGAAATAAATAAATAAAGTAGCAAGTAAAATAAATTAAATAAATGGAGTTTAATATCGTCACCATGAAATAAATAAATAAAGCAGTAAGTAAAGTAAATTTACCATGAATACTAAAAATTACTATTCACTGTAAATAGTGAATAAGATAAAATTACTGAAAGATTAAATCTAGACTTCCATATAGGAGTCAAAATGAATAAAAATGTAAAATTATTGGAAAAGTAAAAATTAACATGAATAGTAAAAATTACTATTTACTGTGAATAGTAAATAATCTCAAATCTTAACTATGGAATCTGATGTTCAAAATAATCGGTAAAAGTAGAACTTTAATTCCATAAAATGGTTAAAATTATCCCATATAGATAAAATGAATATATATAATGAAAATATAAAAGATAATAGGAAAATCCTATCTTTGGTAGAGTGATCTGATAACGTAATATAAAACTGATGAAAATATAGATCACGAACAAGAGATAGAAGATAGAGAGAGAGAGTAGAGGGAAATTTTTATTCCAGTATATTCAAAATGTTTACAGAAGACCTCTATTTATAGATGGAAAATGGGCCTTTAATGTAATTTTCACCTCAGGGTCATAAAAGGTAATTTCCCTCTAAACTTTCACATGTGAAGTAATAGTGAACATGTGATAGTAAACATGTGAAGTAATATTAATCATGTGAAATAATAATGGACATATATATAAAATATTTATAACAGTTATTATATTATATCTGATCATAAATATAAGATAAAGTTTTTAGTGTTAATTTTATCTTATATCAGGACTACTAGAGGTAGTAACAATTAAGTGTCGTTGTGAAAAAGTTGAACATTCAACATTAAAAAAAAAAAAAAAAGAGACCGTAACCTAAAAATATAACTTTTAACAACAAAAACATATCATTATAAAATTTGTTTAACTACAACATAACTCATTACTGCTGTAAATCATACTCCCTCCAGTCTTAATTATAGGACAACATTTAAAAGTTGGTTTTGGTCCTAATTATAAGACAAAATTTAAATTTTTGTTAAATTTTTCCTAAAACACCCTTATTTATATAAACACACATATGCATAGACACACATATATATTTATATATGTACACATATAGACATACACACGCATTTTGTTAGTGTGTTTATGTATATACGTGTGTGTCTATATATGTTGTGTACACACACAGAGACACACACACACACATATACATACATATGTGTGTACATATACATATATGTATATATAGCAAGACCATCATTTCAATTAAAAAAATATGAAAATAAAGATTCTAGGTCAAGGAGATATGTTAATGTCATTGAAAATTTATATAAAGGTATTTTAGGAAAATAAGTAAAATTAACGAATTTAACTCCCCTCCTTAATTTCCCTAAAATCAGTTAAATATGTCTTATAATTAGGACTATGTCTTATAATTAGGACCGGAAGGAGTAGAAGTTTTGCCAGAGACATGTCTTTGCAAAAATATTAAACATTCAACAACAAAAAAGATCTTTACATAAAAATATGACTTTTAACAACAAAAACATATCATTGCAAAATCTCAATATTCAACAACATAACTTGTTGTGATAAAAAAAATATTTGGCAACGGCATTTATCATTCATTATCCAGTATGCTTTCAACAACAACATCTTTCGTCACACACACACACACACTATGATTTTAGCTACAACTTGATTTGTATAATACAAATTTCTTACAATTTGTTTTTATAAAAATAATAACAAATTTAAACATCGAAGATTCTCAACGTTAATATTAAATGTATTCCAACCACTTAGTAGAAAAAAAAAATATAAATACTTATTTCACAATTTAAAGTTTGTAATACTAAAAACAATGCAATGAGAAACAAAAAAGAACATAAGAAATATGTTGTACTATTCTGTCAATGCCACAATCTCCATCTCAGTTTATCTAATAACTCTACCATTGCATATAACCCTTGTCCTGAAAAATACATACCCAAAAAATAAATAAATAAATAAATTCCAAGAAAATTAAAAAAATGATAATCGTTTAAATATATCTTACAAAATCTTCACTCACTTTTAACAAAAGCTCAAGGCTTTTTACACAAATCTAACAAGTTTAGTGGCAACTCATCACAAAATGTCCATTACTAAATGTTAAGAAAGATAGCAATTTCCACAAGACAGAACACATAAATTTCCTTGGTTCAGATCCAATGTGATCCTACATCCAAGGCTGCGCCAGAGCTCAAGACTTTCCACTATCTGAACAAATTAATTACAACCCTCAAGAACAATCACACACTCACAAATCATTACAAGATCAAAAACCTTGATCTAAACTACTGGAACATTCTCTAACATTCATAGAAGAGAATCAACACAAACCCAGCAATGACAATGATTTCAAAAACAAACTATGGTAAAAAGACTCAAAAATTATGTGATAACCTTTTTCTAGTAATCACTTTAATATGAAATGACTAAAAGTTGACTTTTGACCATTCTAATGGTCGACGAAGAAAAGCGTCGTAACCTTCGCTACAAAATTCAGAATTGGATGACTCTAAAATCATGAGAAAATAGATCTCTAGGGATTTCAAATGACCGCTCCTGGGTCACCATCAAGGTTGGAATGGGCGCCCGATAGCTAGCTAGAACAATTTTGGGCTTCTTGTGGGCCAAACTCTCCCAAAACAAGGTAACTTTATTTAGGCTTTGTTTGGGAGTTTTATTTTGCAAGGAAAGAAAATGAAAGGTTTTAGTAGTCATTTTCCTTATTTGAGAATTTTAAAAATAAAGAGGGGGAATTAAAGATTTTTACAAATCCCTCAAAACCCTCTTTCTTCAAAAAAAAATAAATAAAGTACCCCCAATATGGGGAATTTTAAAAGGAAAAATAGATTAACTTTTTTTTTTACCCTCGTTTAAATAAAACACTTTTATTATTTCTGATTTCTTCTTTTTTTTTTATACCATTGGAATGCACACGAAAATATTTTTTATAGAGAGAAAAAAAATTTTGGGGAAAAATATTTTTTAGAGAGAGAAAATATTTTTTAGAGGGAAAAATACTTTTTAGAGAGAAAAAATACTTTTGTAGGGGAAATGTTTTTAGAGAGAGAAAATATTTTTTAGGGAAAATACTTTTTAGAGAGAGAAAATATTTTTTATGGGAAAATATTTTTTGAATATAAAAATTGAATAAATAATTTTTTTAGAAAATTTAAATTTAAATTTATTTGTAAATTATAATAATTATATTAATTTTTAAATAAAAGGATAAAATGGTAAAAATAACTCATTAATCCTTCAATTTCCTCCCTTATTATTTTTTTAACTCCCAAACAAGGGAAAGAAATATCTTTCATTTCTCTTCCTTCTCTTCAACTCCAAACTCCCTATATCTCTTTCCTTTTCTTTTTCTCTAAACTCCCAAATAAAGCCTTAGTTCCATAGCATCGTTTCACAGACCAAATCAACTCTAAATAGCCGACAAATTAAGCCACAACATCCTTAGGATGTCAGCTTTCAAATGGCAGAATAAACTCGTTAATCAGAGCTCTATAGAGAGAGAAACTCTCGCAGGCTCATTAGCAGGTCAGAATCTAGTGAGTTGCATTCCATAGCATCGGTTTACGGTCTTATCCATCTCTGAATTCAAAGAAACTATCCCACACCTTGCTTGTCGTGTGAGCTTTCGGAACAAGAATCATCGACATTGGAGTTATGTAGCTCAGGATATCTCGACCGGGTCATTGACTTTTGACCATTATGGTGGCTGATAAAGAAAAGCACCATAATTTTCACAACAGAATTCAAAATCGAATGATTTTGGATTCATGAGAAACTACATCTTCAAAGCTTTCAAATGGCCGATCCTATGCCACCATCAGGCTTCGGACGGGTGCCTGATGGCTGGAACAATTTTAGGCTTCTAGTGTGCCAAGCTCTCCCAAGACAATGCAACTTCGTATAGGAGTTCCAAAGTATTGTTTGACTTACCAAATCAGCTTTGAATAGCCTCCAGATTGAGCCGTAACATCCTCTGGATGTTAGCTTTCAAATGGCATTGAAAATTCATCAATGAAAGCTATATATATAGAGAGAAATGCTAGCAGGTTGCCAATAGGTCAGAATCTAGTAAGTTGTATTCCATAGCCTCTGTTAACGGTCTTATACATCTCCATATTCGACGAACACTGACCCACAACGTGCTCGTCGTGTGACTTTTCGATAAGGCAAGAATCATCAAAATCAGAGCTCTATAGCTCAAGATATCTTGGCTAGATCTTACACTTTTGACCATTCAAGCAGTTGATGAATATAAGTGTCGTAACATTTGCTACAAAATTCACAATTACTCGTGCAAAACCAGACCTGTAGAGCTTTCAAATGACTATTCCTAGGCCACTGATGAGTAAAATTGTTTTCACTCAAATCTATGTTTCTCTTAGGTTCTTAGCTTATTAAATTGTGTAATATCCTCTCTTAAGCTAATTTTTTGCACTAATTTAATTGTACATGTTTTGTAGGTGTAAATGACAAAATAACATGGAAGTTGGGCCAAAGTGGCTCAAAGGACATACTTGTTCAAGCATCACCTAAAGGAAGAGTTAGTGTCTGTTTGAATCCTCTTATTTTTTACTTCTCTTCTCTTTATAAATAAAAATTAGGCCAAACAGGCATTTATAAAAGCTTTTATAATAAAAAATAGCTTTTTTTTACATGAAGAAAAAAACTAGAAGCTCCATGAGAGGAGCTTTTATTTTTTAAGAGAAGCTAATCTTTGACTCCACTGTGACCTCTCACAAAGTTACAGAATGGATTTGGGTTTGCAACTTTGTGATTCCTCTGTAGCAGCGCCTTTGCGACTCCTCTGTGACCTCTCACAGATTTCAGTTCTGTGACCTCTCACAAATTCAAGTCACAAATCGCCTCACTGAAGTCCCTAAGTCGGTGGGTTGTGGCAAAATCGCCGATCCAATCACTCTCGGCTTCTCACAAAGGCACGGTAATCTTCCGATAGAGTAATGTCTAAATCGATTGAAGGTGTCCATTTGAAATTGTTTTTTTTAAAAAAATATATATATTCATGTCTGTTTTTATATTAATCTTTAATAGATTAATCTCTATTTGTTTTTTAAATCGATTAATCTTCCTCTTGGTAAGATCCCACTGTTTCGGAGCTGAGTCTGCAATAGAGCCACCAGCTGATATGGGTTAGAGCCAAACATATGGTTTCATAACAAGTAGAATTATTGATCGATTCTGCAGAACAAAGTAAGACAACTGAAAAGGAAACAAAGCAAAGAGGCGCTCTCAAGTAGAACTGACGGTAACATATGCACAACATTACGCTTTATTTAGGATTTGAACTAGAGCTACCCTTAAGAATTTAACAATGGCGATGCGTTATAGAGACGTTGATGATGATTCTCATTTTTGGCGATTTTGAAGCAGACACAAGCCCTGTAGTTTCTGAACAAGTGGGAGTTCGCCGGAGTAAGAGGCTTGCTGAAGTTCACAACCAAAGTATTATAGAAAGCAGGGGCCTTACAGCAAATCAAATACTGAGATACAGACCCATCCGCAATTCTGCAATTGCAACTGTTGTGCTTGATTCAGAAGATGAAGACTGATTAATGGCCTTGTGTCCATTGACAACTTTTGAAGAATGCAAGTGCATCAGTGTCAGTGGGTATATAATATATAGACTTTTTGTCTTTTGTTTTTTAGGTTTTCAAGTGTTGCTACTATTGGGTGGGGGTCTACGAAAATGCAACACATCCTTTTGTATATCCGGATTCTGGATTTTATGAACTGATGCATATGTGGGGTGGTTGATATTTGAATGACATATTTTTGTGAATATGGTGATAGTTTAAATGTTATTTTATAATATACGTTTTATGATAATTTTTATAAAAAAGTGCTTATGATAAAAATTTTACCAAACAGCTTATTTTTAATTTCATCTTTTAAGCTAAAAAATTTATATAACCATGAAACAACTTTTAGCTTATTTTAAAAAGCTTATTTTTTTTTAGCTTTAGTTTAAAAATAGCTTTTAACTTAAAAATAAGAGGATCCAAACAAACTTTTAGTAAGACGCCACTTATATGGGCTTAGACTTGATGAAGGGCTAGCCTTGTTATCATATAAAGAAAGGGGCCACCTAAAGTACATGAGGTCGGTCATGAGGAAAATAAGTGAAGTGCCACTTAGGCACTTGATGAGAGATGCCACATAGATAGAGCTGGGAATCAGGGCCGGTCCTATAAGGTACGAAATTTTAAAAAAAAAACATATATTTTTCCAAGCTCAGTTCGAAAGCACCAGGGCTAGGGTCGACCCTACAAGGTCTAAAAGTTACTATTTCAAATTCTAACTTTTTTCCTCCTTTTTAAAAAAGAAATAATTAGTAAATTAAAACAATTAAATTTCTAATTTATCAAATAAATGTTGTCAATATTAATATCTAAACAATGTTTACTAATTCGTAATCAAAAGAAAATAATTGTTCATAAATAACTCACATAAAATATAAAAAGCTTACCAATAAGTAACATTAGTACGATGACTATCATTATCATCTTCTTTGTCATTATCATCAATTTCAAAGACATTTAATTGTACTTCAGTTTGAGTAGTAGGCTATGTTTCATAAGTAAGAATATCATGAATTTCTTTTTTCGCATCATAAACACATCTATTAAAAGGGCTTATAGGGCTGGTCCGAGGCCCTGTAGGGCTAGCTCTTTTAAGCCTGAGGCCCTACAGGGTCGGCCCTACAAAGCTTATTTCATTTAGCTCATCTAATTTTCAAGTCCAACCCTTAAAGGGCCAAGGCCTAAAAGGGCCGGCCCAATTTCCCGGCTCTACACATGGATGGCTAGGATGTGAGGAATGACTTAATCCTAAAGGTGTTTTTGTTTGAAGGGAGGGGATGGAAGGGGAGGGAGGGGACGACATATTACCTTGTTTGGTTTGTTAAAGGTAAAGGGAGCAGAAAAAATCATTTGTTTGGTTTAAGTAGAGCTGGTAATCAGGGCTGGCCCTTGAAGGGGCAGGGCCCGAAAATTACTATTCTAAATTTTAATTATTTTCTGTTTTTTTAAAGAAATATGATTAGTAAAATACAACAATCAAAGTTCTAATTTATCAAATAAATATTATCAATCAAGCACGCTTCTTGTTTATCAGTCTCTATGACTCATATTTCTATGGGAATCAATTTTTCATTAAAACCTGATTTGTATTATATACGATTGGAAAATCTATAATTAACTATTGACTCTACTATTTTCCTATTTCATTTTCAATGTTTACATATTCTTATGAACCAACATTGTATATGAAGTCCCTGTCCCTGAATCCTTTTATTTTATTCTTAAAGGCCCTCACCTGTTAAAAAAAATTTGACGAAGTTTTCTTTTATTAAGTTTAAATTTTTCAAATAACTTATTTAAAAATATATTGTTATGTTAAAATGTACATGAAAGAAACACTTGAAATGAAGAAGAATATGAGCAAATGAATGTATGAAACACACAAGAAAATAAAAATGTCAACAAAAATAATGAGCAAAGTCCAACTTTAACTTTAATTAAAAAAAATTATGCAGAGCCTAACAGGCCGGCCCGTGGCCCTCTAGGGCCTGCCCGTTCCCGGCTCTAGGTTTAAGAGAGGAGAGTGACGGTAGTGATAAGTAATTGACCATTTTTCCCTTACATGAGACACACCATCCTCATCCCGAAACATACACACTCTCTCCTCCTCTATTCCCCCCCACCACGTTTCCTCACATTCGTTTAGCTCCTTCAATGGCTTCCGCAGAGACCTCTGTCGATCTGGCCCAAAACCAATTTCATCTTCCCGTCTAAACTTCCTAACATCTACATCCCCAAACACCTCCCTCTTTATTCTTACTACTTCAAGAATCTTGCCGAGTTTGGGTCCCGCCCTTGCCTGTTCAATGCCCCCACCGGCAATATCTACACTTTCTATGACATCAAGCTCACCGTCCAAGTGTCCAATGAGTCACCTCTGAATTGAACAAATTTAGCATTGCATAGGGTGACGTCATCATGGTCTTCCTCCTTAATCCCCCTGAATTCGTCTTCTCCTTCCTCAATGCCATGACAACCACCCTGAACCCCTTCTTCATCGGTGCCGAAGTGTTTAGAGTATGTGTTTTTAATTTTTCCCCAAGGGCACCAATGGGAATATTAGAAAATTAATGGGGGCAAATTAGTCAAGATTTTTTACTTCCTCCAAAAAACTTCAATTTGGAGGGATCCAAAATAAGGGGAGGGAAGGGATTTTGGAGGGCACATTTTGGCTCCCCTCTCCTCCAAAATTTCAAACCAAATGAGGGGAGGGCCTCCCCTCCCCCATCCACTTCCATCAAACCAAACCCACCCTAAAGCAACTCATGAAAGCCTTTTATAGAACTTTGCTGAAATTTCAGCTTCTTCCCATCTCTTTCACTTAGTAGCCGTCCTTAGGAGTAGACCTAGCAAGGAGATTCAGCCAAGCGCATTGAGGAAGATCCTTGGAGATTGACAACCTTATTAGAGTGGAATCAACCTCAAAACTGTGACTCTATTTAATTTTATGCATTTTTGTTTATCTTTTATTAGGTTTGATTTCATGTTTTCTTTCTTTGAATAGTCTTGTGGCTTAGTCATGAATAGCATGAACTAAATGTTTTACCAAGTACTTGTATGCATTCTTTATGAAGTCTAAATAAAATTCTGTTTTTAAGTATTTAATTTTTGCTTTGGATGTGTTTCTTTAATCCATGATTAATTCCCTAACTAGCTTGATCACCTAATTAGGGAATTGAAAGATTAATTAGACCTAGGGAAAGGCTAGTTAATACTAAGTTCAATTGATTAAAGGACATAATGTAATAGCAAAGGAACTTAGCCTAGGCCGTATGCAACCAAAGGAATTCTAAGCTCAATGCATGAATTAATTCTAATGAGCACAGGAACATAGCCTTTAGGATTAAGGAGTAGGCTAATTGACTTAAGAATAAGCAATTAGATGCATTAGCAATTCGGTTGGCACATTCCAATTCAAGGGTTAAGTAGTTAGATTTAACTTTAAAGGAAGATTAGGACTTAATCTAGCCTTTGGTTAAGGAAGAATATTTAGATGGATTATTGATGATATACGATGTCCCTAGGCTTTTAGTTGATAATTTGATATTTTTCCCTATCATCCTTGGCAATCTCCGCCATTTTGTATGTTTTAAGTATCTCACCCTAGATGGTATATAAAATAGGATTAAGGTTTGTATTATTTAATAATCAATTCCAATTCCCTGTGGGTTCGACGTCCCAGTAATACTAACCTTTTACATCCGATAGTGTATACTAGCACTTGGAGAATATTAGGTTTGCATTCATAATTAAAATTTAATTATATCAAGTTTTTGACCCCATTGCTAGAGAATTGGCAATAGATATTAAATTTCCTATCCCTACCCTACTTAATTTGATTTAGGATAGATTTTGGGTTTGTTTTGGTCTTGGTTAGTTAGTTACATTTTATTTGTTAGTCCTAGGTTGTTAAGCTTTGTTAGTTATTTGGTTTATTTGTTAGATGGTTAGTTAGTTGTTGAAGTTTTTTTTTTTTGTAAAGCCCGACCCTGAGGGCCTATAGTTATCATAATTATTGCGCACATACATCGAGATGATTTGGATGACTTAATTGTGAAATAAAATTTTCTAAAAATAATTTAGTTTGAAAACATGAAAATAAATTTTTTGCATTTTAAGTCTATCTTATAGTCGGATATTAATACAATAATCAAAAAATAACAAACAATTGATAAATGAATTATTATAGTTTACTCCTTATATTATTAAGGAAGTCCCTTCTGCTGTAATCCTTACAGCTGCATCTTTCCTCTTGATCTCAATCCACCACCTGTCTCTTTCATACAATCTGGAGTTCAAATGAATGAACCTCAGGGTAACAATTAATCTCAAGAACATATATGAAGCATAAATGACAGTTTAGCACATGTTCAGTATAGAAGCATTTACAAGTAAACAAGTCACACCGTAACCGCAGTTAACGGCCAAGAACCGCAGCCCTTATTAGGACACGTAGCCCTATGAGACACGCAGCCTCAATCCATAGCTCGGAAAAACATAACATGTAAATCATCTATCAAACATGATTAGCTAATTCATGAACACATACATACATGCTATCAAGATTAAAGTTACCCACCTCAAGCTTGTGTGCTTAAATTCCTGTCTAATAGATGTTGGGATCGAAAAGGGTGTCAAAGCCTGCCTAAGAACGTTTATCATTGCCGTTAGTCACTTACTCGAGTTCCTCTTTCGCCAACTGTCAAGGTTGCCTGAAATTCATTCCTTTTCCTTTCGGCCCTAATGACATAATCATACCATTAGAACCAGGGAGAATGA
Source organism: Acacia confusa (assembly GCA_037074495.1). Lineage (NCBI taxonomy): Eukaryota > Viridiplantae > Streptophyta > Magnoliopsida > Fabales > Fabaceae > Acacia > Acacia confusa. Next base: position 18,192,750 of record CM073511.1, read on the forward strand.
ATATTTATTTTCCTTCTTAACCCTTATTTCATTAGGGTTTAATCAAGTAACTTAGACTTATTATTTTCAGTCTTTATCTTTCACTATCCTTAAAAGTCCAATAACTTCAATTATTCTTAATTAATCACATGAAAATCATTTTAATGTGTCATCAACTCTCACGTGTTTCTAAACAAATCCCCTTTCATATTAAAATATTTCCAAAGGTCTGAACTTTCCAAATAATTCCCAAATGTTACATTTTCCTTGACTGCCCTGTTAAGCTTCTAGAATTCATAGCTTAACTTTAAAAATCAATATCTCATTGCACAGCACTTTAAAAATTACAAATTATATATCCAATTAAAGCTATGTATGTTCTATTACTTTCTGGAAAATATCATAATTTTCTGGGTTCTTTTACCCATTCAAAAATTTCACATAAGATCTTTGTTCAGTTTTAGCTTCCAAAACCTAGGGTCATTTTGTAAAAATCATAACTCTTTACCCATAGCTTAGAAAATTACAAAATACCCACAAAAAAAAGCTACACGTCTCTAATTTCTTTCTGAAAAATTTCATAATTTTATCTTATACCAATCATTCGCAGTTTATAAAAATACGACCATTGCCCAAAAAACATTACAGAAATGTTCCAAGATTTTGACCTATCTTCCAAAAATCATATCTTTAAGCTACAGCAAGCTGCAGCCACGTTAATATACTCAGAGACGCAAAGGCTTAATGCACATGATAGTAAAGAAAATGCAGCAGATTCACTACTACATATACATTCACGTCATGTATCAGGTATAGACAATGACAAAACTTTTTACGATGCATGCTTTTCCTCATTTATATATATAACAGTAAAAAGGTCTCTGTTTCATGCTTAGTTTCAGCGACAACTCATGGCTTAATTCATATAGCTTGATTTGCGTTGGAATATGCTTGAAACTAGAAGGAAAAAAAGTTTGATCCCTTACCTTCAAGGATCAAGCTGAACAATGAGGATAGAGAGACCGATTTTCCCCTGTTCTTGACGGCCAAAGCAGCGGAACAAATGGCTAACTCTCTCTCTCTCTCTTCTCTCTCAATCTCGCTGCGTTTCTGTTTTTATTTTCTGTCTCTTCCTCTCTCAAGTCTCACTCTCTGCGTTTTCTGTTATAAGTTCGAAGAGGAATAACGAATGCAGAGAAGTGGAACATGGGCAGCTGCAAACACGAGGGAGACCGTAGAGAATGTGCTGGCGGACCAAAGAAGAAAACCAGAGGATATTATGGCGCCAAGTTCAAGATGTATGGTGAAGGTATGAAGAAGCATGGCGTTCACGGTGGTCCTGCGCTGCTTCTGTGCTTACGTGATTTGGTTTCTGATTTGTTGTTGAAAGTATATAATGGCTGATGTTCTTGCGTGAGGGCCGCTTCATAGGTCTTGATTTATGACTTTAGGCCAAAAATGATGGGCCGGAGGTTGATTAAGTGTATGGATGGTTTGAACTGATAGAATACAATGGGTTTATGATTCTTGCTGATATGGAATGGATCTTTGGGTTATTTAGAACATATGCATTACTGTTTCTTTTTTTTTTTTTATCTTTCTCACGTGGTGGGCTGATGGAATGAAGAATTGGGTTAAATATATGGGGTGTTGTGAAGCCCATGAAACTTATTGCCTTTGATCCTTAAAAACTCTTCTTTGCAATTAGATTTAATTGCAATTATTGGATTATTTCAAAAATAAAATCCTTAATTTCCTATAAGGATTTTTCCTTCATAATTAATTTTTTTCCTAGGCCTTGACCTGCAATAATTATTTAAAGCCATAAATTATCTCTTCCAAATATTCTTTGACTTTATTCTTTCTTTAATTTATTTTGGCCATGAAATATTGTTTCCAAAATATTTAGGCCAAAATAATAATTCCTTAATTTTGGGAAAATATGCCTTAATTTCAAATTTTAAATTTTAAAATTCCTTATGGCTAAATTTTCCATAATTAATCCTTGATTCCCAAAATCCAAAATTTGGGATGTTACATTTTTTTTCCTTGTTATCTAGTTGTCACATTTTCTTTAAGTTTTAAGTTGTTAGTTTGTTACATTTTTATTGATCAGTGTGTTAGGTTGTGTCGTTTTTATTGTTAGGAAGTTAGAATTTTGTTTTGTTAATTTATCTATGTTAGTCACGTACGGTTTAGCCTTCTAAGGTAGTGCATAATTTATTTTACTTTTATTATGTGCTTTCGATAAATTTATTTAATTTGTTTTCTTTTGTTCTTGATTTGATTTTTGCATATCTTGGTCACCGAGCCTCCACCTATAGTTGAATCAAAGCTTGAGTCGTCACCAATGGTTAAAGAAGAAGCAGAACGTGCGTTTAGGAGTGTAGGGGACTATGCCATCCCTACTTTCAGCAGTAGGGGAACCATCAAGCAACCCCTATAAATGCCAAAAACTTTGAGATCAAGCCTGCAATCATTCAGATGATTCAGACGACCGTCCAATTTAACTGGTACCGTAATGATCGATCCTATTCTGCATTTAACCAATTTCTTGGAAGTTTGTAATACTTTCAGGTTCAATGGGGTACCTGAGGAAGCCATGAGGCTTAGATTGTCTCTCTTCTCTTTAAGGGATAAGGCAAAGGTATGGTTGCAATCACTAGAGCTAGGATCTATCACCACATGGGATGAGAGCTGCTTTGATCTGATTGAAAACATGGCCAACAATAACTACCAGTGGAACATTGATAGAGGTAACCCTAAATGTGTAGCTGGTTTAATTGAACTTGACATTGTTTCTGCTTTGACTGCGTAGGTTGCAGCTTGATAACATTCATATTAAGGTGTAAAAAGGGGTCTTAATAAAGACTCTTAATCTGATGGCAAAAGTCATGATTTAATGGGTTAAATTGATGAATTCATGATTATTAGTCAAGCTTGGATGATATATCTTGTTCACACACCAAAAATCACGTTCTTTTAAATCATTTTTGTGTTTTCAGGTAAATGGGAAGAGATGGAGCTGAAATGTTGATTTGGTGCTGTGTGCCTGGCACATGGGCGCCCAAGTACCCAAGAATATTGTTTTTTTTTTTTTTTATACATTCTGGCGCCTGGAAGCCAGCGCCTAGGCTCGGGTGACGTATATAAACGAAATTTTTTAGCAGAGAGTTTTGACGGCAAGGGTATTTTGAGAGATGAATAACTCATCTGAATCATCGAGAGCAAGGGAAAGTGGGAAATTCAAACCGTGGAAACGTCAAGATAAACCTCAATCCTGGAATCCATCATGGGTTTTCTCTAAATCTTTTCTTTTTTGGTTCTCTTCTTCATGAATTTCTAAATTTCTAGTGTTAGTTATGTAAAGTCCTACCTCACTATGGCATACATTCACTTAGGGTAAAGCATTACGCTAGCCAACTATTCATTCACAGGTATAATTCATTTTATCTAACTGCACTGATTCATTTTTAATTCTTAACAGCTCCTTCCCAAGTGTCAGATATAACAAGCCAAGTGCGGAATCATCTAAACTTCTTCGTCAAAACATAAAGGCAAAAATTCTAAACCATGCACCCACTATATGTAAATAATCCTGTCTAGTTATTGGTAAGTCATACAAGGTGAACTCTTCCTGTTATAACATATCCCGGCATCTTCAAAAAGAAACAAATATATACACATAAACATCAATTACTCCATCTAGCGGTATAGAAGAGTTGGAAGACCAAGCATGCATCTTTCATACATTTACGTCCCCACTCCCACTCTATTTCTCTTCTTTAAATCTCATCACCTTTGTAGCATGTCTTGCACATTTGATGGCAAGCAATGAGTCAAGCTAATTTTGGGGCTTTTAGGTTCTTATTAATCTCTGGCCATAAAGGTATAATCTTTCTTCCATTTTATCTTTGAAATGTGTTATTCTGGGTTCTAATATTATTTACAATTACTAAGGTTGGATTGATTTATACTTGAGCATTTTACAAACCATTGTGTTTGTTAAATTCTCATTAGCTTGAATAGGTATGTTTATAAAGTTAAAGGAAATAACTTCAAGATGGAAATAGACTTTGTAGGTCTTGAAAATAAGTTATTTAAGTTTTAAATGCTTTCAAAGTTAGAGTTAAGGCTCCAAATACTTGTAGTATTACTTTCTAATTATTTTTGTCAAAAGGTATTTATTTTCCTACATATGATTTTATTTGTTTGACAACCCAAAAATTTAAGTTAAGTCTTTATAAATGTTTGTCTAGCATATCCTGGTGTTTTGGGCTGCTAAGAACATATAAACTATATTCTTTCTAAAAACTGAGTAAAGTTTTAATTTAGAGCAAGGATTGTGTATGAACTAAAATATAATATCTAATCTTTAACAATGAATGCGTTTTAGATTGTCATATACACAACATGCATATCATGCATTCAATTATAGGCTATTCATTATTAATCTTAAATTTAAAGGCATATTTAATTTGTTAATACCTTAGGAGAGGAGTTAGATCGTGAGAAGCCTTCTGAGGCCGTACTCCTTTGGAGTCAGCTAGTTGCTCGGGTGAGTGGATAATTCTTTCACTATGGTTACTTTCAATTAAATTCAAGGCATATATAATTACAAGTTTGATTAGTATTTTGGAAGAACTGATAAATTATTTCCGCAATAGAATTATTAATTCTTTCTTTAGCTTATTATTATTTTCTTAGTAAGAAAAATAAGGAACAGTGTAGGTTAATTTATTATAGAAAGTTATGATATAAAATGGTAAGATTTATTGAATTATTGAAATAATGTTGTTGAAAAGCTTTTTGTTATATTATGACTTTATACAAATCTTGTTGACAGAAGGAAGTTCAGATTTTGGAAATACTTTTAGCGGACTTTGACAATTTCAATATTAAAACAATTGGATTAATTTTTTTGTTTTTGCTGTACAAAACTTTTTTCTACCACACTCATATCAAAATGAGTGGTCCCACTAATATTTTCTCTCTCCTCTATTTATAATAGGATCCACTCATTTTAATGTGAGTGTGGCAGAAAAAAGTTTTTTTTTGCAACAAAAGCAAAAATAATAAACCCTTAAACAATTATATTTGTAATGATTTACAGTTTGATATATTAAAAGGGGGAGCAGATTCTCTCAGTGCTCAATTTCTCCTTATCTCCCAGTAGCTTTACATCTTAGCCATTGAGTCCATCCAACCACCTATAAAGGGACACGTGTTATTCAAGTCAGCCCCCCTCTCCTCCAGCATCGCGGCGACCGCCCCCTCTATACTCACCCCCGCCATCGCCTCCTTTAAGCCCGCCACATTCCCTTTCTCCGCTGCCACGGTCCCTCCATTCTTCATCGCCCCCAATCTTGCTAATACGGACCTAGTTGCAACAAACAAATAATCAATCACACCAAACTTCAATCACTACGTATAAAGTTATAAAAATAGGCTCAGATACATGGACTCGGGGGGATCGGATTCTGTCATTGCAAACTAATTCTTCAAACCTTCCTTCCTAACATCATTGTATAGTGAACATGTTAGAACAAAAGTATAAAAATATAGGACCAAAGAGGAAGAAGGGGTTTCTTAAATTACGAGCCTTGTAATGAAACTAAGGACAACAAGTATGAATGTAGGAGGGAACGCAGGGAAAGCGCCAACTATAACACCAATATTCAGAATAACTTGAGGTTCAAGCGTTCATTCCTTAATTTTTTTCCTTTCAATCCAACCCAGTGAAAAGAATTGCTGACAACGTAACATTCGCACCAAGAATTTCAAGCACTAGCTTCAAAGGTATCCTTCGTCCTCAAAAATTGCCATCTCTTGAAAACTAAGAAACCAACCACACCAATATGCATGATTCCCGCAATACCCGAAAACAGAAGACCGATCTTCTTCCCTATGTTCATCCGGTGCAATGGTGGCTGCGGGGGCGACCTATGGTGGACGGGAATTTGGAGTTTGGCTTCGGTACTGGGTCTGCATGAGCAAGATTAGGGGTGACGAACAATGGCAGGACCGCGGCGGCGAAGAAAGGGAATGTGGCGGCCTTTAAAGGAGGCGATGGCAGTGGTGAGTATGGAGGGGCGATGGCGGCAAAGGTGGAGGAGAAGGTTGCGATGTTGAAGGAGAGGGGGGCTGTGAGTTGAATAACAAGTGTCCCTTTGTAGCTGGTTGGATGGACTACTCAATGGCTAAGATGTAAAGCTACTCAGAGATGAGGAGAAATTGGGTACTAGAAAATCTGCTCACGTTAAATGGCATGTAGTACAGATTCACTCCTCATTATATAGCCACTGGATAATTATTACAGATGACAGGAAATCCTAGAAGGTCTTGGGGACCGCACGGAGCAGCAAGAATGCAGTATATACCATCTTTTGATAATTAGATGTATATTCCATCTTTCTCCCTACATTTCATTGGGCGATTCATGCAAATATTTTATACCTTAGATACATGTTCAAGGTTATTCTCATTTTGTTTTTATCTGATCTCAAGTTTCAAATCAAAGGTTTTGGTCCCTCAAGTTTCATTTTATTTAATGCATTGGTCCCTATTATTGAATAAAAATTTGGACCATTTTACCCCCAAAAACCTTTTGTTTAAAATTTAAGAAACTAAAACCAAAATGAAGACAAAATTAAACGATTAAAGATTATATTAATCCTATAATAGTAGTAGAAGGTGTTTGCCCCAATTTATGTGGAAAAAGTAAAAGAAGTAAAATCCAGTCTTACATCTTGCTTGTTATACTTGGTTAATTTTAGAAAATATATCTCATTAGTTAAAAGATAATTAACTTTTGTTATTTCTATTTACTCAGACAATTGTTGTCACTTGATATTCTTTTCTTTTTCTCACTAAGCCCTAATATTACAATAAATGAATGTTAAATTTTTAAGACATAATATAAGATTGTAAATAATCATGAAGGGTTATATATGGATCTGGAGGCATAAGCTTTAAAGGCCTAAATGTTAAGTAACTCTTTAAATAGGCTTCCAGCCTTTTGAAAGCCCCTCAAGTCTAAAAAAAAAGTTTACATACAGGTTGAGACTCAAACTTAGGATTTGAATATTTATTGTAGGCTCAAACCTATTTAGGTAAATTCTAGTTTAACTTATTTCCACCCCTACATAATATTTTATGTGACCACGAAACTACTGTGAGAAAATTACAAATATTAGGGTCATTAAAATAGTTAATAAAGTATATCCTCGACTAATTGATTACTTGGTAAGGAAAAAAAAAAGATATAGTTCACTAATTAATGATAAATAATTCTGATTAAATTATAAAAAAAATTGTGATTAATCATTCATATAAAGACAAAAATATGGTCATGCTTCGCAACAAAACATCCTTGATTGACTCGATTGATTAGGATAAACAAACAATTAACGTGCTTTACAATTCATAAATTGCTTCATTTAATATATAAATTGTAAAGGGACAAAGCACAAGAGTTTTTTTAATTCAATTATGGCATTTGGGTAAATCCGTAATTGCCTTACACATAACTAAAGAGGACACATTAGTATAAAATATAAACTCTATACAAAATGCGTTATTCCTAAATTATATATATATATATATATATATATATATATATATATATTGATTGTTATAAATATACTTATTATGTGGATGTCCATTGATTCAGGATCTCCAAATATTACAAGATGACATGGGACCCACGCATAGTACCATGCATAGTACCACGCATAGTAATTTACTATTTGGTGGACTCACATGCAATTATACAATCACGGATTGCTTCACGGGAGGATTCATGGGCGCATAGTAATTTGGGTTTAGGAGGAAATTACACCAAATGACCCATATGTGGAAATTACACTAAAGGCCCATTTTCCTTCTATAAATAGAAGCCTTCTGTAAACATTCAGAACACACTGAAATAGAATCTCTCCCTACTCTCTCTCTCTCTCTATCTCTATATTCTCTTGTTATTTTCTTTTACTTTTCATCAGTTATATATATATATATATATATATATATATATATATATATATATATATATATATATATATATATTATTCAATCTTTCTCCCTACATTTCATTGGGCGATTCATGCAAATATTTTATACCTTCAATACACATTTCAATCAGATTTAAATATTAGAAAAGTATCCCTATAAAAATTTCTAAGTCATCATTTATACTGTGCATTAAAGAAAGATATCTAGTTCCCTATAGTATATGGTGAAACACAATTTGAAATTAAGAAAACAAAATAAGCAACTAAATGATGAATCCATTATTAAATGTGGCACACGTAGTCTTGATTGAACTTTGAAGATTACTTTGGAGGATGACCAGAAATCTGTTGATATAAACAATTCAAGGTCTCTCCCTCATTTTCAGGAACAAATTTCTTAATTTATGCAATCTTTCAATATCATCACTTACTTTACAAATTAAAACTATTGCATCAATCTCCTCATTTTGTTATATTCTTCATAGTTTATCATAAATCTCATGGACATGTCTTTCTCTGATGAATTTTCCTTCATAAGTGCAGGAGCTAGCAGCAACCAAGAAGAAGACACCATGTTGTTCTACAGTGTGCCAACTAGTCCTACCTTCAAATTCAAGACAAGTTCACTATATGGTTCTGATCTTGATGAACAGGAATTCGAATTTGATACCAGTCGCCGTTTTCTTGATCCTTGTGATTTTGAAACTGATCAAAGGAAAGAAGGAGGAGAGAGGAAAAGTGGGGATTCCATGGCATTTGCTGATGAGCTTTTTTGTGATGGTAAGGTCTTGCCGCTGCCTCTTAAGCTTCCTCCAAGGCTTCAAAACGGAGGTGGTAGGAAAATGAGTACACTGAGCTCAACGGCGTCTATGTCGCCAAGGTCGTTGGGGTTGACAGTGAGGCGAACATTCTCGGGGAGAAGTTTGTGGAATGATGATTTTGATCCATTCATGGTGGCTTTGAAGGTGGTGATGGAAGAAGAGAAGAGAGGGAAACCAAAGGAAAGAGATGGTATTAGAAGGAGTAAGTCAGAATTACTACTTCGAAGCAGAGGCTCAAATTTTAGCCCATTTGACCTGGCATGTGGAGTCCCAAATTCTGGTCCATGTGAGCTGGCATGTGGGGGCCCAAATGAGCCATTGATGTCAGCATCAAGGAGACCAAAAATGGTGTTGAGTGAGCCCAAAGGGCTGGTGTTTGCAAGGAAAGCCAGACTAATTGGGCTGGACAAGAATGGGCCCAATGAGCTTAATGGGCCCAACAGAAGCAATGAAGAGACTGAAAATGCTTGTGCCTGGAAAAGGAAGAGGAAGAGAGATAAGATAATGAAGTTTCTATTTGGGAAAGCAAGTGGTCATTACAAGTTGAGAGATCAAAAGAATGAAACAGTTAGTGAGGTGAAGAAAATGACAGTGTCATTTTACAAGCCTAGGCTTCTTCTTTGTTTGGGTTATGGACGAAGGTATGTTAAGTGATTCACAAACACAAGATTATTGGGAAATGAAGAAATTAGCTCAATGATACATATAGCAGATAAATTCTCTGATGTTACTGCCAATCACATAGAATCCTGCAATGTAATCTTCATGGAAAAAGAAACCCTAAATGTTTACATATTCAACTTTATTGCAGATCACAGAGGATATAGAGTTATATATTCCAAAGAGTTTATTTATAGTCTGAAACAAAGTTTAATCGTTGAAGAGACAGAGAAAGCATCCTATAAGCATACTGATAATGATTCATTTTTCACATAATCATTGTCAGACAGAGCCATCTATAAAATTACAGAACTAGATTTTCTATAAGTGGAACGAATATTTCTACATGATTTAAAGCATAAGTAATCTACATTGATTAGAAATCACATGAATACATTTTCCCCATGAAAAAATTGACCACAATAATATGAGTGAGGGGGTTAAAGAAGAAAACTACATGCTCTCTCCATTATACATTTTACTGAATGAGAGAGAGAGCTTCACACTTCATGTTCTACCACCTCCTTACTTCAGACCATAAGAGAGTAAGTTTCAAGCTTGAATCAAAGCTAACAGTGAGAAAAAAAAAGAACCACTGATCTGATGCAAGTTCCCTACTAGTCCAAGACTTGAGTAGGCCAAAGGCGTTTCCAGGTGGCGATCTCAGTCTCACTGTAAATCTTTCTGACTCCTCCATAGAATCCATCAGCCTCATTTCCTTCTTCCCTATGGTTCTTCCTACTGACGTTTGTTTGTCTCCATCGCGAGTCGGCCATGTACTGGTTGAACTGTAGCACAACCGTGTCTGCAGCAAATTCATTCAGCATCAAAGCAAGTTAGTTATGTTTCAATCACCAGAAACCCCTATATCAGGGATAGGGTTATAAAAATTACAAGGCCTATGCTAATGACTCTTGCACAAGTGAAAAACGATGGCTCTCGCCTGTTCCAGCATTTTTTTAATGAAATTGTTTCATTTGATGAGCAGCTAAATTATATATAACAAGAAAAGCTCCTTAAATTTCATTCCTAACAAATTCATTGCGGCCAGATTGCTCATTCAAGTTGTGATAGATGACATGATATTCTAGAGTGAAAGGTTTTGGTGGTTAGACAGTTTGCCCTCGATATAACAGAAAAGTCACACGTGCCACTTGAAAAAACACCAGAGAGAAATAATGTCAACGCAAAAACAAAAACAAAAACAAAAAAATCCAAAGAAGAAATAAGTTTAAGAGAAGAAGAGCTTCCACTAAAGTCATGTATTTTTCTTGGATCAACACCAAATGGGAAAAAAGCGGCAGATCCTATTTATCTACACTAAAAATCAGTGAAGGTGGGGGCCTATCCACACAGCAGCTATTTTCCACAGCAATTAATTATAAAATCACACATTCCAAAGCCATGTTTTTTGGGAAACACAAAATTCCACTAAAGTCATGTATGAAACCATTTAGGAAACACAAAATTCCTAGAGGGCCCCAGTGAAAATTGGCAGAAGTTACCATTTTCATGCCTATATCCAAGGAACCAACAAACAAAATTCCACCAAGTGCCATAAGAATATGACAAAGGGAGTTTTTCCAATGAATAAGAGCTCTGAGGAAAGAAAGATAAGAACAGTCTCATTGAGAAACGCATATTGTTGTACGCATGATATTCTTTGCAAAGGCACAAAACTTGAGTGTTTACAAACAGATTACTCCCTCCAATCTTCAATATAAGAGATCTTTACCTAATTTGATTTGATTAAAAAGTTGGTTAAATTAGTTAATATGAGAAGACTTTTTGAAACATCCTAGTCATCTTCCTTAATCCTCTCTTTCCCCCTCCTCCTTAATTATTGTTGAAGGAGCACCAATAGGAGTAAAATAAGAAAAGATTAATAAATATGAAAACTATGTCTTAAATTTATGACCAAGATTAACTCTCTAAATATGTTTTATATTAAGGACCAAAGGAAGTATAATTGTAGTAATATATAGAAGTGCTTCCTGGGAAAGCCCAATAACGTGTTGTTGACTAGTAGAAATGCTTCCATGTAATATACTTTTATTATGATATCTGTCAATCTGAAAATAAAAAACTCAAGAACTTCACTGAAGTTTTTGCTATTATTATATCCCTGCCTAGAAGATGAACGATGACTACTTTCCTACATTAACCTTACTTGTGATGTTATTGTTATCTGTTGGGAAGGGAATGTTTGTTACTTTCACCAGAAAGTTGTGGGCAATCAGGGCAACCTTACTAAGAGATCAGAAAAATGGAAACAGAAGTTGGAGGTTTATAATAATTAAGGTAGCCCCAGTGCCCCACAAAGCATAAAGATTTCTACTAGATTTGAAACAGAAAATTATGAGGGGAATTGAGTTCTTTTTAGCATAGTTGGCCATTAAAGAATCCACTGAGACATAAGTTATCAATGTGTTGGTGACAATGACGACATACTGACCATGATACGTCCAGAGGACCATTCCAATAGCATAACAGGTGGTCCACGTTTAATATATTAAAACCATGAAAATTAAAATAGCCTAACTTCTGGTCTCTTCCATCAAAGTAAACTTTTATGTCACTTCTCCCCTTTATGTCCTCCATAATTTTAAACAAAAAATTGCAGTGAATAACACATATGTATGAAACTTCAACCCTCACTTAATTCCCTTCTTTCTCATCACCATAATGGCAGAAATATTCTTCTTTTTGCACAAATTATACCCAGTAGCTTCTAGAAAATTATACTCATCTAAAACCTACTACAATCAGTCGTTATGTGATTAAATCATGTATGATTCCATTTTAAAGGAAAAAGAACATCAATTTAATGAATGATTGTAACAATCATCTGACAGGGAAATGAGATGAATTTACCACTATTATGACAACGGCAGTAATGTGTATTCCCATCACATGATTCTAAGTGACCAACAACACCATACCACCAGCCTGCAAGAAAGGTATATCTCGTCATGGGCCAAATTAATTTATGGTCAATGATATAATTCCATTTCAGCAAATAGACACACACACCACAAAATGTTTTTTTTTTATAAGTAGCTGTTTGGCTGTGCAAAAATAAAACTTTTTAATGGAAACAATACACTTTTGCTTTTAAATTTTTTGTATTTGACCCACACTAATAATGTTGTTAAAAGTGTTTGGATAACTGGACCAAACACAAAATTAAGTTATTTGTTAACTACATTGACAGAATAATTGCACTGCCAAAAAGACTCTAAAACAAAGGTACAAGGAAGTTATGGTCTGAAAATCTCTGACACAAGACGGTCTCTACACTATCAAAGTCTAACATGATGAGTAAATGTATGAGCTTCCTAACAATCTAAAACCACTCCCCATTCCCCCTAAAAGATCAAAATGCATATATAAGATAGAATTTAGAAGTAAATTTTCTTCTGGGCTAAATATAAGATAACCACCTCATTTCCCTTTCTTTTTACTTATCCAGAAGATAAAGACTAATTGACTATGGCCCTGCTTTATTTACCCCTTCTCTGTTTCCCCTACCAATGATATTATTTTATTTGATATGTTTAAATTGTTCTTTTACTGGCATCAGAGCTTTCACCAACCAAAGTAATGAATAGGGGAAGTAGAAAACCAAGATGGAGAGAAGAACAAACCATAAGGGAATTCTTTGTTTCTCCTCCACTGAATCTCTATATGGTCACCAGGACGCAAATCGTTCAAACAATCAGAAATATGAAGATCGTGACAGGGAGTATCAGTTGGTGGAGCTCTTAGCCTTTCCCATGTGATGCCATTCTCTATTGCAATTGGCCTTTTTTTTCCATGAGGAGGATACCTGTAAGACAATATCAGTAAATTAAATTATACCAACAGATCCAAATTCATCTATTTTTTTCTCCTGTCATTTTTCCGTTGAGCAAACTCTTCCAGCATCTTTTCAGCAAGTTTATCACACACATCATTGGAGACTATGAAACTAATAAATGTATGATCACAAGGGAAAAAAAAAACGTCTAGTTACCTGGCTTGGAAAGTGTCCATGTGCCGATCATAGCTCAGCTCAGCATCATAGCAAGATAACACGAATCCGACATGACCATTCTACACCACCAACATCACAAATGTAACTTGTGAGAAAACTAAATCCTCTAAATTGAGTAAGAATTCAAGAAACTTTCTGTTTCATTTGTGTGGGCATCATGGGGTAGTTGTAACTTTAACAGAAAAATCACTAACGTAACTTGAGAGCAAACAAAAACTTCTTAGTACAGTTAAAATCCAAGGAACTTCTTTATATGTCAGTGGCTGTGGGTACCATCGTAAATATAAATTTCTAACAGGAGGAAAAAAACACACAAGTGTAACTTGTGAGAAAACAAATCCTCCTAATCCAATTAAATTCCAAGAAACTGTGTTCGTATTTTCTCAGGTCTCAAGGAAGATGTAAACTTTTTAACAGAAAAGCCACAGAGAGACTCGCCAAATACATACCTCACGGTTGTAAACCTGAGCAGGGAACCAGAAGTTGCCTGACTCAAGAGCAAGATACCAAGTCATGACAGAATCAACTGGCAAGGAACTTGGCTGGTTGCTGCTATTATTATTATTCTCTGCATCACCTTTCAATTTCATCCATGAAAAAGACCAATTAAAAGATAGAAACCTCTTCAATCCCCTATGCTTCCCTTGTTTTAGACTACCTATGTCTTGTTTTGAAGCAATATGACATTGCCACTCCTTATAAGCAGCTTTACCAATAATCCTACCCCATTTCTGCTTCATGTGCCTCTCCCAAAAGTAATCACTGATACTTCTCTCCCTCAAGGAACGGCACACACCTGCCATTTGACAAAGAGCTGAAGGAGGTAGCCTCTCAAGAATGCATTCCAAAACCAGCTCTGGCAAATCCAAAAGTGAAGAATCTTGGGAATCCTCCACATTCTCTACTCTTGAAGTGAAGGCCATCTTCTTCATTAGGGACATTCTTGAAGGAATCTGAGAAGGAAAACCCAGAAAGAAGCTACAGGCTATGAACTTGGAGATTGATTTTATAGACAATGACTGTTTGCAAAACAAAAGGGAGATCAATCTCAAATCAGTTGTCCAAGGTGCTGGTTGTTGAGGTTTGAGAGGAAGAGACTTCAAGAACAAGAAGAAGGTTATACAAGTGATGAAGAAAAGTAGCATTAGGACAGAGGAAATCTCTTGCGGGTCAAATTTGAGTTTGGCATAGGCGAGATACTAATAGAAGAAGCAGACAAGGGGAAGGAAAAGCGATGGCTGAGAAGAATTAAGAGGAAACCCAATGGTGCCTCTCACAGTTTGAGTCCCTCCTATAAAAAATTAAGCAATATTTTCTATTGGTTGAACGAGAGCCCACCAAAACCCAATGGTGGGCCTTTCTACAACATTCAATCAGAACACAAAGAAAATACAGTTTTGGTAAAATTTCACTGCAACGAAATGCTATCGAAATTTCCCTTGACCACTATTTTTTAGGGGAACAAAAAATCCAAACAGACAACTTTAACAGCTGTCATTCATATGTGAAAATGGGTCCCTAAAAGAGGAGAAGGTGAACCAAAGAGGAAGCTAATGGAGGTGGGGTAGCAAGATCTGTTGTCAGGTTTTCTGACACCTGTAAAATGGAAGTGGTAATGGAATGGACGAAATTAAGTCTAGATACAAAGACCCATATCTCCTAAAATCTCTGAATCTATAGCTATTGGTTAATGGAATCAATTATTCTTAAGAAAACAGTAGTAGTGTAACAAAACAGATTTGGCTATTTTAGAATTGAAGGCTCTATTATCAGGAGCACTCCAAAACAAGGATTACAATTAAAAAAAGGGGAATTGAATGAATTATCCAAAGGACAAAATTTCAGGGCGTCCTGTTCAGTGCATATTAAAAAAAACACACACACATTGAGGTTTGATGAAGACGATGATGAATGTCAGGGGCTGGGTCCCACTCCCCTCCACCCCGACAGATTCTCAACTACACCTCAATAATCCCTTTGATATATACAGAGAACACTACTTGTTGCCTCTTCTTCTGTTTGTTCTCTTTGGGGCAAATAACAAAGCAGGTTATCGGCAAACAAACGAGAAACAACAGTAAATAGTGCAAAAGATGGCCGGCTAACGTTAATCAATAATTTTTGTGGATGTCAAAAAGAATCTTAAAAAATGGTAGATCAAGATAATGAAATATATAAATGATTTAATGTCTCTCTCAAAAAAGAACGAATCTCTCTCTAGATCCGTGCCATACACTCCTTCTCTCCCTCTAGCAAGTTGGAGGGCAATTCATTTGACCAGTAAAGGTCACTGAGATGGATAATGGATAAAGCGGCCGCTGATAACAATGAAGCTCGGAGCTAGGGATTATGATCGACTGCAGATACGTCCGCGGTAATAGAAAACTGGATCCAATTAATACAGGACACGTGGCTCTCGAAAGCGCATCATATTCCCCAACAAGACCATTATGATTTATGGGAAGAGTTTTGGATAAATTATAATTTCATACTCATAATTTACAACAATTTTCAATTTGATCTCAATAGTTCGACAATTTTCATATCACTGCTTAAATTTTATATTACGACCTTTCTTTTGAATTCTTACAAATGACAATAGTTGATGAATTAAGTTTAATTAGGCGGATTACCCCAGTTTTTGTTTTAAAAAATGATTTAATTCTTTAATTTTTTCCCCTAAACTGCATTTTTTTTGTTTAAGAATTGCTACTAATGAATGGCTTACTTTCTAAGATAATTTTGATAATCTTTAAAATATCGTTTCAAATGATAAATATAAATATAGTACTATTTGAAATTTGAAATTTATTTATTGAAAAAAAAATTAATAGAAAGGAAATTTTTTATTTAAAATAAAATATGAAAGAAATTATTTAAATATTATTTTAAATTTTTTAGTGTATTTTATTATAAGTTAAAGTGGGTCACACTAACCAAAATTTAAAATGCTGACCTATCTTTCCATAAAATTAATTTTAAAATTAAAGTATAAAAATAATTATATTAGAAAATTAAATTTGAACTTGTTAATATTTTAAATTTATTGACTCATCATTTTCTATTAGCAAAATTAATGATGTTAACTAAAATGACTAAAAGCACACTTTTCAAAATAAAATAAAAAAAAGCTAAAAGAAAACATCACTTTATTATAAAGGACGAAAATTATATTTTATATTTTAATTTTAAAATTAATTTTCTAAGAGAAAATGTCAACATTTTAAATCGTATCTAAGAAATATAATAATTAAACCAGAATTCTTTATGATATTATATTCTATCAATAAATCATTAAAAAAGAATCATATGGATATTATTGTGTTAGTAATTAGTAATAGCAATAATTAATTTTTTTTTTTTAAAAAAAAGAATGGGTGGGAATCTCAATGGTGGTGTATTATATGGTGGATTATTATTTAAGAGATAGCGTGGTCCATCACTAAGACATAGTATCCCAAAGAAGCAACGAGAATGGACCGCTTCCTCCACTTAGAATCAAATCGATTATTTATAATATAAATTGTTTTCTAAAAGAATTCTATACTTCTAAATAGAGCTAAGAATTAGAATCGGCTCTTAAAAGCCTAAGGCCTGAGTAATAAAAACATTTATTTTTTAAAATTCAGCCTAAAAGTACTAGGATTAAAGCCGGTCCTATAGAGCTGAAAGTTATTTTTCTAAATTTTTATTTATTTTTTCTCCATTTTTTCCTATGAAATACAATTAGTAAATTATAACAATTAAAATTATAATTTATCAAATAAATATTATCAACAATAAATGTCGAAAACAACAAACAAACACTATCACTAATTCTTCATAATTTAAAGTAAACTATTATCCACAAATAACTCACGCAAAACATAAAAAGCTTACCACTAAGAAATATAAATACAAAGACTATCATTTTCATCTTCTTCGTTACTATCATCAATTTCAAAGACATTTGATTGTTCTTCACTTTGAATAGTAAGCTCGCCTTCACGAATTGATAGCTAGAGTAGCCTATTGAGAGTTGAAAATCTGAGATTGAAAGTCTAAAAGCAATCAGTCTATAGACGAGTGGTGACTGAATAGTAAGAGTGAAAGTTTGAGAATCTGACATTGAGAGTGAGTGGTGAGAGTTGAGACTTGAGAGTTGAGAGTTGAACCTTCAAAGTTGCTTATTGAATTTTTAGGGTTCTGCGAAAGCCATTCATTTCATTTAGTTACTCTCAATCAAGTTCCAAACAACCCAATAGTAATCAAGTTAACCGGGAAATAAAATAACAGGGTCATGGCCCAGCCCTTTTAAGCCCTTGACTATATAGGACTGGCCCTTTTAGACCCAACTTCATTTAAAGGCACTAATTTACAAGCCTAACCCTTAAGAAGCTGAAGTTTAAACGGGCCAATCCGATTTCTCATCTCTACTGCTAAATATATGCTATTTTTATAAGGGTAAGATGAACAACATGCACAAATATTTCAACACAAATATATATATTGGCCAAAATTTTAACACAAATATAAACTCACCGACCAGCAAGGCAAATATTTAAACCTTTAGGGTATTTTTTGATAGGGAGAAAAATGAGGAGAAAATAGGAGGAGAGGGAATACTAAGAAAAAAAAACTTTCTAAAATGGTAAAAAATTTACTAATTTTTAGAATTTTTCCTCATAATATTCTTTTCTCCTTTTTTTTCCATTCAAACAAGTTCCCTGCGAAGGGGGAAGCTGGTGCCACTTGAATGATGGGTAATAACATTTTTTTGGACTAGCCCTACATGAAAAAATTGCCTAATACAAACGACATCAAAGTAGTAGAATATTGTAACGTAGTAATTGCCTTTGTAAGCTAGTGGCATAAATGTTCCCTTATAAGTCAAGGGTCGCAGGTCCGATCCCTCTTGTTAGGCCATTAGTGTATTCCCCTTTAAATATAAAATACTCTCAAGGGGCAAAGTGTGGTAACACAATAACCTTTTTCAAGGTAACTTATAAATACAAAGCATGTTTTATACTTCTTCTGGTCCTTTTTATAAGAGCCTAAAATTTGAATTGTCTTGGTTTCTTTTACAAGAGCTTGGCAACAATTGTCCAAATATTTAATGAGGTTTTTCCATTTTTTCCCCTAATTAATTATATATATTACTTAATTAAAAGTTTGTAATATTTATATTCACTCTATTTTTCTCTCTTATTTTCCCTTCATAAATAAGGGCATGCTTGGTAAAAACAGTTTATTTCAAACATATATATTATTTTTAACTAACTTTAAACAATTTCTTAAACCGCTTAATTCAATTGTCAAGCTCTTATAAATAGAATGGGAAGGACTAAATACTAGAGTTTGACATATAAGTGAGATAAGGAAATCAATAATTTTTTTATTGGTAATATATAGGGAAAATCCCTTATAAAGAAATTTACAAGTACTGAAAAACAAAAAGTGCTCCCAATATTCATAATACTAGAGAAGTCTTAATGTCTGATTTATCCTTTTTAAAATTAAAAAGAAAGTTACACAAGTGCCCTTAACAAAATCATCTTCTTCATGCTTGGACAAAATCATCTTCTCCTCCAACAATGACGATGGTGGCCTCTTCTAGCAATGACAACTATTTTTCCAGCAACGTTAGCCTAAGATCTCTGATATCTACCACCATCTGCAGCTCTCCCATCAATTAAGGCTTACATCTTTTACAATTACTCCATCTCCCACATCAACACCGATCTCTGTATTCGTCTGAAAGTCTAGGCTGAACCCAAGAGAGGGTGAATTGGGTGAAGACAAAAATTCTTGCTATCTTTGAAATTCTTTTCACAATTGGTAGAAATTAGTTTGAATGATATTAAAGAGTTATAAAACAATAAACAATCATTCAAACATGTATGCTAGATATAAAGGAGTTTAAGGGAAGAGAAGTGCAAACACAAATTTATACTGGTTCGGTCCAACCTTGACCTACGTCCAGTCCTCAGGCACCTTGAGCTTTTCACTATTCTCCTTGTTTAACCAGGCACAAGAGACAAGCCTTTACACCCACAAGTTTATCCAGGTACTTGTGCAACCTTCACAATCTCCCTCGAAGACTCCCCTTACTACCCGTAAGGTTACAACCAATTTCCCACTCAAAGGTCACCCAACCTTGAGTATCTCTCAGAAAATATGGTTTAACAATACATCTTCTCTCAAAGAAGTGATTATGATAAACACTTAAGCATATTAGAAATCATCTCACACTCTAAATGATAAAGTAAGACAGTATGAAAAAAAGAGTGTGTGGGCAGATCTGAATTTCGGCATTATAACATTGTAAGCTCACTCCACCACCTTTTTGCGTTTTGAATCCAGCTCTATTTATAGATGAAGGTCTTCTAACCGTTGGAGAATAGAGCCGTTGTAAATGAAGACGTTGAGAGTTCAGTAGATGGAAAAACTAGCCGTTATTTCTGCTTTTTCATTTGACAGCTCAGCATTTTGGATCTTCATATAATCCCTCATTTGATCATCTGAAATGTGACCACAAATGATGTAAATGATGATAATAAATGTTATGAATCATTTGGGCAAACTTTTGGTTGATCTGGATCAGATTCAGGATTTTTGTTTATCTGATTTTTCTGATGCTTCGCTGTAAACTCGAGTATTGTCATGGATACTACAATATTGAACTTTTAGCATTACTTCAGATTCGTCTCTGTCTGCCCGATACTCGAGTTTTGCTTCTCATACTCGAATATTGAAGATCCATTAACGTTCATTACTCTATGTCTGAGCTATACTCGAGTATTCATTCATAAACTTGAGTTTTCAAGCTGTTCAGCACTTTGGTTGCTATCTGACTTGATATAGCTTCTAACTTAGCAAACCAATTATCCTCATATAGCTCATTGATCCTCCTTTTCACAGTAACAAGATTCAGCTCAAAGATCGTTGAATTTCATCTGTTATGATCTAATGTATGAAGCCTTGTTCTTGACCAACGTTTTTACGATGTTCTGAATTGTCAGTCAACTTTCGAGGACTGTATTTCTCTGGTCTGATCTTCATTTTTGTTGAATCAAATCTTGATGGAAAGCCTTATGAGTCTTCTTTCCAATTCCACAAATTTCAGCTCATTCCGATTTGTAGATTGTGGTGTTAACATTTAATCCAATTTTAGAAATTCAAAGCTCTTTGATCTGATCTTCTTTGGACTTGAAACTTTGTCAAAATAACGCATTGGATGTCTAGTTTCAGCCAAATTTGATTTCACCTCAATCCGATGTTTGGTTCAGGAGATACCATTAATTTACCAGACCTCGCCCATTCTGATCGTAGAACAGAGGTGAGCAGAGTTGCTGTTAAGCTCTGATACTCGAGTATTGTCGAGACAAGAGAGCCAGAGACGCTGAAAAACTCCCAATACTGCAGTATATAAGTTTCATACTCGAGTATTGACTCCTATACTTAAGTTTTGACTCTTTGACGTCTAAATCGTGGTTTTCCAAACCACAATTTCCAATACTACAGTTTTCTCATCCAAAATCAAATTTTGGCTTTAAGCTTGTATACTTGAGTATTGACCTAGAAACTCGAGTATTGACTACCATTACTCAATTTTCACTGTCTTTAACCCTGAATTGGCCCTCTCCAACATCTACTTGATTGTAGACACTTCTCTAATCAATCTTGGAACATGAATAATGATATCTTCAGCAAATTATTCCTTTTTCAAGTTCCATCTTGATCAATTTCTACATCTTCTTCATTCTTCAATATCCATAGAGCCAAGGCTATACTGAACCTCTTCTAAAATCTCTTGTGTCTTCTCTCTGTTTTCCCATCTTTTGATCATTCTTTATTCTATCCATCAACTTCTTCTTGATCATCCTTCATAAGAAAGCTTGAGCTGATCTTGGATAATGATGATCCATTCAATAGACTCTTTCTTCAATGATTTCTCCTCTTCTTCTTTTTCTCCTCTTCCTTTTCTTTATCCTCATCTACATTAAATTCAAGAATTCATCAATGGAGGAAGATAAACATATTACTCAATCTTTTTGCTTTGAATAATGGCATATGTATAAGTCATCATCAAAACTAATTATATCCAATATTGTCAACCCATATTCTACAATCTCTCAAAACTGACTCGATTTGCCCTATCTATTTGTCAACCCATTTCAAGATTACGGACCAGGGCATCTAAAAAAATCTCTCCTGCAAAAAAGTTGAAGACGGTGACGAGTTCTTATGCCAGGAATCAATTGTGGCATTGTTCTAGAACTTGACCCAACTTGGTGTTCTTCTCACTACGACAATTCTTGGGTCTAAGCTCTTCCTCCATAAGTTGGTTGAAGAACCTAGCCACAGGTTTCTTACTAATGAATCTCTGCTTAATTCTTCAGTATAAGATTAGATTCAAAGCTCTAGAACAAGATTGATCCCCCTATAACTTTGAGCCCTTCCTTGTTTTTTTGGGTATGGCCTTTATCTTCTTTCTTCTTTTCCTATTAGTTCCATAATATTCATTTTCTTTGCTTGAGTAAATGGTGAGTGGGTGGTGGTGGGCCATAATCTTTTATTCGGACAAAAAAAATTATCATTTCATGATCTTGTAGCAACATATATCATTGGTTTGTGAAGTTTCATGGCATACTCAATTAGAGTAAAAAGATTACCAGCAATAACTATAATGCTATCACCACATTGTGTTTCTTGGTACTTGATGAGAAACTCGCGTGCTTTGAACTTATTTAGATACTTTTTTTGGGCTTTCGTTTTCTCATGTTACATGGGAAAAAAAGTTTCCTACACACACATAAAATGGTGGGACCCACATATACATATATGAAACATATATGTATATGTGAGTCCCACCATTTCATGTGTGTGTGCCATGAGAAAATGGTTTTCCTACGACATGAGAAAATAGTTTTCCTACAACATGAGAAAATGTTTTCCCTTTGTTTTTGCTCAAAACTTATTTTGATACATCACACAGGGTGTCTGCGACATATTGTAAGATCATTAGTTCATATGGGGAATTCTGTAACATCCCAGTTTTAATTTATAATAATTAAGTGTTATTAGGATATGATTTATCAAAAGTTTAGAGAATATCTAAAAGAAAAATTAATAGTTGAGGGAAAAAATAAATTTATTTTTATATAATATAATAATATATGATATAATGATATATTATTATATTCTGTTATAATATTATATAATGTTACGTTGGCAGCGTGAATATCATATTCTCGTGGAAGTACTGCTGCAATGAGGGGATAAAATTATATCTAACTAGCCAAGGGAAATTACATCCAAACACCCATTCTCCATCCATTATATAAATAGTTAAATACACATAGGGGTGGATCCTTGATTTTTATTAAGGGGGCACCATGAGGATTCGGGGGTAGCACCCCCCAATTTTTTTTAAATAACAAAAGTATATTATAATAAAAATAATTATAATATCATCTTTGTATGCCTTATTTTTTGGAATTCCGTTATAATTATCTTATTAGCAATGCTATCAAATACATATTTTTCAATATAAGGCACTAAATAATCATTCAACCATTCATCTCCCATCCGATTATGAAGTGTAGTCTTAATGTATCTCATAGCTGAAAATGCTCTTTCCACAGATACAATTGCTACCGACAATGTTAATGCTAACTTTACCAATAAATAAACCAAAAAATATACAAAATATTTTTTTTTCTACCATCCTCTTAGCAAAATCAGCTATTCCACTCAAAACCAAAAAATCAGGATCACTTTGCACATCAACAATATACTTGTCGAGATGATATTTAAGCATGACAAGATCATTCAAATCAAAATGTGAAGGATAAAAGCCAGAAAATTCACACAACTTATTCTTGTCAAATGCTGAGAAAGAGTTGCACGGATTTAAACATGCCATGCATTCCAACAAATTTGAACTAACTTCACTAAAATGATCATTCAACTCTTTAAATTGAGTATCTACCCTGCATATAATATGTCAACCTTAAAGTGATGCAGATGAGTAACTAGTCCTCTATATTTTGTTATCTCTTGTAATGCAAGTCAACTTTCTATATTAGGGATATCTATATTATGTTTTATACAAAATTCAGAAGTGTTGCCCCCCAAGTGAAAGAAAAACAAAATTGAAATGGGGGGGGGCATTGGATACAAATTCCCCTTCCTTCTTAGTTCTTCCTAACCTATAGATCAGAAAAGCAAAAAAAAAAAAATGAAATTCAAGGAGGGGATTCCCCCCCCCCCAAACCAACTACTACAAACGTGGTTCCGTCTTTGAATACACACCCACACACTTTCAACACGCACACGATCGCAGGAGGAGAGAGTGAGAGAGAGAGGAAGAATTGTTTGGTAATGAAGTTTTTGATGTCCCATCAATAGATGATCCAGCTGTTGTTTAAGAATAAGCGAATGAAGGAAAAATCCTAAAGAATAAAGCTACTATGAAGATGTTAGAATTAAATTCATGGCCGAATTTAGAGAATCTAATTGAGAGTTTTGGAGTAACTGATCTTGTGTGATTCTTTCTAAGCTTGAAATATAGGTAACCTTATTTATTCTTTAATATACTACTAAATTATATATATATATATATATATATATATATATATATATATATATATACACGTGTGTGTATGTGTTTTGGGATATGTTGTACTTATGAAGGGCTTGATTTGAAAGTGTATATTTGACTAAGATTGTTATTGATGAGATGAGAAACTTTTCAAATGTGGTTCTGTGTATTAGAACTCATGGTTATGTATTTTGGAACTTGTTTAAGCATGCTTATATGTTATATATGATGAAAATATAATTTAGTTTAAATTAACATTATATGTTTTAGATGATATTATTTGTTATCTTAAAGATAATTGGGGATGGATTATTTGATAAATCTTGTTTGGAACTATACTCTTATTTGGAACTTGTATATACATGTCAATATTGTAATTTTTGTCATTGACGCATATGCATAGTTGTGGAGTTGTGACAGGTTGAAGTAAAGAAGAATTTTTATGATTAGATCTCTTTATGCTATCACCCGGTGTACAGTGTACGGTACTTGTCAAGGCCCCTTATTTCATATTTTCCTTTGACTAAGTTTGGAGTTGGAGACGTATGACACCTCCTAAGTTATGTTCAAGGAAGGGAGCCATAGTCTAGACTTAAGCTGATCTATACCTTTAGCCGGGTATATATTAAGATCTTGTGAGCTTAGGACAATCCAGTTAAATGGATGAATTTTTGTTGGAGTATGTGTCAACCTATGACTCTTGTCAATGGTATAAGGATGGACGGTGATATAAGGAAGGCATATTTCATATTGCATAATTGTATAGTATAATGTGATATCACTTGTGAAAGATCTTTGGAAAATGAAATGACGTTCCATAGTTTTGGAACCTTTTGGGGAGGGAATTTTGTTGACCAAATCGCGAATGAATTTGTGAAAGGTTTTTATATTGATAATATTAATAAATTGTTATGAGTCGAACTTGATTTTGAAACCGTATGTTCTCGATCTTAGTTTACATTCATATTTTTGAATAACTAATGGTTATAGAGATTTTTGGATCTTATGATTACTATTTTTTTTCAGGAGATTAGTAGGGAGAAAGGGAAGACACCAATGAAATGAGTCTTGAAGGCTCTTTTATGTTCCTAAGCTCATGTTATGTTATTTGTATTTGCTATGATCCTAAGACTTCCACATTTTATTAACTCTGAAATATTTTAAAAATTTATTTTGACACTGAAATTATTTTGTCAATATTTTGGGAAATTAATTTGTCCATGTAAAAATGAGTTTTTGTTGACTGACAATATTTCAAATACTTTCATTAAGTAATTTGTTGTTGAATTTGAGGTGTTACAAATTCAATCTAATAAACTAGAACATGAAAAAGATGTTGTGCAATTACAGGTTTTGAACATGGATTAACCACTCTACCAAAAGAATCATTCAAAATTGTCAGTTCACTAGAAAAGTAGAACTTGTGCAACATGAAGCTAAGAAGAAACAAGAATAATGCTTAAATGATGACAAGAGGAAAAGACAAGCTGCACAATTGGTGATGTTTTTGCCCAACCATGAAAACAAGTGATGAGCAAGTTGTGAAACCCTCGAATCTTCATGTTAAAATTTATTATTCGGGCAAAGAAATGTAAATGATTTTCACATTAACACTACATGAAACAAGCTAAGTGAAAGTTTTATCTTAAAACCTTATATAAACTTGGAAAACCCTTATCAAAATAGGAATCAATATATTATTATTATTATTGCAAGTGGTGATTTTTTAATTGTAATTTGTGAAAATCTTATCGAAACTTGTGAAAATTAACTATATTTGACCTTGTGAATATGTTATCAAAAGTAGGAAGCATTACTTGATTTGATTAAGAAGAAATCTAAGAGTGAAATTATTTGGCCTCATGTTGTTCAATAGCATAATTATGAAATTTATGATGTTTTCCTCTTACATTCTTGTTTTTTTTTTTTTGGTTTCCTTACCTAATGAAAGTGTTAATGTCAATGTGAGAAAAGAAAGGATTGTTGTGTATATGTGATGATATGGTTGAGTCATTGGGACACTGATTTTGTGTCAAAATAATGTAAATGTATAGTTCTGAATTTTTTTTCCTTTAAATTTTTCCTTCAAGTGTAAGCACATATTGAAGTCTAAGTTATTTGCAGGACGATATTAAACAATTAAGGAGCAACATAATTTGATGATTAGTCAATCATTCATTGAATTCACATCGTGAGATTGCTTTAGAGCTCATTCCACGTTCAAAAAACACCACCAAATTAATGATCATTAACTTATCTTAGTCGTTAATCGGGAAGTGTAAAGGGAAAAGTTTTCTTCCTTATTATGTAAACACTTGTTATGTTTATGTATATCCTGGTATTGGAAGTGTCATATTTTTGAACCCTTATTAGATTTATGGATGCATGTGACTGTAAAAACTTGTGATTTTCGAACATCTCAAATGTGTTTTGCAAGTTATGATAAACGTTTGTCAAGGTAGAATTTGGTTTTCACAAATCTCCATAAGAATTTCACAAGTTGTTTAAGTAATTTTACAACTTGCAATCCAAATTCCCTATGGATTAAACTGGTTTTCCCAAATTTAAATGTGTTTGTCAATTTCATATTAGCATTTCATAAATTCTCAAAATAATTTTACAAGTTGCTTTAGTATTTTCGCAACTTAGAATCCAAATTCTCTAGAGAGTAAACTAGTTTTCTTAAATTCAAATAAACATTTCTCAATTTAGAATTATATTTTCACAAATTCTCATAAGAATTTTACAAGTTGCTTTAATACTTTCGCAACTTACAATCTAAAGTCCCCAAAAATTAAACTAATTTTCCCAAATTCAAATAAGTTTTTATCAATTTAGGATTATGTTTTTGCAAGTTCTCATAAAAACTTCATAAGTTGCTTTAGTACTTTCGCAATTTACTTATCTAAACAGTAGTAAGGCCATGACAATAGAATTGTATTATCATATTCAATGACAAGTGGATAGTATAGTATCATTGTTCTTCTACCCTATACATTACTTGCAAACTAATGGGGTGTGTAATTACATACTAACCCAAAGACCATGACAATATATTCATCAAAATAACAAAACAACTCCTTTACGCAACTTGACCTAATATTTCCATCCATTTTGTTAAGTGCCCTGCAACAAATATATCAGCAAAGCATCAATTCACCAAATTTTTTGTTTCATCGGTTCAGAAAAACAAAACTAGAACCCCACTTCAATATTTCACAAATTCACATTAGGGTCTGTCAATTTTAGAAAACCAATTTTCTACAAAATCCACCCTCTTTTTTTTTTTTTTTTTCCTTCACCCTCAAACCTCATACTCACATAATGTACCATCACAACCTTCTATCACCTTCACCCATTATCAACATTCATCCCCCTCCAATCAAAATACCCAGCAACAAAAAAATGTCTCTCACCCAAATGAAGATGAAAAAGCTCATATATAGGATTTTCTTGTTAAGAGAAGCACATTGTAGAGTAAAAATGGCATACCTCTCTTTCTTTAGACAACTCCAGCTCCGATTTTCCCTCTATTATCGCTCTCTTTGTGCCATCATTATCTTTCTCAATTTATTCTTTTCAATTTTTATCTAAGAGCCAATTGTACATTTCATTTTAATATTTAAAATGACCCCACAAAAATTTATTTAAGATTATGCATATTCACAACATCTATTTATCTTCTTACATTTAAAGTTCTCTTAATATATATATATATTTATTGATGATGTGAATTTTTTTTTTTAAAAAAATTGTAATAGCACCGATATAACATTCATCATGAATGGGAATGTGATGGAGAAAAGAAGAAAACTTTAATTGAAGGAGGCATAATGATTAATGCCTAACACATAGGCATAGGCATAGGCATAGGAATAGGCATGGATATGATTTTAGCATCACCACCTAATTTCATTCCCCCCGATGGTCCCATTCACATTATATATACCTCTATTGGACCTCTTGGATTTGGATTGTAGCATATTCCCTCGCCTTGCATTTCAACTTTCTCTGTTTTTTTCTTAATTATAGTCACTTTATTGGAGAAAAAAGTACAAAAATTAAATATTAACAATATGTAATTTTTTTATTTTTTATCCAAAAAAAAAACATTTATTTTATTTGATACATCATATGGATGTATGGCTAAATGATCTAAGTTTCAAGTACCACACCCACAAGGCTAAATACAATACAATGGTGTGAGTTCAAACCCTCTTTAAATGGTACCATGAGACGGTGAGTTATGGTAAAAAAAAAACAAACAAAAAGGATATCATTTTATTTAATATAATGCATGATGACATGTAATAACTTATGATTAATTAAAATTCAACGTAAAAATCTTTCTAAATGAGAAAAAATTAGGGAGGAAAAATATTAGAAGTAAAAACTCTTAAAAATAGTAGATTTTAAAGTTTTCTTTTTTAATATTACATCTCATTTATTTTCTTCTCATTTTTCCCACGGTCTACACAGAGGCAAGAGGATTTTTTTAATAGAATCTAGAGCTTACTTGTTTTAAGTTTTTTAGAGGATATTTGAGTGTTTGCTTGTTGCTCTTTTTCTCCTTTCATCTTCACTAGACTGAATATTTCCAAACATTTTATAAAAATTTAATGAGCATTAACATTTAATTTATAACCATGAGATAATATAAACAATATCTGCTTCATATAATATTTACTTCTCCATTGAGGCATCAACAGCTGCAGCCTTACTATATAATCCAAACAAATTAGCAATAATAGATCAAAGATTAATAATATTCATAAAGCCACTCAAATTAAAGTGCATGCTTTTCAAGGGCATATTTTAGGCATCGCAGGAACAGCAGACAGAGGTAATTCTCTCTTTGAAAAATTTTTAGATGTTGCTTTCACCAAAAGAGAAAGGGAAAAATGATATTACTAGTGATTAATTAAAAAGGAAATGTTCACTTTTAAAGAAAAGCAGATCTGTTCCCTGTACATAACAGCATTTGTATTTAATAATAAAAAAAACAATAATCAAATTATTTAGTTTATTATATTATAATCTGAATATGTTAACATTATGCATGTATAATGTTACTTGCAGGTTACAGAGTGGTTTTGCATCATATTTATACTATCATTTTTTCAGAAGCATTTAATTCTCTACACTTTTTTTTTTTTTTAACTTATAATGATAGATATATGTGTTTCAAAGATATCATATAACATATGCGATAATAATTAAGTAATTTATTTAACTATTTTTTTATATTAACATTCGGTATCCAGTTCGAGGTTGTGGCTTCCTCTTCTAACACAAGTAACTCCTCTCTATGGAATTTGAACTCGAGACTCCCGAAGGATTTATCAAGATCTTACATTACTAAACCAACTTTATGTTGGTTAATTTATTTAACTTTAATCTCTTTAAATTAGTCAACTACATCTTAGATCAATAATAGTAGGAGGTAACAGTAGAGAATGTAATATAATAAAATGATGGTTATATAACATTTGTTTAGTATAACATCAAAGATTCACATATAATAAAATTTACAGTCTTCGTAGAAAAAAATGAAAATAAATGTGAAATAAACTTTTCAACTCTTTCAAGGCTAAAATGGAGTATATCGATATCCATTTATTGATCCATGCAAGCTTGAATTTGGATCAGATAGCTTAAGTTATGTGATATGTGAATTACTTGATTTATTGTAATATATTAAAATCGAAGTTATATAGAATTACTTTACCGTATTAATTAAACACTTAAATGACATAGTATTAAAACCCAACCCGATTTAATGGGTCATACTAGTGAACTAGTCCCTTAACTAGGTTCAATTAAGAGTTTTAAAAGATGTCGGTCGGGATGAACTTTTTTTTTCCCCTTATTGAATCTGAAATGACATTATTTTAAAATTAACAAATAGTAACCAATTAAATTTATGTTTTACTAACTATGATTTGTTGGATAATATATAATTTATACATAAATATTTAAAAAATATACTTGTGGACTAATATTTTTCATCATTTAAATATTATTTCAGTTATGACTTATTTAATTCTGAAATTATCTCAGTTTTAACCAATACACTCTTAAAACATTATTTCAATCAAGTTATTGACTGATCCAATT
Source organism: Acacia confusa (assembly GCA_037074495.1). Taxonomy (NCBI): domain Eukaryota; kingdom Viridiplantae; phylum Streptophyta; class Magnoliopsida; order Fabales; family Fabaceae; genus Acacia; species Acacia confusa. The sequence continues at coordinate 18,222,957 of CM073511.1, forward strand.
TTCAATGACTTACTTAAATAACACAATGAACGAATGGAATTTGACCAGACACCCATAAAAGGCATTGAGTGAGATGATGGAATCCCAAAGGGGGTGACATGTGTCATGAAATCCTTGTTTTAGTGTTGCTGATGTGGAGGTCCCTCTCTCAAAACAAATGTTTGTGTGACACGTGTCATGGATTTGCAAATAGGCAAAACAAATGTTTTCTTTTGTTTTCTTCCATTTCCAGGTTTGAGTGGATCATTAGCTTTTAGCCTTACACCATTCACAGGTGATCTGATATGCACATTACAGCCAAGCCTCTGTTTTTTAGGGCCAATGCAGAGAGAAAGGAGAACATGATAACACCAATTTTATGAACCAATATGGACAACATATTAAAGAACCACATTCAAGGAAATTAGATTCAGCTATAAATGAAATTTAAGCATATGTTTTTTTAATCATAAATGATATTAAGAGATCAACAAAATTTTAGAACAAAGCCAGTCATTGTTGTCAAATTAACGAGTTGAATTTTTGAGTTTACCTGTTTTTTACGTTTGTAACTTATAAAATCGTGTTGAGTCATAGGTAAATTCGGTTAAACAAAAGAGTTTACACATTGAGTTTACCTTTTTCATATTTCTATCTTACAATTATATTAACTTACTTTTAAGCTTATATTAACTTTTTCAATTTGATTATACTTTGGCTTTAAATATGAAATTTCTTTGTTAAATTTAATAAATTATAAATGTTAGTTGGACTTAACTTCAATCTTAGATTTAAAATATATTTAAATCAATTTTTTTTTTCATTTTATTTATATTTTAAATATTTAATTATACACTATTAACACATATCTAATAATAAAAGTAAATTCTTACTAGTCTACTATATGAGTTCAGGTACAAGTTTATGCTTTGACAACTGTTAAAGACAGCTAATCCAGATTTTGTGTTCTAGATCAAAAGGAATCGGCAAGACTTTATTTTGGATCAACAATGGATTTTATAATTTTATTACACTCTCTACATCAAACGTGGAAAAAAAGCTTTCAAATTGAGAAAGGGATTGATTTTATTTTTTTAATTAAAGTGGGCAACGTGGCTCAAAGTCTGATAAGTAGGCCCACCAAAATGGCAATCAAAATCACTCTCTCACCGCCCTACCCACCATTTTTGATTCTATTATATCCGAGTAACACGCAAAATTAATGCTTAATAGTTAATAATAAGATAATCCTTTGGGAGAAAGTGACCAAAAAAAAAAAAAAAAACACTCCTAATCCACTTATCTCAATTCAAAATTATGAAATGACTTGATCACTATGAAGTTACTAAAAACTAATTCAAGATTAAATTTCGAAGCATGATAACCTAAATGCCCATAATTTGTAATTTGAAAAACCAAATAACAATTGTTTAACATTTTTTTTATACAATTTAAACGTGTGCACACATACAAATATGTCACATATATACATATATATAATAACAGCACAATCATACAAGTTGTGGGGCATAGCTTTGTCATTAATGCAGCTTAATAATAATATAAACTTAATATATACAATATTGATTCATACACGCCAATATTTGTGAAACTTATTTATTCTAAATTAATAATGTTATAACCTAAGTTGTCTTTGTGGAGATTGAATATACTGATGGTTGCTTTCTTTGATTGAAATATTCTCTATTACTTTACATGTATGTTTTTCTGGGGAGAAAAAACAGAAGGTATTTTGGGATAAGATTTTAAAATTAAACTAAAGTGGATGATATTTTTCATTGGAAAGTTTGTATATATTTTAATAAAAAATGTAAATATCTGTACTTATAATTTTTTATTTGCTAAAGTGATGAAAGTATTATCTTTCTTCAAAATAGAAGATTTTATTGAATGGTATATTCTTTTTCTTCAACCCATTTTACCATCTACTTGGATCAATCACATCACATCAACAAATCAACATATAGAATTGAAATATTTCCAATAATTAAGATTTAAATTTAACCAAAAACCCAAAAAGTAAATTATAGTTCTATGAACTTTCATGGTTTTTGTTGGATAGGATGATATGTGGCACACTTTAGCATTAATAAGGCACTATATATATCAATGGTGATGGTTTAAAAAAAAACATAACTAAAATGGATTACAAGTTTTGTATTTTTGTGAGACAAGGATAAGTTTTGGGGTTGGTGGTGTTGCCATTTGAGCATCATAATTAATTAGGTTAATTGATTACATAAATGAAGCAACAAAAGGGAATCTTATATAGAAAACTGACAAAGAAAGGGTTTCACAAAAGTCCAAATTGACACATACTTGCACACAAAGTGAGCAAATAGAAAATTATAAAGTTTTTTTTATTATTTTCCTTTTTTTAAAATAAATTTTAATAAGTTGATCTGTTCATTCATTCATTGATTGATGCATGTTGATAATGGGGAAAAATAGGCAAAAGGATTTGAGAAGGCGTATCCTCTTTGGTAAGTATGAGAGAGTTCCACTAATGCACACAATGTGTTGGTGCTTTGTCCCCTAAAGATTCAACATTTCATCCATCTTGTTTCAATTCACCAACCCCACCTCTTTATTCCTTTCAAATTTTCAATCTTTTGTCTCTTTCTCATCAATTTTTTATTTCTTTTATCTGATACACACACTCACTTGGATGCTTTTTATAAGATAAAAAATAACTAAATATGGTTAAAATTGATTAAATAAAATAAATTATATAAAAAGTGTACTTAATTAAGGAAAAAAACTTCATTCATTTATGCAATCAATACTGATATTTTAGAGTGAAAATTATAAATTTGTGGGGGCAATGGATTAGAGGCTTATATTTAGAAATAAAGTAAACCATTGTTTAACTCTTATATTTAGTATCAGTATCATTAGATTTATATATGTTTACATTTGCTTTAGGATATTTAGTTGAAAAGAGAGATATATATCTGAGCATAAAAGAGAGAGAGAGAGAGAGAGAGATATATATATATATATATATATATATATATATATATATATATATATATATATAAATCGCTGGGATGATTAGTTTCCTACGCGGATTAAGATAAATGTTACCAAGTGAGATGTTATTACTTATCTTCTTTTATGATATATATATATGTATATATATATATGATACTAATTAAGATGATTGTTTTTTTTTTATTATTTGCTACCGGATGAGACAATGGTTCTTTCACAGAGTTATATTATTTGTTTTATGTGGCTTATTTGAACTCTTAAAATAATCCCCCCCCCCCCCCCAAAAAAAAACCTTGCACATTTTCAAGTTTTAACATTATGCCCATACCTTTTAATTATTTTTTATTTCATATAATTTTATTTTTAATTTAAATCCTTTTGGATTATGAGATTAAATACATACCTAAAAGGGGGGTCAATCCTAAAAGATTAGCCTTTTTGGGAGGAGAGCCTTTGAACTTATAAAACTCACTCCACTTATAAGGCGGTCTAATATGGAACTCATAACAATACACACCTATGGAGAGGAGGTTAGAACCCTGCGTGAGTAGCCCTTCTGTAAACATTGGGCTTTCAACCAAAAAAAAAAATCAATTTGATGAACATAAGTTTAGAGGGAAAACCCATCAATTCAAAGAAAGAAACTAATCCAAAAAGACGAGTCTATTGAGAGAATTTCCCAATCTAAGACTTGTAACATTGCCACCCCTTTAAGAGGGGATGTCCTCAACGGCTCCACACAATGGCAATTCACTTGCCACTTCCCCCCTTGAAAGGAAACCAAAGGCCTTACAAAACATTATTTTAAGGAAACTCATCTGATGTACAATTCATTACAATGCACCCCCTCCAAAGGGGACATCTCAACAGCTTCACACTACAATGCTTTACTCAGCCTTTCAGCAAGAACACTAATGTAATGATTATGGGTTAATGTTTCTGCCTCACACTACAACGCTTTACTTAGCCTTTCAGCAAGAACACTAATGTAATGATTATGAGTTAATGTTTCTACCTTTGAGGTAGAAACATTTTATCTGCTTCACAAACATAAAAGTGAGTGGGTCCCAATATTAAGAGAAGAGAGAGAAAATATTAATAGGACCCACTTACTTTTATGTAAGTAAGGCAGATAAAATGTTTCTGCCTTAAAAGCAAAAACATTAAACCCAATGATTATAAGTCTAAAAGAAAGCTCATCCCAAAAAACTAACATATTGGGAGAGTCTCTTGAACTTTAAACTCCACACCACTCCTCAGGCTTCCAATGTGGAACTCATAATATTATTGTCACCCCCATTTGAGAGCCGATGTCCTTAATACTCCACACCACAACAGTTCACTTAGCTTCTTGTTGGTTAAAACTCTCCTTAGGTAGGCCTCTCCATAAACATCAATCTCTTAATAAAAACACCAATGTAATAACCATAAGCTCAAAATGAGAGCCCATTCCCAAAAATAACATTGGGGGAATTATAAATCACACTCAAACTTATAATATCTATTACAGTGTATTAAGTCCAATAAGACTCAAAAAAATTGTCCAAATACTTTTGAACCGAAAAAATTTTCCAATTACTTTTAAACCCACGTGATCCTATTGAATTCTAATCAAAATGTTATCATGATCCAATTCTTTTTAGTTATTTCACTTCATTCTAATCTATCCATAACTATATATTTAAATACGTACAATTTTTTCATGAATAGTGAAAAAGAATAACTTATTTGGCAATGAAAGACATAAGAACAAAAAAAAATATTGTAACAATTTTATATGGTACAATAAATAAGTAATTATAAAAAAAATTCATATTTATATGCATATTCTTTTTGATTCATTAAATCACTTACTATAAGTTGAATTAATATCAATTATTAACAATAAGATTTTTTTTGGGGTAAAATATTAACAATAAGTTTGTGTGTAATAGCATGGTTTATAACTCAAACTTAAGTAAAATGGACTAGCCTAACCTGCATGTCTATATTATATAACTTTAGGAAACAGTTCTTAGGCCCTTTTGACTGGGCTTTTGCTTAACAATAATGCAATGTGTCATTCAGCCTTGGAGTTCATGTTCTACAAACTTTAGTTGTTTTTGGGGGATCTAAAATCCATGTATATTTTTTTGGGGAAACCATGAAAACATTGAACAATATGATTGGTGTCACTTGGGTTGGGTTTGAGCCTCTTGTGGACGATCTTCTAGATCCATTCAATTTTTGGGTCTAATCCCATCTTCTTGATATGAATTTATGCAACAACTAATTTCCTCTTTGATCATTGCCAATTAGTTTTTGTCCCTTGATTTTGCAAAAAGGACATATCAATTACGATTCAGTTTCTAAGAATATCAATTTTCAGATTATTTGTTATCATTAAGACTAATAACCAATTGGATAATAGTCAGAGATTTAATTCTTAACTCATTTAAATTAGTAAATAAAAGGAGACTTATGTAGACAAAATTTGCTCATTTACCTTGAATTAGCAAAATTGGAAAGAGTGAGGTGTCCATGTCACAAAATCTTCAACGACAAGGCTGCAAAGAATATATATAAGGAAAAACAAAGCATACTTTCACTCAATGAAACAACACCAAAATTTATAAAGACATCATACAAATAACAATCTTTCCATGGCAAGATATCTTCTATCCCCAAAAAGCCTTAATCCAATCAATTTCGTACCAAAATATAAATATTTCATATTGTCCAACAAAGAGGGATGAAAAAAGTTGTTATTGACAACTATATAAGCAACTTTTACAATTATTGAACATGTATTGACGACAACATGTACAGTGCTCTAAAGTTGTTAATATTGTTCATTTAGTGATAAATAACTTTGTTCTGTAGGGTGAAAAAGAAGAGGTTTAAAACTGTACTTTTATGTTTGGAATTAATATTATTTGTAATTTGGTGATTTCAAGGTATCTAGTTGCCATTAATCCTGTTAATTGGAACTTGGTTGTAATTTTCTTTATATATAAAGTGGAATATGTAAGAAAACATGTTCAATTGAAAATTACAATTTGGACCAAAAAACTTCAAAATTACAAGATTATATATATGAATAGAAGGTTTATTATAACAAGCAAACCCCCTCCCCCCCACCTCTCCGCGATGCACGGGTGCAACAATTTCATAACATTAAAACACATTCAAACATTTCACTCATCTAAATGATTAAGGAATTGAATAATACAAAGAGAAACATAAAGTAAATAATTGGATTTCAAATCTATAACACAAAATATAAGTAGTATCACAAACCAAAACCACAACATGGACCATAACCACATCAGTCCTTGTAGTCTTATATATCTTCTTCAAGCAGGACATCCCCTTGTGTGTTGCGCGATGCAATAGTTTGGGAAACTTATAGGAAATGTTGAACGTAAATTCTTTACAATACGCAAGTAATTGACTTAAGAAAAGAATTGAATTTGAAATGGATTGAATGAGGGGGTTGAACTATTTTAAACTTAGCAATATATGTTGCATCTCAAAAACATCATCAAAAGGACATGAACATGGTAGACATCAAACCACATCACCTTTTGAATATATTGAATCAATGGGAAATATGTTTCAATTGTTACTAAGACATTTCTAAATATTTCCTTGTATACGACATTGGTAGCTGTACATTTTCCACCATTTGCAACATCTTGTATAAGAATTTTAAGACCAGCAATATTGGCGACACTTTATAAAGCAATATATAATTGTCCATGTGTGAACACTGGCTTCGACAAATATAACCTAACATTTTGTAATGACTGACCCTAACTCTTGTTAATTGTCATTGAAAAAGACAATGTAATAGGAAACTACTGTCTCTTCATCCTGAAAGGTAGGCTATTATCTGAGGGATTCATGTCAATCCTGTGGATCAAAACCTTTTGATTTGGATTCGACCCATTTAGTGTTAATCATTCAATGACATTCTTCCCAAGATGTGTGACACGTAGTCTAGTTCCATTACATAAGCCAACAGATTGATCTATATTCTTTAACAACATTATAGGTATGCCAACATTGAGTATAATGTACCTAATCATGTTGAATATTGTATAGTCATATCAGAGTAATGTACTTACATGACAATTAGACTGAAAACACATGTATAAGTGTGTTTGCATTGGGGAATGTTTTATAAATATATGAAAAAGCAGTAATATAAAGAGTCTAAATTTTTTTAATATGGAAGACAGTAACTATTCATACCTACCAAGGTATGGTCACTTTTGGGCAATGTACTTTTTAAGTTATAATGTAAGAAACGGGAAATAAAAATAACAAAAAACAAAGCTCTTAGCCATAAAGTAAGTAACCCCATCTCCTTACATAAGACTGAGGTTGAAGAAGTAAAGTTAAGTGAATGCATTGTTTATAAAAAAGGAATGGCATTGGTAATATAAACGTTGATCAAAATGGCATTTAACAAGATTTGAATTTTCACTAATCAGTAATGGCATGACCACTATAAACGGTGGTCAAAATGGAGCAATAGTAAGGAAGACACGAGAATAAATGAAGCAGACTAACATATCAATATGAAGGCATGAAGATAAAATGCAGCTCTAGTGAGTTTGACAAAGGTTCACTTGCTGCAAGTGAATTGGGTGAAACTTACAAAAGTAAGAAATCACGCAGACCTTCATTGACCGGCCATCCAAAAAAATTGAGAACCAAAAAACTAATTAGAGGATGGCAGAAGTATTGAAATAGTCCCGAGGTAGCATTTCAATGTTTTAATGAAACCATGTAGTGAATTTCAAGGAAGGGAAATTTGTAGTTCAGTTACATAAGAGATAATTAAAGAATATTTGAGATTAACCTGGGAAGTATATGCATAATGGGTAGCCGAAAAAATTTGAATACATATAATAGATTAACCTGGGTGACATTAAAAAATTCATGTCATAACCTGCTCATGGATGCATAAGAGGGTGACGAAGACAAATGCAGGTAGACACAAAGAATCTGGGAAATATAATCTTTGTAGACTGAAAACAAATGCAGGCAGGCACAAAAAGGTCTAGGTTATCAGCAAACATGGAAAATAAGTTTTACCACTACAGACCCAACAGTTGAATTATACCCCATGAAAGCTCTCCTATGCTTTATCAATTAATTGAGAACCTGCCAATCAGCAAATAGAGTTTAGTAGCTGGAAACTAAATATTGAACGTTAAAAAGCAAATATTGATAAAAAAAACAATGTTCAATAACCAAGTAAACATACCATATTTCTCTCCATCCCTTTGTCACTCTTCTACCTAATTCAGCACTAGCTTTAGCATACCAAGCTGAACACTGTATCTTCAAAGCTATTTGACCAACAAAGCAAAATTTATATAGTTGATCATCTTTACAATTCTATCATATAGGAAATTGCTTTCCTTATTTAAAAAATTTTCAATGTAACTCAATTGAACTCTAATCCATGTTTAAATAAAGGAAACAGCAAGACCATGAAGTTGAGAAGAACTTATGATTAGTTCAGTTAAAGAAGCAATCCAGTTTGATAATCTTGATAAAAAAAAAAAAAAAATCAGATAAGGAAAACACATACTCGTCCATAGAAGCACCAAGATAATTCAAACAAATCAATGAGTTAGGATTATGGTATACCTGAGAAGCCATGAATAGACAATGTAATAACTAAACTCACCATATTCTAGAGCCACAATTTCCTTTGTGTTCTTCTTGATCAGCAGATGCTGCTTTCCAGCTCTCTTATGCACTATTTTTCCTCGACCAGTCACCGTAAATCGCTTTGCTGATGCCTACAAAAGCGAAATTCATGAAAATTAAAAAAATTAACACGGATGCAATCGAGAATTACGCCCAGACATCATGAATTGAAGTAGACACAGTGAAACCCCCAAATCACAAAATAAAAGACCTAGTGAGTTTTCATTTTGTATCCTTTGGCTGATACGACGGTGGGAGACCGAAGCCTATGAGGTTGAGGCATGAGCGCTAAGAGTTGTTGGGGAAGAAGAAGTGAGGTAACTCCAGAAATGCTACTAGACGAAGATAATTTCAGCGACTTCGTATGGTTAGAATACCAAGCTGAACTCTGTATCTTCAAATAGTGAATGACATATGGCCAACATACATCATCCCAAGTATTCCGAAGAAATGGAAGCCCTAAGACAACCACAGGTAGATACCTCATCCACTGGACCTCCATTACGAAGCCATCATCATTATTGTGAATAGACGAAACGGACCTGCAAGCGAAGAGGAGACAAGCATTTTGAAATTCAAAATTTCACCCGAAGCTGGCAAAGAGGAGGACAGTGTAATAAATGGCTTGCATGTAAATAGAAACAGCTGGCACATGAAGCCGACACTGTTGTTATGAACAGTGATATGTGAGTATATGAATAGTAGTTGGCTTATTTTGCTATATTAAGTATGGGAAAACATTTTCGAAAACAATTTTCTCATATTACATACATGAAATGGTGGGACCTACATATACATATATAAATTTATATATGTATACGTGGGTCCCACCATTTCGTGTGTGTAGGAAACCAAAGCCGATTAAGTATATATTGATTGCTTATCAACCCTTAGCTCAACTCAACATAAACACTACACATCCATTTTCTGACCTTATATATGAAAACAAAAGTATCAGATTCATTTTAAGAAATTATCTTAAAATACTAAAATGAACATATAAAATCAAAAAATTGCAAGTGGCGAATTATTCGAATCAAAGTGATGTCCAGGTAAATTAAAGAAGACACTAATCTCAATAAAATCGTTAGAACGAACTAAGTATCTAATACTAAAACTAGATATGATACCTTAATTTGTTATCCTTATTGTTACTAAAGTGAAATAGCTATTGAGGAGAAAGTTCAATTCTGGTCCATGAATATTTTGAAAGCTTAAGAAGCAAAACACCAGAAATAAAAATTTCTACTCAACACATGTAATAAACATCCATTGAATCCTTTTTTAACGCTCTCAGATTGTTTAAGTAATGTGGAACTCATATATATTGCTAAAAGCATCACATTTGGAAAATCAGAAGGGAAAAAAAGAGAAGGATATGGAATTTTCGCTTTGCTTAATTTATTGACTATTGCTTATAGGATTATGGGTTTTGTTCATGAGCCTAGGAACTGGGAAGCTGATAGAGAAAAGAGGGATCCGGCTTTTGCCTATACACTTAACATCCGCTGCCCTCCGCTGCACTCCAAACGACGCCGTTTTGTATGTTGAAAAAATCCTCACTTAATGCTCAGCCAGGATTCCTCGATTGATCCACGCTAACCCCCTTTATCGCATATTTTCTCTGGCAAAATCGACATCTGGTAACTCTTCCAACACCACTCTGCCTCTGAAGAGCAAATCAGGATTTTCTGAATCTGGGTCGATGACTCCAATGAATTGGCCTGGCTATCAAAGATTCTAGAAACCCTAGTCTCCACTTGCCTATATTGGTTGTTCGGCTCCTTCGTTCGAATCACATTGAATTCTTCTTAGTCTCTAAGCTTCATTTCTTCAATCTGCAAATTCTCTTCAATCTGCAAAATGTCGGAGATTGAGACGTTTTCCTTTCAGGCTGAGATCAACCATCTTCTCAGTCTTATCATCAACACTTTCTATATTAACAAGGAGATTTTCTTTTGCGAGCTCATAAGCAATGCTTCTGATGTATGGTCTTTCTTTCTAGTTTCATTGTTTAGTTGATTTATAATTGCCTTGTTTATAATGTTGACTAGTACAGTTTGTTGCACACTTTATACACTTTTCATCTTTCATACAGAATATATTTCTTCATGGAAAATGATGGCATCTTATAAATCTAGAGAGCCTTCCTTTTTGTTATTTTATATACAAATAGTCTCATGTGATGCTTAGCAGAAAAAATAATTTAAAGTTTTCTTGATTGAGCTCATGCTTTTAACATTTAAACCTTGCCGAAATATGGTGATGAGTATTAAAAGAATAAAAACAAAAGTTACATGGTGTCCCATAAAATGTGTGGAGAAAATTGAATGAATAAACAGATTTCATGGAGCAGGAGCTTGGGCTGCACTATTAATGGCTTGTAAATAATGTGATTCCTCATAGATTTTATCTTGTATTGATTTGTATTGGAATTTGGAATGAATATGGCATATAATGACACTGATAAGCATAGTTTATTTTTCATTTGGAGGATGTTAGTCACATGGATTAACTTTGTCTATACTTAAAATATTTTTCTTCTTCTATTAAATGTTTATTGTGAATTATACTAAAATGAAAATGAACAATTTCAACACTCAACATTTGGCAAAGACCTTCAACTTACTATTTGCTCCTTCAACTTGCAATGCTGGCAAATAACTCTTACTGTTCAATTTGACATGCCCCTATATAATTATTGTTTTTCCACTTGTTGAAAATCATGTCCTAAGAAATTGTTCTTCCTTTTTCTTTTTGTGGTTTTTGCCAGGTATAACGGAATGGTCTTTGAAGCCCTGTCAACAATAAAAGACGCTAATGGATCTAACATAAATACCATTGTTAGTTTCATTGAGGTATAGTTAAGGTCTAATGGTCAAAATAGCTTTTGATAGTGTACAACGTGGTTCAAGTCAAATGCTGCTTTTTCCTAAGGAATTCCTTTATTTGGTGGTTTTATCATGGATCGTTTGACTCTGGTTAATTACTCTTGTTACGACCATTTTGATTTATATTTAGTCATACAGTTAAGTTTGTGTAACAGCTGCTGTTTCCCCCCTCTTTTTATTGCTTTTGCAAGAAGTAATATGAAGTGTTGGTTGTCCCTAATTATTTGGTCATATTGAGTAATCTCTAGTGTACTTTTTATGTTTGAGTCTAATTTTGTATAATACTGCAGAAAAGGCATGAGGTACCTCCAAATTTCATAAGGGCATTAAGTACAAGGTTGAGGAGGCTTGTTGCTCAAGGGAAACTTGAGAAGGTAAAAGAATTAAAATTTTCATCTTGCAGCTTTTGAGTATTTTATTTTTCTTTAGATGCATGATATCTAGTCTTGATACTGTCTTTCTTCTGTGTGATGATTCCCTGCTCAGAATAGATAAATTCACTTCCACACAATATAAGAAACTCCTTGATCCTACTACCGATCCTTCTTGAAGCATGTTGCTGGGGTGATTTGACTTTGGTGCATGTCAGACAAATGTTGATTGATTCCTTTACTTTATGGAATATGTTTGCATGTTTATCCTTTAAGTTCAATACACTATTTCGCAAATTACCTCCAAACTTCATGGGAAGCTTCTCTTAGTACATGTGCTTTATGACATCTCGTTGAATTTCATGATTCTGGAATTAGATTGACATTCTATTTTGATCCTCAACTATGATGATGTTACCTAATAATCCTTGCATGATAGAAGAATGTTAGGCTGACTGATTTTTCCATGTCAATAGCTCATTGTTGCAATCCCATGGTGGAAGCAGTATATATGACAGATCAAATGATGCTTTATCGCTTGGAAAGAGGGTGTCTCAATTGTAGTTATCCCTTTCGTTTCATTTTCTTTTTTCTTTGTTTTTTTGGGAGGGAGGTTTGGTGCTGGCCATAAGCATTTACCCATATCTTAATCATCTAAGTTTTATCACCCTCAACCATGCTATACTTGAGAATACCAGGTATAAAAGTGAGTCTTATGTTATTGTTTTACACATGGAAAACAACATTGTTTGAATTGCTCAAAATCTATTACTGATAAGTTTTGTCACCCTCAACATTGTTTTTTACATTGTTTGACAGACAAAAGCAAGCTCGATGCCTAGCCAGAGTTATTCATTCACATTGTTCCTGATAAGATAAACAACACATTTGATTTGAATTGCTCAAAATCTATTACTTGTGCATTGTATCTTCTGAATTTTGTTTCTTTTTGTGAAACATTCATCTACATAAATGGCATGCACATACATATAGATAACTAAATGTCCATGGCTTTTTTGTCTTGCACTGAACCAGCGACCAAATTTTTGATAATGCTTTTATCTCAAAATATTGTCTTTGCTGCCTTAGTCTGTGAACACTATCTTTTGCCATTTAATACTGTTGGGAAACATTGACTGTGAACATCTTTTTCTATCCATGTACAAACAAATGACTATTGCTTGATTTTGTTTCAGAACATCATTTGAGAAGACATCAGAGGCAAGAAAACAAAATGAAGACTTCATGTACAAAATGAGCCTACTTGATCAAAATAGAAAGTAGGCTAAATGAAGTGCAAAATGAGCCTGCTTGACCAAAGTAGAGGGCAGACCAAAGCGAGTGCAAAATGAGCCTGCTTGAGCAAAATAGTGAGCAGCCCAAAGGAAGTCATAAGTTGTACTAAAGAGCTGGACAAAATAAGGTGGATAGGAAGCTTCATGTAGGATGATCAAAGTCAATCATTGAATCTGTATTTGTAACACAATGCAACTTCGTAGTGTTAGTGAATATATATTAACAGTCTTGAATTTGTGCTCTATTGTAATATGAGACAATGCTATGTAAAGAATTTCATATTTCAATATAAGAGGCTAAATTGTTTTCTTTCATTATCATTATTCTTGAGGCTTACCAACATTATATTTTTGACTAAAATCTAGTGCTTCAAGGGATGTGAAGTCGCAGTCAAGTGGTGCCTATAATAAAAAAATGAAATAAAATAAATCTTTAAATATATAAAACAAACTATATACCATCAATAAATTTGACTTGATTGAGAGGTAGCTAACATTGACATAGCATCGATAAATTTGTAAGACTCATTTGACTTTATTGAGAGCTAGCCAACATCATATTATTATTTTGAACTAGAGTTGATGTCTGAGATTTTTGAAGTTGACTATCCTGTCTCTAAAACATATATAGAAAGAACCATTAAAGCCTGTAATAACCATTAAGCATCTTTGAAAAAAATAATTGATCAAAGTTTACCTGTGAAGCTTTATGAGACTTTTTAGAGGCTTTTGTTATTCCTTTTCTTCGACTGATTTCAAGACAACTCTTTATTCGTTTACTAATTTTTCTACCATATCTCTTTTTGAAGCCAACAACTTTTCCACCACCATTATCGCCATCATGATTCCCCACACCATTGTCATCACCTGTACCATCATCTTTTAGGTATTTTATGTGAAGCTGGGTCACTTTTTTACTTAGTTCCAAGACCGCTTCATGAACAACCGAGAATGCCTCTGAACTTTCTGATGCATCATTAGCTAATTTAACAAGTAAATGACATAATTGTCTAAACCGATTTGACCTTTGAAGTTTAGGATCAACTTCAATCTGTTTACCCTTGATATCATACACTACACCACATCGTGCTTCTCTTGTCCACCTTTTTACTATATATTTTTGAGGGAGTAATTTGACATCACGTTCATTCAATACTCTCAATGCATGACAGCATAATATGCCAACTCGTTCAAACTTTTTGCAACTACAAGTTATTGTCTCTGTTGAAGGATCAAATGTCAAAGTATGCTCCCGTTTACTTCCATCCATGGTGATCACATAATCAAATATGGTGACAGTATCCTCCTTATCCCTAATGATCTTTCTTTCTTTCCTCTCTTTTATACATGTAGCATCACGTAGATCACATTGTTGTTGGAACAAGTTAAAAATAGGCCGAGTATAAATATCAGAAAGTTGACGAAGCATACTTGAACTCCGTAATATCAACCTTGGCAACTTGTCAAGCGCCTCAAAATCACTTTTCAGTTCATTATAACGCTTATCCTCTAGAACTTGTTCAAATTGTTGGATGAATCGGTTGATATCCAATTTCGCATGGGTGCAACTTTTGATAGATGCATTGACACTTTCGCTGATTTGTGTGCTTTTCATGCCAAGTGTCTTTGAGTTCTTCATATAGCATATCGCTCATTTCTCTCATTTGGTACATGGACATCAACCATGAGTTTTTTTTTTTCCATATCTTGTTGTGATAATAATGTCTGCCAAGCTTCTTCAAACTCAACTTCATCCCAACAATGATACATGCAATAGTTTAAATCACTAACCATTGAGCTTGGAAGGTGTTTCATTGCATTTTTTGAAATATGCCAGGTGCACAAGGCATGCTTTACCTCTGGCATCACTTCTTGTAATGCACGTGAAATAGCAGCATCTTGATCGGTAAACATAGTTAGTGGCCTTGCATTTTTGTGTGCGCACAAAAAAGTTTCAAAGAGCCATTTGAAACTCTCAACAGTCTCATCATATAACAATGCCACTCCAAAAATTACCCCTCCTCTGTAATGGTTAAAGCCAGAGAAGATAGCAAGAGGTCTATGATCACGATTTGTGCAATAAGTTGTATCAAGTGAAATTACTTCACCAAAGCAAGCATAATCAACCAACATGCGTGCATCAGCCCAAAATATGTTTGTCACTTGCTCCTCTGAATTCATTTGGTGAGCATGAAAAAAAGATGGATTTTCTACCAATTGACGCTCAAAATACCCAAATATACATCTTGCTTCCCCATATTTCATGGCTCGTTGCCTTCTTGAATTAAGATAATTTTTCACATCGCCTCTTGTATATCCCAAATTAGTTCGACCTCCTGCATATTGGCTTTGCAAATTGAATGCTAATTTTTGACTAATCCCAGCCTTTTCAGCATTTTCTAATTCATATTGTTGAGCTGGTATTAATCCTCGAAATGATGCAAAGAGATGAACAGCTTCGGGAGGCTGAAGAGGATGATTATGATCTAGGAAAACTTCATTTATTTTGTACTTTCCATTAACTTCTTTAACTTTCATTCTTGCTTTGCAATCTGTTCTTGTCTCTTCTCTGGGCTTCCTAGTGTTCACACTATGAATGTCTGGTTTCTTCACCCCTTCTTTACGACAAACATATAGATAAGAGGAATATTTTGACTTATCTTTTCTGCTCTTGTTAAAGCTATGTTTTTGAACACCAAAACCAATTCTTCTTCCGTATTCCCTCCAAAATTCCCATACTTCTTCTATATTGTTAAATTCAATATCAAGTCTAGGGGTCAAATTTATATCCATCTGCAAAATTGAAAAATATGTACCCAATATAAGTATAAACTCACAATGAAAAATATAAAAGTTATGATCCCAAAAGCAATAGATATATATAGAGAAATAGAAACATATAAATAGCTTGCACCAAAAAAAAAACAAAGAAACATAGAAATAGGATTTCATTCCTCTGTTCCCAACGTAATAAAACCAAATGAACTGATAACACAAAGGAGTTGTAATATGGGCAATTGATTGGATATTATGCTATATTAGTTTTGTGTTTAATAATGCAGCATAATTTGCCGACGAGCCAAGCGATTGCCACAAAATGAATCATTCAATTGAACTCTTATCATATAACTAATATATCATAGTATAAAGCATATTACTAGTCATATTTTACACCAAAACATGGTTTTGGAATCATTCCAAAGCAGTTCCAAACATTCAGTCCCTTAGAGATGAATGATTTTTACATCAATAATCACTGTGTGTGAACGATTTTTTTAAAATGAATTAACGTGAGAGGAGTGGCCAATGAGCAAGCAGCTAGCTAGGCAGAGCTGTTGATATGCATATAATTAATATATCAGAGTATATTCAAACACTATATGTAGGAATAAATTACTTCACCCCAATTAGCTGAAAATGGAATCACTTATGTTAAAGGAAGGTGGATATAGTGATGAAGCAGCAAAAATTGCTAAACCAGTTGCAGGAAGACATATGTTTTTCCCCTCTTCAGTTTTTTTCCCGCGCAGCTAGAGGAAAAGGAAAGGCCAAGCGCGAATGTTATTTCAGATTTATTATTAAACACAAAACACAGATTCATTATTAAACACAACGACATCGTTTTTGAGTGTAGCGGAGGGCAGCGAACATTAAGTGTAAAGGACAAAAGCCGGATCCAGAAAAGAGTGAATGAGAGGGAGAAAGAAAAGGTCGGATGATGACGTGGAGAGTTGAGTATGCCACGTGGCTACCATATAAATGATTTTGGTCCAACAATTTTTTTAGGAGTCAAACTTAAGGCTAAGTGCCCAACACACATTACACTATTTTTTTTAAAAAAATATATATTTTTTTAAAAATAACTTGAGGAAAAAATGCTTTTTAATTTTTATGTATTTAAGAGAGAGAACGTGAAATTTTAAGGATGTTACTCAAGCCTTGACTAGTTACAACCTTATTTTAATCAATTTAACTTTAAACTCTAGATAAAAAAAACGAAAAAGAAATCTTATTAATGTGGACATACATGAGCTTTTTCACAAATTGGCAAAATGACGCGCATAAAATAAATGACAATAAATTTTGTATTTTTTTCCAGAAGATCTCAATAATGATTGTAGAAGATATGAGAATGTAAAGCCCAGGAGATAATATCACTATATTTGAATTAACTTTATTTTACCTAGAAAAAAGAATTAAGTTTCTTTTAATTTTTAGTTTGCAAGGCGCAATAAATAACTTGTTAGAATGACATAGGTTATTTATCAGTAATTTTCCTGTTTAGTTGAACTTTCATATTATGATAATATTATATTCAATTTAAAACATTATGACATCGTGTTATGAGATGAAATGTATAACTAAAGTTATTTGATAAATTAGAGATGAGGAAGAGAGAATTAAATACTGAAAGAATTATCCTAGTTCGGTCCCCTAACCTATGTCCAGTCCTCTTAAAAAAAATTTCAAGAGAGTTTCCCACTATAAAAATTCAATTACAATCCCATATAAGATTTACAAACCACGCAAATACCTAAAATTCTAACAAGTTTCGGCTTTAAAATTTCTACATGGAGTTTTAGGTAACTCGTCACTCCAAACTAATACGACAAGTGTAAAAAAAAAAAAAAAGTTGTCTATATAAATTGCTTTTGAATAGCTAGGCAATTAAAATGCTCTAAGCACTCAAATACTCCAAATTCCAAAATGATGAGACTCCTCCTTCATTTTGCAAATCATCTCTCAACCTCATTAATGTTGAAACCTGAAGAAAATCACAACACCAAGAATCAAATTTTATATCCACCATATAAAATGATTGATTAATGACCAACAAAACAATCCTTCTTTTCTACGCGTAACATACAAAAATAGTGATCATCCATAATTTTCTTACCTGACTAATTTCTTCTCACATGGCATAACTCTGTTCTTCAAAACAGAGTAATTAAACAAGTTCCCTCACCTATTTTGACATGCTTCATTAAAACACAATATTAGATTAGCTTTCCATCAAAATAATTAAAAAAGTGGGTTAGTTTTAACAAAATGCATTACCTAATTAAGATCCGTGAGATCTTCAAGAAACATTTGGCCAATACTCTGCTTATTCAAAGCCAATGGCATTCTCTTTTTGAAATTTTAGATCAAGTCACTGCAAAGGAAAAAAAAAATTGTCAGTCAAGTTTTAGCTTTGTGATTTTCATGTAATTTCTGAAGCTTCATATATACGATGATTATATTAAATTAAAAACATTGAAATTAGTAAGATGTAGCCTTATAATGTTGATATCAATTCCATGATCAGGAAGGGAAATATCATAATTTTCATTTGCATTGTGAAAAAGAAAAAGAAAAAAAAGGAATAGATTAATGGATATTAAAAAACGTTTAATTATAGTGAAATTTAAGAGCTCACCTTTCGAAGGAATGCATAGCATATCAAGGATCATAGTATTCATCATTAATTTTGATGGTGGGAATATGAGCGATCTTGGACAAATGTTTTCCTTTTTGATAATCATATCTCTCTTCTAATTTTGGACATCTGGAGATTTCCAACCACAAGAGAGAGGATGGCAGCACATCTTCTGGCAAGGATTCAAGGTTTGGACACATCCAAATGGAAAGCTCTTGAAGAGAAGTAAGGTGTTGAAGCCATTTTCCTTCTAACAACTTAAGTTTGGAGACATTTTTTATGACGATACACACAAGAGAAGTGGGTAGTAATTGATTCTTCAAAACATTAAGGAGAATGCTTTCACTTCCATTATTTAAAACCTCAAATCGTGAGAGGGAATTCAGCCGTTGAAAGCCCCAATCTTCAATTGGTATAGAAGATAGTCCATCGCAGCCTCCAATAGTCAATCTTCTCAAGTTAGAGGGCAAACCAGCTTGAGGTAGTGATTCCAACTTCCGAACCAAATTTAGAAGCAAGTGTTGAAGGTTGGCAAGAGAGTCAATGTGTAATTCTGACATTGATCTAAATTCTTTACAGCTTTGGACATAAAGTGATTCGAAGGGAAGAGCATACCCCCCAACATGTGTAAAGCTCTCCAGATTATGACAAGCGCAAATGCTAAGGTATTTAAGATTGGGAAAATAACCTAATGGAAAAGATTTTAAGGAATGACAACTCTTTCTAATTCTCAAATATTCAAGTGATGTGTAGTTTTGCCAAGAATCCTGAGGTAGGAACTCTAATTTCTCACAATTTTCAATTTCAAGGCGTTGTAAAGAAGTGGGCAAACCATCAATTGGAAAGGTCGTGATTGATGGGATATCTTTGATATACAACTTTTGAAGACAATGGCTACCTATTATTGTTTTTGGCAAAGACTGCAAACTGTCACACTTCTTAATTGTTATAGATTTCAAAGAGTCCAGAGGAAAATGATCAAATGCTCCTAATAACCCATGTTCCCCTTGCTTAATTTTTAATTCTTCAATAGATGTGATCCATTGTAAAGCTGTTGATTTTGCTTCCAACTGTTTGCAGTTTGATACAAAAACGATTTTCAATGATGGAAGGATGTCAGGTATGTCTCCCTTCAACATAGGACAATTATGTAGACTTAAATGTTTGAGTTGAGGGAAAGGAAACTTTTCACCTTCACCTTCAAAGAGTGTCCATTCCTCCCAAATAGGCATATTTTCAAATCTAAGAATCTTCAAAGATGGAAATGGCTGAAATGAAGAGGGCTCTCCTTTGCTGCAATAGAACTCACCTCCAAGTGTACTTATGGATTCCATTCCTTCAATCAAGAGCTTTGAGAGAGAAGGTAGCTCCCCAAATGGTGGGAGCGAAAAACAATTATTGCAATCAGTCAAACATAAATAGGTAATATTTATAAATGACGAATCTCCCACCCACATAGGAAATCCAGTGCCTCCATAATGCTTGATGGTCAGTCTCTTTAAATTTGTTGAAGGTTGCAACATGTTGAGTACATCTTTCACAGCTTGTGAGTCTTGAGCATCACAATCCCATTCCAATAATAACTCCTCAATATTCTCTCTCCTTTTCAAGTTTGCCTTCAAAGCATCCGTAGAATCAACAACATTTTGTAAGTTCAAAATGGAAAGTTTACCTCGTAGATGGGGGAGTATTTTCAACTCTTTAATTCCTAATCCATCCGGTTGTTTTCCCACCATAAAGGTACTCAAACTTTGAAGGTTATGTAGCTTTGTAACTTGTGTGGGCATCTCTTTCAAAGCAGTTCTGCTAATGTCTAGATGACGCAAATTAATAAGCTTTTCTATTTTTTCAGGCAATTCATTAAAATATTTACAATTTGATATAAGCAATGTTTGCAAATTGTAAAGTGTAAAGGCTTCATCAGGTAACCTTCTAATTGAAGTGTTGGAAAGGTTGAGATATCGTAAATGTTGCAAATTGCCAATTGCATTTGATACCTCAACAACATTGGTATACCTTGATAAGGACAATACTCTTAGACATTTAAGTTCTGTGAATAAGTCATGGAGCACATTTTTGGTCAAACTACAAGTAGGTCGCCGGTATTTGAATTCATATTTCCAATCTATGAATTTATCTAGTGGCGGAAGAGTCCTCAAAGAATTTAGATGGAGAAAGCTCTCAAAATCTTTAGAACCACCATATCGTTTTTGGGAAAACGATAAATGTCGTGCAGATTTTGAGACTTCATTTCCCTCAAATTGAAGACAACTCCTGCCAGATATAAATTTGGCTAGATCGTTGATGAGATCGTGCATGACAAACTTTTTTGGATTACCGCCATCTTGTTGGAAGAAGGACCTAGATAGTAATTCATTGAAATAGTCTTCTGCTTCTATCTCAAATGTCTTCTCCACATGGGGAGGTTGTTGCACAATGCCTTCAGCCATCCATAACAAGACCAATTCCTTTTTGTCCAACAAACGATCTTTTGGAAAAATTGAGCAATAAGCAAAACATTTCTTCAAATGAGATGGAAGATAGAGATAACTCAAACGCAAAGCAGGTAGAACATCATCATTTGGTATCTCCCATTGGTTACTATTTAGAATTTTAATCCATTCCTTCTCATCCACTTTTGAGCGTAAAAGACCTCCTATTGTTTTAGCAGCAATTGGGAGGCCACCACATTTTCTTGCAATTTTCCTTCCTATTGCTTCTAGCTTAGGATATTTATTTGGATCTTCATTTGCAAATGCATGCTTGGAAAGTAACAACCAGCAATTATCATCGGAGAGACAACTCAATTTATGTGCAGGAAATGTATGCGTGATTTCAACAACTCTTGATCGGCGAGTTGTTACGATGATCTTACTTCCCCTTCTTCCACTGTGGAAAGGAGTTATGAGATCATCCCAATCACTATATTTTTCATTCCACAAGTCATCTAACACAATCAAAAACTTTTTATTGCTCAAGATATTTCTTAATTCCACACGCAAGAATTCAAGATTTTTAGTATCATAGACTTTCGAAGTAATAGACTCAACAAGACTCTTGGTCATTGATCGATGGTACTTTTGTCGTTGAAGTGATCAATTAAACTAGGTCCTAATTAATTATGCAGTTTAGGGTCAACCTAGGTCATTCTCCCAAGGAGCAAGCTGTGGGTTTTCTTTAGGATTAATTCTCAAGTGATAAAAGATGCAATAGAATGTAAATGGACCTAAACTAGAATGCAAAATACTACTACCTATATGCAATTAACTAACTAAATGTAATAATGCAATTGACTCTTAAACCTATATAAGAATTAGACTAATCTATATGAGTTGAATGCAATTTTTAGGGGGTTTTCTTATGAAAAAATAATTAAAATCCTACTAAAAAGGTTGATTAAAAGCAAATAAAATAATAAGATTTAATTCAGTGATGATGATGAAGGGGACAAGTTAGGGATTGCATGGAGTCAACTTTCTTAGCATAAATCAATTAATTAGACCAAAAGGAGATTAATGAATTTAATTACCCAATCGAACATGGGAAACCCTCTAGCTCAATAACACCTATTCCACTAGAAAACTCATAATGGAATAAGCGGTGGCTAATTAAACCCGTTAAAAACCAAACACAAAATAATCTTGGAAATCTTGTTTACAATTATCTAATTGAACAACCAGATAATTTATCAACCCAATTAAACAATTACGATGATAAACCAAATTAACAATTAAATTAATAACGAAAACTCAATTACTAATTTAATTGACAATCCAAAGGTTGCAAACAAGAGTCCAACAATAAGCATAAAACTTCGAATTACCAGTCTAATCCAAAAGAAATAAGTTTACAATCTAAAATTAGATTGTTCTCAATTAACACAACTCGGAATTATTTAAAACTAAATAATCTCAAGTTTGAATTAAAAAGATAAAAGGAACAACACCCCGTTATGATCTTTATGTGTAAGCCTTAGGCTTTAGCCTCCTCCATGCTCCCCCAAATTACCTCCCAAAGAGCTTAAGCTTCCATGAAATTTCCTTCACCAAGCTCTATAAACATCACAGCCATGAAAAGAATGATTGAAATAACAGTTGAATGTGATTCAATGCCGTGGGACCCACGAATTGAATCCAATTAATGGATATTGGAGGTGCTGTGAATACGTGGGATGGAATGAATCAATGTATATTGAAGAATGATCAATTAGCCTCTGCGTCTCGTATCTGTGAACCTCGCAGCCTTCAGCTCCAATCTTTTGCGGCGTGATCTGGCGTGTGAAGCTCAACGTTCCTCCCTTCAATTCTTGTGGACTAGGTTAATTAAAGAGGAGAAAGAGAGGGTTTTTTTTGGGTATTAACTTGAGCCCAATAAAATCTAAGAAGCCCAATAAGTTCTACCATTGGGTTTTTTTTTTAGCTTCCCTGAAAAATTCTGCACTTATAGGATATTCCAAGATATATTTTTTATTGGCAGAAATTAGATAAATCATGATATATCATATATTCAAAAATATTATCAAATGACAAGATAATAATCAGAATATTAATTTAAGCCCAAAAATCTCATGATTAATTCAGATTTACATTATTTCTTAAAATAGGCTAACAATCTAAATATTGTCTAATAATTCCAAATTAGCCCAAAATAATCCCCAAAATAATTGAATAAGGTGAGATAAAATATATGAAAATTGGGATTTATCAGTCACCTCAAGGACATTAAAATCATCTGAAACACATGGCCAACCCTTCAAATCAAAATGCTCTGGCACCTTGACATCTTTGTAAAGGAGTTGAGCAAGGGTAGTTTTACCGAGGCCCCCCATGCCCCATATAGTGACCACTCCTATAGCATTACCCTTTGGATCTTCATCACAGCGGAGCATTTGCAATAGTTTCTCCTTATCATCCTCTCTACCAACCACAACAGATTCATTTACCAATGATGTTGTGGCTGTTTTATGCACTCTCAAGCTAACACTTTGCAAACCAAGGATATCCTTTTGTTTGGCAAAGTGTTCAAGCCTTCTGGATGTTTCTTCTAGCTTGGAGTTCAGCCTCCAGTAAGATTCACCAAAAGAAGAAGAAAAGAAGGATCGCACCTTGTTAGCGACGTCTTGAGAACTTTGCTCCACCTTGCATCTCAGAGATTCGGTGTTGATTTCATCAAGTAAATCCTCTGCATCATAGACATCATCTTTCAACTCTTCAAGCCATTTCTTGACTGCAGGACTGGTGATTTGCTTCTCCTCTGCATCATTAAGGACAACATCAAGCATTAACAGAGTTATCTTCAGCTCATCCAGCAGAGAGACATTGAGCTTTCTAATTTTCATAAAATCTCGAAACTCGCTTGATGTGATCATGTCCAGTAAGGTCTGCACAGAAGCAGAAAGAAATGCTTGTCCCACAGCTGCAGTAGCCATGCCTTCTTTTGTATGGTAACTCAAAGGTATTGCTCAGATGATGGGCGAGATAATTGAGAGTGAAAAGAGTTTGATACAAAGCGGGTTTAGATAGATTGAGAGAACATTTAAAGAGGAAGTTTGGCATTTGATTACTTTGTGCCTCGGAATATTCTTAGAAATATGCAGGAAGATATAGTAATTAATTATTTGAATCCCATGTATTTCTCAGAAAAGACAAAAGAGGGTAATTGCAAGGAAGGCATCTCTCTGCCTTAGCGGTCATCTACTTTTGTCTCCGCGTCAACTAGAAAACAATTTATTATAGTCTAATTGTGAATAAAAAATGTTATTAACTTTGTTGCTAAACATGGGTGTTTTTCTTTATAATTTTGAAGGTGACGCTGAGACATTTCACTTTTCTTTATTGTAACAGTGCCCAACTAATCCTATTAACTAGTAATTAAAAAATCTTGATAACTCATGAACACTTTCGTGAGAGATAAGACTAAATATTATGAAATTATTCTCAGAAATAAATTGTAACTTTCACGTGCGACGTCAGCCACCGGCAATATTCATTTGTTCTGGTTCAATTATTAAGAAAATTAAACAAACATACAAAAAGATAAGGCAAAAAAATGCATTCAAGGCGGAGGATCTTTTTTTTTTTTTTTTTACTGTCCTCAAAAGTTTCAACTCTGACTTTAGTAATTTTTTTTTTTGGTGACCAATCAAACTCTGTAGAATCGACCATCTGGTTTTCAGGCAACAAGCAATGCCATATTTTGCTCACACCTTTCCTTCAATTAACCAAGTTTTTATCTTTGGCTTATTCATCCTCCAAATGCAAATCAAAGCAGAGAGACACCAAACATCCTGTGAAGGTTTTGCTTGAGAGATGCTGGAATCAAAGCTTTCTTTGGCGTAATTAATCTTATTTGACTGTTATTGTTGTTCATGATGGAGGCTTCGTTTTTGCTCTGAACCGAGAGTTGACAGTATTTAATTGTCAAATAATAGGATTTTTTTCTACAGCTATAAGTTAAAAACCGTCCGGTACTTAGGTGACGAAGTTAGCCAAATCGTCAAGCATGTGGTAAATAATTGACAGTTATATTGTACCCTTGTCATTTATTGTACTCGTATTATCATATCGATTAGTTTTGGCATCTTTTCTTATTGGCCTACTTGATAATTTTTTTAAAACAACCATAAAATGTTATCACATACACTTGATGATTCTTTGTTATAACCGACAAGTAAAGTAAGAATGTTTGACGATTTGAAACCGTTAAACATGAACAAAAATTGTCTGGTGACTCAAACGTAATTGCTTAGATGATTGAGAGTGAAAAGAGTTTGATAGGAGCAATAGAGTGAAGCTGCAAGGAAATATCCGGTTATTTTTTAGCTTCGTAGAAATGTTTTATTAAGTTACACTTTCTGAATCAATCTCTAGTGTACCTGGCATATAAATTGAATAATGGGAAAATCCTCCTCAGGGCCCAAAGGATCAAGATATTCTATAAAAAATGTCCAAAGAAAAGTCACATGTCAGAATAGGCTATGTAATTATAAAGTGAAATGACAAACAAATTATCACTCATGCTGAAAAAGGAGGGGAGGGCAAATTCAAAATCATGCTCTCTTTCTCTCTTTCAGCTCTCGTGTTTAGACTCTGCTCTTTACACTTTTGACTCTTACACTCTTGTCCTCGATGCCATTTTTCACTCGTGTCGAAAAGATGAAACTGTCAACCATCATCAACCCATCGAAGTTGATAGGTTTTCTGTCGCCGTCACTACTACAAAAAGTAGATTTAGCGAATCCAAATTAACGACCGTTTTAATGAAAACATACATTAAAAAGTAGGCGGTGACACTATTGTAATTTTCTCCTTATTTTTAAGGTCTGTTTTTTTAAAAAATAACGTTAAAAGTGAACATTTAAAGTCCGTTTTACAAAACAGACGTTAAATATTGTGATATTGCGACTATTTTAATTAAAACAATCGTTATATCCTAGATACCATTGAATTTATTTTATTTTTTATTTTGAGAAACAACTACTGTTTTAAGTAAAATAGATGTTAAAAGTGAACATTTAATGTCTATTTTTGTAAAACAGACATTAAATGTTGTGATATTTCAACTATTTTAATTAAAACAGTTGTTATATCTTAGACAACATTGATTTTTTGTTTTTTTAAATTTTAAGAAACAACTATTGTTTTAAGTAAATAATAAGTGAAAAATTAGTGCTACTTACTATTAGAATAAAATTTTTAGGATTATATGACCACTGTGATTTTATCCCATATTTATAGCTATTTCCTAGTATGTAGTCTAAAATTTTGATAGTTAATTAAGAAAAGAAATCTAACCGTTTTTTTTCATTTAGTTAGTTCCTAATTAAATTTAATAAATTAAACAATATATCTCTTTTATATATTCGTATGTGCGCGCGCGCACACACCTTATTTTCATTTAGTTAGTTCTCAATTAAATTTAATAAATTAAACAATATATCTCTTTTATATATAAATAAATGATTTTATTGAAAAGTAGAGCAAATCACCAAGAGGGGGGTGAATTGGGGATTTTAAAAATTTTCTTGACAATGCTCTAGAATGTATACGCTAGAACAGGGATAAACAGAGGTAAGAAGAGGAAAGCAAGACACAGTAAAATTTATACTGGTTTGATCTAACTCCTTGACCTACGTCCAGTCCCCAGACTCCCTAGGATTTCCACTATCACTCACAATCAGTTACACACTCTGTATTTGAAGATATCCTCTCACTAGGATACACTCCCCCTTATAAGTTGTACACTGATATTCTCAATCTCCAAGTCCCCAGACTTGAGATTCTTACAAAGAAATGATTTTAACAACACAAAAACACTCTTTCTAAGTGTAGATAATGATAATTACTGAAGTACAGATGTATCTCTAGTATTTTATAGAAAACAGATTGAAAACTCAATGTAAGCTTTGATGCGTATGCTTCTGTATATTCCTGCGTTTCTGAGCTTTCTTTTATACTTGAAGAACTTCATTCGAATAATGCTTATCAGATTCAAACCGTTGTAGCTCTTCTGGAATTTTTGATGTTGGATACCCACTAAGAGCTTTGACCGTTTGAGCATTGCTGGATTTCAGCTTGATGGTTTCAATACTGTCTGCTACTGAAGAGTATTTAATTTGATGATAATGTTGATTATCTTTATCAGAATGGGCAGCAGAAGAAAGTCTTCAATTATTTAATCCAAGTTGCAAAATATTCCCCGACACTTGTGCAGCTAGCCATACTGTACTTTTTCACTTTCCAGCTCAGCAAGCATGCTCATTTGATTCTCTTGATCTTGGCTTTGGTTTAACTGAAATTCACTTGAATAAATTGGTTAATCTTGAATCAAAATAATAATGAATGAGAATGGTAAATAACCAAGCAATTAACATTGATTAAATCAGGATTTTTATCGCCTTCAAGATAAGTTACTGCAGTAAAGAAATGATGACTGGAGTAGTCTAATTCATATAGCACAGCTGAATAACTTTCTGTCATAAGCTTACTGGAGTCATCTTAATGTTACTGGAGTCATATTGCATCTTTTAACATTCTTGACTCAAGTCTACTGAAGTAATTCCAAGTTACTGGAGTAACTATGACATGTTTTGCTTCTGTCTTCAATTTGATTGGAGTAGGGTCTTTATTACTGGAGTAATCTGAAAGTCATTTTGTTTCTGTCTGCGATATGACTGGATTAATCATTTAGCTACTGGAGTAACTGAGGTCTGTTTAGTTTCTGTCATCGAGACTACTGGAGTAACTAAGGTTCATTTTAGCTTCTGTGACAGATATGACTGGAATAACCAAAACCTTACTGGAGTAATATCGGGCTTGAACTCTGGAACTTGTCTGACAGTGAAGCATTACTGGAGTACTTAAGTGACTACTGCAGCAATGTTACTGGAGTAACAAAATAGTTACTGGAGTAACTTCGACAGACTATCGGGTTTTGGTTCTAGAGGTGACTAAGAATGAAGGGTTACTGGAGTAGCTAAGTGACTACTAGAGTAGCAAAAACCTTACTGGAGTAACGTGAACACATAAACATTTTACATATGGCTTTATGACAGACTTACTAGAGTAGCTTCCGGTGTTACTGGAGTAATGAACTTTGAAAAATATTTTGGACTAAGACATATTACTAGAGTAATATACTTTTGAAAACATTTTGAATCAGT
Source organism: Acacia confusa (assembly GCA_037074495.1). Classification (NCBI taxonomy): domain Eukaryota; kingdom Viridiplantae; phylum Streptophyta; class Magnoliopsida; order Fabales; family Fabaceae; genus Acacia; species Acacia confusa. The sequence continues at coordinate 18,251,297 of CM073511.1, forward strand.
ATGTATTACTGGAGTAGTGTGACATTACTGGAGTAATCTGACTTGAAAACAATTTGAACACAAGCGCATTACTGGAGTAACTGAAACATTACTGGAGTAATGTTTCACTGAAATGCGATTTAACAAGCCAGGTTACTGGAGTAATGGTACACTTACTAGAGTAATGAAAGTTCAAACCACGTGGTATTACTGGAGTAAGATTTTTCTGAAAAATTTAGTAAACACATGAAATCTTATTCTCTTAATTTACAATTGTCAAGTTATCATCAAAACACATAGAGAACTAACATTGATCCCAATTTATAGTTATTTCCTAGTATGTAGCCTAGAATTTCAATAGTTAAGAGAAGAAATCTAATCGTATTTTAATTTAGTTAGCTCATACTTAAATTTAATAAATTAAACAATATATTTGTTTTATATACACAAATCATATTTTCATTTTGTTAATTCCTAATTAAATTTAATAAATTAAAAAATAATACTCACTGTATTTCAATTTTGTTAGTTCCTAATTAAATCTAATACATCAAACAATATCTCTCTTTTATATACATTTGTAAAAAAAAAATATAACAATATCATTTTAAAAAAAAATATTCACAACTTATATAGGATATTGATATATTTTTTACAAACATATATATATAAAGGATACATTTTTTTAATTTATTAAATTTAATTAGGAACTAACAAGATTAAAATACGGTGAGTATTATTATTTAATTATTAAATATAATTAGGAACTAACAAAATGAAAATTCGGTGTGTGTGTGTGTAAAAGATATATATTGTTTAGTATATTAAATTTAATTAGGAGCTAACTAAATGAAAATACAATTAGATTTCTCCAATTAATTATCAAAATTCTAGGCTACATACTAGGAAATAACTATAACAATGGGATAAAATCATTTATTTATATATAAAAGAGATATATTATTTAATTTATTAAATTTAATTAGGAACTAACTAAATGAAAATATGGTTAGATTTCTTCTCTTAATTAACTATTGAAATTATAAGCTACATACTAGGAAATAGCTATAAATATGGGATAAAATCACAGTGGTCATATAATCTTGAAGTTTTTATTCTAACCATAAGTAGCACTAATTTTTTGCTTATTGTTTACTTAAAACAGTAGTTGTTTCTCAACATTTTAAAAAATAAAATAAAATTCTATGGTGTCTAGGATATATTGACTGTTTTAATTAAAATAGTTGTAATATCACGACATTTAACGTCTGTTTTATAAAACGGACGTTAAAAGAATGTTCACTTTTAACGTTCATTTTTTAAAAAAACAGACCTTAAAAGTAAGGGGAAATTATAACAGTGCTATCGCCTACTTTTTAAGGTCTATTTTCATTAAAATGGTTGTTAATTTTGAATGTCAGTATACATTAACAACTATATTAGTACAACATTAACAACTATATCAATATACATTAACAACTATATTAGTATACAGTAACTACTATATCAGTATACATTAACAACAATATCAGTACCCACTAACAACAACATCAGTACCCATCTCTTCATCGTCTACAAGATCCACAAATGTCGATGTATCCATGCTAACTATGAATTTCACGAAATTTGATTACTGTCTTTCTTAATTAAAGATAATATAATTCTTTGCAACTCCTCATATATGTTATGCCTTCCTTTATACATTTTGTTCTTACCATTCCACCAACATAATCACTTTCTTCTCCTCCACCATATACAAAGTTCCCCCAACATGAAAGAAATAGAATAGATTCTTCCTTAAATTACTAGCCATATGTAATTACGATATGCAACATAAAGTTAGTATTAACAACTTTAATAGTCATATTAACAACTAAAACTGAAGGTATTAATAACTAAAACTGTAGATATTAACAACTATCCCATATTAGTGTTTTCACATTCAATCATTCCCACTAACAAACAGATCTCTCTCTGTTTCCATGCCCAAAAAATAAAAGCAACCTACCCTACAGTGTTTTCACATTCAGTTTGTATTAACAACTTAAACAGTCATATTAACAACTAAAACTGAAGGTATTAACAACTAAAATTGTAAGTATTAATAACTATCACATTTCAGTATTTTTTTCAGCCACAATACCTTGATCACTTTCAACCATTCCCACACAAATACAGACCTTTTCCAAAACAGAGCAAGATTTTTTTAGCCCTACCCTAAAATGATTAAAGGCGAAGTAGAATGGTGATGATGATATCCTGATCAAAATCTTAGCATTTCTTACCATCTCTTACCCAATAATAACATAAATGAGGCCAAACTCTAACCTTTCAGCCACCCAACCTTTAAACTAAAAAAAAACGATCACGAACAGCACTAAACAACCAGTTGAGTTGAGACTCTAACGCAGTGGATGAAAACTTTAATATTGGACCTTCAACCTTGATCGCTCCCCCCTTGTGTGTGCCTTGTGTTCTCTATTCGTGTTCAGTGTTTTTTCCAGAATGACAATAAATTATTCACTAATCAGAACAGTCCAAAAAATTATGTTCAAAAAACCTCCCTTTTTCTTTTTTAATCCCAGGGGCGTTAATGTAATTTTGTAATGTAACTTAATACCCATAAAGGCCCTAGGGTCTTTTTTGACATGTGAAGTTCTTTGAGCCCTATTTGAAATTATGTTGCTTAATTGGGACATGAAGTGGATTTTTCCTTGAATAATTCTGTTATTTGACGTATAATCATGACTTTTTTCTTTTGCGCTCGTCACAATTTTCGTTAGGGTAGAGAAATAGGCAGGTTGGGCAACCCGAGGCTAAACCCATAGCCTGCCCATTTAACTTTGAATGGGTATGGGTTAACCCATACCCGTACTTCAACCCATTTAAACCAATGTAAATGGGCGGGCTAACTGGGTTTTGGGTAACCCTTTTACATTTGACTCGTTTTTTTTTTTTGGAAAAAAAAAGACATAAGCATTCAACATCTATCCAAATTCATCATTATAATTTCTAAAATCTGAATCTTCAAAGTTCAATGATCACAATTTATACAAAACAACATAAATTTGGACAAGTATCATCATAATATAATTTTGATATTCAAACTCCAACTTTGAAATCAAAGCATTACAACTACAACTCTAAAAGTTCATAGATTAACAAAATGACATGTTTCTATTGAATAAGGAATGTGATGAGTAATTAATCAAAATATCATCTTCAGATTCACTTGAAATCTCAAAAAGGAAGGGAGTTAGAGTATAACTTTACCTTATTGAGGAATAAGGAATGGGATGAGTAGTTAAACTTTTTTTCTAAAAAAACTAAATGGTAGGTATAGGTAGCCCATAGGTGTGCCTATAGCCTGCCCATTTAAATATTTACCCACCCCATTATTGGTCTTTTTGGGCGGGCTCAAAATGACTCAATTATAATGGGTTGTAGGCGAGCTCATGGGTTATAGGTTCCATGCTTACCTTTAACTTTCATTCGACGCTTGAGTGTTTCGTTAAGATTCAATTAGTAAGCACATTACTATCCAAATAGTGCGATTTCTCGCGTTGATGTAATTTTTTTAACTTCCCCTTCTTATACTCCCCTTTAATTCCTCTTGTTGATTAGATTTTGTTCATATAAATAAGGGGTTTTTGATGAAGTTCTTCTTCTTAATTATGATTCAAGTCCAAATATAATGACATTTGTACTTGGATCGTCCAATGCCTCCTTTTTGCATGAAATTGTTGGGGATGAAAATTTGTAGTGAAAATCCTGACGACAATCTTCCTTAACATTTGGGTTATGAATCTAATGATGCTTAATTTTTTTTATGTTGGAGTTTTAGGCATGCGCCTGTAATTCCAAAGTCAAGTAATGGTACTCCCTTTGACTAAAAAGGGACATCCCCGCTAGTTTAATTTTCTAGATTGTTATAAAAACAGAGAGCATGCTACTTTCTAAACTCATTGGTTAAAAAACCGACATGAACACTTTGAGTGTTATAAAAACAGAGATTGCATATCGAACCAGAGAACCATTTGCCTTCTCTTTCCAGATTTTGGCGAGATCTTTGAGTTTTCCGGTGAACTTTTCCAGATTCCAGTGAGATCATGAATTTTCAGGAGAGTGCTGAGATTCTAAGATTCTAATTTGTGATTATTCTAAGGCAATGAGAGGCTAATTCCTTTTCTACTTGGTGATGGAGATGTATACTTGAGCTTAACGAACTAAATAGGGAATTTATCCAGTTAAATTCCTTTTCTCATTTTTATATTTTGATTACCCACTACCAAAAAAGTTATTTTTTGGTGTAGAATTTTTCCGTTGCAAAAAGGGCATTTTTCGTTGCAAAACTTTTTTGCAGCGGAATTCGTCTATTGCAAAATACAGCCTCGCAATTACAACGGAAAACATGATTTCCATCGTAAATTTCAAAATTTGCGACGAAATTTATTTTTCGTCTCTAAATTTTGAATTTTGAGACGGAATGTGATTCAATCGCAAAAATTTGAATTTTTGCGACGAAATAAGATTTTGTCACACATTCTGACATTTGGGGCGGAATCCATTTGCATCGCAAAATGTCTGACATTTTCGACAAAATCTTATTCTGTCGCAAATCTCAGAATTTGCGACAGAATGTGTTTCTGTCGCAAAAATTCAAAATTTTCATTTTATCAAAAAAATAAAAATTTTAAATTTTTTTTAAAATTGCATAAAAAATTATTTAAAAAATAAAAATTATTAAAAAATATATAAAATAGCATAAAAAAATTAGAAATAAAGAAAACTTGTATATGATAAAAATATAAAATAACAATGATAAATATCTTACATTGAGAAAAGAAAATATAAATAATAATGTTGCGAACAATATGTACTAAAAAATAGTCTAAAAAGCAGCAGTATGATCATTATCATCATTACTAGGAGGATCATCATCATTAGCATGATTATCATCACTAGGAGCCGACCACGTACCCTTGCCCTTAGTTAGGGACTGGAGTACAAGATGCATCTGCCTCATCATCACCAGGAGCCGACCACGTACCCTTGTTCATTTGCTTGCTGCCTCATCTGCTACTGTGTGTCGCTTAGCTAGGATGCTTGCATGCTAATTTGAGATGCTTGTTCACTAATAAGAGATGCTTGCTCTTGCACCAACGCCTTCATCCTCTTAAGCTCATTTGAAAAAACAACATTAAGAAGTGAGTTTATTTTTTTGTGCTTCATTCAAATGGACAAGGAAATGAAAATGTAACAATCTATAGAAAATGTATTGCGTTTATCTACAACAACACCTTCACTACTGGATGAGGAGCGCTTCGTAGGCTTCAGTCGGCTGGCAAAGGCACCTACCTCAAGAGTTTGCCTTTCTTGTTAAATCCGCTCGTAGCCTCAATAAATAGACTCTCATTATCGGATTGAGAGGATGCGGGTCGTCCTCACTCTACGAGTCTCTCATGCGTCGCTTCTGATAGGTTTCCTACAAGCACAAAAATACATCACAAATAAGGTATGTGAAATGAAATAAATATGTTGGTGTTTGAAACAAATAACAAATGCAATAAATGTCTCACCGCTACTTGCTGTGACCTGGCGTTGATCCAGCGGCACCCATGACCTTCAGAAGACTCCTAGGAATGGGTCCGCTCAAAGGTAGCCCACTCAACCGATTCTGCAGGAACTTCCCCAGATGCTGCCTGCAAACACAAATGATGACCGCTAATTAATTACTTCAAAGTAAAAAATATTGAATACTGAAATAGAAAATAATTGTACTCACAACTTTTTGTCAATGCTCATTGTATCGGATAGAGCCGCTAGTATATGGTGGTCCATCCATTTGGGCCGTATTTGATTTATTTTTCTCACTTTTCTCCTTAAATTTGGGATCCGGGCCATCTTTGAAATAATTGATTTGCAGTCTCAGGTTGAATCCAATCTTGCTTGCCTAGGCTGTGGCTCAAGTTATAAAACCTATAAGACAACCACTTCTTCCCTTAAAGTTGTAAGCTTTTTTCAAATCTCCGACATGGTCAAGCAACAACCTAAAGTGACACTGAAAATCAATAACAAACAATTAGTGCTCCAAATTATAAAAGTACTTAATCAATTTGCATTTGTATAAGAAATTAATAACCATAATTTACATAACTTACCAAGAACTCATTAAACCAAGCTTCCTGATAATCCTTAGGAATCTCTATCCAATTGGCCCAAGGCTGATTGAAATTATGGAACATTTGGGCCGACACGAAATCCATAACCAAATATTTGGGTCGACATGAAATCCGTGACCAAATTATAAGGGTCAAATATGGATACAGAGGAAATGACACAAATATTAGAAAACAAACTAAAGGTAGAAAATCATAACACTACTAGTAACTCTATATGACTTACTCTAGGTTGCCAAGAAGATGGATTCACACCAACCCTGTCTTAGGATCAACTGATCCCCACACTGGTGTGATGGAGGAACTAGCTTCCTTAACTTGGCTTCGAGGCGACACAGTGTGCTAAAGGAAGAAATGTGAAGTGCTAAAAATATTAGTAGATAGATACTTAAATAAAACTAAAAATGTGAAGTAAACCTACTTTGCCCCTTGCTGTGGATAAGTGGGAATGAAAGGCACACCTGTATTGTCCATAATAGAGTCGGTAGTGGATGGTGAAAATGACATATAAAATGGCGGTAACTCTGGGGAAGAGCTAAGCCCTCTGCCTACAGAAAGGTTAGATGGCGTTGCCCTACTACCTCTGATAAGATGGAGACGAGCTTTACCACCACTACGACTACTGCCTGAATGCCTTGCTGAATACTCCATCTATGAACACTTATAACCATTATGTTAATATATATATATATATATATATATATATATATATATATATATATATATATATATATAATATACTTAATATGGCATTATCGAAGTAACAAAGCATCTAGTATACAAGATGGTCATAAACAAAGAACTAACACAAATCAATTGGATGATTCCTGTTCTTCGACCTCTCCTTGCATGCCCCCTCTAGAGTCTCATAAACGTCGAATTCAGATTCAGTATCCGAGTAAATCTCTTATGCCTCATCATCTGAATCCTCATCGTCAATATAGATAGGAATCAACTCTAACTCTATGGCGGAATCAAACAAATTATTGGGTACATCATCCTCAGCAACAATTACGGGCAGTACATGTTCCACATCAGCTTGGAACAGTTCAGTCATACAGTCATTTGTTTTTGACTCTTTTGAATTGGGTATAATATTCCATGCTTTGGTGTTGATAACTCCTTGCCGTTGGTGGGATGTGGGCTATGATGCATAATAAACTTGTTATGTCTGTTGAGCAAGTATGAATGGGTTATAACCAACCGTATATCTCCTTGGCTATTGGATCTCAACGTTTCCATATTTGTCAACTTTTGTCCCACGAGGAGAGTTATCAAACCACTCACATTTAAACAAGTCACCAACTTGTCCCACTGATAATCTAGCTAAATTATGTCAATTAACTTTCTGTAGTAGTCGCCCTCAACTCCATCAACTTGGCCACCTCGACAACATACATCGTAATTGCAAATTAGTGTATTTTCGCTCACTTCTATAGTTGTCAATCGATACCCATTGATTATATATTTTTTGCACCAGGTAATAATTGTTGCAAATCTATAAGATAAACTCCATGCAACATCATGGGGAGCTGATTGATTTTGGATGAAGTTGGATTGGAACCATTGAGGAAACTCAACACTCATGAATTGACCGACTTCAGAATTTGACATTAAAGGATTTGTGGATCGTACCCAATTAGAGAAGTGACTGTAACAAAAAAATGGAATTAATACTTTAATACTTACTGTAACAGAAAAAATACAGGAAATCATACTTTATGTATGGGGCAACCTCTTCACAATTGTTTAGAATGTACTACTCCATTACTTGCTTGTCTCTTCCTTCTAGAGTTGACCTACACTGTTTTCCCACAACTCGACCTAGAAAATTAAATATTGATATTTGATCGCTCGTATCACCGCCATCATCGTTGTGAGGTACCCCTCTCCATCTTCATATAATTTCAGGGGGATAATAGCATGACGCAAATTTAGTGGCCTCTTCGACTATAAAAGCTTCAGCGATTGATCCTTCAACGTACCTTTGATTTTTGATCTTGTCTTTGAAAGTGTGTAAAAACCTATAATGAACAATCACATGGTATTTATAAACTGTAGCACCATGTGGGTCAATTAATAACTGTGTGAAAGAAATATATATTACCTCTCAAATGGATACATCCACCTATATTGTTGCAGACCTCTAGCCATTGCTTCGTAGGCTAAGTGAACAAGCAAATGTTCTATTGAGTTGAATAAGCTAGGAGGAAATACCATCTCTAACTTGCATAGCATCATTGGCATGCTCACCTCCAGTTGCCATAACTTGTCAACATTAAGCTCAAAAAACACAAATTTCTCTTAAAGAACATGGAAAATTCTATTAGAAAACTCTATATCTGCTTCGGTTGTGCTTTAAAGGCCCATGGCAACAAACTCTAGAAAAAAGTGACAATCATGACTCTTCATCTTGAATAACTTTGCCTCAGGCATGTTGACACATCTTGACAAGTTTAATGCATAACTGTCTGGGAGTTTTAGATCTTTAACCTATTGCAACAATTCCAAATTCTATTCTTTGTTGAATGTGTATAGAGCTCTAGGTTTGGGAGTCCGTCCTGTGGCATCCTCCATCAAATGCAAATCAGTCCTTCTGCAAATTGCTTCTATGTCGTGTCTTGCATTGTCGATGTCCTTCATCTTGCCCTTGGTGTCCATCACAGTGTACAGAATATTGCAAAACACACTCCTCTCAATATGCATGACATCGAGGTTGTGTCTTAACAATTTATCTTTCTAATATGGTAGTTCCCAGAAGATGCTGTGTTTGTTCCAATGATGATCAATGCCATATCCTTCAAGTTTGTTCGAAGTAGCCCCCTCTTCAATACTTCGAATGTGCTTGACCCTGTCCCATATTTCTTGGCCACTTAATTAACGAGGTTGATTTGCCCGTTCGACCGCATTCCACCTGAAGTCTTTTTTATTTCTCCTAAATGGATTATCGAGGGGTAGGAATCGCCGGTGCTTATCAAACCAACAGATCTTGCAACTGTGTTGCAAGCTAAATCCCATGTTCTGCTCAAGACAAACTGGACATGCAAGCTTCCCTGACATTTGCCAGCCACTCAACATCTCATATACAGGGAAATCATTTATCGTCCATATTAAGGCAGCCCGCATGATGAAATTCTGGCTTAATGATACATTGTATGTAAGAACCTGAGGTACACATCTATCTTCTTTTTTGGGTTGGATGGCCTATGGATTAACACGTTAAGAAAAAAAAACTTTCTTCTCATACACATGGAAGGTGGGAGGTTGTATGAAGTCACAATCACAGGACAACAAGAATAATTCCTACTTGTCTGGTTGAAAGGAGTGAACCCATACGAACATGAACTAAGACAGACATTACGGGGATCTGATGCAAACAAAGGATTCGCCTTATCAAATTTAAGCCAAGCTTCGGCATTGGAGGATGCGTCACAAATTTTTCATCCCTGCAATGCTCCTGGTGCCATCTCATGTAAGCAGCTATTTGTTTCTATGAATACAATCTCTAAAGTTTGGGCATAAGGGGAAAGTACTACATCTTACTTAATGCTTGACAGGTCGTTTTCCTTTCATTCCTCACAACTTTGCATCTGTCATGTTCACAGAATTTACAATTGGTCACCCCAGCATCATCTTTATAATACAACATACATCCTTTGGGGCAATAATGGATTTTTTCACATCTAAGCCCAAGCTCTTTCACTTTTTTTTTTTTTGCTTGGTAAAAATCTTTCAACAAATTATTGTCTTTCGGAACAACCTTATTCATGATCTGCATCATTTCGTTGTAATTCCTCTCACTCATATGGTGATCAGTCTTCAAGCTTAGTGTTGTTAGGGTAGCCGATAGCGATGAGTGTTCACTACTTTCAATGTTTAACCTTCCCATAACGGTCGTTGTGCATATTGAAGCATTTTATAGAACCTATCGTCTTTCAGATTAGGAACCTCTCCCATGTAACATGGTTGATTATGCATACCGGTCTCCTCTTCCATGCATGGTTCAACATGAGTAACGGGATCAAAATATTAGCCAATCGACGATCTTGCGGCTCCATCACCAACTATTCATATTGATTAAAGTTGTCACGATGACTATCGTTCCCATAATATCTAGTCGATGTCTTTTGGACTTCGCCATGACATTCCCAACACTCATAATCCTTCATGAATCCCTTTCTACACAAATGTATTATGACCGTGCCTTGATCTTGAAATTTTAAACACTTGCATTTGACACACGGACAACTGATCCACGTACTTGAATTAGTTGAATGTGTTAAAGCAAATTGAATGATCTCTTTCAAACCCTCCAAGAATGCTTGAGTTAGTTCTCTTTTCTTAGTTAGACGTTGTACATCCAACTCTTATCACGATGACTGTCTATACTTCTCTAACCCAACCCTATACAAATATATAGAGTGAGGAGATACCCTAGGTCCCCAGTTCACAAAATAACATGACTCAAATATAAGTGGCCAATGCAATTGGCCACTTATGCCAACCAATTGCTACTTAATCATGAACGTGAGAAACAAACATATGCATTGAACTAAGAACATATTCCAGCAAGCAACTAGAGAATGATGATAGTACACCATAAGATGGGGACATATCCATGTAATTATTTAAGACAATTTTATGAGGGTCATATTAAAGGCTAATGCAATTTTATAACATGGCATAGATCGATTTGAAGTTTTCTAATATATATGGGACAAATCCATGCGATTATTTAAGACAATAGTATATAAGACTTAATCAAGTTTATCTAATATACAAAATCATTTTTATCTTTTGTATTCATAATTACATTTTAATCTAAACAATAATTATAATTTTTTTTTTCAAATTATCCATGTTTACTGTATAACTTGTTAAGCATAGTTCAAATAAAAAATTTAAATGGGATAATTTTTTAAAAAAATGTAGTCATTTTAATTAGAGGCTGACTCAACTAGCTAATTTCACTAATTTGTAAATATAACAAGGACCGAGAGGTAATATAATCCAATATGAAATATAATACTTAATTGATTTTTTTAATTATATATATATATGATTAAGTAACTTATCTAGCTTCCTTAACCTTCCAAAAAAAAAACTAAGTTTTATATTTAAGATTAGAAGTAGTACCTCAGGTTTCTAATATGTAGTTTGTTGGTAATTGGATTTGGTTTTAATATAAGATATTGATCCACTTTATCTCAAAAATTTATAATTTTTTGTAAAATACATTTGTTGATTGTACACATTAACGAGTTTTTATCTAAATGTAGTCATAATGAAATATGATATTTTATAAAAATCAACATATATTTATTACAAATAACTAACATAATATTTTTAATCTACTAACAGAATCTACTAAAGCGGTTAAAATTTCCATAATACTTCATTAACCCAAATAAATAACTAAACCCACATTTAATAAGTAGAACATCATACTAAAACATAAATCCATAATTTTAATCATTCTCCTCTATAAGTTTTTTTTTAATATTATTCATTATTTTTGTTTCTTAAAAATAATTTTATATGCAATCTTAAATAAAAATACACTTTGTAATCAATGGTAAGTAGCAAATTTAAGAGCTTTTACTATCTGATAAACCTCAAAACATAAGTCAAACAAAACTATTTTTCTAAGCAATACAGTCAACAAGACTAAATATAATCATATAGTCACCTCTTAAGGAATGTAAGAATGCATTAGTTATCTATATACTTTGTTATATTAGCAAATACATTTCTAACTACAAAATGCTGCCATTTTTAGGTTATCAAATGCAATTTTTTTTCTATTATGGACTACTGACCAACCTCCTCAGCTTGGTTCCCATGTTCACTTTCATAGTCTCCATCATATTCAGGTATCTAAGTAAATATAAGTGTATACACAAAGATCAACTTTCAAACTTACCTGGAAGGGGTAGACGATCGGATGACGAAGCAATGATCAGGGGGCGGAGCGGGGGACAGACCACGACGGCGATGGAGACTGGAAGGCGGGGCGGCGGACTGGTGGGGCACGGACGACGACTGAGTAAGAGGGAGAACGGACGGAAGGCATAATAACAAAAGAGAGAATGAGAGAATTTGAGGGGAGAAAGGAGGGGGTGGGATATATTGCTTTCATCTTTATTTCCCTTATTAAATGCATTTCCCTCACATTCAGGAGTCAAATCAATTGAAGCAATTACAGCATGATCAGCACCAGAGAGTTTAACAATTGTCTCCAAATTATGAACAACCCCTTTTCCACTATGTTCTGAAACATGAGGGTTAACAAAAGGAACTTCCTTTAAACCACGTCCATTCTCTAATTGTGGCAATTTGAAGTTGTTGAAGTTAGACACCCTTTTAGATGGATAACTGAAAGGAATATCACTGGTACCAACAGTAGCATTATTTGTAACGTCATGACAAGCTAACTGGTTGTTAGGATCAGGAGAATTTGAAATCCGGGGCCTTTCATTCCCTTCTACTGCAGATGCATTGGTGCTAAGAAACTAGCTCTTGTTGAACCCACAAAAGGCACTTCTCACCAACATAGAGTCTGATAGGGGATAAATGTAGCCCCTGTGCTTTACCATTATGGAATGGATCTGTATCGGTCCAATCTCAGGAAAGCATAATGAGTGTTCTAACATAATTCTCTTTTTGGGATCAGAAACACTGTCGGCATCGTAAGTGATCATAGCCAGGTGAGTGCCAAGGTTGGTGTCGATGAAGACCGTATTGCGGTCGGCCTTACCACTGCCATCAGAAGCTGAACTCTAAACAGTGTCAGAGGGTGGAGGTTCGGCTTGGGGTTTATGACGCCAAGAGGCTATGATCGATGTTCATAGGGTTTGAGCAATAAATTATCATTGCAAGGTTGATCCCGTGAGCTCTCCACAATTGAATTTCTTCAGGGGACCAAATACTCTAATTTTCAAAGATTCATATGGGGTCGTTCAAGGGCATCTAACTACTTTTCGTCTTGACCATTTTTGGTTGTAGGAATTAAAATTTATCGGTCCCTACGGACGGCGCCAATGTTCTGTTGTAGAATAACATATATTGGACTTGACCTAGGCACGATGCCCAGGGCCTACGTACCTTTGAGAGGGATCAAAATCCAGATAGTTTGATATATAGACAGGCGTTTAGCCAAAGAGAGTGAGGGTGTGTGCTCTATGTATGCAGAATAGTAAAGAGGCAAAGCTTAAAGAGTGTGTCCCTTGTAGGTTAAACTCCTATTTATAGAGATTACCTTAGGATTAGGGTTTGGACTTGTAGGCCTCTTATGCCTCTAAGCTAAAACTTTGTGTCATCATCTCTTTGTCATATTGGTTACCTCTTACTGGGTCATACCTTGGATGGGCCTAATATTTAAATCCGTAACAAATTTAATTACAATCCCTATAAGTTTTAAAATAAGCTCATCTCACTATTAAAAAAAAAGAAGGTTTTTTAGACGGGATAAAAAACGTTTCTTAGACCGGATCTGAAATCTTATGATATTAATGATGAGGTAAAATAGTGACCATTGAATTAGCTTTGTTACCTGCCTTCTCCCCTGCTTCTCATGTAACTCTGTTCTTCAAAACAGAGCAATTCAACTAGTTCCCTGACCTTTTTTGACAATGTTCATTAAAACACAGTATTAGATTAAATTCAACAACGCCTTAAAGCTTTCAACCACGGTAATTAAAACGTTGTCAGTTCTATCAAAATGCATTACCTAAAATGTGACATCTTCAAGAAACATTTGGTCATTGCTCTCGGCTTATTGAAAGCAATGATAACATTCTACTTGTGAAATTTTATATCAAGTCCTTGAAATATAAAATTAAAAGAAAAGTCTGGAGAATTTTTATCATACAAAATTAAAAGAAAGCTGAACGAATATTTAACGTAATATATAGTGCCTATCATTTTAAATTACCCACAAATATAACAAGTGTCCATGATTCATATCACTCTCTTCATTCCTAAATCTCTTATTATGCCTGCATAATAATTGTATTATATTGAGTAGAATAAAGAAAGAATAATTCTAAATCTTGTCAATCTTTGAAATCAACTGGAAAACAGAAAATAATTACAATCCAATGAATTTAATGAGACAATTTGTTTAATTTCATAAGTAAAATGGAGTGACCTAATCTTACCTTTTAATTAGATTTTAATAATTTATTTATCTAAAATGTTGCAAAATATAAAATAATATCAAATATCCGTTTATAATAATAAACTTATATAGTAAATAATATGAGTATTTTTCTTTAAGGGTTAAGAAATTAATTTTCTTATTTATAAGACTATTTCACTTGTTCATGATGGATAAGACACTTGCAAATGAATAACTGTTAAGAAATTAATCTATCTTGTTAATAGGATCATTCCACTAGTTCATGGTATGCAAGACACTTATAATTAAGTAACTATTAGGAAGTTAATCTATCTTGTTCATAGGACTATTCCACTTGTTTATGGTGTGTAAGATGCTTGCAAATTAGTATTAAGAAATTTCATTTATCTTGACCATTCCGCTCAACTTATTCGTGATGTATAAAACACTTGCAAATTTGATATTGTTCATGAAGTGTAAGAGACTTGTTAACTATGATATAAAGTAAGTAGCTTGATTTGCTGTGAAATGGGCGAATTTTCAGTAAGTGCAGGACTCATAGAAATGCATATAGAGCACATTGGAGAAGGTCAAATCAATGGCTGGTTGTGAAATTCCGTAAATCCGGTGAGTTAAAGCATGAGCGAAGCAGGAAGCCACCTTCCTCAATCCTCCGGCTTGAGACGCCATAAGCTTGCCCACATGCTCCACAAAGTGCTTGCACTGCTTCAAATTGTTTTGCTGAACCGCCTCTGCACATACCACCAGCATGCATGAGACTCACCTCACCTTGTTTTCTTGGGAGTCAATGATGAGAACCATTGTACGTGCTTGCTCCGACGTAACAGATTCAGTTGAAGCTGAAGTTTTCAATCGCTTATGGCTATTTTCACTGTCTATCGGTTTGCTTTGTGTGAACGCTGCCTTGCCAGGAAATGCTTGAGGTTGTACTCGGAATCATCGTTGTAAACGGTCGACTGATGTCCAATCTACTGCTGAGAGAATTGGAGAAATTTTTGGTGGATACAACGGTGGCAGTAAAATGACGATTTTTTTAAAAAATAAATAAGAAGGGGTATTGATGTCTTTTCAGCATAACTTTTGATTTCATTTTGTTCCCAAGTCCTTCCCGTGAGAGTTCAGAATTTTTCTTGGGTGATTTGATATTAATTGGCTACAGAGATCTCATGTTCTCATGATTGATTTATTAATGTAGCCTTATAATGATATTAATTCGATGATTAGGAAGGGAATATATCATACTTTTCATGTGCATTGTGAAAAAGTAAAATAAAAAAGTATATACCAAATGGATACTAAAATGTTTAATTGTTGTGAAATTTGAGAGCTCACTTTTTGAAGGAATGCATAGCCTATCAAGGATTATAATATTCACCATTAATTCATATGGTGGGAATATGAGTGATCTTGGACACGTGTTTCTTATTTGATAATCATATCTCCCTTCTAATTTTGGAATTGAGAGATGATAGAACCAAAATAGAGGATGGGGCGTATCTTCTAAAAAGGATTCATGGTTTAGACAATCATTGATCTTAAGCTGTTCAAAAAGTAAGGTGTTGAAGTCCTTTTCCTTTTAAAAATATAAGATTGGGGATATATTGGCAATAAGTGATTCTAAGGGAAGAGGGAAGGAGGTGTTTTTTTTCTTCTTCTATTTTTAATATTTCAATATACTACGGGTATTCAAAACCGGTACTAAAAAAATACTTTATAATCTTGAAAAATTATTTTATGATCTTGAATAAATATTTTCAGGGTACTTGCCAATATTCAAAATATACTTCAGGATAGTTTTTCAAGATGATAAAATATGTTGTTAAGATCATAAAATATTTTTTCTGTAACCATCAGTATGCTAAACTATCTTTTTAATATCCGTATACTGAAAAAATACCTCATAGGATCTTAAAAAAATATTTCAGAGTACAGACCGATATTCAAAATATACTTCAAGATATTTTTTTCAAGATCATAAAATAATTTTTCAAGTTCATGAAGTATTTTTGCAATGCTGTCAGTGTCCTAGAGTATCTTTTTAATATTCGTAGTACCCTGAAATATTAAAAAAGGGAAAAAAAGGGAACCTCCTTCCCTCTTGTGCGCCAAAATGACACAGCTTTAAAGAATAGGAGGGCAGCAGATACTTAGTGTATTGAAGGAAAGCCTCACCATATTTGTAAGAGCCTCTAGATTATGGCAACTTAAAGTGTCAAGACTTCTAAACTTGGAAAACAACCCAATGGAAAAGTTTTCAAGGAAAGGCAATTTCTCATTCTTGAAGTTTGAAATGATGTGTGGTTTTGCTAAGAATTGAAAGCAATCTAATTTCTCACAATTTACAATTTCAAGGCGTTGCAAAGAAGTGGGTAAACCATGAATCGGTAGGATATGATTGATGGGATATCTTTGACAGACAACTCTTTAAGACAATGGCTATCCCCTTATCATTCTTGACAAAGACTTCAAGATGTCACACTTCTCAATTCTTAGCTTTTTCAAAAAGTTCAAAGGAAAATGATGAAGTTCTCTTAGGAAATTTTTTTAAAAAAATATACCACTTAAATTTTAAAATTTTAAATAGGTGATTTTATAACAAAACGAGTTGCTAATTACTTCACCGTTCTTTTAAAAATTTTGAAGTTTAAGTAGTATTTTTGTATTATTTTACCTTCTCTTAATAACCCTTGCCTCTCTTGCTCCATCTTTAATTTTTTTAATAGACGTATTCCATTGCAAAGTTGTTGATTTTGCCTCCAACTGTTTGCAGTTTGAAATAGAAACCTTCATTAATGATAGAAGCTGTTGCAAGGCATGTCTCCCCGTTATGTGGCTTTTGTTGATAAAATAATCAATTAAATTAGGACCACCTACTAATGCAATATAATAACAACTTAGGTTATTTTATCAAGGAGCAATATATGAGTTTTTTTTTTTAAAAAATGAATTTAAGTGAAAAATGCAGCGGAATGGACCTAACTAAAATGTAAGATACTATTAACTAAATGCAAAATTCAAATGACACTAAAAACTATATGAGATTGAAACTAACCTAAATGAATGCTAGTGTAATTTTTTTGGGAGGTTTTTTATGATAGGGGAATAAAAATCATATGAGATGAAATAAACTAATAGCTTAGAAATCAAATAAGAAAAGATAATAAATGTTTTTTTCAAGTACAGTGAATGGAATAATTTAAGAACCACATGGAGTTAACCTTTTCAGCCCAAAGTAATTTACTAGACCAAAGAGAGATTGATAAAAATATTGAAATTAATTGAATTAAGGGTTAAGTATCAAATTTATCCTAGAAGTTTTAGTTAAGGAGCGATGTTACTTTAAAAGTTTTTCTAATATCAATGTTACCACAAAATTTTCAAAACAAAACTATGTTGCTTATTTTTGTTAAAAAGTTAACATTTAACATTTTTTTTAACGGAATATGACAAAAATGCTACGTTTTGAAATTTTCAGGACAACATCGAGACAAAGAAAACTTTCAAGATAACATTACTCTTGAGCTTATACTTTCGAGGTGGATATCTTATTTAAAATTATATAAAACTAAGTCATCTTAAGTCTTGAAACAAATTAAGAAAAAGAAAGACACTCCCTTATCTTTAAGTGCAAACTCTTAGGCTCTAACTTCTCCCATACTCCTCACAAGTTGCCTCTCAAGATAGCTTAAGCTCCCATGGCTACCTTCCTTCATCCATGAGCCAAACAAGTCACTAACATGATGAATGCTCCAACGAACTCACCAGCGTGCGTGTGAAGGAGAATGGATAATGAAGGTAAATAGATGTTGCGGATGATGGGATCCGCGTGTGTGAATAGTAAAATGAGATGGTGTGGTGAATGATGATTGAATAGAGAGGAGGACGAGGAGAAAAAGATAAAAAGCCTAGAGTAAGAGAGGCTTCCTATATAGAGTTGGGAATCAGGGCCTAAAAGGAGGACTGCCCTTTTTAAACTCGAGATAAGAAAAACATATGTTTTTTAAAACCCAGTCCGAGAGCATTAGGGCTAGGGTTGACCCTACAAGATTGAAGTTATTATTGTAAATTTTAATTATTTTTTCTCCGTTTTTTTAAAGAAATATAATTAACAAATTACAACAATTAAAGTTTTAATTTATCAAATAAAATATTATCCACATTAACATCCAAACAACACGTATCATGCAAAAAATAAACACAGTCAACAAACAATTGAATTCACTCATTACAATTTAGCTATTAAATTTTTTTCAAACTTCCAAATATAATTTTGCAACATAGATTTCATACTTTTCTTTTTCCTGAACTTGTAAGAACTAAATAAGATTGTAATCTATCATATATTTAAAAATATTAGTCCATCACAAAATCGACAATTAAAATTTGAACAATTTAACCCCAATAATATTATAATTAATTTAGATATATATTATTTTTGAAAATTAGCTAATGGTCTAAATATTATTTAATAAATCTAAATTAGCCTAAAATATTCCGCAAAATAATTGAATAAGGTGAGCTATATATATATACAAATTAGGATTTATCACCCGTCAACATTGGACACTTATGCAAGCTCAAATGTTTGAGTTGAGGGAAAGAAACTTGGTACTTTCATCTTTAGACACTGCCCATTCCTCCCAAATGGGCATATTTTCAGATATAAGAATCTGCAAGGATGAACATGGCTGAAATGAAGAGCATTCAGTTTTGCTACAATATAACTCACTTCCACCTGTAGGTAATAATGCCATTCCAATAATAAAAAGCTTGGAGAGACAAGGTAGTTCTTCAAAAAGTGGGAGTGAAACGTAATAATTGCAATCACTCATACATAAAAAGGTAATATTATTCTTAAATAAAGAATCTCCTGCCCAATCAGAAAAACTAGTTCCTCCATAATGCTTCATGGTCAATCTCTCTAAATTTGTTGAAGGTTGCCGTTGAGTACTTTTCACAGTAAGTGAATCTTGAGCATCACCATCCCATTACAACACCAACTCTCGAATCTTCTTTCTCCTCTTCAAGTTTGCCTTCGAGGCATCATTGGAAGCAATTTTTTTTATGTTTAATTTTTTGCCGTTATTATAGATATGTTATATGATCGATATGAAAAACTTATAAATATCTATCTTTATATTATATATCAGTTTAAGTTATACAAAATAATTTTAAAAATAATAAATATAAATAGTTTAAAATAATTTATTTCACATATTTAATCTCCTAAATTAGGTTTTATATTAACAACCAAAAGTTTGACCTGAAAATTTGCTTATGTAAAGGGCATTGAAACCTAAACGGTGCGCTTCAACTACTATGAACTGCTGAAGGCGCCACTTGCAGATCTGAAATTTTATTCGGAGAGCGCGCGAAACATAGGGCCGAACTCACTCTCTTCAGTCTTCACACGCTGAACACTTCTAACTTCGATTTGTCCGTCTCTCTTACCTAAACCACCGATTCCATTAATTCCTCTGTTGAATTCATCGCTTCTCTGCATTCTAATTCTACCATTGCTGGAGCTTGGAGCATTGATAGGGGATTTTCGGTTCGTCCTTATCTCTCTTCCTTCATCGTTTTACTCTCTAGATCTTAGGGAATTTTTTTGTGATGTTGAGAATTTGATTGATTGATTATGATTTTGAGATTGGATGTACGATTGAGACTTAGACCTGTGTTAGCATTTGAGATTTGGAGTAGCTTCAGTTTTTATGCAATAGACTGGGTCAGACTTTGTATGGAGTTTTTGTGACTGATTTGATAGCAATTGATGGTTTCATTATTGTTGTTCTTAACGTGGATGCCTGTCTAGGCTTTTGATTTGATTTTAATAATCTGGTCTTAGCAAAGTCTGGAGGGTCTCTGGATAATTAAAGAACCTAATCTCACTCCATAATCTTAAGAGGCAAGAAAACCCTAAGTCCAAGCCTTGGAATAGGAAATAACTGTTTTTATGCCATAGGGAATGTTCATGTCACTGTTAATTCATATCATATTCTCCTTCTGTCATTTCTTAGTAATAGGAAATCATAAATAGTAGGTAAGTAGAATAATGAACACTTGGAATATCTCACTTCATAACTCATTTAATTGAATTATCAAAGAGTTGGCGTCATATCATTTATGGGATATAAGAACAAACAGATGAAAGTGATAAAGTTGCAAGTTTCTCTTCTGCACCCAATTCTATATTTTCCTCCATCATTATCATTATCTTGCTGCGTAACATAAATGGACTCTGGACCGTGACTCTGTTTCACGTGGGATGATAAATTACTTCAACAGATTCAAATGTATGTTAGTTTTTTCTTTAGTTTTTATTATAAGTATTACGTAACATATGACATTTTCAATAGACTCTGGTTCATTGCTCTGTTTATTGCTATTAACATTCTGCTTAATGAAATTTTAGATCAAGTCACTAAAAAATAAGGACAATATTCAAGACAAGGAAAAACATGCAATCAAGATTTAGATTTGCACTTTATATTGATCTAAAAGCATTGGAATTAGTATATTATTCTATAATACAATAAGCCAGCTCAAACAGACCAAGATCATCCTTTAGTTACTTGGCCAGGAAAAAGGAAAAAAAGAAAAAAGAAAAGAAACCCTTTACCTTGAAATACCAATATTGGAAGGTTATATCATCACTAAAGTCTCAAGGAAAAATGTATACAAGTAAAAGTCTGGAGATATTTAACTCATTCCAAAAAATTCAAGGGAATGAAAAAATATTCAACAGAATAAATATGAAAAGCAATTATCCCATCATAAAGTATGTTGTGTGTTTGTGTCTCTAGCTATATATATATCATCAATTCATAATTTCAGCAAAGGTTTTGTGCAAAGAAGAAGGGTTTTTGCCTCTCCTAGCCAACGTGCTGCTTGGAATTTGAACTTGTGTTCTTCTCCTTATAGATTGGGGCCGCTTACCACTTGATCCAACAAAACAAAAACTTAGATCCATTTTAATGCTTGTAGAAAATATTTATAAGTAAATTTCATCAGGCATTAAAAAAAGTGTTTTCTTAGTGGCAACGAGGTCAAGATGCAAAATTTTGCCATTGTAAAAGCTACTTTTAGTGGCAACAACTGAAAGGTTTTTTCCCATGAGTTGGTGAGTCTTTTAACAATGTCTCTAGATATCAATATTAGAGATGAAAGCATAGCGGTAATACTCTCCAAAGAGTTAATCTAAAATATATAATTAAAGGGCTTTAGTTTTCTCACGTTGCATGAGAAAACTAAATTTCCTACACACACATGAAATGGTGGACCCACATATACATATATGAATTCATATATGTATATGTGGGTCCCACCATTTCATATGTGTGTAACATGAAAAAAAAAATTCCTACAACATGAGAAACATTAATCTCATAAATAAATCATCAATTCAAAGTTACAACGCTACGAAGAATAATGGATAGTTTCTTACCTGCCCTTAATCTCTACCAAAATAGTAGCAAATCATCCTGATCTCCTTTCATTTTTTTTAACCTTGCATTATCAAAGCAAAGTATAAGATAATGATTTAAATGCTTTTTTTTTTTTTAATAAAACTAGACTTAAATCTCCACATAAAACAAACTACTGGTTGGCCTCAACAATTGCATCAGGTTCTTACTTGCTTTTTGCTTCCAATAGATCTCTTTTATTCGGAAGCTCGGAATTTTGATTGCTTCCCTCACCTTCTACCCTTGAAAGCCGAGAACATTCTGTTCGTCAAATTTCAAAGAAGTTGCTCATTAAAAAGAATTGCCCATGAAAAGAAAGAAGTATGAAGTCAAACTCTATCTCACGGCTAATATAATGATTATATAAAACAATATACATGGAAGACATCATCACATTATGCAACAAGTATATGTGGTTTCATGTAACACTTAATGCACATACATCTTGAGTCAAACAATGATAGAATGTATGAATCTTTTTCATCTTTATAATAAGCTCATACCAACATTTTTAGTCACTGGGGAATTTTAGCACTCACCTTGTGATGCTTCCCATTGATCATAATATATACCATGTATTTGAAGGGTAGGAATATGAGCAATCTTCGACAAGTGTTGTCCTCTTTGATAATCATATCTTTTGTGTAATTTAGGGCAGCCCGAGATATTGAGCTCCAAAAGAGAGGATGGCAACTCATCTTCTGGCAATGATTCAAGCTCTGGACAATCAGAGATGTAGAGCTCTTCTAACGAAGTAAGATGGCAAAGCCCTTTTCCATCTAACAATTTAAGATTAGAGAAATCACATATGTCGATACGCACAAGAGAAATGGGCAATAATTGATGCTTCAGTAAGTTATAGAGAATCTTTTCACTTCCATCACCTTTAACTTGAAGTCCTGAAAGAGATGCCAACCGTTCAAAACCCCATTCCTCTATAGGGATAGAAGACAGTCGCTCACAGTCAACAATAAAAAATGATCGCAAGTTAGAGGGCAGTCCAAATTGAGGCAACAATTCCAAATTGGGAAGTTGAGAGAGAGAAAAGTATTTAAGGGTAGCGAGGGATTCAATATGTACTTGTGACATTGATCTGAGTTGTTTACAATCAGAGAGAACAAGGGATTCTAAGGTAGGAGAAGACACCCCAACTTGTGTAAGGGCTTCCAAGTTATGACAACCTTCAACCACAAGAACTTTAAGCTTGGGAAAACCACCTATTGGAAAGAATGTCAACGAATCACAACTGTTCTTAATTAGCAAAAATTCAAGGTTGGTATAGTTTTGCCAAGATTCTTGAGGCGAGAATTCTAATTTAGTGCACTCTTCAATTTTAAGTCGTTGCAATGAAGTGGGCAAACCATGAATTGGGAAGGACGACTCTAAAGATAGGATACTTTTGAGATACAATTTTTGAAGGTAGTGACAAGCTGTTATCATTCTAGGCAAAGACTGCAAGGAAGAATGATCAGTAATTCTTAGACGTTTCAACGAGTCTAGAGAATTATTTTCAATAGCCCCCAAGAAGTCCATTTTCCCTTGGTTTATGTTCAATTTTTGAATACAAGTAATCCATTTCAATGTTGATGATTTAGCCTCCAACTGATTGCAGTTTAGTATATTTACCTTTCTCAGTGATGGAAGATTCTCGGGCATGTCTCCCCTCAACTTAGGACAATTATACAAATGCAGATGTTTGAGGCTAGGAAAAGGAAATTTGTTACCTTCACCTTCAAATGGTATCCATTGCTCCCAAGCTAGCATATCTTCAAATCTTAGAACTTCCAAAGACCAAAACGAATGAAATGAAGAGGGCCCTGTTTGATTGCAATAGAACTCGCGCCCAACTATCCTCACAGAAGCCATTCCCTGAATTGAAAGCTTTTTAAGAGAAGGCAATTGTCCAAATGGTGCAAGTGATGAGCAATCATTGCAATTGCTAATGCATAAAAAGGTGATATTTGTATATGAAGAATCTCCTACCCAATTTGGAAAGCTAGTGCCACCATAATGATTGAGGGTCAATCTCTGCAACTTTGTTGAAGGTCGCAACATCTTGAGTACATTTTTCACAGTTGGTGAATCTTGAGGCTCGCTGTCCCATTCCAGCTCTAACTCCTCAATTTTCTCTCTCACATTCAAGTTTGCCTCAAAAGCATCCTTGGAGTCAACGTTTTGTAACTTCAAAATGGAAAGCTTGCCTTCTAGATGAGGTAGCTTTCTTAACTCCTTAATTCTCAATCCATCTAATTGTTCGCCCACCATGAAAGTACTCAAACTATGAAGATTTTGTAGTTTGGCAATCTGTGTTGGCATCACCTTCAAAGCAGTGCCAGTGATGTCCAAGTGACGTAGATTGATAAGCTTTTCTATGCTTTTAGGCAATTCACTATAGGACTTGCAATATGATAAAAGCAAAGTTTGCAAATTGTAAAGTGTAAAGGTCGCATCAGGCAACCTTGTGATTTTAGTATGGGAAAGATCAAGATATCGCAAATGTCGCAAATCGCCAATTGAATCAGGCAACTCTGTGATATTGGAATACATAGACAAAGACAATACTCTTAAACATGTCAGTTTTGGCAACAAATCATGTAAAACCTTTTTGCACAAGACACTTGACTCTGTAAATGCCCAAATTTGTTGTGGTAGAAAAGTCCTCAAAGAATTTATGTGATAAAAGCTCTTGAACATTTCAGAGCCATCATATCCTTGTTTTGCATACGATAAATGGCGAGTAGTAGTTTTTGGCATTTCATCACCTTCTAACCAAAGACACCTGTTACCCGACACAAATTTGGCTAAATCGATGATGAGATCATGCATGATAAACTTTTCTGGATCACCTTCATGTGGTTGAATGAATGATCTTGATAATAATTCATTAAAGCAGTTATCTGATTCTATCTCCAATTGTGAGTATTGTGGTACAAAACCTTCAGCCATCCATAAAAAGACCAATTGCTTTTTATCCAATAAGTGATCTTTTGGAAAAATGGAGCAATAAGCAAAACATTTCTTTAAATGTGGTGGAAGATAAACATAACTCAAATACAAAGCAGGGAGAACATCATCACTTGGCAGGTCCCACATGTTACTATTTAGAATTCTATGCCATTCGTTTTCATCCACTTTTGAACGCAAAAGACCTCCAATTGATCTAGCAGCAATTGGCAGGCCGCTACATTTTCTTGCAATTTTTTTTCCAATTGCTTCTAGCATTGGATGCTTGTCAAGATATTCATTTTTAAGTGCATGCTTGGCAATTAAACGCCAACAATCTTCATTCGTGAGAGTTGATAACTTATATGATGGAAATGTATGTGTGATTTCAACAACTCTTTGTTGGCGAGTTGTCACAATGATCTTGCTTCCCCTTTTCCCATAGCGAAAAGGAGCAACTAGATCATCCCAATCACTATATTTTTCATTCCATAGATCATCCATTACAATCAAAAATTTTTTATCCCTCAAGCTATTCCTTAGTTCAACTTGAATAAAGTCTAGATTTTGGCTATTATAGGCTTTTGAAGTGACAGACTCTAGAATATTCTTGGTCACCTCAAAAGCATTGAAATCTTCTGAAACACATGCCCAAGCCTTCAAATCAAAATGTTTCTGTACTTTTTCATCATTGTAAAGGAGTTGAGCAAGAGTTGTTTTACCCACCCCACCCATGCCCCAAATGGTGACCACTCCTATATCATTATCCTCCGCATTTTCTTCACACAAAAGCATGCTCAACAGTTTCTCCTTATCACCCTCTCTACCAACTACAATAGATTTATTTATTAATGAAGTTGTAGTTTTTCTATGTGCCCTCCAACTAACACTTTGCAAATGAAGGATGTCTTTTTGTTCGGCAAAGCAGTTAAGCCTTTGGTATATTTCTTTAAGCTTGGTGTTCATGTTCCAGTAAAATCCACCAATGGAATAAGAAAGGAGGGAGATCACCTTATTAGAAATTTCTTGAGAATCTTGCTCCACCTGGTATCTGAGAGAGTCGGTGTTGATTTCATCCAATAAATCTTCTGCATCATAAACAGCATCTTTCAACTCTTCAAGCCATCTCTTGACTGCAGGACTAGTGATCTGCTTCTCTTCAGCATCGATGAGAATAGCATCAAGCATGATGAGAGTTACCTTCAGCTCATCCAAGAGTTGAACATTCAGCTCTCTATCCTTAACAAACTCTCGAAACTCACTTGAGGTGATACAGTCTAGTACGGTCTGGATTGTAGGAGATAGCACTGCTCCCACCACTGCCGCGTCCATACTTTTCTTGGATGAGAACTCAAAGGTAATGAGTTATGAGATAATTTGAGAGCGAGAAGAGTTTGATAACTAGCGATAATGGAGTTAACAGGTTGGTTTATATTGACTGTGAGAACATTTGAATGTTAACTTCATTGACTTTGACTACTGCTCTATCGGAATATTCCAGGAATGCGTCGAGGAGGGTAACTATTAGAAGAAAAGGTTGTTATTACATG
Organism: Acacia confusa; assembly: GCA_037074495.1. Lineage (NCBI taxonomy): Eukaryota > Viridiplantae > Streptophyta > Magnoliopsida > Fabales > Fabaceae > Acacia > Acacia confusa. The sequence continues at coordinate 18,277,554 of CM073511.1, forward strand.
ATTAAAATTGTAAAAACCCATCTTTGGTATTTCATTTTTTTTCCCTTATGAATATATATGTATATATAATACATTTTCTCTATTTTCATTGGTACAATGAATATGAGCAAAATTTTCACAATTTCATTTATTATCTTGATATTAAACTTATAAATATGACCAATTTTTGTATATTAAAAAAGACTTATAAATAGGATCAAAGTGATCTAGGGATAAAAAGAATACCTTTTTTCCTTTTCCATGGAATAGACTACCCATCGACCACGCAACCATTCAACTTGGAAATGTATCTTTCACTTCATGTGTTCCTGTACAATGACAAAAGTAAAGAAAAACACTAGTGTTGATTTTTCTTTCTTTCATTTTTAGTATATTTCAATCATTTGTAATTACCTAAGGCGGTACGTAAGCCATATCACTCTGGTCGTATTATAGGTTATTTGTAAGAAAAACCTTTGGCCCGAAATACAAGTTATTTGGACTTTTGAGGATTATTAATGATCATTTTCAATTGTAAGAAAGAGGAGAGAAAGATGTGAGATTAATGATTTAGTAGAAAGAAAATTAACAAAGGCAAATTTAAATAATTTTATTATTTAATACATACTCCATCCGTCTTTTTTTATAAGCAACTTTTTTTCCTTTGGAGTTAGGCATTAGTGTAAACAACTATTTTCTTGTGTCTCAAAATTTAAATTTAAACTATTCTTTCATGTTCTATCTCTATTAAATACATCTATTTAAATTAATTATCCTTCGCTCATCCCTAATTGTCTTTTATACAATCATTTATTACTCATTCTCTTTCATACTGTCTTATTCTCTCTTATATTTTTTTACCCATTCTCTCTCTTATGCTTTTTTAATAAATAGGGACATATTTGGAAGAAATATGACATTTTTTATACATTTATTGTTTTTAACTTGTTTTAATCATTAGTTTGTTTTGCACAATAAAAAGAATTGCTTATAAAAAGGATCAAAATAAATATTTAATAACTTAATTATCTTTACGTAAATTAAATAAAATGCGGGATTGGTTGGCGTTAGTCATTGGGTTGAACTTTGAACCTTGTGTTATTTGGGAACGAGACGAGAAAATGGACGCCATTCTGACTTCTGAGAATAAAGACCACGTCAAATTCTTAATTTCATTATGTCAATAAAGATGGGGTTAAAATATTCACAATATGATACTCTCACTCTTCTAATGTGCACTTACTCCCTTCCTTTGTTTGTATTATGCACTTTCACATGATGAAATATTAAAAGTTTCCTAAGTCACATCAAGGATACTACAATTACTTTTTTTTTCTTTTTGCCCAAAGATACTACAATTACCTCAAACTCTACATAAAGTAAAATAATAATAATAATTTATAATTCTTGCTGATAGGTTCTTAAGAACATTTGTTTTATATATATATATATATATATATATATATATATATATATATATATATATATATATATATCAGCTTAATTGGAGTCGAAAAGAGCTTACAGGTTCATTAGTGTCTATTTAAAATCTTTTGGGTTATTAGAGTATGGGACTAGTAAGACTCAATTAAATTCCCCAATTAGTGTAAACCCTTTGTGATCCAATTGAATTCTTATCGAAATTCACAAAGATCCAACTCCTTACTTTATTCTACCCTATCATTTACTACCTATTCTGAAAGACCTCGCTGAACCCAAGAAGAGGTGAATTGGGTTAAGATAAAAAACTTGCAGCTTTTTAAAATCTTTTTGCAATTCGGTAAAATCAGTTTGAATGATAGTAAAGAGTAATAAAGCTATAGACAATCATTCAAACATATATGTTGGAAATAAAAGAGATTAAGGAAGAGAATTGTAAATAGAGATTTATACTGGTTCGGCCCAATCCTTAACTTACATCCAATCCTCAAGCTCCACTTGAGATTTCCATTATCCCTTGTTTAACCGGGTACAAGAGACAAGCCTTTACAACCTCACAAGTTTAGCCAGGCACTTGTGCAACTTTCACAATCTCTCACAGAGACTCTTCCCCTTACTCAATGTAAGGTTACAATCAACACCCACTTAAGATCATTCAATCTTGAGTAACTCTCAAATAGTGTGATTTACAATGAAACTTCTCTCTAAGAAGTGAATAGATAATCACTAAAGTACATTATAAGTCATTTCACTCTCTAAATGATAAACTAAGACAACATCGAAAAATAGAGTGTAAGAGCTTCAGAGTTTTGGCATTTTGACAGCATAATCTTATGTCCACCCCTTTTGTGCGTTTTGAATGTGGCTTTATTTATAGATGAGGATGATCTGAATGTTGGAGAATATAGCCGTTGAAAATAGAGACGTTGATAATATAGCTGTTGAAAAAAAAATAGCTGTTAGATGCTTTTTGACTTGATAGCTCAGCATTTTTTATCTTCATGAAATATTTCGTTTGATCATCTAAAACATGTACACAAATTATATAAATGATGTTAAGAAGTGTTATAGATCATTTGGGTAAGTTTCTGGATGTTCTTGATCAAAATCGTGATTTTCAAAACTTGGATTTTTCTGAAGCGACGTTGTAAACTTGAGTATTGGCTTGGATACTCAAGTATTGAGCTTGTTACATTACTCCAGATTCCTCTATGTCTGTTCGAAACTCGAGTATTGAGTTCCATACTTGAGTATTGAAGACCTTCTTATGTTCTTTGCTCTCTGTCTGAGCTATACTCGAGTATTCACTTGTAAACTCGAGTATTCAAGTTGTTCTGGCCCTTGGTTGCTTTTTGACTTAATATTGCAAAAAGAATCAGCTCCAAACTCATTGTGATTTGTCCGTTATGATCCAATGAATGAGATTTGTTCCAGACCAGCGTTTTTGCAACGTTCTAAATCTTCAGTCAACTTTCGAAGACCATATCTCTCTGGTCTGATCTTCATTTTAGTTAAATCAAGTCTTGATGGAAATCCTTATGAGTCTTCTTTCATATGCCACCGATTTTAGCTCATTCCGATATGTAGATTGTGCGTTACACTCAAAACATTGAAACTTGGTCTGCTATGTGGCGTGAATTCCTGATCCAACTTTCGAAATTCAAAGCTCTCTCATCTGAACTTCTTTGAGCATGAAACTTTGTCAAGATGACGCATTGGATGTCTAGTTTCATATAAATTTGATTTCACCTCAATCGGATCTCTAGTTTAGGAGATATGATCGAATTACCAGAGCTTACCCAAAACTGAATGTAAAACAGAGGTGAACAGAGTTGCTGAAAAGAGCTGGATACTCGAGTATTGAATTGGATACTCGAGTTTTGTAGGGTCCAAAAACGCCAGAGAAGCTGAAAACACCTTATACTCAAGTCATTAAGTTCCATACTCAAGATTTGAGTTCCAAACTCGAGTTTTGGCTTGGAAACTCGAGTTTTGACTCCCAAACTTGAGTTTTCCAAACTCCAGTTTTCTCTTCCAGAAGCAAATTACTGCAATAAACTTGTATACTCGAGTTTTGACCTGGAAACTCAAGTTTTCTCATCCAAAACTTGATTTTTACTGTCTTTAACTCTGAATTGACCCATCCAACTTCCATTTGATCATGAAGACTTCTAGGATCAATTTTAGAGCTTGAATAATGATGTCTTCAGCAAGTTCTTCCTTTTTCCATCTTCCATCTTGAACAATTTTCATCATTCAACTTTAGCTCATCATTTTCTACACCTTCTACATTCTTCAATATTTTCTCTTCTTCTTGATTATCCTTCATGATTTAACTCTTTCTTTCTGAAATCTCTTATCTCCTTCTTGATTAACTTTTACAAATCAACTTGGATTAATCTACATTAAGTTCAAGAATTAATCAGTGGAGAAGATAACTATATTACTTAATCTTTTTGCTTCGAACAATAGCATCTATATAAGACATCATCAAAACTAATCATATCTAACATGATACCAAATGTAATTCTGTAGCGGTACCTCTACCATGGCATTACATTGTATCTCAGAATTAAGAGCTTTCAAGTTCACACTAGTGGACTTGAAATTGGTATGAAGGAATCTATAACATCCCAAATTTCTGGGATTTGAATATTGAAAAATTATATGGAATTAAATTATGAAATTTGGGCCAAAATAATTATGAGAATAATTATTCGAAATTGAAATCTATTTTTCCTTTATTTTATTTTGGGGGAAAAGAATAATTAAAATAAGGGATAACTAAGCCTAAATATTATTGGATTTATTTCCATAAATTGCAAATAAGGATAATTGCAAATGAATTGGGTTTACCCCTATGATCATGCAATAATCCTAATTAAAGGATATAATGACTAAGTGTAAATAAAAATAGGGAATTATAAACAAACTAAAAAAAAAAGAATGATAAGGAAGCCACACGTTGAGGCCCATATAACCCATTAACCAAATATTTTATCTTAAGGTGCATATTAGCATTAACTAAAGATGCATGCATCCAAGTGGGGTCTTTCTAGGTCTGTAATTTTTAGTGATTATCCTTTAGCTTTAAGAGCTTTAGTTGACCAAGAAAGTTTGGGATTTATTCTCCTTGTGTAATACTCTTTTATTATATTAGCTCCTAGCCATCTTTTATATCAAAAAAAAATAAAAATAAAAATAAAGATGCATGGCATCAGATTACTGGATCAGTTTCCCTCTTCCCCACCCAACCCGACGAAAACACAGAAACAGTAGGAAAAGAAATCACAAGCCCATGACCCAATATGTGTGGCATTAGCGGCGGCCCACACCACATCCAGTTAGAACTAACCAGTAAGGCACCCAACCAGTTGAAATCGAATGGAGCTAGTCTCGGATAAATCAACGAAGGTCAGAGAAGCCGACGACATTTAATAAGCATCAGGTAATAATGCTTATCCGAAAGCAGAAGGATCAGTTGTTAACCATGCTTCTCGAGCCTTGGGCTCCATACCTTTCGGTTAATACTCCCTGGACCGAAACACAAACCTGGACAAGGAGTTTCTTATTGAATAGCGTTCTAGTTCAGTTTGGCGTGGGAGACAGAAGGAAAACGCAGAACAGAGAGTTGAAGAGAGGAAGAAATCGAGAGATCTGGAAGAGAGAAGAGAGACCGAGAGTGTGGTGAAGCTCATCACGGGCTCTGTTTTTACGTTGGAAAACAGAGGTGAATCACCATACAACATCTGCTTTTCAAGCTTACGAACTGAGGTAAGTGTTAGATCTTATTCTTCCCAAGGTTTCAGCATCTCTGTAAATACTTTGTGAAGATTGAAACAAAAAGGAAAACCAAGCTTAAGCATAGAAACTGAAAATGAACTGGAACCGAAACCAAAACAGGGGGGGCTGATAGTGTGTATATATATACACATATATGTCTTAAAGCTTGTCGTGGGGCTGTTAAAGGGAAGAGAATATGAAAGAGAGAGAGAGAGAGAGATGCTGAACGTTTAGGATCTGTCAAGTGTAGGAGAAGACTTTGTTGAATGTTAAGGCTTGCGTTTTTGCTGTCGGGTTATTTGTTTTATTGATCAAACCTTGCTGAAATCTTGGAATGGAAAATGAGGATGTGCTGTTAGTTGGCATCTAGGATAGCTTTTCGTTTTTGCTGTCAATATAGTGTTGTGTGCGTGAAATATATATATGTAAGTATGTGGTTGCTGCATGAAAAAAAAAAAAAAAAAAACGAAGGCTGCATGCTTCTTATATCGGTGTATATAGGTTATTAATGAAAGACAAAGAGCTAACATTCTGCAAAATAATGGGAGCTGTAGAAGAATAAATATATGTATATATATGTATACGTGTTTGCTGTATGTGTAAGCAGTGGAAGAAAAGTAATATCTTCTCCTTGTCTACTAAAGAATGAAATTACGATCTCTTGTACTCTTTCTGTCTATTGTTATCTTGATAGGTATTGATGATTTGTAAAATGTTCGGATTTTTGAAGTCCAAATGCATTGTCATATATACTTTTTTTTTTTTTTTTAAAAAAAAAAAATCCTAGGCAAAGGTGCTTTCCCTTGTCAGTTATTGTTGTCCATTTCGCAGATACTTTTCTATACCGATACATAGGTGATTTTCACGTGAAATAGTGTATCCAAGATGCTCTTTAAGTGTTGCTTGTGAAATAAATAAATAAATAAATTATTGATAAGTAGTAGAAGTTAATGTTAATTAAAGAGAGCTAATACCAATTAGTAATATCAGAATAAATAGAGGAAAATTAGTATAAATATTAGGATGATAATAATAACAAATAATGTTATTATTATAAGAAAAGAATGATAATATATGGGGAAATTATTATTATTATTTGGAATAATAATAATAATAATAATATTATTATTATTATTAATAAAAAATAATGTTATTATTACTGTGAAGGAGTGATAATGACAAATAATAAAAGAGGAAATATTATTATTATTATTGGGAACAATAATAATAATAACAACAACAATAATAGTAATGATAATAACAATAATAATAAAATTATTATTGTTAGAGAAAAATTAAGGGATTAATAATTAATCCTTTAAACTAATTCATGTAATTCGTTCATTTCGCGATTCAAATAAGTGACTGACCACGATGATAAACATTTTTAGGCAGACCTTGATATTCACCTGATCCCAACAACTTCAGTACAGAGGAAAGGGAAACACGGTCGAGGTGGGTAACTCTAATTTCATAATCATGTATGTAAATGTTATGCAATAATTAGATGATCATGTATACTGGTTGAATTACTTGTTTATGTTTTCCTGACCATGGATTTGAGGCTACGGTCTCATGGGACTGCGTGTCCTAGACAAGGGCTGTGGTCCTTGACTGTTAACTGCGGTTACGGTTATGTGTAATTTTTTCCATACTTTAACATATGCTATTATGTCATTTTTATTTTCACACATGTGCATGAGATTAACTGTTACCATGGGGTCCATTCATTTGGACTCCAGACCTCATGAAAGAAACAGGGAATGGTTTGGGATCAAAGGGCAAGAAGCAGCTGTAAGGACTACAGCAGTTGAAACTTCATGGAAAAATAGGATTAGTGAGTTTGTATTTAACGTTTATCATCCGCCTATATTTGGGATTAATGTATTAACATCCAATTATCGGATGAATTTGAATCGCGAAAAATTAGTCTGTATTTTCCAAACTAAGTTAATTTCAAAAACTTCTATTACGAAATTAAGTCGTCCAAATCTCCTCGGTTCTTTCCACGTAAACTCTGATGAAATAAAGGCCCTAAAGGCCGGGCGTCACAGAATCACTCATGTTTTTTATGATGAAAAGAAAATGTTTAAAGCATAAGAATTATTTTAAAAATGTTTAAAGCATGAGATAAAATATGAATGAATAAAGTCAAATTAGCCTGAAGAGATCAGCAAGAGCATGAAAAAGACTAGACTGATGCATGGTAACAAGCAAAACTCAAGTTTTCATTTAATGACTCAAGTTATCAACTAGAGTTGTTATGATAAGACTTGAGTTTTCCAAGCATGCGTTGATCTCATTTCAAGTGTGTTCTAAGAACACTTAAATATTCTTGAGAACTGGCACAAACTCAAGTTTCTCTAGACAAACTTGAGTTTTCTCATGAATTCCTGCAGTGTGAGTGATATACACAGAATCTTGCTAACATTGCCATTGCCATTAAGGTCTGCCTATGTTCTTTTTATTTGACAACAGAACATTGTGGTCAACTCTTGCAAAATATACATTTTTTGGTACTCAATGATTGTTGAGTCCACACAAGGTTAGACATAAGAACTCTTATACTCTTGTATGATTTAACCATATGATATTGAAGCAAAGAGCATAATAATTTTACCCAATCAAATAAATTTATGCTAATGAATCATAATGGGTAACAAATAAATGACACCATGAATGTTATTTCTCAATGACAGTTTGTAAACACACTTTATGCAGAAAAGATGTCATTGATAAAGTTCGTGTAAGTTTGAGCATAGAAAATCTTATTCATAAAAATAAGTATTTGTCAACTAAGTTTATGAATGAGATCATATTTTCCAAGAATGATAATGAAACATGAAAGTAGTTTCAAATCTCAAATTTTCTTTCAAGCATTGATAATGTATTATGAAATTGAAATTTTAATGTATGAAAGGTTCATTTTTTAAACATGTTTAAGATCAATGCTTACTCTAAACATGGTGGAAGTCAACATGTTAAAGAATAAATTAGAATGCTTCAAGATTAAGAGAACATGTCGAACACTAACATGTTGAAGAGTTTTCCCAGAAGCAAAAGTCATGAAGAAAATGAGTTAGTCAATATGACCAAGTAGTATTGAAATATATAGGCACAATGACTTTGCTATTGCCAACAGATAATCTTGCCTTTTTGAATAGAGTCTTGAAATAAATGAACATTTAAGGCAAGAAGTTGAATACATGGCTAAAGTTACTCAACAGATGGATGAAGACAAAGTAGATATGTTTGAGTAACAAAATGACTACTAGGATTTATGGATGATGAAGCAGATACTCATTAGTTCAAATGACTGGAGTTCCAGAATATTATCCTAGTAAATTATTCCACTAATGGTTAATGCATTAATGAAAATTCATAAAGCTTGGAATAACTTGGCCAATAAAGACTTATGCAGTAGGTATAATATTTTCACAAATCGAATTCTTTTCTGGAGATAAGCTTGAAACTCATATATGATCAACATGTTAGAATGAGGTCCCACTAATTAAAGAGTTCAAGCAACACATTGAATTCCAAAGATCAATATGTGAAAGATAAGGAAAACTCAACTGTACAAATTTGAAGCATATCTAACATATTCAAATACTAATAATATTTCCATATGTAGTGAAAAATAATGATTTATTTTGAAATAAAAAATGGAAGTGAAAAAACATAAGAATAAAAAAAACTATTGTAACATAAATTTTATATGTTTATACCAAATTATTAATTATAAAAAATTTCAATATTTGTATGCGTATTATTTCTGTGACATAAAATCACTCATTATAGATTTGTTTGATCAATATCAATAAAATATAAAGAGAACCACCTTTTGAACATGTTGTAGATAGTGTGGTTTTATATCTCAAACTCAAGCTTCAATTAAAAGGACTTATTAGACTAGCTCAACCTATTTGTCTATATTTTACAGGTCAGATTTCTCTTATTATCTTTTTCTCATAATCTCTAAATCATCTCCATTTAATCAATACAATATTACTTTTATTTTTTTTTCTCCTCTTTCCAATCAACGGTTTAGATAGGATGATGGAGGAAAAAAAAAAACTTATTAGAGGATCTCCTCCCATGTTTTACAGCTTTAGGAAACAGTTATTCGACCTCTTTTGACTCAGCTTGTGCTTCTTATATAAGGTAACAATAATGTAATGTGTAATTTATCCTTGGAGTTCATGTTCTACAAATTTATTTTGTTTTTGGGATTTTTAAAATCCATGATTTTTGTCAGGTAGAAAAAAAAATCCATGATTTTTGTGGGGAAAACCCATGAACTTTCAGGGGGATAAAAAGTATTAAAATAAGTTTGGGAAGCATAAAAAATTTGTGATTGGGTCACTTTGGTTGGGCTTGTGTACCTCTTGGAGTCTGACCTTTTATTTGTCAGTCTTTTTAATGTTCTTTTATAGTTTTCTGTAAGAATTATTAGTTGAAAATTTAAATCTAGATTATTGAAACTGTATTTAGACACTACAGATCTTAGCACAATCCACAATGATAAACACCAAGGTCCAAGACCAGGTTACGATATTTTGGATGTCGTTGATAAATTATGCAGTTTGAAATTCTAAGATAGGGTCTTTGCATCCTTATCCAATACATCTTTAATTTAACCAATTAAGTTTCAAACTCAATATCCTAAGAAAAGTTCCCTTTAACGTGGACATGAGCTTTTCAAAAAGAAGCCAATAGTAGAGATAATTTCACTAAATCTGGATGAATTTTGTTTTTTTTTTTAAAAAATGAACTTCTAGTTACTCTACAATCCTCAAAAAGGTAAAAGAATTAGAGAGAAACACAGCACAACACTAGTTAATTTCATGGACCCCCCACCAGCCACTGAGCCGCGTCAACAATGAATGAGATAAACAATGACAGGAATTCAATTTCGTGGGAAATTTATCATATTCAATAAGTTAGATAGTAATTTAAATATTAACAAACTTAATAAAATTAATTAAGTTAGTTATCTGTAGAAATATGATTATTGATCCTATTTAACCATTTGCATTGAAAACTAACCCTTGTAAACCCTCCTTTTAGTATGCATGGGATAATTTGAGAAAAAAATTTATAAGTTGCTGACACTACTTAAAATTGAGATTTCTTATATATACAGCCCAAAGCGAACATTTCAACTTGTTCCTATATTTAAGATTGGAAAAACATGCCCCCCCACCCCCGGCGGGGCGATTGGTATGCCATTCACAATAACATCTTTGTTCTTTCATGAAAGAAACCACCAAATAAAGAACAACCATTTATTTTTCCCAAAAGTAGCTTCTCTTGGTGTTGAATATAATGAAAAATGTTAACTAGGAATGGTTTTAAATTTTGGAACCGACTTTCCTCCAATTCTTTAATCGTTCGCTGCCATCCGCTGCGTTGAAGTGGCATCGTTTTGGCAAAAAAAGCTGACAAGTTCCCTTTATTTTTTTAAAAAAAAAATTCAGGGTACAAACTGATACTAAAAAAGTACTTGAGGATTATAAATAAACTGAAAAAATATTTCATGATCTTGGAAAATTATTTTAGGCTCCTGAAAAAAATATTAATGGAATTGAATGCTACTAAAAAGATATTTTAAGATACTGACTGATATTGAAAAAATACTTTATGATCTTAAAGAATTATTTTAGGATTTTGAAAAAATATTTTAAGATAATGACAGGCATTGAAAGGATACTTCAGAATACTGGAAAAATATTTCAAGATCTTGAAAAATTATTTTAGGGTATTAATTGGTAGTAATTCGTATTTTAGGATACTGACTGGTACTAAGAATATACTTCAGGATATTTTTTTAAGATCTTAAATTAATTTTTCAAGACCATAAAGTATTTTTTTTGGTACCGTTCAGTATTATGAAGTATCTTTTTAGTACCAGTCAGTACCCTGATTTTTTTTTTTTGAAAAGGGCACAGGGTCAACTTTTTTGCCAAAACGACACCACTTCAACGCAGCGGATGATTAAAGAATTGGAGGAAAGCCGGTTCCTTAAATTTTAAGATAATTTCAGAGGCCTTAACCGATGAGAGATATGATCGGAAAAACTTTTCTCTGTCATCCAACCTACAAGGAATCTCTCCAATGATCTTTCTCTTAAGTTAAAGGGTTGAGATTTATTCTATTTACCACCATGATAGATTATTATAGAAAATAAAAATAAAAAGAACTTTGAAATCAACAAATTTCAAATCAAGCATTTACTAAAAAAATGAGTTGTGATTTGCTTATTAAGTTTCACTATTTCTTTATCAACTCTTGGTAATAAACCTCAATTGAGATTTTGCAATTTCAAAGTTCTTTTTCTGTCTTTTTTCCAATTATTATGTTTGGTGTTATAATAATTTTTATATAGTAGTAAATCTCAACCATTGAAACCTTATCTAATGATGGATATATTAAATGGAGAGAGAGAAAATGACGAGAGAGATCAATGAAGACATTCTTCTTCCCCTCCTTATTGGATGTTAATTTTCAAATGGCTGAAATTCCTCTTCCCCTCCTTATTGGATGTTAATTTTCAAATGGCTGAAATTACTATATGTGTGTGTGTGTTTTTTTAGTAAACAATTATCTTATAGGGTTAAGGTGCAAAAATATATATGTGCTTTACCCCGAGGAATGCCCAGCACCAAGTATTTTTTTTAGGTGCAAAAGTATACACGTGGTTAGAAATTAGGTACAAAAATACATATGTGGTTTGACAAAAAAGAGCGCTCAACATAAAGTGTTTTTTTTAATTTAATAATTTTATTTCAATTAAAGGAAAATCATTATTTCTTTAGGTGTAATTCTTAAAAGGCCAAATTTTTTATTTCCATAATTTATTTTCTTTCTTAAAATCCTTATTAAATTTTCTAATTAATAATTAATAAATGAATATTTATGCATTTAAAATTTGATATTATAAATACTATATTTAATTAAAAATAATTTTAATTTTTTTGATCTAAAAAATTGAACCAAAAATTATTTAAATAATTTTTCTATCAAAACTATTTAATTTTTATTGCATTTTCTAGTTATCCAATATAAATGTTTGCACCAATAGGGATTTTTTAAAAAAAAATTATGGAAATAAAAAATTTGGCCTCTCAAGAATTATATCTAGAAAAATAATAATTTTTCTTTAAATGAAATAAAATTATTAAATTTTTTTTTAAAAAAAATTGATATTGAACGCTCTTTTTGCCAAATCACATATGTATTTTTGCACATTTAAAAGTAAAAAAAAAAAAAAAAAAGTCAAACTTAATGGTCAAAATCAAACTTAACGATCAAAGAGTATTTTTGCACCTTAAAAAATCACTTGGTGCTAGGTGTTCCTCGGGATAAAGCACATGTGTATTTTTGCACCTTAACACTATCTTATAATCAACATTGTGAGATATCAAAAGTCCATGCAGTCTAGAAAACCACATTAATGGATCATATTTACAGTAGAGAATTAGGACCAGGGCCTAAAAGGGCTGGTCTTTTTATAGATGTGATAAGAAAAATATATATTTTTCAAAACCTGACTCGAGACCACAAAGGCCAGGGCCAAGCCGGAAATTTTTTTTCTAAATTTTAACTATTTTCCTCCATTTTTTCTAAAAAAATATAATTAATAAATTACAACAATTAAAGTGCTAATTTATCAAATAAATGTTATCAAAATAAATGTTTAAACAACACACTGCATGCAACAAACAAACACAATCACTAATTCATAATCAAAAATAAACTATTGTCCACAAATAATTCACACAAAACATAAAAAGTTTACCATCAAGCAACATAAGTACGATAAATATCATTTTCATCATATTCTTTGCCACTACCATCAATTTCAAAGACATTTGATTGTATTTCACTTTGAGTAGTATGTTCGCCTTCACAGATTGAGAGCTAGAGTAGCCTACTGAGAGTTGAGAATCTGATATTGAAATTATGAGAGGAATCAGTCTGTAGGCAAGTAACAACTAAGTAGTGAGAGTGAAAGTTTGAAAATATGAGATTGAGAGAGTAGTAAGAGTTGAACCTTTGAAAATGCTGATTGAATTTTTAGAGTTCACATGTGGTGGCTAATCATTTTATTTAGTCACTCTTGGTCAAGTCTCAAACAATCTAAAATTAGGTAAATTGACCAAAACAATAACAGGGCCTAACCGACCTTGGCCCTACAGAGTTGACCTTTTAAACCCTTGGCCTTACACGGTTGGCCCTTTTAGGCCTAACTTCATTTAAAGGTTCTAATTAACAAGCGTGCCCTTTAAAGGGTCGAGGCTTAAAAGGACTTGTATGATGAGCTCATCCCAATTTCCCCATTCTAATGATATTTGGGGGTTGAGCATCGCTTCTCTTTTGAGGGGAAAGAAAGTATCTCTTCGCTGCTCTTTAGGGGTAACTAGAGCTGAAATTTGGCAAATTTGGCCTGTCTAATTCTAATCTAAGATTAAATTTTTTTATTGTTATTTGTAAATGAAAATTTATTTTGATGTATACTTTTTTTTGCCAGAATTATTTTGGTGTATACCAAGTCTAGAAAAAAGATAATATTTTAATTGTTTCTTTTTTTTCAAAATGTTCTTTTTTATAAAAATTATTAGTTAAAAATTTTAAATCTAAATTATTGAAATTGTATTTGGACAAAGCATATCTCTAGCACAGTGGCGAGCACCAAAGCCCATGCCAGGTTATGATATTTAGAATGTGGTTGATAATTATTCTGTTTTTTTTTTTAAAAAAAAAAATCTTTTAATGCGTAATTCGCTTCCATAGAAAAATAAAATAAAATAAAATGGACTAGCCCCACAATATTAGTTATATACATTAGTCTTCTTAATTCCACTGAGTTATTAGAATATTAGATTCCAATGCAGACCATCCAGAAATGCATATAACAGATTATAAACAATTATTAAGTTGTAGTAAAACCAACTAGGTTTAGTCTAATGGAATGAGCTAATCCTTCATAATGTCATGAATTAAAGATCGAATCTCCATTAGGAGAGATGCCCATATCTATTATCTAATTGTGTCTCAAACATGATTGTCTCCAATAAGAAAATACTTATGCCTAACCAAAAAAGGAGTAACAAAGAAAACAGCTTATTCACAAAAGAAAACATGTCAAAACCCACATTTAAAGGGAAAATTAAATGACTTTTGATCACTTAGGGCTTCAGAATATTCTGGGAGATATCGATGAAGAGATATAATAATTACTTGAATTCCATATAGTTCACAAAATGACAAAAGAAGGCAATTGCAAGGAAGATAAGAAGGACATGTACGTATTTTCAATATGGTAGGCCAAGCTCAGCAACATCTCTCAGTTCTTGGAAGAGTCTACACAACGATATTTCATTTCCCCTTATTCCTTATTTTTGTTATTTTCAAATTTTGATGTCCTAAATTATTTTGCGTCTTCCCTTGGATGGATAGCCCTAAATATCATTTATCCTATTGTACAAGGAATGTGAAAACAGAAGAAATATTAGTGGCCTGAAGCTTATTTAATGTTGTAATTGAAACAGAGAGCATGCTAATTTCCCAAGTCATTGGTTTAATTGAAAAAAAAAAAAAACAACAACAACAACATAACCACTTTGAAATTAAGAAGAAAAAGAAGAAGCCATTTTGCAAACGAAAAAAAAAGGTAAAAGAAGAAAAAGAGAGAAACACTTCTTTTAATTTACAGATATTAAGAAGATTAATTAAGTTATTTGTAAAAATATGATTATTGATTTTTCTTAAAATACTTCGTTTAATCATTTGTATTAAAAGCAAGCCCTTATAAACCTTCCTTTTAGTATACCTGTGATATTTTGAGAGACAAAATTATAAGTTTGGGAGACAAATTAAATTGAGATTTTACATATACAACTCCAAAGTGAACATTTCAAGCAGAGGGTAAATGCAAAGAAGATAAGGACATGGATCTTTTTTTCAATATGGTAGGCCATTCACAATGACTCACTCCATTTGGTCTTTAATATAGGATATATTTGGAGAGTTCATCTTAATTCTAAATATAATACATATTTACAATATTGATCCATCTTTTCCTATCTCTAAAAAATAATCAAGTAGTAGAGATAATGAAAGAATTAAGAAAAATGATTAGGATGTTTTAGAAAGTTTAAGGATGCTTTTTCAAGTCTTTACAAGTAATATTTATTTTCTTACTTTAAGTTTGATATAATGATTTGATTTAATTGAATTTAAATTACTGTGACATTGTGTGTGAAATGAAAAATATTTGATTAAATTGCAGAGTTAATTGATAAATTAGAGATAAGAGAAAATAGAATCAGGAACTATAAGAATTGTATATCTTCGTTCCGTCCCTGACCAACAACGTCCAGTTCTATCAATTCAATTACAATCTCGATACAATGAACTCACCACTCTTACAAGCTACAATTCTAGGAGCCAAGAAGAGTTGGCACAGATGATAAGGGATCCAAGATTAATCCTTTGGGATGTGAGTTCGATCCCTTCTACCTTTGCTGGAACTCCTTTGCTAGGCGATCTCGTAAGTCTCCAGTAAGTGCTCATAGAGCCCGGAGCCGTGCCCTAGCCTTAGTGGGGGATTGGTGTCGAACCTCTCCAAAACTTTTTTATATATATAAAAAAAAAAAGTTACAATTCTAGGATTTTTACACAGTTATTCTCAATATAGTACAACATATAAATTTTTCTTGAATATCTACGTAGTCACAACATTCTAAGCACTCAAATACTTAAATTTCAAACAATGATATATTAAGAAAGTACACAATAAAGCTCAGATGAATATAATAATAATAATACAACTTCATTTTTTAATCATTTGTCAATTATTATTTGTTCTCTGATTCTGCAATAAATACGTATCGATATGAATAGAGGGTTCATTAGTTTCTTATCAACCTTTGTTAGCTCAACTCAACTTAAACACAACACATCTGTTTCTCTGACCTAATATATGAAAACAAAATATCAATTTCATTTTAAGAGATGACACTATATTAATATACTAAAATGAGCATTATGTAATAATTGCAAGTGGAGAATTATTCTATATATTGATGTCCACGTAAATTAAAGAGACACTCATCGGAATTTCCAATACTAAATCTAGATATCATATATACCTCAATCTATTGTCCTTATTGTTGCCTGAGTGAAATAGAAATTAAGAAGGAAATTCAATTCTCTCCCCGTTAATTGCATAATCCCCACAAAGCCCATAATGCTGAAACATGAAGAAGCACAACATCAAAAATCAAATTTATCTAACATATAAAATGATTCAATGTACAATAAAGCAATGCTTATTATTATTATTTTTTAATAGGATCTTATTCATAGTGTAATTTATACTAAGAACGAGATCTTATATTAAAAATCAGAATTACTATTATATTGATATAGTGAGATAAATTAGTGACCATTGAATTAGCTTGTTTGCCTGCCTTCCTTACTTTTCATATAACTGTTCTTCAAAACAGAGTAAGTGTCAACTAGTTTAGTTCCCTCACCTAATTTGACATAATTCATTAAAAAATGGTTAGTTTTGACATAATTCATTAAAAAATGGTTAGTTTTTAAAATATGTATTACTCATCCAATTCTAAATATTTGATATAGTTTGAGAAGATATTGTATTATAAATTATGTCCTATATTTAGGACCAGAGATAATACTTAAAATGTGACATCTTCAATAAAAATTTGACCATTGCTTAATCGTAGGTAACTCTAACTTCTCCACTAGCAAGGTATTGGCAGTATTGGCATAGATTCCACCACAAATTGCCACGCTACAACTTGTATTGTTGATGTAGAGAACTTTGTATGGCAGACATGCTCTGCTTGTTCCTTTTCACTAGACATATTCAAGCTTGTTTTTATGGTTCTGATACCAAATGATGGGGGAATTGTATAACAAAACTTGAAAATATAGTATAGGAACTAATCTCTAGATCCTTAGCTATAAAAAAGGTACCTACAAGAGTTGATCATACTCTTGAAACCTCACTGTATTCTATCATGAATACAACTTCACATGTTGTCACGCCCTGAAACCTAAAGGAGTGACCGGCGCAGAATAAGTGAACTCATATTCCTTAAGCCTTAAACTTATATACATTGATTTAAAATACATGGATCCTAACCTTAAATAATAATACAAAAGTCTAGCGTTTGGATTGCTTCAACTAATAACACCTCAAAATGCGTCAACGAACTTTAAATCCTTAAGGAGCCTCTTCACTGCTCACACCTCAAAATGCGTCAACGAACTTTAAATCCTTAAGGAGCCTCTTCACTGCTCAGCAGGTGGTACAAGATCAGCTATATTGTCTGAACCAAAACAAATTTTCCGGTGAATAATGTCCCATTCTTAAATTTAATAAAATATAAAGTAAATAGTTTGAACATGTTTATCTTTTGATAATAAGAGTATGGTAATAAATTTCAGTCTCTATATCATATGATCATGAATACAAATAAAACTCTATATAGGATTATCAATCAAATACCTCGAAATACATAATAAATTGTTTTGTTTGACAAAATTGGTTTAAAACCTTAAATCATAAATAAAATGAAACTCTATAAAATATCGTTAATCAATTAATTTCAAGTACATAATAAAACCTTTGATTTAATATAATCAATTTAGAACATAATTATCAAACATCATCTTTCCATAGAACTTCTTACATAACGGATGACAAGTGTGGCCACACAATCCACGAGGGTAACTAATCAAGCATGACTCAAGGTCATGAAACAAGCATAGACACACAGTCCATGAGGGTAACTAACCAAGCATGACTCAAGGCCATGAAACAAGCATGAGAACTAATCCCATGAATATCAAGCAAGCTCAAGGTTAATCATGGTGCACCAAGAACTAAAAATACTACTGTTAGTAACCAGCGTTCTATATTCAGTCCTCAAAAAAACATTTTCAAGTATGCTTGGGGTTAATTTATTAAAGTAATAAAAATTCTTCCTTCAAGATAATAACAACTATATCCCATACTTCATAATCAAATCCCCTAACATGAAATTTCACAAACAATATTTCAAAACTTTCCTTCAAATTCAATTTGTCGATAAAATCCTTTTAAAACATTAAGAACTCGCATAAAAACATTTCATTTCAAATAATAAATTATAGCTTATAAACTTTCCAAAATTCAAGACCATTTCAATATAAAATTTATGAAAAATATCTCAAAAATATCATTTCCATTTAATTCCATAATCATGAAATATGCTTTGAAACAGTTGGAAGAAAATACATAACAACAACGAATAAAGTCACCTTTCTTTACTCATATACTATCAACAAATATTCCTTCACAAAATCATAGTTTTAAATATGGAAATAAACATAAAAGTTCAATAATAAAAATGTCATTTATAGAAATTAAATAGGGATGCTATTCACTCACTTGTTGCTTCTTCTAAAACTATACTTTTACCAAAATCCTTTGGATTTACTTTTCTTTTGAACTCAAATAATTGTCAATTCCTATAAATTTTGAAATTCATAGGGATAGGTCATTGTTTGTAATCTCTTATTCATACACATATATACTCACCAAGACATAATTAAATACCTATTATCCTACCAAAAACTCTCAACTCATAATTAAATACCTATTATCCTACCAAAAACTCTCAACTCATGGCTAGATACATTTATCCTACACAAAAAATACTTTCTAAATCCATTGAAAGACTTATATTTAGGAAAAACAATCGCCTTCATGCTTAAACAGGGCTGGCCAAAACAGGGGTTTAAAAATAATTGATGAACTTGATTATATTGCTACAATTCAAAACTAGAGAGCCTTTAGACACCTTGAAAACTTTTCAGCTTCCCTACCCTCGAAATTATCACAGTAGGCATGGTTAAAACATCTATTCAATCCAATAATTTGAAATACCCATTTAACATTTCTTTAGCCCGGGAAACAACACGGTTTCATTAATGATTTAATCATCTAAACTCACATTCGGCCACATGAAACATTATTTAATCCTTTAAACCATTCAAATAGAATCTCTACAACATCTTTGAAAATTCCAGATTTTAATATGCTTTAGAAATTTAGAACCCAGAGTCCAACAGTAACCATTAGGTCCAGAAATCACAAACCAAACCCCATTAAGCACATGCAATACCGTACTAGGCTTTATTCTACCTTTAGATATATTTTCATATCACAGATTTCTTATTTCCAAACCAATATTCCATTATTTTTCAATCCCCAAACAGAAGCAATACGCCAGATTGAAGGTGGGAAAATTTTTGGGAAGCTCACCTTAGTCAAAATCTAAGGTTACATGTCGGTTAATATCCTTCTCCAGAGCTCCCTCTCGATCTCGTCTCCTTGCCTGTCTTTCGGTCTGCTCTTCGTGGCCGAACTGGAATGAAGAATGGGAAATGAATGGTTAGGGGGAGAGGAAGTGTATTTGGCCGGAAGAAATCGATGGGATTGGTTTAATCTGGCTGAATTGATTAAATGGGTAGATGAGATGTGTGGTATTGCATGTGCATCCATGTGTCTTGAAAAGGGAGGGAGGAGGTGTCCGACTTTTACAGAGAGAAGGGTGAGGTGTCTGTTATTCGCATGAAACATATGTCTCACTCTTATTATGTGTTTTGACTTGCCGAACTGATATAAATAAAGCCAGTGAAAAAGTGAATGAGTGTAATGAATACGGGTTGAATGACTTTTATTGGGGACATGGGCTGAATGAAAATAATGACGTAATAGGTTGAAGAATTGTATGTGCTCTGATGTCCAAATTGTGATTAAAAGAATTGGGCTTGCCCCACTGTCAATCAGAAAAGATGAGAATGAATAAGTACAATTGAATGAAAGGTTGTGGCACGTGGCTATTGGAAGAACCAGGAAACATGAGTCTATGACTCATCAAATTGGGCTTTGACTTTGCCCAAATTCATTCACAATCTGGGGTAAAAAGAAAATTATCATTTTACCCCTTCTTAATTTCGGTACTAGATTATTAATTAAATTCTAAAAATTATTCTTGGTCAAAAATTATTGATTCTAAAATTTCTAAGCTAAGTTTTCATAATAAATTTCTCTTATAATATTTCTAGATCCTCAAAATAAATTTTCATAATTTTCCCCTAAATTTTTTCAAGATCGAAACTAATATTTAATAATTATCTTAAGTTTTTTCCTCATGAAAAGCTTAAAACTTTTGACTCTTACTTGGTTAGCGGCCTATTTATCTCAGTTTTATTCCTAAACTCCTTGTTCCAAAATTTAGGATGTTACACATGTAACTCTACTTGCAAAATAAATTCTTATTCCAAAACCTGAAAAATTGAGAAATTTTATAAACCTTACTACGATTAAAAAAAAAAAGTATTTTAAGATATTGAGGATAAGATACCATCTAAAAAAATTAAATCAAGGGTTAAGGTGTAAATTCACTAATGAACTATTGGTCCAGGAGTACCCAACACAATTAACTCTCTAGTGGATCAAAAATACCAACAAACTTTTAAAAACGTCAAATTTTCACAATACCGTTAGATGGGAATTAACTGTTGTTTTCTGGGGCCAGAAAAAATTACAGAATCGCATTCAAATGTTTATGAAACTATATTTAAACCTAAAAAAATTCAAAATTTTTATTTTAGTCCCTCCACGTATTTTATATGGAGGGACTAAAGTGAAAATTATAAAAATATTTTGGGGCTGAAAGATAATTTTCTAAAACTTTGGGTTCTTTTCTGTAATTTTTGCGGGGCCAACCCTACCCCCCAAAATCTACCCTAATTACAGGCTTTTTTTTCCAGCCTTAGCCTGGCCTGTGGCCTATTAAAGACACGTGTAATTTTAAAAATTTTATAAGCAGCCTAACAAACTATAGGCCTCACCTCAAAACAAGCCTATTTCAAACGGGGTGAAAACATACTTACTTTAAACAGACTGAAAACATACCTACATCTAACAGCCTGTTTAAAGTAGGTCTATTTTTTTTCTTATTTAAAGTAATTATGTTTTCGCCCTCTTTGAAGTAGGCTTATTTTGAGGTGAGGTGTGTGGTTTATTAGGCTGTTTACAAAATTTTTAAAATTACAGTCCTCCTTAATAGGCCATAGGCTAAATCAAGCTAAGGTTTAAAAAAATGCCTGTAACTAGGAGTGGATTTTGGGGGATAGGGATGGCCCCCAAAAATTACAGAAAAAAACCCAAAAATTTAGAAAATTATCTTTCAGCCCCAATTTTTTTAATTTTCACTTTAGTCTCTCCATATAAAGTACTTGGAGGGACTAAAATAAAAATTTTGAATTTTTTTGTGGCTTAAATATAGTTTCATAAAATTTGGGTACGATTTTATATTTTTTTTCGGATCCAGAAAACGACGGTTAACTCTCATCTAATGGCATTGTGAAAATTTTACGTTTTTAAAAGTTTGTTGGTATTTTTGGTCAACTAGAGAGTTAATTGTGCTGAGTGCTCCTGGACCAATAGTTGGTTGGTGAATTTGCACCAAAACCCTTAAATCAAAGACATCAAGTAATATGCTTGAAATCTCTATTTGGCAACTCATATATCTTGAATAATATCTTTAAAAGAATCATACTAATAAATTTAAAAGATTCTTAGGATAATTTGAAATATTTAAAAGATATATCAAATCCTTCTAATAATCTAGGAAATACAAAATGACTTTTTTAAATAACAAAATTACAGAAAAAATAATAATAATTGAGAGCTCATTTGTTTTGCTCCACATGCACATCTTGAAAGTTGAATTCCATGTGACATACCTAGCAAGACTTAGAAAATTACCCTTTATATTCCTATCATGCTTATTGGAAGGCAGTAACATTTTGCTTTTTAAATTTTAGATCAAGTCACTGGAAAGGAAGAAAAATAGCAACATCTATTAAAAAAAAAAACTATTGGTCAAATTGCAAGGAAGACAAGAAGGAAGAGTATTTTCAATATGGTAGGTCATGCACTGCAACATCTGTTCTTTCGTGGAAGAACAGTCTACACAACGAAGCAATCACTCATTTTTTGATATTATTTTTTAATTGTTATTTTCAAAATTTGAAGCCCGAAATTATTTTGCCTCCCTTATTTTTAAAAAGTATTATATTTAAATTCATTTGTAAATTAAATATCGAAGTCATAATCCTTTGGTTGGATTAGAAATGTTTTGGGGCATCGAAAGAGAGAGACCAGACAATCAAAAGGACAAGAGAGGATAAATGCAAGGAAGATAAGAAGGACAAGTATTTTTCATTATGATAGGGCATTTACAATAACTTTATGTTCTTTCATGAAATAGACTACCCCACAACCATTTTTTTTCTAAAAATTATTTTTTTCGTTTTTCTTTTTGATGAAATTCAAGAGTATTTTTTGCCTGTTATTGTTGAATGCAAAAATATTAACTAGGAAGGGTTTTAAATTTCATGATAATTCCAGAGGGGAGGGTGTGGGAGGGAAGGGATGGAAAGAAGGGAGTTGACCAAATTGTCATTAATGAAGGGAATATTCTTTTTTTGTTGAGAGTATATTTTAAGAATATTAAAAAGTTTTCATGGGCTTTTTTGTAAAGAGAGAGTAAAAGATCTCTCCTTTCCTCCCCTCCTTCAAACCAAACTAGCTGTAAGGCTCGTGTCTTTCTCTATAGTTTTAAAAATTCATGGCTCTTGATAATAATTAATTTCCTTTCATGATCGTTTTGAGTCATTCTCCTTAGAAAATAAATATAAGAGAAATTCAGTCAAATGATTTAATGATCTTGTTGAAACTTCAATGCAAAAATATTATTTAAGATAATTCCAGAGGCCTTGATCAATGAGAGCTCGAAATCACCGTAAAACCTATATGCCTTGTCTTCCATCCAATTAGCTTAAGCTAATTTGATAGAATTTGGACTATATATTATTAATTCATCTTTCAATTATTCTATTTGGGATTATATTCTTATATGTTTCTTAAAATAGCTCTTAATGCCATATTAAATATTAGCATTTAGTAATAAATTAGATATACGTTAAATTTGTGTTCAATCAAAATAGCTCAAACCAATTCGATAGACTTTATTTAAAGCTATATATATATCTTAAATTATTATTTTTTGGTAATTGACTTTAAATACATTTTTTTAATTAGTTGACGTGGGACTATATTCTAATATTGACAAACTCCAAACAGGTTCGAGATGAACAATCCCTGCATTCCCTAACCTAGCCTAATACTTCCTTTGGTGCTTAATTTTAGAGCTAATTAGCTAATTTTGATAGATTACGGTTAGATTGATATATTTTGCACTTGACAAATACATTTATTATTCCCATCAAAGAACTTGTTATCTTCATTAATGAATTTGTCATTCCTATCACGAAATTTGTTAATTGTCCTTAGATTTTGGTTTAAGCAGAGTGACATGTGTATAGCCTGATGAATACACTTATTATTCCTATTAAAGAACTTGTTATTCCCATTAATGAATTTGTTAATCTTAGTACGACTTTTTTTTCATATGCTAGGTTACTGTTTATCATCTTCTTCATCTCTCCTTCCTTCCCCTTTCAACAACAGAGTCCAGCCCCAACGACCACCACATCCCAAGTTCTACTTATAAGTGTGTTATAATCCTTGTCCCTTTCACTAATATACTGTCAATTACTTCATTGTTGTCCAATTTCAAGCCCAGCAAGGACATAGCAACCCAATTTCAATGACATAGGTTTTAGAACAACAAGAAAGATTGGTTTGAATAATAGGTTAATAGAGCAATTAAAGGATTAAATGTCATTCTCTTTAGTCAAAGAAGCTCTTTGGTTCAAACTGTGATCTCGTGGCGCTCTAAGCTTCGATCTCTAAACTCACAATTGCAGTGTTTTTAGTGGTTATGGCAGAAGTCGCCGGTGACGATGAAGATGGAAGTTGTCACCGGCAAGGAAAGAAAGATGTAGGTGAGAGAGAAAATGAAGAGAGGGAAAGGAGAGAGAAAGAGAGTGGTAAAACAACTACTGTTTAATTAACTAAATAATCACATGATTTATCAGAGTTGTCACTTAATAAGAGTCAAACGTAAATAAAAATTTTGCGGAATTTAAAATTTTTCAAAATATGCCAACGCATGCATGATAAGTCCTAATGTGTAACAATATACATTTAACAATTCATACACAAAAATAAACAGAAGCCCTACTTGGTTATAGTATACTATGCCTCTGTCGGCTTCCCTGTCAGACTTGGACCTGACTGGTCACCTGGGAAAAATTTTGTAACCATCAGTCCAGCTCATTATGAATCAATTTGTGCTATTGAGGTGTCAAATGGAATAAAACAAATCAATCCAAAACTAAGCAGTTCATCAACATTCTCACAATTCATTATCACAATAATAATAAGTATCATAATGGGTGTCACAATTATGTTCATATTCAATACTCAAATACCTCCCATCAATCCAACTGAACCACCTTATTTCCTCCGATTAGACCCATGGGCTAAGTTACACCCATGTTACTGGTTACTCAAAAAGCTCACTGGTCAAGTGATGAGGATCAACCAAAATCCTTAGAGCACTTGTCCCAAACCATGGGTCTTTCCCCTCATCGAACAGTTAAGGTGTCGTAAGCCCTCTTGAACTATTGTGCTAGTCCCTTATTGATTCGTTGGGACAATAAAAAGCCAACCATCGTGCACCAATGGAGGCATCACCATATGGTGGATATAACTTTATCATCTTCTCCCAATTTTTCCCATCCCAAAATTATCATAATAATTTAATGGGGAAATTTCCAGAATAATCATAATAACCATGTCATCAAATATCAGCTCTCAATTCATTTAAATGCATGTATTTCAACTTATAAAAATTTCATATGGCAATTTTATTTAAAACTATCATAATCAGTTCAACAAATACTCATAAGCAACACATCAATAACATAATAAGTGGAAAGTGGTTACCTTTCATCTGAACTAACTATTTTCACACTGCTCTCAAATCAGGGCTCAAATACACTCCACAATTTAATCTATACAAATAAATTTTTCTAACAATTAATAACATCCTTAAAATTCCACATATCCAGAATTATAGCTGATAAAAAAAATATATACTAATTTAAATAATAGCCCCTTCATTATTTATTTCCTTTGTTATTTATTTCCTGATTCCTAATGATAATGACACATTATAATCATTATTATATTCTATTATTTTATTAACTTGAATTCCCCAAAATATTAGATCGACACCTTAAATAGACACTATTTACCATGTGATTTTTAACGTTTCTCTTCCTAACATATATGTTATTGATCCCCTTTTATAATTGATAACATTATTATTTATTTTCCCTTTAATAAATAATTATCCATTTATTTACTAATTATTTCTTCTCGTAATATTATTTACACTTTGATAAATAATAATATATTCATTATTATTATTTATCCCATTCCTTATTCATTAATATTATTTAATAATTTCCTTTCTCTTTATTAAATAATAATAATCCTCAATTCTATATTCTTTCATAATTTACAACTTAGGTGACTATTTTAAAACTTATCAGAATTTGACCTTTGATTTCCATAGGTATTTGAGAAATACATAACTTGGTCAATATAACTCCGAATGGAGTGATTCCAATTTCTGTTTATTCCTTGATAAGTCTTCTTTCATAAATTAAAGTCACTAAGTTGATTTGTCACTAAGAAAAATTCTCAAATTTCAATATCTTAAGCACTATCCAATCTAGGAATACAAACTTAACAGTTTTCATAACTTAACTTAAAAAATTCATATCTAAAATTCTAGACATCAAATTTAGGTGATTCCAAATTCTATGAACTCCTTATTAAGTCTAGGTTCTATGAAAATTGGTTTCAACCTTTTATCACATGCCATAAATTTCCAGATTTTGACCCATCTTTCAAAAATCATAACTTGAGTTATAGACATCGGATTGAAGTGAACCAAAGCTCATTTTAAATTTTAGCATGTGTACTAAATGCTCGTAAAATTTCAAGGTCAAAGGTCATTTGCTGTAGTTTTACCTTGTTCAAAGTTTACTGTTTCAGCAAAAATCCAGAAACGTTTAAAGGCATCATTTTATGTATATAACTCATGCTCACACATGTATATGCACCAGTTAAGCATCCTCTTCTATTCTTTAATGATTTGTGTGGCTCTTTGGACAATTCATACGCATGAAACATGCCAAACCGTTTCTGTTTCAGTGCTTTCCTTTATCTTCATGACAATAACAGCAAGATTTTGTATATTATGAACATATATCAGCACGTTTTCAGCATCCTTAGGCATGCAGTAGCGTTTTTCAGCAACCTTATGTATATCTAGCTCAGTTTGTCTCATCAAGCCTATTATATACACACATACGGTGGATACACTCATACTATAAACACCCTTAAACTCCACATTCTTTATCATTTAAACTCTCTTTTACCTTCATTAAGTATGTAAATCAGCTTGCTACATGCTTTAATGTTTTATATACATATGTTGCCATGCGTATAGATAGCACCGAAGAAGCATGCAACATTAAGCTTCCAAGTTTTTCTGTTTCGTGTCTCAATAAAACAGAGCCACACATGCAGAACTGAACCATATGCCTACACTTAACTTTAACCGATGGAAAGCAAGAGAAATAGATCAGTTATGGTCACTATGCTCACTGCCTCCGCCTTTAATTCAGTTTTCATCGGTATATAAGTTCTTATATTCATGTGCAGAGAATCAAAAAAAGACTTTAAGCTCCAACGTAAAAAAAAACACACACACCAAAATCATGCATGCTTCCTATACATATATAAAACAGAAAAATAAACGACGTAAGGCATGCATAACTATATATCTTCCTTAAGTTTCCATCGTCTTTTATTCTTCTTTTTCTTTTATATGACAGCAAGTTTCCGGTTTTCATCTCCTCCGTTTAAAGTTTCACTGGCAATGGAGAAAGTGATTTAAATTGAAAGGAAGGAGAGGTCCAACGGTTTACCTTGTGTTTCAAGCTTGACTGTGGAAGTTTCACAGCTCCCTCTCTCCCCTGTTTTTCAACGGTGAAAACAGAGCAAGGAGATGCTCAACTTGTGTGTGCCCCTCCCTCTTCCTCGGCTCACTCACCGTCTCCCTATCTCTCTCTCTTTCACTCTCTCTTTTTCAAACTCTCTCTGTTTCTCTCAGTCTTTCCGACTTTGGCAACCAGAGAGCATGAATACATAATAGCTGGGGGCTGGTCCTACGAAAATTATGCTGGTCTGATGGGGAAAGGATCCAGAGGGTATTGGCGCACTGCTCGAGAGGTATGGGCGACGTGATCTCTGCTTCGGATAAGTGTATCCTCTGCTGCCATTTAATGCAATCTGCTCCTTGGTTTTGACTTTTGCTTCTTTCGGGCTGATGATATTGGAAATGCAGAGTTTATGCCGTGGGGTTGAGTTAAGGTTCTGGATCTATTTTAATTGTTAGTGGGCCGAAAAATGAGGGAGCTTATCTATGTGTTCATCTGATGCAATAGAATTGGTGAATCTGTTGCATTATACCATTCACGTGGGCTGATATGTGGCGCATGAGCAGGATGAATAATTATAGACCCATGGCACTCAATTGGGCCTGTAGGAATTATGGGTCTGAACTTAATAATGGATTGCATTGAGCCCATTCACTTGATCCATCCATTATCTTAAAGCAATATCTTAATTGCAATTATGAAAATAATCCTTAATTAATATAAGGATTTTTCTTTCCCCAAATTATTTTTCCTAGGCCATAAAATATTAATCGTCAAATATTTAGGTCCAAAATTATCACTTACCATTATTCCTTGAATTTATTCTTTTATCAAAATAGATCAAGGAAATTAAATCCTAAACTTCCAATAATTATTTTAGGTCATAAATTAACCCTTCCAAATTTTCTTTGACTTTGTTATTTCTCTTAATTAATTTATTTTGGCCATAACATATTATCTCCCAACTAACTTGCCTTTGGAAAATATGCCTTTAATCCCAAATTATAAATCTTTAAAATTCCTTAAGGCCAAATTTTCCTTAATTAATCATTGATTTCCAAGGTCCAAAATTTGAGATGTTACAAATGGCCAACAAGAGGAAGAGATGAAGAAGAGAGAGGTGAGGGGTATTTTAGTCAAAATATTTAAATTTCAAAATCTTGGATTCCTCCACCATTACCTTTTTATCCTTTTAATTTATTAACAGACGTTTTTAGGCTTGTGGAATTTAATCTAGTATTTAAATCACATTATTGTATGCCATAATGTTTCATTTTTTAAAAAAATAAAATGGCAAATTTTATAAAATCTTAAGGTTAAAATACAACATTAATGCAAGGACAAAAACTAAAAGACTTGATTAACACAAAGTTGGTCTTGAGTTTGAGTCATAAATGAGGGACTTGTGTTAGAAGAGGAAGCTATGAATCCTAAAATTAGAGTAGTCAGTTGTTAGACATTCTTGTATGCCTTTTTTATTTTTTAATATTGTACTACTTAATACTCTTCCGTTAAAAAATAAAATAAAATGGACTCGCCCTATCTAGTTGTTTATATTTTAGGAAATATTTATTGGGCCTATTTTGATAGGGCTTCTGTCTCCATTCAAATTTTTGGCCCAGGCTCGTCTTCTTGATATGAAATTATACAATGTGAAACTCTAAAAGGCAGGGTCTTTACAAATTTATCCAATACATCTTTAATTTAACCAATTAAGTTTCAAACTCAAGATCCTAAGAGAAAAATCTCTTTAACCTGGACATGAGCTTTTCAAAAAGACGCCAATAGTATAGATAATTTCACTGAATTTGGAAGGACTTTGTTTTTTAAAATGAACTTTTAGTTAGTCTACAAGCCTCAAAAAATTATTTGTTGGAATACGATAGGTCTTTTTTTAGTAATATTTTTGTTTAACTGAAGTTTCATGTAATCATTTGATTATAATAAATTCAAAATACTCCAAAGATGCAACTAATTAAATAAAGTTTAGTTGATAAATTAGTCATAAATGGAAGAGAAGAATCAAACATCGCAAGAATTATTCTGGTCTAATCTTCTGACCTACGTCCAGTCCTCTTGATAAATCCTCAAAAGATTTTCCCACTATAAAAATTCAATTACAATCCCAATTGTTAGTTCTCATGTTTTTAATGTTTTGGTGATAACAATTATAATGAAATTGATTGTTGATATTCTATGAAAATTTGAAGTTTCAAACTTACCTCAAGTCAATTATTCATATAACTCTAGATTGTTTCTCTTTGATAAAATGTTTTTCGCCTCAAGGCATGTGACATCAAGTTATTTGATTTAATGGCTATCTCGTTATTTTTGCTAAAAATAAGTTTTGCCTCTAGTTACTAATAAGTGCCTTAACGCATTGCATTCTCCAATATATGACTTTCAAATAGCATTTAATGACAAACTTGTAATTATGTTGACTTCTTTTAATGGCGAAATCGTAATTAAGTTGAATTCTATATTTTGCCTCTAGTCAAATATTGATTTGCCTCAAGTCATTGCTATTTGCTCCAGACACATGATTTTCAAAATAGCTTTAATGGCAAAAACGTAATTAAGTTGAACTTTACTTCATGCCTCTAGTTAATTATGTTTTGCCTCAAGGTATCTTAATTTTAACTCCATGATGTATTTCTTTCGAAATAGCATGCAATGGCAATCTCGTAATTATGCTAAAATTTCCTTTTTGCCTCAAGTCATGTGTCTTGCCTGCCTCTAGTCATGTATTTAGTTAAAGTTTTCAACATGCCTCTAGTCATCAAAATATTACCTCTAGGCATGGTACTTCTAGTGTTTACCTCTAGGCAAATCTTATTACCTCTAGTTATATTATTTTAACTCAAGTCATATATGTGTTTTCAACACTCTCTGTTTACCTCTATTTCACATTCAGCTTGGGCAAGGTCTAGTAATTTGATGATATCTTCCAAACCAAAGATTAGATTGAGGTGAAACCAATTTTGAATGAAACTAGATATCCAATGCGTCATCGTGACAAAATTGCAAGCCAAAAGAAGTTCAGATAAGAGAGATATTAATTTCAGAATTTGGAATAGCAATTAACGTCACACAACAGAATAAGCTTTGGTAATTTGGGTGTATCTCACAAAATACACATCGGAATGAGCTAAAATCGGTGACATATGAAACTAGACTCACATACCTTTCCAAAAACATAAAGATCACATAAAACAAAGATCAAATGAGAGAGAATATATTTTTTGGAAGTTCAGAGTTTGTTCAGGATTGTGGAAAAATGCTAGTTAAAGAACAACCTTCATTCATCGGATGATAATCATGAAAATAAAATGAGTTTGGAGCTGATTCTTCTTGCATTGGAAAGAAGACTTAAAGAGCCTTTTGAGGATATATATGATTTGCCAAAATTTGGAGCTCAATGAAGAAGTTATGGTTACTGGAACTTCAGCTTCATAATGCCAATATTCTTGCATTTTGAAATCATTAGATTTTGGAAGTTTAGTTAATTAAATGGATAACTTGAGTGATGATCAGATAAAGAGCAAATCCTTGTGTGAAGGAGTCTACCTTGAGTTATGTTATCATTTGCCTTGAGGTGGCTTGAGTGGTGCCTGGAGTTAAGGACAAGCAGAGAGCAAATGTTTGCATAAGATGTTTGCCTCAAGGTATGTCACTAATTGCCTCAAGGCAAACCTGATAAGAGTCTCACGTCTATGAAGTAACTTGAGTTGATAGAAGACAAGATTTTAATTGCCTCAAGGTACATATTCAATTGCCTCGAGTGTCAACACATAAATACCTCCAGTCATGGGAAGACAAAGAGCAAGCGAAGACTGAGACAACTTGTTAACTTGAGTCAACATCTATAAACTCGAGTCATTCCTTCTCTCTTTCTAAAAATCACCATGCGAAATCTTCAAGTATAATAAGTTTACTTCTGATCATTACTCATTATTGTTCTAACTATGTTTAATCAGTTTGTTAATGAGTTTCAAATGATTAAAATAATGATTACTTGCAAATCCTCAAAATGTTAGATTATGTCAGCACATGTTTATGTGTCTAACAGTTACATTCTAACGGCTATTTTCCAGTGGACGTCCAACGATCATATCCTGAAAGAAGTTTCTAACGGACAAATGTTCTTCACCGACTATAAAAAAGGAAGGATTCAAATGAACACAGAGACACGAGCTTATATCTTCAAAATGACAATACTCTGATATTTTCTTACTCTCTGTTCTCAATGTTTATATAGTTCATCATAGAGAGTGAAATGATTCATATTGTACTTCAGTGATTATCCATTCATTTCTGAGGGAGAAGATTTATTATAAAACAGTTTATCTTAGAGTTACTCAAGATTGGGTGATCTTGAGTGGGAAACACATTGTGTTGATTACAACTTGTAAGGGGAGTAAATCCTAGTGAGAGGATTACTTCGAGTACAAAGTGTGTAATCAAGCAAGTGTATTGATTACAGTTTGTAAGGGGGAGTAAATCTTAGTGAGAGGATTATTTTGAGTACAGAACGTGTAATCAAGTTGAAATCTAAAGTTTTTCAAAGTTCAAACACCCAATTCACCCCCTTTCCTAGGTGATAGCCAAGTCTAACACCAATAAGTTCTAAAATCCGCTCATCTACAAATCTAACAAGTTACATGTCTAAAATTTTTACACAACCTACTCATAATTAGAACCTAGAATTTTACACAGTTCACCCCAAACTAATACAACATATATGTAGAACGTATTTTAGAAATATATATGGCTCTTGAATGGCTAGACGGTGAGAACACTCTTAGCACTTAAATACTAAAATTTCAACAATGATATTGAGGAAGTACACAATTAAGCTAAAATGAACATTGATGAAAAGCTCCTCCTTGATTTTGCAAATCAATATTCCTCAACATACGTCATTTGTTTATTGATTCTGCAATAAAGACACATGAATTAATCAGGATTCATTTTCAAAAACAAATCAATTATAATTTGAAATAATTTTAAGGTAATTTGTTATCATCAAAATTGATAACCAATAGACTAACATTAAGAGATTTGATTCTAAATTCATGGGAATGAGTAAATTAAACAATGAGACTCACGTGAACAAATTTGCTCATTTACCTTGAAATACCAAATTTTGGAAGGTATTTCACAAAAATCTTCGAGTATAAATTAATTGTATATCAGTAGAAGTCTGTAAAGAATATATTAATATTGGAATATGTAAGAAAGCATTCTCAATTCAAAATTACAAGACTATATACATGAACAGAGATGGTTCATTATAGTTTCTTACCAACCCTTAGCTCAACTCAACAAAAACACTACAAATCCATCATTTGAATTGAGTTATGAAAACAAAATATCATATTCATTTTAAGTCACTATCTACATATACTAAAATGATCATCTAAAATTTGTAGTGATGTCCAGGAAAATTACAGTGTTAAATTTTTTTTATTAATTTAATGCTAAATCTATCATACCTTAATTTGTTGTCGTTCTTGTTGCTGAAGTAAAATAGCAATTGAAGAGGAAATTCAGTTCTGCCCCATGACAATTGTTAATTGCATAATGCCCACAAAGTCCTTAACGTTGAAACCTGAAGAAATGGTATGAGCAACTAAGCAATGCTTCTTTTATGGTAACATACAGAAATAGTGGCCATAGATAATGTTTTTCCTATAACTCCTGAATTAGCTAAAGTGGTTCCTATAGATATTATATGTTAGTAGTATTAATGATGAGGTAAAATAGTGACCATTGAATTAGATTTCTTACCTGCCTTCCCCTGCTTCTCATATAAATCTGTTCTTCAAAACAGAGCAATTCAACTAGTTCCCTCGCCTATTTTGACATGGTTCATTAAATTCAACAACTCAAAGCTTTCAATTACAGTAATTAAAAAGTGGTCAGTTCTATCAAAATGCATTACCTAAAATGTGACAACTTCAAGAAACATTTGGTCATTGCTCTACTTATTGAAAGCCATGACAAAATTCAACTTAAGAAATTTTATATCAAGTCCTTTTGTGTTTTTCTTTTTTTTTTTTTTGGGGGGGGGGGGGGGGGGGGGAGGAGGACAACATCCTAGAAGGAAAAAAAAACTCAGTCAAATTTTAGCTTAGTGCTTTACATGATGATTATATTAAATTAGAAACATCGAAAATAGATATGTCTTGAGGAAAAAATTATGAATTTAGAAGATAAAGGGGATTGGGGCCTTTTCTTTAATTAACTTGCATATTTAATTATTTAGAATTGTAGAGAGTATTAATTATTCATCAGGGAAGATTTCAA
The DNA here is from genome assembly GCA_037074495.1 of Acacia confusa. Taxonomy (NCBI): domain Eukaryota; kingdom Viridiplantae; phylum Streptophyta; class Magnoliopsida; order Fabales; family Fabaceae; genus Acacia; species Acacia confusa. The sequence continues at coordinate 18,311,142 of CM073511.1, forward strand.
ATTCTAAAATAATTTACTATAAATTAGAATTCTATATTTGTTGTGGGCAAAAGTGCTAGATAATGGTTTTGGGAGCTAAGAAAACATAAGGACAATTCCTTAGTTTATACTCAGCAATCTCACATTATTCTTGGGTTTAGAAAGAGAGCTTTCAAAAACTAATATGAATTTGCTGAATCAGATCCATAAGTTTATGTTTAACCATCAATGTTTAAGTTGAAACAAAACAGTAATTTTTTCCTCTAAACTGTTTAGTTGATTAAACATTCATGGTCCTTAATTGTGATACATTTGAATGCATTTGTAAATAAAAAATATCAAGTCCTAATCGAGATGTTTGATTGGAATAGAATTATTCTGGGGCGTGGAAAGAGAGAGACCAAACAATAAAAAAGACAAAGGAGGATAAATGCAAAGAAGATAACAAGCACATGTATTTTTAAATATGGTACGCCATCGGCTACATTAACTTCTTTGTTCATTCATGAAACTATTGAAGAGACTACCCATCAACCATTTATTTTTCCAGCACTTATATTTTCGTGATATTGTTGAATGCAAAAATATTAACTAGGAAGGGTTTTACATTTTAGTATAATTTCAGAGGTCTTAATCGATGACAGAAATTGCAACCAATTTTTTTTCTTGGTTGGAGTCTCAGAGAGATCACACCAATAAGCAAATTTGGGGTTTTACCTTTCTTCGCCATTGCCTCCCTGTTCTCTACCCTAACTGCACCAACAACCGCCACTATTCCTTCTCCGCTGCCACCATCTCCTCCTCGCCGTCCCCGTCCACATATCCTTCGTTTCTCGACTCTCCCACGAAGGTGACGCCACAAGATGATCCAAGCTGTCACGGTCAGTTGGTTGGTGAAGATTGTGTGAAGAGTGTAGATGGAAGAGTGGTCGTCACCGGCGGCATTAGAGAATCAGACGAGCAAAAAAGAGGAGGGGATGGAATTTTCCGAGTCCAACGCAGTGGCTTGTGCACAATGAGCTTTCCAAAAATTGGCAAAATGAGGTGCATAAAATAAATCACAATAATTTTTTTCTCCAGAAAATCACAATAATGATAATAGAAGATATGAGAATGTAAAGACAATTATAGAGATAATATCACTACATTTGAATTTTGTTTTGCCTAACCAAAAAATAAAATAAAAAAGAATTAACTTTGCTTTTTTTTAAAATTTTTTTTTATAAATCTTTAGTTTGCAAGCCGCAATTAGAATGATATAAATTATTTATAAGTAATTTTTCTGTATAATTTTTTTGCCAAGATATTAGTTGAAGTTTCGATTATGATGATCTTATTATATTGCATTTAAAACACTATGACATTGTGTTATGAGATGAAATGTGTAATTAAAGTTATTTGATAAATTAGAGATAAAGGAAGAGAGAATTAATCACCACAAGAATTATCCCAATCTCTTGACTTACGTCCAGTCTTCTTGACAAAATATTCAAGAAATTTTCTTACTATAAAAATTCAATTACAATCCCATATAACCACCCAAATACCTAAAATTCTAACAAGTCACAGTTCTAAAATTTTTACATTAGACAACACATCACCCCAAACTAATACGACATGGGTAGGGGGAAAAAAAAAGTAGGCAATATAAATTGTTTTTGAATAGCTAGGCAATCAAAACGCAAACGCTCTATGCACTCAAATACTCCAAATTCAACAATGATGAGACTCCTCCTTCATTTTGCAAATCATTCCTCAACCTCATTAATGTTGAAACCTGGAGAAAATCACAACATATAAAATGATTGATTAATGACCAACAAAACAATGCTTCTTTTCTGCCAGTAACAAACAAAAATAGTGATAATTCATAATTTTTTTTCCTCTATAACTCTTGGATTAGTGTTCTTACCTGCCTGATTACATTGCTTCTGAAATGGCATAACTCTGTTCTTCAAAACAGAGCAATTAAACTAATTAAACTAGTTCCCTCACCTATTTTGACATACTTCATTAAAACACAATGTTAGATTAAATTCAACAATTTAAAAAGTGGGTAAGTTTTAACAAAATGCATTACCTAATTAAGATCTGTGAGATCTTCAAAAAACATTTGGACATTGCTCTGCTTACTCAAAGCCAACGGCATTCTCTTTTTGAGATTTTAGATCAAGTCACTGAAAAGGAAAAAAAAATTGCCAGTAAAAAATTTTAGCCTTTTGATTTACAAGTAATTTCTGAAGCTTCATATATACGATGAATATATTAAAATAATTTAGAAAAGACTCAGACATTTACTATCAACCTAAAGAATGTTTATGGAATCTTTGAAATCCCTTATGGAAAACAATTAATATTTACAGGGTTTTTCAATCTTTCATAAATCAACTGGCAACACATTGAAAGTAGAAAAGCAGAAAATGCAAAATAGAGAATGGATTTGAATGCACTTTGAAAATAGAGAATCAGAGTTTCAATGATCTCAGTACCAATGTTGCCACAAAGCTTAGGAATCTGCAAAAAAATTATGAAGAAGTGACACGAAAATACAAATCATTTTGGGACCAAACATGTGTTCGTGTATGAGAGTGGAAAAATACATGTTTTATTTTTTATTTTTTAAAATGATCAAATATTTATATATTGGCTAGTATAAAAAACCAAGTAGGTGAAATCAAGATACGATTTATTTTTCAAAGAGATAAAAAAATTTGACGTGCAAGCTATAATTGTAAATTTTGAGAAATGTATAGTTATCACGGTACCACTTTTATTTTGATAAATAGTATGTTTTGTAGTATACAAAGGAAAATTGATAAACTTGTTTCACAATATTCAGAGTTTTTTCCCTAAAAAAATGTTGCAAAAGTATTGATATGTTGTTAAGATGAAGACTTATAATGTTGATACTAATTTGATGATCAGGAAGGGAATATATCATAATTTTCATGTGCATTGTTGGGAAATTTGAGAGCTCACCTTTTGAAGGAATGCACAGCATATCAAGGATCATAGTATTCACCATTGATTCGTATGGTGGGAATACGAGCGATCTTGGACAAATGTTTCCCTTTTTTATAATCATATCTCTCTTCTAATTTTGGACATCGGTAGATTTTCAACAACAAGAGAGAGGGTGGCAGTGCATCTTCTGGCAAGGATTCAAGCTCTGGACAAGAGGAGATGTAGAGCCGTTGAAGAGAAGTAAGGTATTGAAGCCCTTTTCCATCTAACAATTTAAGATTGGAGATATTATAGATGTCAAAAGACACAAGAGAAGTGGGTGGTAATTGATTCTTTAAAAGATTATGGAGAATGCTTTCACTTCCATCATCTGTAACCTCAAATTCTGAGAGGGAAGTCAGTCGTTGAAACCCCCAATCTTCAATTGGTATAGAAGATAGTCCATTGCAGCCTCCAATAGTCAGTGATTTCAAGTTAGAGGGCAACCACCTAGAGGCAGTGATTCCAACTTCGGAATTGAAGTTAGACACATGTAATGAAGGTTGGTAAGGGAGTCAATGTGTAATTCTAACGCTGATCTAAATTCTTCACAGCTTTGGACACTAAGTACTTTTAAGGTAAGAGCAGAACCCCTAACATGTGTCAAGCTCTCCAGATTATGACAACGGTAAATGTAAAGCCCTTTAAGCTTGGGAAAACAACCTAATGGAAAAGATTTTAAGGAATGACAACTCTTTTCAATTGTCAAATATTCAAGTGATGTGTAGTTTTTGCAAAGAATCTTGAGATAGGAACTCTAATTTCTCACAATTTTCAATTTCAAGGTGTTGCAAAGAAGTGGGCAAACCATCAATTGGGAAGGACCACGGGTGCAAAAAAAGCTTTTAAGACCAGACAAAAGAGGCATCCGCAGACCGGACTCGCGGCCGGTCTTGTTCCAGCCGGTATTAAAAGTATATTTTAAGAGCGGACTTCAACTGTCTTAAATAAATTATTTTAAGACCGGACATTTAAAAACACTAGGTCTTAAAAGTGATACTAAATCCAACCGAAATATTTTTTTGTTGGTCCTAAAACTCAATTTTTAAGATCGGACAAAAATTTAACCGCTTTTAAAAGTTCTATTTTTTAAGACCGGACAAAACTAATTATACGCGGTCTTAAAAGACTCACTTTCAAGACTGGTTGAGTAATACGTCCGGTCTTAAAGATTAACTTTTAAGACCGGGTATATTAAAACCAATGGTCTTGTAAGACCAACTTTTAGTACCACATATCAAATATGTCGCCTAACCTTTAAGACTGCGCATTTAAGTAAATCCGAATACATCTGGTATTAAAAGTTGAACTTTTAAGACCGGCGTTTTTGTTTTATTGGTCTAAAGTTTCCTGCATTTTTTCCCTGTTCTGTTCTTTCTGATCATCTATATACAAAAATCCATACCGGCCAATCCAGCTCATAAAACAGTATATTTTAAGCTACAAGCTATGAACAATATAATTGTGGATAAATTGAATGATCTATACACAAATTCATACAAGCCAATCCAGCATAGAAAAGGCTACACTTTAATCTACAACCTATGAACAATTATGAATAAATTGAATTGGGAAAAAACAAATTGTAGCTAGAATACAAATATTATTGACCATGAGTTACAAATACAAATACAATAAGATATACCACGTACACTTAAATCAACATCATGCACAATATTCACCATGCCTTCATCCGATTCCCACCCAACAACTCCCTGATCATTCCACCATGTACAACTCCCTTAGCAAGATCCTGATAAGTTTTGTGGAGTTCTAGTATGATCTCTTCTCTTTGTGACTGAGCAGAAACAATAATCAATAACACTTACATATTAAAAATTCAGAGATAATATAAAATGCGTTACTGATTAAGCTGGTTGTTACATATTAGAGAAAATTTACCTTAACATTGATCTTTGAGGGCCAAATTTTCAAGATATTGCTTTTGTAGCTTTACAGCTTCCCTCGGCTGAGAGCATTGGATCGGATCTAGCTGCCACAAATATAAACCAAGGACAAACTTCATAGAGTCAGTGGCATCGGTTAAAATCATAGAAGGAATATAATACGTATAGTTAAAACCTTAAAGTTTTCAAAGAATTGTGCAGATGAATATTACCTTATGAATTGACTCTTTTATAAAGGGATATCCTCCCATATCCCTTCTTAATGATCATTTCTTATACCGGGTTCATTATCCGCTTCATCTTCTTCGTTCATGTTCGGTAGACCCCTTGAAAAAGGAGTACTGTCAGGAAGGCCATAATTTGCATGACTTTCCTCATCAATATCGATGACCCTTTTACCTTAGAGAGCTACAGACCACATTTTATTTACTTGATCAGAAATATAAAAAACTTGTTTCGCTTGGTCTGCCATAATAAAAAGTTCATCTCCAAAACTTGTACTATTGATATCGACTAACGTAAATCTGAGCCAATCGATCTGAACACCACTATTGACATTAACCCACTTGCATTTGAAAATGAGAAATCTAATGAAGACATAGTCCACCTCCTAAATCTCTTCAATAACCCCATAATATGGCATGACTGCCAATTTAGGTCGCTTGTCTTTCGAACTGGAGAAGTGCATGGATTCAGCCTCTAACATTACACTACTATTCTAGACGGTGCTACTCTCATCTAGGGACTTCGTGTAAAATGTGTAACCGTTGATCACATACGAATTCCAACTTATGACATCAACCTCAGGACCACGTGCTAACCATTTCATTGTCTCAGAAACAGATTCCTCTCCCTCAACCTTTTGTTTGAACCAGTTTGCAAAAGTTCTGTTATGCTCCCTAATCAACCTTTGTTCAGTCATTCGGGGATTTTCTTTCCTCACAGCTTCTTTATGGGCAGCTATGTTGGCCTGAACTTCATCAACATTATTCAAGATGTATAAGTGGACTTGTGACAATTCATCAGGATCCGCTCTATTTACTGAGGCCCCCCGTCTACCCCTTCAACATGCTGACATTTTGGAAGCCCGATATGTCTTATTTTAGCCAAATAATTTTGACAAAATTCCATGGCCTTTTCAGATACATACTTCTGAACAATTGATGCTTCTGGCCGGTATGCGTTCTTCACGTACCCTCTTAGGAATTTCATAGATCTTTCAATTGGGTACATCCACGATAAATGGACAGGACCGGACAACTTGATCTCCCTCACTAGATGAACAATTAGATGAACCATGATATCAAAAAACGAAGAAACAAAAAGCCTCTCAAGGTGGCACAAGATAAGATATCCTTCATTCTCCAATTCATCCAATTGTTTAATCTCGAACACTTTACTGCAAACAGCATTGAAGAACAAACAAAGCCTAGTCAAAATGTGTTGAAGATCATACTCGGCTATGCCTCAAATGGCTACTAGGAGGAGCTGTTGCATCAAGACATGACAATCATGAGACTTTTAGCCTACCAATTTCAAGTCCTTCATCGATACAAGCCTCTTAAAATTTGAAGAATACCCCGACGGAACTTTTGTGCCATGCAAACACTCACAGAAACTACGTTTTTCTTCCTTAGACAAAGTATGAGAAGCCGGGGGACAATAAGTTCTGTTACCGTATGGCCTTGGATGTAAGTCTTCATGTATTCCCATTTCTTACAAATCCAATCGTGCCTTCACATCATCCTTTATGCTACCTTATATGTTGAGAGGTGTGCCAACAATACTATCACATACGTTCTTCTTCACGCGCATGACATCAATACAGTGTCTCACATCAAGGTTGCGCCAATATGGAAGATCGAAAAATACCAATCTTTTTTTCTATATATTTGTTTCTTTTCTACCCTTTGCAGTCTTGCCGAAGATGACATTTATATTTTTCACCTTTTCATACACTTGCTCCTTAGTCAATGCCACCGGAGCATCTTCATGCTCTTGGCCACCAAGAAAGGCTTTCTTCAATCGACGATATGGGTGGCCCCGTATAAGAAATCTTCTATGTCCAAGATAAACCGTCTTTCTTCCATGTTGAAGTTGATGGTAGCGTGTGCCTTCTTCACAAACCGGACATGCCTTATAGCCTTTTATACTATACCCTGACAAGTTTCCATATGCTAGGAAGTCGTTTATGGTACAAAATATCATGGCTCTCATTTTGAAGAACTCCTTCTTGAAAGAGTCATAAACATCAACACATTTTTCCCACAACTCCTTCAAGTCTTCGATCAAGGGCTGAAGGTAAACATCAATGTCGTTTTCGGGTTGTTTTGGTCCCGAAATCAACATGGACAGCATGATGTACTTTCGTTTCATGCATAACATAGAAGATAAGTTGTAAATAATTAGGAGTACAGGCCAGGAACTATGTATGCTACTAAGGCTTCCATATGGATTCATGCCATCTGTGCTAAGGGCAAGCCTAAGGTTCTTAGGCTCTTGGCTGAATGTCGGAAATAATTGATCGATTTTCCTCCATTGAGATGAATCGATAAGATGTCGAATCTTTCCATCAGAAATCCTCTCATCTGCATGCCACCTCAAATTTTTTGCATCATTTTCATTAGCGAACAAACGCTTGAAACTTGGTATGATTGGAAGATACCACAACACTTTTGCAGGCCCCTTATTTGACTTGTACCTTGGGGTTTCACATATCGGACAATTCAGCTTCTCTTCTAACTCGTTCCGATACAATACGTAATAATTCGGGCATGCGTGGATCTTTTTGTACTCCATCCCCAGTGGACAAAGTATTTTCTTAGCATCATAGTATCGGTGAGGCAACACATTATCATCCGGAAGCATGTCTTTAAAAGCCTCAAACATTTCAGAAAAACTCTTGTCGCTCCACCCATGACATGCCTTTAGGCTGACCAATTTCAATACAACTTTCAATAGTTGGTATTTCTTACACCCAGGGTATAGGGGGGTCTCTGCATCACTGCACATGTTACCATATGCATGTAATTGATGAAAAGTCTCTTCTCCTACATCACGAATAATATCTTCTATGCAATCATCCATATCAGTGTCATTATCATAAAATGTCATCCATATCCACTTGGCATTTTTTCACCATGCCATACCCATACTGTATAGGTCTTACAAAATCCTTGACAAACTAAATCTATGTGTATACCTCCAGGACTTAGTCGCCTCTCATTAAAACATCGTACACAAGGGCAATAAAACTTCTTACTATTATCATGGGCATTTTGTTAATTCTATAAATTCCCTAACTCCATTCTAATATTCAACACTCTTCTGTAAAGCATTTATCCAATTGCGATCCATAGTACAATTCCTATGAATGGAAAGATTTAACATATAACATAATCCGTAAAAACAGAAACTTGCATATAAAATAAGCCAACTACAAATGTGTATATAAGCTAAATGTAGGTTCTGTCTTATGGTCATAAATGTATGACAGTAAATCAAGAAGCAAAATAAATGCATGATGAGGAAATTAAACGCATCGCAAGTAGGTCTCGTGCACTCACCAGTAGCATATAGGTCAAATGCGTTTGCTGAGTCTCTCTTCTCCTTCCACGAATGTTAATGTTGCAGACAGTAAGAGTAACCTGAAAACACTTGTTGGTCAGTTGGGTAGGTCCCAAAAGAAGATTTCATTGATTTTGGTCAACCCATGGAAAACCCAGAACGATAAGTAGGAAAAGCATACACTTATATAGCCGATACAACTCATACAGCTTGGTCTTTAGAAGTTGAGCCAAGGAACCACAAAGTTGTTGTCAAGAGTGGAACGTGAAGCAGTGACGAAGCAACACACAAACACTGGAGACAGAACCAGAGTAATCACTTTCAGCTAGACGAGAGAAGTTCATACAGGGAAATTTAATTTTTTCGCGTGAGTGGTGCGGGAGAGACATTTATTATTTGGGATATTACTAAGACCGCTCAATTAAAAGGAATACAGTCCTAAAGACATTTTTAAGACCGCTTAATTTAAATCACTTTCTGCTTGTATCTAACCATTGTTTGAGCAGTTGGGGAATGATGGGCAGAGAGCTACGTAGTGTGGAATTACGAGGTAATGAGGACTTAAGTTAAGAAGGACAGAGAGGAAGCATGTGGAGGATAATAAAGGCAGGACTTAAGTTACGAGGTAATGGTCCTAAAAGTCTATTATTTATTTATTTCATTGAAATGTCTTTAAGACCGATCATTTATCTTATAACTGGTCCTAAAAGTCTATTAATATTTTTCCATTCAATTACCTTTAAGACTGATCATTTATATTATAACCTGTCCTAAATGTCTATTAATTTTTTTAAAAAAAATAATAAATTTCAGAATGGATCTCTTACAATATACGGTGCGGTATTAAAAATTCATTCTTCTCAAGTGAGAGACGTACACCAGAGACACTCTGTTCAAATGAATGATTCAGAGTCTCTTCGGCTTCCAGATAAACTTCCCAACTAGACGTCTCCTCGTATTTTGATGAACTATGCGTCTCCTCGGTAACGGTTCCTGCGTTTCATATTCTTCAGGATGGCTTCTCTATTTAAAATTATTATTACTTTTCGTTCTTCACATTCTTCTCAATCACTTCTACAACCTCCATAATGGCTGCTCCACCACCACCAGGAATTCACAACAATGGTCCTCCCGCTCCACCACCACTACCACCCAACAATCCTCCTCCACCCCAACAGCCACCTCCGTACCCTCCTCCGCTGCCTCCAAATCCCTCCGCCCGACAGATGATGCAGCACCTTCTTGGTCGCGTCGCTCATATAGACCGACACATGGGCCAAATGTTTGAGGTCTACCACGCCGTCAACAACAAGCTGAACATGTTACTCGATGCCAATGACGTTGAGTACAATCTCTCTGACGACGACGTCTTTGACCTCTCCTCCGATCCCTCCCTCCCCTCCGATGACGACGGGGGGGATTAAATATTTTTATGTTTTTTTTTGTTTGTACTCATCCTGCCCCACAGCGGGCAGGAAAAAAATGATAAATAACTTTTTTTTCCCATTTCAATTGTCTGAGTATAGTATACTTTCATTGTCTCGATTTTGTTTCAGACAAAAAGGTAACAAACAAAACCATAACTGAAAAGTGATTGAAGATAAAAGTTCACAGAATACAGTTAACAACATACAAAACGAAAAGAAAGACAACTTTTACCTTTCAAGAATAAAAACAAACACAGTTGTTTCAGAAAAAAAGGAAACAAACAAAACCATAATTGAAATGTGATTAAGGATAAAAGTTCACAAAATACAGTTAACAACATACAAAATAAAGTGAAAAAAGGACAACTTTTACCTTTTAAGAATAAAAACAAACATAGTGACAAATCTTATCAAGCTTGGACCACCGTTGCTGTCAGTTTTACCAAACCCAGAGCTAAACATTTCCATTATCTTACTTCTTTTCCGACAATGCTCTTCAACTTCTGGAGAGGTAAAATTGACGACGACGAGGGTCCTGAGCTTGAGCTGAACGCCAGAAACTCGAAGCGTTCTTGAACCCTAATAATTTATCTTAAAAAGTGAGTCATCATTTCTATTTATAGGAAGAATATTAAGACCGGATATTTAACAAATAGATAGTCCTAAATATCTAGCCATATTTAATTTAGAATTATCGAAGAATTTTAGGACCGGACTTTATTTAAATGTGCGGTCTTAATAATAAAGACCTTTAGAGCGCCTTTTTAATAAATATGCGGCCTTAACATTTACTTTTAAGACTGGATATGTATCAAACATACGGTCCTAAATTCAAGGCATATTTTTTTAAAAAAAAAACAAAAACCTTTAGGATCGTCTATTTAATAAATATGCGTTCTTAAAAGTGTCGTCACTTTGTTAAGACTTTTAAGACCGGATATTTATTAAACATATGGTCCTAAAATCAAGGATTAATTTTTTAAAAAAGCAAAGACCTTTAGGACTGTCTGTTTAATAAATATACGATCTTAAAAGTCGCGAATAATTTTCAGAATCTCTTACTGCTACTTACAACTCTCCAAAACTCAAAACTCAAGCAATATCCACCATCCAATATACGTTCAGAAAACCAAAATTACACAGACTAAGAAAATTGTTTGGAAGAATAAAAAATTTATTATATAAAGAATGCTCAAAATTGTAAAATTGTTCATTTACAGAATGAATTTACAAATTAATTAATGTAGTACTGTAATTACAATTATTGCTCTACAAGCATATATTTACAAATGAATTATTACTGTGATTGTTGTATTTACTCTAAGATGTCAACAACATGTTGACAAAACACTCTGCGTATGTGGTCTACCTCATCAGTAGAAAAGGAAGTCTCAGAGGCAAATTTTTTATAACATTAAAGAAAGAAATTGAATTAATTGGCGTGCATATTTCATATGTAACATTAGTTAAGACAGAAACTGAATTCAATCATAATATGTAACATCAAATACATTTACCTTTGCAGTGAGTTTATTATCTGGTTGAATGATAATATCATACATGTGTTTCATTATGTACAGGTCATATAAGTTGGATCTGATTGGTTGCCGACGGGTCTAAAAAGAACAAGAAATATATATAAGATTGAGCACATATATATAGCTTACTGACCAACTTCACAAGGCAGTATGCCAGTGTCCAAATATGTACTAACCTTTGGTGTGAGCCATCTAGGATCTTTAAGCTCACTATCTCGCTTTTTTCTGACCTGGTTTAGGAAGGTCTTCATGGCACTATCATCAAAATCATAAATTTATCAATAATATTTGCTGAAAATTCACATCAGAGATTTCTTACACGAGAATCAAAATGACATGCTTATCTGTTGATGATTTGCTTCAACAGAACCCTTGGTTGGCCGTGAGTGGAGCATAAGAATAACACCGTATTCGAGTCCGTGATCAAGACGAACAACTTCCAGTGGGCGCTGAAAATTCACAGCAGTAAAGTATTCAGTGATATATTATACAGAATTAATTGAATTGCAACAAGAGATCGATTGTGATATGTACCTATGGTAATATGGAAACAAGTACACCTTCCTTTTCACTTCACACAACCTATTTGATATGTACTCCTATCTTTGTTCCATGGTGGCTTTGCTTGCATATACTGGGCACAAAAATCCAAAATCATTGATTCTGCCCTGTTGCTCCAAATCTTGATGCATGAACCTACAATAAAGACATCAATCATGGAATTATTATACATGTTCCTAAACCCTAAACGGTGCATTTAAATTATGTACTTATAAAATAAGATACTTACCTACACCATATTTGAATAACTGCTGATGTAATCTCCTGTCCAGGAAGCAGTAGGGACTTTATATCAGCGGTGTTAAAGAAAACCGGTTGAGGGTCATGAGGAACCCCTACTACTGCCTGTATATCCCAAGTTTGACATGAAAATTCTCCTTTGGATAGCATTTGGGATATTTTATCCTTGGCCCCCAACTCAGCATTAGGGGATGCAGCTTTAGGAGGGGTTGCAGCTTTATCATGAGGGGATGGAGATTGAGGAGGGGATGCAGCTTTATTATGAGGGGATGGAGATTGAGGAAGGGATTGAACTGGAGGAGGGGATGAAGCATCAGGAGAAGTATAGACATTTACAAGCTTCACTGGCCAAGAGATGAAGGTTCCCTTGACATCACTCACACGCTTCAGCTGATCGGTTGGGAGAGGGAGAGGTGCATCAATGATCATCTCTTCAATTGACACTCTGACTTCATCATTAGCCATTTGTTTGTGGTGTATGGTTGATCCCAAGTTGTGGACAGTCCCTTTAGCAACTAATTGTCTAGTTGGTTCTGCCATGTACAGGTCACAATTTTGCTTTGACTGTCCAATAATGCAGCTCCCTCTGGTGCTGTACTGCACAGGTGCAGGTGTATGTGTGAGGGAAACACTGGTCTCTGGCCGAGAGCTAATAAGCCTCTTCATCTCCATCATTTCCTCCTTCATTAGCCTCATCTGGGCGTCAAACATCTCTTTCAATGCACATTCTTTGGCCACTACCCCCTCATTTAATTGTCTAACTGTTTGGTCCATCTCCTCCCGGGTAACCATATTTTACCTAAGTCTTTTGGTTTTACCAAAGTATTCTTTTAGGCCTACCCGTCCTCCGATCCCCCTTACCCGCCTCGGGTGATTCGGTTTTCCAGTCACAATGGTCAGAACATCATTCCTCCCGCCTGACACAAAAGATCCCTCTGCTTCTTTCTTTTTTTAGATCTTCCTGTAAGATACAGATAACAAGAAACTTAGTAATGAAACATGTTTAGTAACTAAAAATAACAATAAACGATACTTACAATTCTCTCAGCAACTAGACGAGTTTGTTTACTCATGTAGGCGCCTTTTTTTGGTCGCCGAATATACAACCACAAATCCTCGCGATGTATCGGGAATGCCTGCTGAACAACTACAGCAAAAGGATTGGATTCATCTTCTTCTTCCAATCTCTTCCGCTTGGACTCCATCATTTCTTCTTCAGCCTTTGCATATCCCCCGGGAGAAGCCCTATGCGGGCAATCATTCCTTCTCCCTATTTCCTGTGCTTGTGCCCTTCTTCTCTGTGAATCAGAATTGACAACAACTATTAATTATGAATTCAAGTCATCTCACTAAAAGAAATTATAGAACTTCTGCTTCATATGAACCTTAAACACTAGTCAAATTCATTTCATCAAGTTTCAATGTTTAATTTAAGGAAGATGTAGAATTGTATAGAACTAAGATACTAAGTTACTAGTAGCAATGTATAACTACTACCTACTATAACAAAACTAGCTAAGAATATAATAACAGTTAACATATAAGACATGCATACTCACACATTAAACCATCATACTCAAATTCACTTCTGACTTACTTGAATATATACTTCTACTCACACATTAAACCATCTAAGTAACAGGATTAGACGAACACAATAGCATTTACATATCCACACAGGTTAATAAACAAACAAAAAGGGCAAACAAAACTAAATATGAACTCACCAAAGCATCAGTAGTGGTCCGAAGCCGAACAAATTTATCCCAAATTTGTTGATCAATGAATGTGTACTTCGCCCACAGATTATGATCAGGTTGAACCTCGGCAAAACTATACTTATTGGCGAGAAAGGTCTTAAATTTCCTCCACCTATCAGTACAATTAAACAAGGTCTTGACTTTCAACTTGTTAGAGTTAGGGGCAGTGTATGAAAGCCGAATAGTGTCCCAGATAGGATCCTTCACTGTGCGTTGGTTAACATTTTTCCACTCATCTATCAAAATGCTGACCTTGCTGCGTGCCATATAGCCAACATAACTATTATATTCGTGTTTATTCAAACCGACAGGTTCCAACCTATCATTAAACTGAATCTTGATCCTTAACCCAGCGTTCCGTTTTACAGACACAATGCTCATTCGTGTGCCACTTCTACCATGGCATGCAGGGCGGTCACGGGGCTCATTTTGAGAAGAGGGTTGGTTCTCGCTCACACCAGTAACATCAGTAACTGGCGTTGACTGAACAGGGAGAGAATGGTTTTCTTCATTCATTTTCGAGAAAGTAAGAAAGTGGTGGTGTGAAGGAGTAACACCTGAGAAAGTGAGAGAGTAACAGAGGAAGGTGGTGGTTGGCGAGGAATAGATGTAATGCAACAGGAAATGGGGTTTCGCAAAGAGAATAGGGGTTTCATAATTCAAACAGTAAGATGTAAGTCGTAAGTAAGGTTTCACGTGAAAAAGTATATTTTTCCATTTTTAAGACCTGCCATTATTAATGTTAAAGTTACGTCCGCTCTTAAAAGTATTAACTTTAAGACCTCATTTATATATATCCGGTCTTAAAAGTTTTATACGATTATATTTAAATATTTCGTTATTGTTCTTGACCGTAGAAAGTATAAGTCGTTGATGTATGAGTTTTCTCTATAATGTAATCCATATTTTATTTTTTTTAACATTTTTAAGAGCGGTTGATTATTTTAAGCGGTCTGAATATTATATTTAAGAATTTATACGATAGAAGAAGTTCTTTATATTCGCAAAATTGTCATCGATCATATCTTTAAGACCGGCCATTATTAATGTAAAAGTTACGTCCGCTCTTAAAAGTATTAACTTTAAGACTTCATTTATATATGTCCAGTTTTAAAAGTTTTATAGGATTATATTTAAATATTTCGTTATTGTTCTTGACCGTAGAAAGTATAAGTCGTTGATGTACGAGTTTTCTCTATAATGTAATCCATATTTTATTTTTTTTAACATTTTTAAGAGCGGTTGATTATTTTAAGCAGCCTGAATATTATATTTAAGAATTCATACGATAGAAGAAGTTCTTTATATTTACAAAACTGCCACCAATTATATCTTTAAGACCGGTGCCTAGAAATTCTGCTGTAAATGAGGCGCTCTTAAAAATTGATGCGGGTGAAGAAGTTCTTTATATTTACAAGATTGCCACTGGTCATTTCTTTAAGAGCGGAGCGTTGATAATCCGCTGTAAATGAGACGGTCTTAAAAATTGATGCAAGTGAAGAAGTTCTTTATATTTACAAAATTGCCACCGGTCATTTCTTTAAGAGCAGGGTGTTAATAATCCGCTGTAAACGAGGCGGTATTAAAACACTTTTTTGCACTAGTGGACATGATTGATGGGATATCTTTAAGAGACAACATTTGAAGACAATGGCTAGCCATTATTGTTCTTGGCAAAGATTGCAAGCTGTCACACTTCTTAATCATTAGAGATTTCAAAGAGTCCAGAGGGAACTGATCAAATGTTCCTAATAACCCATGTTCCCCTTGCTCAATTTTTAATTCTTTAATAGATGTCATCCATTGAAAAGTTGTTAATTTTGCTTCCAACTGTTCGCAGTTTGATATAGAAATGATTGTCAAGGATGGAAGGATGTCTCCCTTCAACATAGGACAATTATATTTGAAAGCATTTGTAAATAAAAAAATATCATGAAGATTTTTGATTGGAATAGAATTATTCTGGGGCGTGGAAAGAGAGACCAAACAATAAAAAAGACAAAGGAGGATAAATGCAAAGAAGATAACAAGCACATGTATTTTTCAATATGGTATGCCATCCACATTAACTTCTTTGTTCATTTAGGAAACTATTGAAGAGACTACCCATCAACCATTCATTTTTCCAGCATTATCTTTTCGTGATATTGTTGAATGCAAAAATATTAAATAGGAAGGGTTTTACATTTTAGTATAACGAGCCTGTACTTCCCTGTGCGTTGCACGCATTGATAATATTTCATGAGTTACATAAATATATTTTGTTTCTTAAGTGATGCAATTTTATTACTTTTAAGGAACATTAACATATTACTACCAATAAAAGACTGTATATTAGAAATGAAACTTCAACAATGGTAAATAACAATATCCTCCAACTAATTCAAAATTATATATTATAAATGAAATCTCAATAATATTAAATAATGATGTCTGCTATCCAATGACATTTCTAAATATAAATTTGTACACAACATTGTCTCTTCGTTGTGTTCTTATTGCCAAATTCTGCAAACAAACATACATTTGACATAAATCTAAAGGCATCGACCAACCTCTGTATACAATGCAACATCTTTATACCACTTACTTCATTCATTTTGCATCTAAGCATTGCTGTCAAAACCAAAGCAAAGGCTTTGAAAAAGCAGTGTTGAATGCAACGTCTTCCTCCTATCCGTAATCAAAGACTTTTTTTTGGTTTTATTTAACCTGTAAAACACCTACGATGAGAAAAAAGAAAACAAATAGCTTCAAAATAGTAAAAAGTTCGGAAGGAAGAGCAATAGAATCTGAATGAGGCGGGTCTGGCACTTTCATTGTACAGACAGAAACCATAAAGATGAAACACACTATACATGGTTACATAAGCTAATGAGCATCGAAAGGAGATAAAAAAAATCTAGCCTGCAGAAAGTAGCTTGTGACAAACACATAAACATCATCAAATCCCATAGCTTCACAAATTAGGAATGACATCAGCCACACTTCAAAAGTGAAGACTAAATGTTTCCATTGAAGGTATTCAAAAGAAGACTACATTTATATGACCCTTTATGAAAATAGTAGAAAATAATCAGCATAATTAAACACAATAAATGGTATTGGACAATTGCATCCCTTGCTTAGAATACGTAAAACTGAAAATCAACATTTCCATGGTCAATATAACAACATAAAGTAGATGTGTATCAGTTGGATGCTTAAACCTGCAACCAACAGGTAAAACATTTTCAGACAAGGAAAGTTTGTGACCAATGGACAAACAACACATTATACGGCATACATGTGACTACTTTCATAATGCAAAATTATGGAAAGTGCTTTATTTACCTTGGACACCTTCATCACTGCAGGAAAAGAAAAATGGATCTATTACCTCTGTCAAAACAAAGCAAAATATAAGACAAGAATGGATAACCAACCAAATGCTCTCTGATCACATTAATGACCTCTAAGCACAAGAAATGTTACACCAGCTCATTAAAATTTAACAAAAGGAAATAATGCAGTGCTTTTGCTCTTTTTTTACTAAGCCTGTGAGTTTGTCTCTCTCCCAAATCTCAATGATGCAGCAATTATAGGGCAACTTTTTAAGTGAAGAACTGCAGAGTATATCATGTCAACTTAATCAATCATGAAGAACTGAAAATTCATGTAGAAATTAAAATGAAAGTAAGGACAGTATATAGTTATAATCAAAGGCATCTATCCACGGAGTCTTCAGAAACAGTCTAAAATTAAGAGTATCCAATCCAAAAGTCAGATCAGCATCTACTGAAATGAATTCCAGAAGGTATATGTAGCAGAGGTTTTGACATTAAAGAAAGTCACAGGGAGGAATGAATACTTATACATGGCATCCTCACAGGAACTTCAATCTTTAAAAAAAAAACAAAGAAATTGTAAGAAGTCGTTAGAGTTATAGACATAGAGCAGGAAAACAAAAAAGGACCGAAAAACACACTCAGGAAAACAAAGCTCCATTCTTGATTTATGCCACTCCTCATCCCCACTTCTCCTTCCAGATAATGAGACTGACACATCATCTTCAGAATGTAAGCATCTCTCAAGAATACCAAAAATGAGAAAACGACATAACCCTGAGCAAGGCAAAAATTTCTCTGTACTAATACCAAAAAAAATTATGAAGGCACTTCAAAAAGTGAATATACCCCTTTTCATATAATAATGGCTTGTCATATACTCCTTCGCATGGATCAAGATGCATCCACCTGTAAGATCGCAAAACCTCAGAGACAAGTAACGCCCCAGCATAATATAAAAGCCAGCAGATTTTGGGTCAATTCTACCTTCCCAGGAATTGTGAGAAGCATTCTGTCCAAACATGATATGTAAAGTCCACAACCTGGAGATAAACTAAAACCAGCATTGGAAAACTTCTTCAATGTTTACAGGACTTAAAGTTGATCTTTAAATGCATGTTGTGTAAACAAATTGGTGAGGACAAACCATGCGTGAATCATAGCCAAAAGCTCGGCAATAGAGTGTAAAGCAATTAGCCCATTCCCCACAACGACCCTTTTCTGTCTCCAGTAATTGCAAATCAAAAGCAAAAGCAAAGAATGAGAATAAATATTTACACATGCCACACTTAGCCCTTAGTTTTGCCATTTTGCCAACAACATATTATAAAACTAACATTTTATCACAAGTTGAATACCTTTATTGGATCATTGTAGCGAGAAAAACAGGTGAGTTCAGAGCAGATGGTACATCTGTGTTGTGAAAATAAATGAAGATAACAAAGGAAGAAAGAAGCCAGTCAGGTAGAGAATGGAAGCAGAACATTAGCCAACCCAAACAGGACTTGAAAGAAAAGCTTTATAAGCAAAAGACCAGAACTAAAGTAACAATGCTCAATCAAGTTAAACGGTGGTAAAAACATCAGTATCAACAGGTCTCCCAAACTTGCATAGGAATGTCATGAAGGAGCTTATACCAAGATACATTTTGCAACTATTAAACTTCGGCTAAATATTGTTCAAATTTCAAACAGGAAAGATAATTGGAAGTTAACGCATGTGTTCTTTCTTTTCCCCCCACCTCAATGAGTTAGAATGAGTTAAAATCTATCTACTGAGAGTCAAGATCAAACCAAGCATATCATTTAAAAGAAGAAAAAATTAATCAGAAAGGTCACCACGGATATTAACGCATGCCCATTGTTTCAACAATCTGTAACTTGCATGAATATTAAAAAGAACCCACAATCTTACTAGATTGTACACTAAACAGGATCAACTATGCATACATCCTGTGCAACATTGTCAGAAGAAACCAAAGGGGCTTAAGATAATAGTTTCTCTTTCGAAAATCACTAATCAGCTCTATGTAGCTGATGAGTTTTCAATTCATAATCTTACTAACTGTGCTTGTTATTATGAAGGCAAGATTCTACTAACGTCAACCGGAACAACAAAGCTAAAGTAACATCCCCCAAAAAGTCTATCTACTTATTTCAGACGACTGATTATACAAACATAACCAAAGAAAGTACTCACCCATTAAATCAATGAAGAAAGGAAGTCCAGATCTGAAATAACCGATGGGGCATTATTTTCGCAGGCATGCAAGGAAGATGAGTTCACAGATGAGTAAAGGCCCCGACATTCTTGCCGTTGCTACTTCGCCGCCGTTGTCATCAAAGCTATATTTGCTTCTTGAAGTTGAAGATTGCCGATGATAGAGAGAGTGAGAGAGGGTGGGAGAAGACGAAATTAGATAAGGATGGAAAGAGAGATTTCAAATTTTGAAATTAGAACTGTAAAGAGAGACTGAGGAAGAAGACAGAGAGGAGTAAGGCCGCAGAAGGAAAGGGAGAGAGGATCGAGAGGGGTGAGAAATCATGGGGATTGTGATGGAGAGGGAGAGTGATAGGGGAGTGAATGAGCCACAGGATTGAGCGCAGCCCAATAAAAGAATGGCGTCGGCTTATGAACAGTGAAATGTGAGGGGAGCCGGTGCAAAGCCGTTTTTGAATTGGCTATATATATTGATTTTAGAGGTCTTAATCGATCACAGAAATTGCAGCCAATTTTTTCTTGGTTTAAGTCTGGGAGAGATCATACCAATAAGCAAATTTCGGGTTTTACCTGTCTTCGCCACTGCCTCCCTATTCTCTACCCTAACTGCGCCAACAACCACCACTATTCCTTCTCCGCTGCCACCATCTCCGCCATTATTCTCGATCTCCCACGAAGGTGACGCCACAAGATGATCCAAGCTATCGCGGTCTGTTGGTCGGGGAAGATTGTGTGAAGAGTGTAGATGGAAGAGTGTTCATCACCAGCAGCATTGGAGAATCAAAAGCGCAAAAAAGAGGAGAGATGGAATTTTCCGAGTCCAACGCAATGGCTTATGCACAATGAGCTTTTCAAAATTGGCAAAATGAGGCGCATAAAATAAATCACAATAATGATAATAGAAGATACTCCCAAAAGACCTAATGTTTGTTTGGATCCTCTTATTTTGGACTTATCTTTTTCTTATAAGTAAAAGTTAGGTCAAACAATATTTTACAAAAGCTCTTATAATAAAAAGAGCTTTTTTTACATGAAAGAAAAAGCTAAAAATAAAAAGCTCTCCTAGAGGAGCTTATTTTTTAAGAGAACCCTAGTCTCTACGCTGCGACTCCTCTGTTCTGTTCGCCTTTTTCCCGGTTGGCCACCCCAACTGCCGCTGGAGATCGGCAGCCGCCGCCGCCCCATGCGAGCAACCACCCCTGACGACTGTTTTTTTTTAAAAAAAAAACACTAAGGGGAGGCCGGCCACCCCATGCCGGTGACCGGCAGCCACCGCCGCCCCATTGCCGGCGACTTTTGTTTTTTTAAAAAAATACTAATTTTTTTTTTAAAAAAAAAACACTAAGGGGAGGCTAGCCACCACACATAGGTGACCTGCCGCCGCTCGCCCCACTGTCGGCGACCGGCCACCATCGCTGCACCACCGGTGAATTTAAAAAAAAAAAACTTAAAAAAAGTGCTTATGACAAAAATTTTACCGAACAACTTATTTTAAATTTTAGATTATAAGTAAATTTTAAGCTAAAATATTTATATTATCATCAAACAGCTTTTAGCTTTTTTAAAAAAGTTTTTTTTTAGCTTTAGCTTAAAAGTAGCTTATAGCTTAAAAATAAGAGGATCCAAACAGGCTCATAGTTGACTTTTTTGAAGAAATTAAAGAAGCTAATTAAATTACTTTAGAGTATTTTTATTTTTATTTTTTCTTCAAACTAATTAGTTTGACTAATAAACTAATATATAATCTAAGAATATACAACATATGAAATGATTAAGTAATTTATTTAGCTTCCTTAATCCTTCTAAAAAAAGTCAACTATGTTTTATAATTAAGACCGGAGGTAGTATGAGAATGTAAAGACAATAATAGAGATAATATAGCTATATTTGAATTTTGTTTTTCCCAGCAAGAAAAAAAAAAAAAAAAAAAGAATTAACTTGTTTTTTTCCTCTTAATCTTTAGTTTGCAAGCCGCAATTAGAATGATATAGGTTATTTATAAGTAATTTTTCTGTTTATTATTTTTTTTGTCAAGATATTAGTTGAAGTTTCATATTATTATCTTATTATATTCAATTTAAAACACTATGAAATTGTGTTATGAGATGAAATGTGTAATTAAAGTTATTTGATAAATTAGAGATGAAGGAAGAGAGAATTAAGCACCACAAGAATTATCCTGGTTCGGTCCCATAACCTACGTCCAGTCCTCTTGACAAAATACTCAAGAGATTTTCTCACTATAAAAAATTCAATTACAATCCCATATAAGATTAATAAACTGCACAAATACTTGAAACTCTAACAATTTTACACGGAGTTTTAGACAACTCATCAGCCCAAACTATTACCACATGGGTAAAAAACAAAAACAAAAAGTTGCCTGTATAAATTGCTTTTGAATAGTTAGGCAAAACACTCTAAGCACTCAAATACTCCAAATGCAACAATGTTGAGACTCCTCCTTCATTTTGCAAATCATTCCTCAACCTCATTAATGTTGAAACCTGAAGAAAATCACAACACCAGGTTATCAAATTTTCTATCCGACATATAAAATGATTGATTAATGACCAACAAAACAATCCTTCTTTTCTGCAGGTAACATACAAAAACAGTGATCATTCATAACTCTTGGATAGGTGTTCTTACCTGCCTGATTGCTTCTCACATGGCATAACTCTGTTCTTCAAAACAGAGCAATTAAACAAGTTCCCTCACCTATTTTGACATGCTTCATTAAAACACAATGTTAGATTAAATTCAACAACACCTGCAAGCTTTCTATCAAAATAATTAAAAAAGTGGGTTAGTTTTAACAAAATGCATTACCTAATTAAGATCTGTGAGATCTTCAAGAAACATTTGGCCATTGCTCTGCTTATTCAAAGCCAACGTCATTCTCTTTTTTGAAATTTTAGATCAAGTCACTGAAAAAGGGGGAAAAATTGTCACTCAAATTTTAGCTTTGTGATTTACAAGTAATTTCTGAAGCTTCATATATACGATGATTATATTAAAATAAAAACATTGAAATTAGTAAATTTCTCTAAAATGCAATGACCCTCATACAAACCATGCCATAGCTAATCCAATACCTTGAAATACCAATCTTGAGACCGCTGATACCAGAAAATCGTGAAGGACAAGGGCGTATCAGTGGATGTCTGAAAAAAATTTATCGTACTTGTTTACAAAATTATAAGAAATATGAACAAATACTATTTAACATAAGAAAAGTGGAGACAAATGTGACAAGTGTACATATGATTCATACGCTTCATGCCTACGGGTTCATTATGCCTACATAATACTATTAGAGATTTGATTTGATTATAAATATAAGACACCAATCCACTTTGACTCCAAATTTGTAATTTTTTATCCTAAGGTAGTCATAATGAAAGATGATATATATATATATATATATATATTTTTGTTCAAAATGAAAGATAGTATTTTAAAAAAATCAACCTATATTTGTTATAAATAGTTTAATATAACTAACTTCATTAATATACCTAAATCTTGTCAATCTTTGAAATCTATGGGCAAACAGGAAAAATAATTAAAATCAATCTGCTTAAAATTAAGAAACTAAGAGAGTAGGAATATAAGATCACACGTACTCTCGTCAAGCACAAATAAAGAGAAATTTTGTAAGAGAAACAGAGACACAAGAAACTGAAGCGCAAAAAGTTTATGAAACTATTGAAGCCGGCCTTATTCTCTAAGAAAGAAATTCTTCAAGGAAAAATGTTGATACTCCCATGAGCTTCTCATGAATCAACTCCCAAAGGCAAACAAAACAACAGATGACATCAAATCAGTGAACGAGAAGCAGAGGATGAATTTGAATGTACTTTGTCTTCTTGGTCTTCAAAAGGCTTTTTGGTGATTCCAGAGTTTCAATTCTACAACAAAGCTTTTAATAATCTGCAACCTGCAAAATATAAAAAATTAAATTAAACTTCTGCTTTTTGTAAATAAATGAATGAAAATAAAAATAGGATATTTCTGTTCACTTAAAGAGTAGAGAGATTAGACCCCAATATGGAGGTTGGGGTTGAAATTAGAATCTTATATCTTCTTGAGCACAAAGCAAGAGTTTTTTTTTTTTTTTTAAAGAACTATATATTGTAATCACGATAAATAATTTAGAAAAGACTCAGACCTTTACTATCAACCTAAAGAATGTTTATGGAATCTTTGAAATCCTTTATGGAAAACAATTAATATTTACAGGGATTTTCAATCTTTCATAAATCAATTGACAACATATTGAAAATAGAAAATCAGAGAATGCAAAATAGAGAATGGATTTGAATGCATTTTGAAAATAGAGAATCAGAGTTTCAATGATCTCAGTACCAATTTTGCCACAAAGATTAATAATCTGCAAAAAGTACGAACAAGTGACACGAAAATTCAAATCATTTTGCCACCAAACATGTGCTCATGTACGGCAGCGGAAAAATCCATGTTTTCTTTTTAAAAAAAAAAAAATTCAAAATACGATCAAATATTAAGTATATATTGGCTAGTATGAAAAGCAAGCAGGTGAGATCAAGATACGATTTATTTTTCAAAGAGACAACAAGATTTAACGTTCAAGTTATAAGGATAAATTTTGAGACAATAATTATCATGGTCCCACTTTATTTTGATAAATCGTATCTTTTGTTGTATACAAAGGAAAACTGAACAACTTGTTTAACACTATCCAGAGTTTTTCCCATAAAAAAATGTTGCAGACGCATTGATATGTTGTTAAGATGTAGCCTTATGATGTTGATATCAATTCGATGATCAGGAACGGAATATATCATAATTTTCATGTCCATTGTGAATAAACTAACAGATATTAAAAAAAAATAATAATTGTTGTGAATTTTGAGAGCTCACCTTTCGAAGGAATGCATAGCATATCAAGGATCATAGTATTCATCATTAATTTTGATGGTGGGAATATGAGCGATCTTGGACAAATGTTTCCCTTTTTGATAATCATATCTCTCTTCTAATTTTGGACATCTGGAGATTTCCAACCACAAGAGAGAGGATGGCAGCGCATCTTCTGACAAGGATTCAAGCTCTGGACAACAAGAGATTTCGAGCCCTTGAAGAGAAGTAAGGTGTTGAAGCCCTTTTCCTTCTAACAATTTAAGGTTGATACAACTGATGCGAAAATACAAAAGAGAAGTGGGTAATAATTGATTCTTTAAAAGATTATGGAGAATGTTTTCACTTCCATTATTCATAACCTGAAATTGTGAGAGAGAAGTCAGCCGTTGAAAGCCCCAATCTTCAATTGGTATAGAAGATAGTCCATCGCAGCCTCCAATAATCAATCTTCTCAAGTTAGAGGGCAAACCACCTTGAGGTAGTGATTCCAACTTCCGAACCAAATTTAGAAGCAAGTGTTGAAGGTTGGCAAGAGAGTCAATGTGTAATTCTGACATTGATCTAAATTCTTTACAGCTTTGGACATAAAGTGATTCTAAGGGAAGAGCATACCCCCCAACATGTGTAAAGCTCTCCAGATTATGACAATCGCAAATGTCAAGCATTCTAAGTTTGGGAAAACAACCTAATGGAAAAGATTTCAAGGAATGACAACTCTTTATAATTCTCAAATATTCAAGTGATGTGTAGTTTTGCCAAGAATCCTGAGGTGGGAACTCTAATTTCTCACAATTTTCAATTTCAAGGCGTTGTAAAGAAGTGGGCAAACCATCAATTGGAAAGGTCGTCATTGATGGGATATCTCTGAGAGTCAAACTTTGAAGACAATGGCTTCCCATTATTGTTCTTGGCAAAGACTGCAAGTTGTCACACTTCTCAATTGTTATATATTTCAAAGAGTCCAGAGGGAAACGATCAAATGCTCCTAATAACCCATGTTCCCCTCGCTCAATTTTTAATTGTTCAATAGATGTGATCCATTGTAAAGCTGTTGATTTTGCTTCCAACTGTTTGCAGTTTGATATAGAAATGATTGTCAAGGATGGAAGGATGTCAGGTATGTCTCCCTTTAACATAGGACAATCATGTAGACTTAAATGTTTGAGTTGAGGGAAAGGAAACTTTTCACCTTCACCTTCAAAGAGTGTCCATTTCTCCCATATAGGCATATTTTCAAATCTAAGAATCTTCAAAGATGGAAATGGCTGAAATGAAGAGGGCTCTCCTTTGCTGCAATAGAACTCACCTCCAAGTGTACTTATGGATTCCATTCCTTCAATCGAGAGCTTTGAGAGAGAAGGTAGCTCTCCAAATGGTGGGAGCGAAAAACAATTATTGCAATCAGTGAGACATAAATAGGTAATATTTATAAATGACGAATCTCCCACCCAAGTAGGAAATCTAGTGCCTTCATAATGCTTGATGGTCAATCTCTTTAAATTTGTTGAAGGTTGCAACATGTTGAGTACATCTTTCACAGCTTGTGAGTCTTGAGCATCACAATCCCATTCCAATAATAACTCCTCAATATTCTCTCTCCTTTTCAAGTTTGACTCCAAAGCATCCATAGAATCAACAACATTTTGTAAGTTCAAAATGGAAAGTTTACCTCGTAGATGGGGGAGCCTTTTCAACTCTTTAATTCTCAATCCATCCGGCTGTTTTCCCACCACAAAAGTACTCAAACTTTGAAGGTTTTGTAGCTTTGCAACCTGTGTGGGCATCTCCTTCAAAGCAGTTCCGCTAATGTCTAGATGACGCAAATTAATAAGCTTTTCTATTTTTTCTGGCAATTCATTAAAATACTTACAATTTGATAAAAGCAATGTTTGCAAATTGTAAAGTGTAAAGGCTTCATTAGGCAACTTTCTAATTGAAGTCTCGGAAAGGTTGAGATATCGTAAATGTTGCAAATTGCCAATTGAATTTGGTACCTCAACGACATTGGTATACCTTGACAAGGACAATACTCTTTGACATTTAAGTTTTGTGAACAAGTCATGGAGCACCTTTTTGGTCAAAATAAATCTAAATGACCAGTCTTTGTATTCATTTTGCCCATCTTTGAATTCATTTTGTGGTAGAAGAGTCCTCAAACAATTTAGATGGAGAAAGCTCTCAAAATCTTTAGAGCCACTATATTCTTTTTGGGAAAACGATAAATGTCGTGTAGATTTTGGGACTTCATTTCCCTCAAATTGAAGACAGCTCCTGCCAGATACAAATTTGGCTAAATCGTTGATGAGATCATGCATGACAAACATTCTTGGATTAACGCCATATTGTTGAAAGAATGACCTAGATAGTAATTCATTGAAATAGTCTTCTGCTTCTATCTCAAATGTCTTCTCCACATGGGGAGGTTGCTGCACAAAGCCTTCAGCCATCCATAACAAGACCAATTTCTTTTTGTCCAACAAAAGATCTTTTGGAAAAATTGAGCAATAAGCAAAACATTTCTTTAAATGTGATGGAAGATAGAGATAACTCAAACGCAAAGCAGGTAGAACATCATCATTTGGTATCTCCCATTGGTTACTATTCAGAATTTTAATCCATTCCTTCTCATCCACGTTTGAGCGTAAAAGACCTCCTATTGTTTTAGCAGCAATTGGGAGGCCACCGCATTTTCGTGCAATTTTCCTTCCAATTGCTTCTAGCTTTGGATATTTGCTTGGAACTTCATTTGCAAACGCATGCTTGGAAAGCAACAACCAACAATTATCATCTGAGAGACAACTCAATTTATGTACAGGAAATGTATGAGTGATTTCGACAACTCTCGATTGGCGAGTTGTTACGATGATCTTACTTCCCCTTCTTCCACTATGAAAAGGAGTTATGAGATCATCCCAATCACTATATTTTTCATTCCACAGGTCATCTAACACAATCAGAAACTTTTTATTGCTCAAGATATTTCTTAATTCCACACGCAAGAATTCAAGATTTTTAGTATCATAGACTTTCGAAGTAATAGTTTCAACAAGACTCTTGGTCACCTCAAGGACATTAAAATCATCTGAAACACATGCCCATGCCTTCAAATCAAAATGCTCTGGCACCTTGACATTATTGTAAAGGAGTTGAGCAAGGGTAGTTTTACCGAGGCCACCCATACCCCAGATAGTGACCACTCCTATAGCATTACCCTTTGGATCTTCATCACAGCTGAGCATTCGCAATAGTTTCTCCTTATCATCCTCTCTACCAACCACAACAGATTCATTTACCAATGATGTTGTGGCTGTTTTATGCACTCTCAAGCTAACACTTTGCAAACCAAGGGTATCCTTTTGTTTGGCAAAGTGTTCAAGCCTTTGGGATGTTTCTTCTAGCTTGGAGTTAAGCCCCCAGTAAAATTCTCCAAAAGAAGAAGAAAAGAAGGATCGCACCTTGTTAGCGACGTTTTGAGAATCATGCTCCACTTTGCATCTCAGAGATTCGGTGTTGATCTCATCGAGTAAATCCTCTGCATCATAGACCGCATCTTTCAGCTTTTCAAGCCATTTCTTGACTTCAGGACTGGTGATTTGTTTCTCCTCTGCATCATTGAGGACCGCACCAAGCATCAATAAAGTTGTCTCCAGTTGATCCAAGAGAGAGACTTTGAGCTTTCTATTTTTCATGAAATCTCGAAACTCTCTTGAGGTAATGCTCTCAAGTAAGGTCTGCACAGAAGCAGAGAGAAGTGCTTCTCCCACCTTGGTAGCGAACTCCATGCCTTGTTTTGTCTAGTGACTCACACGTAATTGCAATAGATCGAGTGAAGCTGGTTTAGATTGTTTGACAGAACACTTAAAGAGGAAGTTGCAAGGAAGAAAAAGAAGGACGCGTATTTTCAACATGGTAGGCCATGCACAGCAACATCTCTGTTCTTTCTCGGAAGATTCTAGGCAACAATCATTCATTTTCCTATCATTTTTATTTTTACTAATTTTATTTCCAAATTTTGATGTCCCTAATTATTTTGTGTCCCTTAGATAGTCCTAAATATATTTTTTGTCCTAATTGCCCTGGATATAAATACCCATGATTGTACAGGAAACGTGGAAACGTCAAAGAAATACAGTGGCCCGAAGCTGATTCAAGGTTGTTATAAAAACACTTAAATGAATTATATATGACCACTTTGTGCCTCAGAGTATTCTGGGAAATATCCAGGAAGAAATATAATAATTACTTGGATCCCATATACTACTTCTCAAAATTGACATAAGGGGGAAATTGCAAGGAAGATAAGAAGGACGTGTATTTTCAATGTGGTAGGCCATCATGTACAGCACCATCTTTGTTCTTTCTTGGAAGAGTCTACGGAACAATAATTCATTTTCCTATCATCTTTGTTTTTATTAATTGTTATTTTTGAAATTTTAGTGTCCTAAATTATTTTGTCTTGGTCCTAAATGTCATGTTTCCTAACTGTTTAGGTTATAAATACCGATGATTGTATAAGAAATGTGAAAACTGTAAAGAAACATAGGGATCTAGTTTCCCTACTCATGTAGATAAATAGGGGAAGCTTTTTCTGTTTGGGCCATCCAGATAGGGTTTATATGGTTCAGATTTATTTTTTTTTTTACTTGTCATTTTAAAAAAAAATATATATTTTAATGAGTAGAGAATATAAAATAAAGATAATCTTTTAACTAACATATTTTTTAAAATAATTATTTTCATTTAAAAACCAACAATTAAAAAATTAAATATAGAGTGTCTAGATCCTAACTGAATGGTTCACATAAGAAAAGCTTCCCCAACTCATCCAAAAGATGAGTAGGAAAACTGGATTAGTGGTTTGAAGCAATGTTATCAGACTCGGACCGGTCATTAACCCGGTCGAGATACTGGGTCAATGAGTCACTAGTTGAACCGCATAATTATGACCCGGTCTCGAAAACTATACTATATTTATAAATTTATACAACCATACTTATAAATATATATATAAAAAATGAGTTTACAAAATAAAAATATCTAAAACATTTTTACATATTTAAAACATGAATAATCCAATTAACTAGAAGCAAAATTAAAAAAGATGGGTTTACGAAATAACCTCCAAACACAATAAAATCATGGTCAATAATCCAAAGGTGGTGCATCAATGAAAAACTCTCTATCATCATCAGAATAATATGGATGACCAACAATATCTTCAGCAAAGTTTTTTGTTTTAAGAAAAAAACACCAACCCCGGTTGGACCGGTTTTGGTTTTGACCGATTTTCTACAACTCAATGGGTCGGACTGGTTAATTTCAGGGACCCGCCATTGAGCAATGCCAACCGTACCCTATAACAACAATAAATCTGTATCTAACTGGGTACGGTCACAGCCACACGAATGGGATAAACAATTACACATTTACACGGAATTCAATTTGACAGACCATTTATCTAAGAAAAATTAAAATATAGGATTTAGATAAAATAATATTTAATTAGAATGATTATAATTATTAAAAAAGACTAAATAAATTTAAAAATACTAGATTGCCCTCCAAATTATTTTCAGTTGTTTTTTCAATCCAGGAAAAAAAAAAACAAAACGCTTTCTTTCCCTCCAGTAACCAAGTTACCAGTGCCACCACCTTCCTCTTCATCGTTGTCATTCTCAGCGCCTTCTTTCGTCTTCTTCTGAGGGTTAGAAAGTCAGAATGAAATTATGCAAATACTTAAATTTTCCCTTTAATGAGTCTGAAGCTTCACTTATGTTCTTTTGGTATTAGGTGCGATGAACACCAAAAAACGATAGATAGAAGATATAATTAGAGTTAAAGCTATTACTATTAGGGAAGGAAAAATATATGTTTGGAAGGTGCACATTTCACCGAAAAAGGGCCTTCAAGAATTGAACCTCGTAACAAGAAATTTAAAGATATTGTCTCACGCGCAATCTCCCTGTCGTTGCAGTATGTGAGGCAACGACAAGGATGAAGGTGGTGGCACTGATGAATTGGTCACGGGAGGTGTTTCTGTCTTTGTTTTTTGGGTCGAAAAAGTAACTGATAAAGGATAATTTAATATTTTTAAATTTTTTTAATAGATATAAATTTTATATTTTTTAATTAAATATTATTTTATGCAGGTCTTTTATTTTAATTTTTCCTTTATTTTATTGGAGAAGTTAAATAATTAATTTATAGAAATTAATAAAATTAATTTAGTTATTTGTAAAACTATGATTATTAATCTTTTTAAATACCCCATTTAACCATTTTCGTTGAAAACTAGATGATAGGATATCAGCAGCCCCAATTGATCGTACACCATTGCTTCTTTATTCAAGAAGGAAAAAGTAGAGCCACTTAGAATAGGATAAGTCTGTTTATTAGGAAGTTATGTATTAGGAGGTTATGCTTATGTGTTTGGATAAGGCTTATTAGGAAGTTAATGCTTAAGTGTATCTTATTCTTAGAAAGTTGTTTGCATTGCTCATAATAGTTAAGTTCTTGTATATATAATCCTATGGTGTAAACAAAGATTTTTATATAGAAAATACTTATTGAAAGTATTGTCTTGTTGGTCAAGAATTTACTCTTGAATTGTTCTACGAGATCCTAATTTTATAGGATCTATCACTAGCTCTTATAAACCCTTCTTCTATTTTGCAACAAGGAATAATTTAAGAAAAAAGTTATAAGTTGTTGACACAAATTAAATTGAGAACTTATATATACATCTCCAAAACGAACATTTCAACTCATCCCTACATATAAGATCAGAAAAATGATTTAGTATGGAAGATTTCACAATTCTAAAATAATTTCCTATGAATTAGAATTTCATATTTTGGGGGGGTTAAAAGTGTTGGATAATAAGACAAAAGAGGGTAAATGCAAGAAAGATCAGCACGTGCATTTTTTCCCAATATGATAGGCCACTCGCAATAATTTCTTTGTTCGTTCGTGAAAGAGACCATCAAACAAAGTACACACATTTATTTTTGAGAAAATCCTATCTAAATTATCAAAATATTATTAAAAAATATTAAAAAAAAAACACACACACATATCAAAAGCTTAAGGTTTTTTTTAGTATTATTTCGAAAAATGTAGTTGTTAACAATTATTAATATGATTGTTAACAGATACTGATATAATTGTTAACCAGTATTTATTTAGTTGTTAAGATATAATTGTTAACGTATACCGATTTAATTGTTAATGGTGTACTGATATAGTTATTAATGTTTCCTGAAATAGTATTAGAAAAGATGCTTTAATTTTTTTTGATGTGTGACTTTTATTTAAACTTTTTTGATAATATTTCTTATTTGGGTAAGGATTTTCCCTTTATTTTTAAAAATTATCTTCTCAGTTGAATATAATGCAAAATATTTAAGTAGGAAGGGTTTTACATTTTAAGATAATTTCAGAGGTTTTAATTGACGAGAGAAATGATAGCTAAAAGATTTTTCGCGGACTCATCCAACTACATCCCATGTCAATTTTCAAACAGCAGAAACTACTATATGTGTATGTATGTGTACATAGTAAACAATTATCTTATAATCAACATTGTAAGATATCAAAAACATAATCCTTTGACCCAAAAAAAAAAATTATAGTCCATAAAGCTTAATTTTATTTTAATTTAAGATACAGTAAAATTTTATTTTTTA
Organism: Acacia confusa; assembly: GCA_037074495.1. Classification (NCBI taxonomy): domain Eukaryota; kingdom Viridiplantae; phylum Streptophyta; class Magnoliopsida; order Fabales; family Fabaceae; genus Acacia; species Acacia confusa. The sequence continues at coordinate 18,343,260 of CM073511.1, forward strand.
AGAGTTGACTAAAGTAAAATTAATTTGGGTTCAGGGAAATTCTCCCAGTTAATTATAATTATTTGAATGCCAAATATATTTATCAAAAAAGACAAAAGAGGGTAATTGCTCGAAAGAGAAAAAGGACATGGATTTTCAATATGGTAAGTCATGCACTGTAATTGCAGTGTACCTGTTCTTCTCTTTACCTTTGCCCGAGGCTTTATCTCATTGTTAGGTCTCCTTCCTGGTTGGTTCACATGCATTCATTGTTATTGATGATGCTTTCAGGTCAACTGTACATGACAGAAAACTCGGGGAGCTGTATCGTGGGGAAACGTGTTCTTAATGCAGGCGTATCTTGCTGATAAATTCAACATGAAACTGCCCTTATATTAACTTATGTTTAGATTAATTTTTAAAAATAAATTTTATAATTTATGATATAACTATTTAAAGGGAGTTTTAATTTCTACTTTTTGTTAAAGAAAACTTTTGAAATCATGATTTTATTATTTTCAAATACGCCCTTAAGGTGATTTAAGTTGCCTCTCATGTGTTGGTATCTGTCCCATAACAGTGAAAGCAACTACCCTTCCGTGTGGCCTTTATTACAACGGCATTTGACAACTCTTCTAACCCTTTTTTTTTAAAAAAAAAAAAATTGAAAACTAAGGTCTACTAACCCTTAAAGCTTCATACATAGGTTCGGTGTGAAAGGAAAAGAGGATTGGAGAGTTTCCTCCTATGTTTTTTGAACAAACCTTTTCAAAAATCTAAGTTCCTGATCCCACTAATCTTCCCCCTCATATACGGAAAGATCAAATTCCATCAAAATTAGTTGGAACTCAAATACTCATGTCACTGTTCACATTTTTTTTTATAATAAATTTACCTTTTAAATTTAAACATGATGGGAACATTTAAACTTAACAGGAAAGTTTGAATTTAACGGGAAAGTTTGAATTTAGTGAGAAATTTTTTTACACAAGTTCAAATTTGATAAAAACATATTTTTAAAAAATATATTTTAGCAAAAAAATTATTTTTCCTTTTTATTTTGAATTAATTACTTTTGAGGGTAAGATAAATATTTCCTGATTCTTTTCTAACTACTACCTCCTTCATTTTCTTCTTACCAAATAACTCATCTTCCCTCAAGACATCTTCTCTCATTTTCCAAAATCTTCCTTTCCTTTCTTTTTTCTCCTCTGAGTTCTTTTCCCTCCTCAAATTTTCCCCATACCAAATAGGCCCTTTAAGGTATAGGTTCCTTCTTCTATATCAACTTCTAGCTCTTGATTAAGAGGTGGATGGTGCTCAATGATACAGAAACTTTTTTTCCCGGAACATGATTAAACAAAATCTTCCAATCTGTATAGACTAGTAATCTTGCTTAAATAATTAGTAATTTGTTTAAAAATTTAGGTTAAAAAAGAACAATCATAAAAATTTCTATAATTAAAATCGTCACTCCATTTAATAAAGTGTTCATTATTAGTGCTCCTTTTTCTTTTGATAGAGTACTCCTCTTTTCTGAGTTAAAAAAAGGAAAAAAAAAGAAAGAAAGAAGAGTACTCCTCTTTTGGTCGTCCCCACCATGTGCCATGCAATTATTTTGTTTGGAGGATACCTATAGTCTTATCATCTTCTCTACCGACTCAATTGTTCTCTCTTTCGTGCAGTCAGTTTTCACTTTCTGTGGTCTTCTCATCTGTCTGATTTTATTAAATGATTTTTATCATCACTTTCTTTCTCACCTCACTATTTTTTAACATATAGAAATATAACTATATTTTTTCAAATGTTCTTACATAAAAATATTTTGATAACATTTATTGGTCCACAATTTTGTTATAAATTATAATAGCATGACATATAATAAATGATTATGTAAAAATATTTTGTTATAAATATTATGCTTTGTTTTTATGTAAATATAAATAAAAAATAAATTGTGTACAAATAATTGTCCTCCAAACAAAATAATGGAGGGGACGACTAAAAGAAGAGCACTTGATCAAAAGAAAAGGGAGCACTAATAATGAATATTTTATTAAATGGGTTGGCAATTTTAATTATATAAATTTTCATGATTGTTGTTTTTTAACCTAAATTTTATTAGGCCAAGTACCCCTTACTAAAACTTTGTTGCTAAATTTGTTCCAAAAATCTTAAATCTAATTTTGAATAAAATAAAATAGATGATATATGGATTTTTAAAGCAATTTGTATTTCAATAAAAATTATATGAATAATATATAAACTGTCAACTCAGTATATGTGATCAACTAACCATCAAAATTAAATGAGATAACACTCATGACAAACTTATTCATTTTTAGAACTTCCGTAATAAAATCATTGCCCTAAAAATGGGATCAGATTAAGTTTTGATCAACTAGCATAGAAGATTGATTACATCAAGATAAGCCTTTATCAACTAATAGTCTATGAATGGGATCAGATTTTTCAAGCATGATAATGAAATATGTAAATTGTTTCAAATCTCAAGTGTTCTTTCAAAAACATGATAATGCATTATGAAAATGAGATTTTAATATATGAAAAATTCATTTTTGAAATATGTTTAAAAACAATGCTTACTTTAGAAACATGGTGGAAGGCAATTGTTCAAGATTATATCAGAATACTTCAGATTTGGGGAACAAGTCAAATATTGTTGTTAACATGTTGAAGAATTTTCTCGAAAGCAAAAGTCATGAAGGTAGAGCATTATCAAAACATGCTTAGCACAATAGAAACATATGAGCACAATGACTTTGCTATTGTCCAAGTGATAATCTTGCCTCTTAGGATGGAATCTTGAAATATATGAACATTCAAGGCAAAAATTTGAATACATGGTTATAGTTACTCAAAATATGGATAAGGACAACTGATGTGTATCTGAGTAACAAAGTGAGTGCTAGGATTCATGGATGATGGAGCACATACTTATTAGTCCAAATGACTACTAGAATTCCATAATATTATCTTAATAAGTGATTCCACATAATGGTTAATGCATCAATATTCAATGCACTAATGAACATTTATAAATCTTGAAATAACTCAGCCAGAATTTACGCTTAGGACATAACAGATTCACAAATTGAATTCTTTTCTTGAAGATAGATTTGAAACTTATATATAATCAACTTGTTAGACATAAGATCCAACTAGTCAGAGAATAAAGAATGAGGAGTTCAAATATCATATTAAATACCAAAGATCAATATGTGAATGGCAGAGAAAACTCAATTGGACAAATTTGAAGCATGTCTGACATATAACTTACAAAAATATTAACTTTCAATTTTGAAACACTATTTGAATGCGATCAAGACATGAATATTTTTCAAAACATGTGTATGCTTTTTCACAAACAGGGTGAATTGAAATTTGAAATAGATTTTAGCATTTCAAAAACATAACTCAGAAAGTTTTGCACAAATTCACTTATGGTTCTTTGGCAATCTGAAAACAAAACCTTTTGAAAACCATAAATGATTGATTGCTGATGGAATGCAATGATGGACAAGTATTTATTACCCAAATATAAATTTCATTTAGGCACAGTAGAGGGTAAGGTTAGATATCACCATAATTTCTCTTGTCCTTGTAATAGCCTGCTTGGTTAAGATGAATTGATGTAGATGTTTCCTTGTTAACAAGCATAGCTTGTTTGGCTCAAGACTTGAATTATTTCTCTATGTTGCTTTCTTGAGAGGCTTTTTCTCATCCTACAAAACCATATAAATCTTTTTCTTTCTTGGTATCCAACCTTACTTGGATCCAATCATCGTTAGTTTGTAGGAATGAAAATTCACATGCTCTTATGGATATGATTACGAAGAGGAAATTGAGCATAATGAATTAATCATGACTTTATACATAAAAGAGATATTTCCTTTTCAATTCAACACATATGCATAAAGAATTAGATTATCAAACATTGCAATCCCTTTGAAAAATAAATTAGGATGTGAAAACCCAATTAAAAAATAGTTTGCAATGTTCATGCCTAAGGTTACAAAATATAAAACCTCAATATATATTTCACATAATAGCGTAGGAGGTTTTACTATTGTATACTGTTACCTTAGGTACTTGGAGGATTGACTTTGCTTACCCACAGATTCTTCATTTGTTTTCCTTTGGGTGTTGGCAAAGCTTTCTCAGAAGATATAGACTTCCAGAGTCTTTTGCTTGAGACTTGAGAGATTTTCCTCTTCATGTTCTCCTTAAGATAATTGAGTGGTACTCTATGGTAGTTTATTCTTGAGGTGGAACAAATTCTTCTTACAGATGTCAATTGTTTCTTATGAATTGACTTTGTAAGTCCAGCAATAGGTGCTCTGAGAGTTCTCTTGTTAGTTTCATGAGAAACTCTTGGATTCTTCTTCATCTTCTTAGTACCCTTTTGTCCATTATTTTTGGAATCAATCTGCACACAAAAGGCACTAGATGGACATTTTAGTACCCACTTATACTTGGGTCATTGATCGTTAGTATTAGACCTTGATTGTTCTTTATGAACCCAAACAAATCTATTTCTCACATTAGAATTTCTCCTAATATAGCATGTATAAGAAATATGACTAGATTTACCACAATAATTGCAAATCACAGAATGATGCTTATTATAACCAATTTTGCAAGGATTGTTTTGGTCGAGTGGATGCAATATGAAATTACTCATATGAGTATATTCTTTCTTCCCACAAGATTTTCTAGCATGATTGAAAACATTTTTGCTTTTCAAAATATAATCAGTAATTGGTTGAGAAACAATTTTATGTAATTGTTCAGAATCATTTTTCCTAAACACACAAGAAGAATTGGTATGGTTTACCACAACAGCATCTTGAGCTTCTGATGATGATTGATCACAATCGTTCATGAGTTCTTCCTGGGAATCCTCTTTCTCTTATTCTTTCGTGTTGATTGGTTTATGGGAGTGTTCAATGATTTCTCCTTCTTCAATCTCCAGTTGTTCATCAATCGTGGATATGCAACTCTTAGTTTTAGATGAACTGTCAACACTATCAACTTCAACATATTTGTTAGACGCATATATAGAATCAAGAGTATCCCAAATATTTTTGGCATTAGAACAAAATTTGATTTTCTCAAAATCATCTTCAGTTAAAGCACTATACAAAATTTTCATTGCTCCAATGTTCAATGAAAACATTCTCTTTTCTTTCTCTGTCCAATCCTTTCTTGGTTTGAAATCAAAAGCATTTGTAAAAACTTTCCACATATCAAAATCAGATGCTTTAATAAAACTTGTCATTCTAGATTTCCAAAACCAAAAATCAATATCTTTCAAAAATGGAGGAATAGTATAATCGAAACCTTCTGAAAATAAACAACACCCAGAAATAGCCATTGATCACTCTTGAGACGGTTAAGTCCTTTAAACAAGAGACCTACCTCTGATACCAAATGTTAGACCTGGCTATCACCCAAGAGGGGGGTGAATTGGGTGTCTAATATAACTTTAGGAATTTTAAAAATCTTTTCGCAACTTACAGAAAGCAATTCATATGACAGTAATAAGTTGCAAACCAACAGTCATTCATTTAAACTAATATGATGGAATGTAAGAGAGTTTAGGGAGGAGAATATGCAAACAGAGATTTATACTGGTTTGGCCCAATCCTTGACCTACGTCCAGTCCCCAAGCAGCACTTGAGATTTCAACTATCTTCTCCTTGTTTAACCAAGCACAAGAGAAGCCTTTACAACCTTACAAGTTTATTCGGGCACTTGTGCAGCCTTGACAATCTCCATGGATACAATTACACACTCTGTACTCGGGATAATCCTTTCACACTCGGATTCACTCCCCCTTACAAGCTGTAATTGTTTTCCCAACACTTGAGGTCCCAACCTCAAGGTTTTACAGATAATCAAATAAGAATCTTAAACTCCTCACGAGTAGATAGAGCATTAATCACTAAAGTGCATAATCGACTCTTTACTGTAAAAACAGAGTATATGAGCTATCGACGATGAAGTGGTAAAATCATTTCATTGGTTTTGTCGATTCTTTTATCAATTGTCGTCTCATCTTTCGGTTTGAAGATTTCTCTATTTATATGCAATGAAAATCGATTCTTCTGTTGAGTAGTTCTTCCTGTTGGAATATGACCGTTGCTTAAAGTTACCGTTATGAGCTGACGTAATCATTCATCTTTTGTAATCTGATGTTAATCCAGCTGAAACTCATTAACAAGCTCATCAACCGAGTTAGGAATGATAATAAGAAAGGACATGAGCCAGATAAATCATATTTAAAGCCTGTCGAAGAGTTTTCAGAACTGATACTTTTTGGCTCTTTTCTTCTGATCTGTATCATAATTGCTTTTTAGCTCAAAGCATTAAATGTTCCTGAAGTTCTCCATAATCATAATTCATGAAACCTAGTTAGTGGCAACAATAAACACAGACACAGAAATGTTGGAGACAGAGATTAATTATCAGTGATCAATTCAGAATTCACATCTGCTTGGCAAATCATTCTACCTCGAGTTTCAGATCCAACCTCAAGTTTTTTAACAACCTCAAGTTTCTAGTACCAGCCTCGAGGTTATAGATACGAAGATATCTCAGTGACAAAGAATGAAACCTCGAGTTTCATATATCACCTTGAGTTTTTACAGAACCTCGAGGTTCCTTTACCTACCTCGAGGTTATGTGTATTCAAATGGGAATTTTGGATAGAAAGGGAACATGGAGTAAACCTCGAGTTATATTCCTAACCTCGAGTTTTATATCAACCTTGAGGTTAATATTTGAGCCTCGAGTTAATTTGACAGGAATCTCCGAATATCAGTATTCGTTGACTAAGTTCGATAACCATAACATCTTCGTTAGCTCCAAATCTTGGCAAGTCACTTATATCCCTAGAATACTCTTTAAGTATTCTTTCCAATGCAAGAATAATAGCTGCAAACCCATTGTATGTTGAGCGCTATGATCAAATCAGTAGAAGTTGTTCTTAAACCAACGTTTTTGTACAATCCTGAACAGACTCTCAACTTCCAAAAATCATATCTCTCTCATTTGATCTTTGTTTTTTGTGATCTTTATGTTTTTGGAAAGGTGTGTGAGTCTAGTTTCATATGCCACCAATTTCATCTCATTCCGATTTGTAGTTTGTGAGATATCCTCAATTTAGCGAACCTTGGTCTGCTGCATGACAGTGACAGATGACTCAACTTCAAAAATTCATAGCTCACTCATCTGATCTTATTTGGACTTGAAATTTTGTCATGATGACGCATTGGATGTCTAGTTTCATACAAAATTGATTTCACCCCAATCCAATCTCTGGTTTAGGAGATATCATCAATTTACTGAACATCGCCCGAAACAGAGTAGAACAGAGTTGCTGAAAGGCTATATTTACCTCGAAGTTGGTTGTCTACCTCCAACCTCGAGGTTATGTGACTCTACCTCGAGGTAACCCATCAGAAAACATGATTTTGCTTATTTTAACTCATCCCAAGGCTTATTTTAACTTCGATTTGAGCCATTCCAACTCTCATTTGATCGTAGAGACTTCTAGAATCAATATGTGGGTTTGTATAATGACTTTCTCATTCCATTCAACAATTTTTTTCTTTTCTTTCTTCTCTTCTCTTCATGATTCTCTATAAATTAACTCTTTATTTCTTCTCTTGTCTTGTTCTTCATCATTTGACTACATATCTTCTTTTATTCTTGATCATTCTTCATAAATGACTTTCACATTTTGAATCTACATTAAATTTATGAATTAGTCAATTTGGCATGTAAAAATTTTTGCTCTAATGGCATCTATATAAGACATCATCAAAACTAATCATATCTAACAGTTATGGAATTGAGGTTGCGGTCTCATGGGGCTGCGTGTCCTAGACAAGGGCTACAGTCTTTGGTCGTTAATTGCGGTTACAGATATTTGTACTTGTAAATGCTTTCATGCTTTAACATGTGTTATTCTGTCATTTATGCTTTCATACATGTGCATGAGATTAATTGTTATCCTGGAGTTCATTTATTTGAACTCCAGATCGCATGAAAGAGACCTGTGATGGATCGGGATCAAGAGGAAAGATGTAGCTGTAACGCTTACAGCAGAAGGAACTTTTAGGAGGAGATGCCTTAAAGTAAATAGAACTTTTTGGAAAATGCAAATAGATAGATTTTATCATATCGTTTATCATTCGTCGAATTTGAATTACTATATTAACATCCAACTATCGAATGAATTCGAATCACGAAAAATTTATCCTCATGTTTTCAAACTAAGTCATTTTCAAAAACTTCTATTCCGCAATTAAGTCGTCCAAATCTTCTCGATACCTGTATCCGCTACAACTCTGATGAATAAAGGCCCTTCAGGGCGGTCGTCACGCTAACACTACTACAAAATAGGCATTTAACGTCCCTCAATTAATGTCCGTTTTTAAAAAAAACAAACGCTAAAAAGTAGATGGTGACACTATTATAATTTTCTCCTTACTTTTAATGTTCGTTTTTTTAGAAATTGACGTTAAAAGTGTACATTTAACATCCGTTTTATAAAACGGACGATAAATGTTGTGATACAATGATTGTTTTTATAAAAACAATCATTGTATCTCAAACACCATTTAATTTTTTGTTTTATTTTGATAAACAACTATTGTTTTATTAGAAAAAGTCCATTAAATATGTATAGCTATTTTCTAATATATAGCCTAGAATTTTGATAGTTAAGATAAGAAATCTAACTGTATTTTTATTTAGCTAGATCCTAATTAAATTTCATAAATTAAAATTTATATTTATATAGCTATTTCCTAATATATGTAGCCTAAAATTTTGATAGTTAATAGAAGAAATCTAACCTATTTTTATTTCGTTAGTTCCTAATTTAATTTAATAAATTAAAGAATATATCTCTTGATATATATATATATATATATATATATATATATATATATATATATATATATATATAAACACACCATACATATTTTCCTAACATATTGTTTAATAAATTAAACAGTATATCTCTTTTATATATAACTGTAAAAAAATATATCAATATCATGAAATCACACAATTAAATTTAATCAATAAGTGAAAAATTAGTGCTACTTTCCGTTCGAATAAAAGCCTTAAAGATTACATAACCATTGTGATTTTATCTCAGAGATAGCTATTTACTAGTATGTAATCTAGAATTTCAAAGTCAAGGGAAGTAAAACAATCGTTGTATCTCTAGCTAGTTACAACAACAATTTGTCCAAAAAAAAAAAAATAGTTCCTGATATGCGTTAAAAAAGATTTGCATTAAAAAAAAGAAATAAAGTATCAATGACTATTTTTATAAAAACAGTCAAATAGAACAAGGTTGGTCTCTCATACGATTTTATTTATTTTTTATTTTGATTTACAACGTCTGGTTTTTAAAAACCAGTCGTTCAAACTCAAATTTTTTAGATATTTTAACTTCAACCTCACGCTTTTGACATTTTGTCGTTCCCTCTCTTCCATAAATATATAAAGTTTTCTCTTTAAAACCCAAAATTGTATAATGTCTTCTTCAAATTCATCATAAACACAACCTTTTAATAAGAGTCTCAAGACCCACCCATCTTCGTCGCCACACCCAACGGCCCCACCCTTGCCGCTAGGGACATTTGCTATCGCAACAAGAGCGATTTTGACTCCAACTCATCCTCTGTCATGAATTATGAGCACGCTTCACAACCTCTAGATCTGTCATTCGTCGCCGGTTACAGATTTGTGTCTCTTTCTCTCCTAATTAAACAATATATCGAGCAATGATCCCAAGCACCGTGAAGAGAAGCCCCTCGCAAGTCATGATAAGGATATCGAAGCTCTATCTCCTGGTGCTTTATTTTATTTTATTTTTATTTTTTGAAATTTTTAAATGGATAGTTCCATTATAGTGTTTTTCTTCTATATTTTCTGGTGTTTTTTTGTTTGTAAAATAAATGCATTTTAATAGGCTAATTTTCATTTTTTTCCTTGTCTTATTGAGTCGGCCTATGAGTAATGTGTGTTAGATATTTTATTTGTCTTCTGTTTTGATCATTCAGTTAAGACTTGAGAGGTTTTATTTTTCTTCTTCTTTTTGTGTTGTGTTGGATATGAAATACTCTATTTCTTGCGACAAATCTTTAATAATGCTGCTTATCTTTCATTTTCAATCCATTCTTTTTCTCAAGAGGCTTTTGCATGTTCAAATTGCACCTTATATTGTGTTTTATATGGTTCTATGGATTGCCTAACATGTGTGCGTACTGTGAATTTATGGACATACAACGACTATTATTTAGATAAAACTTTTATACACGACCCATGAAAACAGTCGTCTAAGGGTCTTAAAAATGGACATTAAAGGTGTTTTTTGTAGTAGTGTAGATATTACATAATTTGTATTAAATATAAACTTTAATTTTTGATAGATTAAATTTTTTGTTAATATTCCTAATATACTATCTTATAGTATACTTATTCTTCTTCCGTCTGTTATTAATAATTCTATAAGAGAATCTACTCCTTTAAAATAGGTTTGTACTAATAATTAAACTCTTGCAAAGATGAAGAGAATGATATAATAGAGAATATATGATGCAAGAAACCAAAAAAAACTTGAACTGAGTCATCACTTTTTTTTTTTTTTATTAGGCGAGGAAGATTTAAGGGTTCCAAATTGCCTTTGGTGCTGGGAAAGGCCAGGGATTCCTCTCTGATCAATCGGCTAGACATGATAGATTTAAAATAACTTCATAGCTCAGCCATCTCTTAACGATGTTGCTTAGCTATCACTTCTACTTTTTGGTCAAGCTGTAACCTGAGTCAATGCGAGTTGACTTGATCAATCACAAATGTCAATTTGAGAGGTTTATAGTGTTGACTATAATATTTTGATGATCACAATTTACCAAGTTATTTAATTAATCAAACATTAAAATGATTTAAAATGAAGAAAGTTACCACTGATGCCCGAGCAAGTGATCAAGGCATGCTCAAGCATAAAATGCCTTGTTGCTCGAACAACATCAAGTACTGCTTGAGCAACAACATCATATCACTGAGCATAGTCGATGCTCGAGCAGCACTTGGAGTATGCTCGAGCAGCCAAGTAACGCATGCTCGAACAGGATCATGCTTGCTCGAGCATCAGCGAAAGTAATCTCTGTTTAATTCGTGCTCGAGCAACATTAAAAGGGCTGCTCGAGCAGGTATAAAAGGACTGCTCGAGCATGAAGAGATTATGCTCGAGCTGCAGCGCACATTGAAGCTTCAAAAGCATGTTCGAGCAAGATCTCTCTTGTGCTCGAGCAGAAGATGAATTTATGCCCGAGCATATAATTGATCATGCTCGAGCAAGAGTAACTCTATTTTTCTTTCCCAAACTATTGTATTTATTCTAGGGTTAAGGTGCAAAAATACACATAACTTTTCCCCCCATGAGCGCCCAGCATCATAACCTTTTTTTTATGCAAAAGTACCTGTGACGTTACGTTTTGGGTCCAAAAATATCACAGGCCTTTAGTTGACTGACATTGACCGTTAACTTGGATAGAAATGAATAGTAACTTGGGTAAAATTACCATTTTGCCCTTAGTTTTAAGCTGAAATTACCAATTTGCCCCTAGTTTAATTTTTTTTAAAAAAAACACTAAAATAAATCCTCCTCCACCGGTGGGCCCCACCACCGCCGGCGGCCGTCGCTGGCGGGCACCTCCGGCGACCGGTGGCGGCAAATTTTATTTATTTATTGTTTTAAACTAAGGTTTTTTTCTACAAAAAAAACCAAGGTTTTTTCTACAAAAAACTAAGGGGAGGCTGGTGGGCCCCACCACCAACGGTGGTCTGTCGGCTGGCGGCTGCGACCACCTCCGGTGACCGGCGGAAGCAACTTTTTTTTTTAAAAAAGCTAAGGTTTCTTCTACCAAAAAAAAACCTTCGTTTTTTTTTAAAAAAAAAAGTCACCGCTACCGGTTGTCGGAGGTGACCGCCAACAGCGGGGAGGGCGTTCGCCGCCGGTGGTGGGGTCCACCGGCCTCCCCTTAGTTTTTTTGTAGAAAAAACCTTAGTTTTTTTTTTTTTGAAAAAACCTTAGTTTTTTTATTTTAAAAAAAAAGTTGCCACAGCTGGTCGCCGAAGGTGGCCACCGCTGGCAGCCGGCAGCGGGGAGGGCGTCCGCCGCCGGTGGTGGTTCCCACCGGCCTCCCCTTAGTTTTTCGTAGAAAAAACCTTAGTTTTTTTTTTGTTGAAAAAACCTTAGTTTTTTGTTTTTTTAAAAAAAAAAAGGTTGCCGCTGCCGGTCGTTGAAGGTGGCCGACGGCGGTGGACGGTGGTGGGGAGAGCGGCTGCTGGCGGTGGTGGGGCCCACCGGTGGAGGAAGATTTATTTTAGTGGTTTTTTTTTAAAAAATTAAACTAGGGGCAAAATGGTAATTTTAGCTTAGAACCAAGGGCAAAATGGTAATTTTACCCGGTTTACTGTTCATTTATGTCCAAGTTAATGGTCAACGTCGGTCAACTAACGGCCCGTGGTATTTTTGCACCCAAAACGTAACGTCATGGGTACTTTTTCACCAAAAAAAAGGTTATGGTGCTGGGCGCTCCTGGGGGAAAAGGTTATGTGTATTTTTGCACCTTAACCCTTTATTCTAAAATCCCAAATGTCTAAAATCATACAAGTAATAATATATATTTGTTTATGGGCTATTTTTGCTAACCATGATCAATGAGCTTCTCTGATGAGTTTCAGATATTTGAGATATGGATTAATAGCAAATCTCCTAAAAAGCAATGGGATGTCAGACGCATTAAATGCTATTACTTAATATAGCGTAAATTTCTCTCTCCAATATACTGGGCATTCTCTGGTCATTTGACAACAAAATTAAATGCTATCTCTCAATGGACAAATCGAATAGAATAAGGAATGTTTGAGACAAACAAAGCATCAGCAGATATGAACGGATATTCGGACGTCATCTAACTAACGGCTATTTTTTTTTATGAAATGACGAACGACGCTCGAGATTCATCAACAGTCATTTAATCTCATCAACTATAAATAGCAGAGGAATTAAATTCACGAGCTACCGAATCGCTGAACATTTATTGAGAATTTATTGCTATTCGTAGTTTCATTTTCAAACTTACTGATCTTTAATACTATGTTCTTCAGTGTTCATTCTATCCACTCAGTAAGGAGTTTTACTATTTAAATCATCTTTGTGTGAATCTTGGGATTGTGGAATCTCAAGATGGGTTGTATAACTACAGCTTGTAAGGGGGAGTGTGATCCTGGAGCAGATAACATCCTGTGAGTACGAGCGTGTTAGTTTGTAATAGTTGTTGTTACAAAGAAAATACCCAAGTATTTGGGGACTGGATGTAGGTCGATGAGTTAAGACCAAACCGGTATAAACTCTCCTGTGTCTATTCTTCTTCTTACTCATTATTTGTCCGTCAATTTATTTTGAAAAAGATTTTTTTTTTAAATCACCTATTCACCTCCCTCTAGGTGATATCCTTGTTTTTCATATAGCAAGAAGGTATCCGTGCATTCACGTGTTAGCAGTGTGCAGGGCCAAAAATTTGAACCATTACGATTATGTTGACACAGTGTTCACCTTACCATACATTAGTCAGGTATATGCTACACACTGGTACCCGATAGACAATGAACGATTGATTCAACAAGTAGATGGCCCAACCGTTATCCCAGATGCAAGTTTGTCACGCAGAAAGGGAAGAGCAAAGTTTACGAGGATACAGAATGAGATAGATTGAGTGGAGTCTCAACCGTCAAGCAGTCAGTCCCGATGTCGGCATTGCAAGCAAGTTGGTCATAATATACGTACGTGTCCGTTGAGGAATAGGTAGGCTTAAAGTGGACAAGTTATGTAATTGTATTGCATTTATGATGAAATTAGTGAACTTATGTGTATTGCGTTTGTTGATGTGACTTGGTGTTCAATTTATAATTATTTGTTTTAGACATGCTTGAATGCAAATGTCCAAATAGTTTATGTCATTGTCATGCTTCATAGGAACAAAAACTGATATGTAATTGTATTGATGGACTAGGCCTAGGGTAGACGGTTAATTGTTGGCAAAAATACCTTCCCCAAGTCACATTTATAGGTAAAAAGAAGTTGGACATGAGTTTGGACATGCACTTATTCGAATTCAGCTAACCATTGTGCTTTTCTGGACCTGGTGTAATCGATCACATGACATTTTACACTATGTAATCGATTATGCCACAGAGCTTAATTGATTACATAGTGTAAAGTTTTATGTAATCGATTACGCAACAGTGGCGTAATCGATTACATAGTGCAAAATTTGAAAAAAAAAGAGATTTGACCCTCTGTAATCGATTACATAAGGCATGTACGCAATCGATTACAGGGGGCAGATGGGTTAATAGTTTTCCTGCAGTGGCATTTTGGTAATTAATTAATTAATTAATTAAGGGTTTATCCGTACTTTTGCCAAAAAAGTGACTAACTACATTTTATTTATTAAATTAAATTATGTGAAAAAAAATTAATAGAACAAACTTGGTTACCGGATATTAAAGAAAATGGGAGAATTACACTAAGGTCCCAAGGACCAAAAGTATTTACAAAGAGGTCCCCCACCAGATTCCCTTTACACAATGGTCCCAAAAGCGTCCCTGGGACCTAAGTGTAATAAAATCAAAGTTGCAAATGACTATTATGCCCACACTGATCAAAAAAGGCAAGAACGAAGAAGTGGGAGTGCTCAGGCATACGGTTTCTTGCACGAGAAAGGAAAAAGCGTAGAGAGCACGGTAAGGGTGGTGGTCGACGGAATGTACGATGTTGAAGTGGAGGTCAAGTAAGCCACAATTCCATGTGGTCAGCAAAGTTGAGATTCTGAAGCTGTCATGGGTCGTTTGCTCTATGGAAGGTCGGAAATTTCTTCCTGCATGTTGGCTGCATTGAGAGAGTCAAGGGTTAGAGAAAGGTTTCAGCTTGAGCTCGTGAGTGGACTATATGCTGGTAACTAGGTTAGTAATTCTAACATATTGGTAAAGATATGATTTTGATCTAGTATTGTTGGGGTGTCTTCGTTTTTTGGTTGGGTTTATTACATTGTGATCTGTTTTGTGGGAAGCAAACAGGGGAATGCTCTGTTTTTCTGTTTTTTTATTGAAAAAGGTTGAAGTGGTGATGGTTTATGTTGTCTAAAACTCTGGCTAAAAACGTTGTTGTTAATATATGCATTGTTTGTTGTGAACGTGGCTTTTGCCGTTACTAAAGCAATTGTGTTGTTGCAGATTGTCTTGAAACATGGCATGCACATCAGGGAAAACTCTATTCTGTTACTTTCATGTAGGGGGAAGTTGTTAGAAGGTGGGGGTGATAAATGTGAATATGTTGGAGGTGGGGTAAGAACAAAATTCGTAAAGGAAGGCACAACGTATAACGAGTTGCGAAGAATGATATCATGTCTAATTGGAAACGAAAGTAATGACATTTCTGTGAAATTTAAAGTTAGATTTGATACATATACATTTTCAGTTGTCCTTAATATGCCATTTTCAGTTTTCCATGTTGAGTATGTCAAGAAACAGAGGTCCGCAAATGTCTGCACAGACATTTAAACATGTGGCAAACTATTGAGATGATAATATTGCAGGCCAAGTTGTCAATATTGCATTTGAAGGCCTTACGACAATCCTTCAACTTCTGCACGGTTTCGTTCATAATTTGAACTTTTTAGTTGTAAATATGCCATCTGTGACTTAGCAAACTTGGTTAAAAGCAACTGAGTATAATGTATAAGATGTTTATCAATGATTATAACGAAGTCTGAACAATTTCCAGATAGTTGACTTATTGGCCAACCTTAACTAAATTCACCGAGCTGTCTCTGTCAGTTTCGATGCTTGAAAATCACTCAAGAAGATAATTAGTAATATCATAGATATTATTGAGTGATAAAGAAGAAGAGTTAATTGAATAATCAGAACTCCGAACAATGTTGCAAATGATTTCTATGAACTGATATATCATACTCGAGTAGCTTCTTCGAGTATCCTTGCAAAAACACTTCACAGATGCTTAATCTTCGGCATTACTCGAGTAGAGATTGGAATTACTCGAGTAATATTCTTCTGAGTAATTCATCGCTTCTGTCTTGCTTCTACTCGAGTATTACTTGGTGTGTACTCGAGTAATCATAATTCTTCACTTGATTGAGGCCAGTTCCAGAATTCTGAACAGACACTGAACTTTCAAAAATCATATCTCTCTCATTTGATCTTTGTTTTAAGTGATCTTGATGTTTTTGGAAAGGTATTTGAGTCTAGTTTCATATGCCGCTGATTTCACCTCATTTTGATATGTATTTTGTGAGATACACTCAAATTACTGAACCTTGCTCAGCTGTGTGACGGTGACAGATGGGGCAACTTCAAAAATTCATATCTCTCTCATCTGATCTTCTTTGGACATGAAATTTGTCAAGATGACGCATTATGTGTCTAGTTTCATTCAAAATTGATTTCATCTCAATACGATTCTTGGTTTGGGAGATATCATCGAATTACTGAACGTCGCCCGAAACAGAGTTGAGCAGAGAGCTGAAAAACACACTGTTACTTGAGTATTGGTACCATACTCGAGTATATAAGTGTAATACTCGAGTAATAACGGGATTTTCGCCTGAATTAGTGCTGTTTGATGAACTATACTCGAGTATGAATGTAAGGTACTCAAGTATTGCTTCAGGATCAGTAGCATACTCGATGAATTGCAGTATCATACTCGAGTAATACTTCAGGAATGCATCTATAACCCATTTGAACTCTGTCATTTCAACTTCCATAGAGATTTGCATATTCATATTCTCCTTTCTTCAATCTCTTCTCTTGATCATTTTTCATTGTTTAAACTTCATATCTTGAGATACTTATTAATTAACTAGAGGCATATCAAAGAGAAGCAGAATATGAAACTTCATATCTTGGAAATTTGCCACCTGGTGTGATGATTCTGAATTGATTTTCCCAGTTGACAACGAATAATAATGCAACTCAAATAATATTATATTTTCATTAGCTGAAAACACTTAGCAAACAGATTATTTGAGTAATATCAAGTTGTTCAAGAGATAACATAAGCGTTAGAATCATTTTCACAAGATTACTTGCAACTAAAAATGAACATGATCTTCACATCCTTCTTCTGAACATGATCTTATTTGTAAGTAAAAATGCCATCGTTTACAAGTCGATATGCCAGATCTTATTTGCAACTCCATGTGCCTTATTTGCAAGTCCAAATTGAACATGACATGATTCACAACTAAACATGCCACCATTCACAAGTAAAGATGCCATCGTTTACAAGTCGATATGCCAGATCTTATTTGCAACTCCAGGTGCCTTATTTGCAAGTCCAGATTGAACATGACATCATTCACAACTGAACATGCCATCATTAACAACTAAACATGGCACCATTCACAAGTAAAGATGCCATCATTTACAATGATCAACAGGTATGTATTTGAATAGACATTTTGATAGGTCAAAACAGTTGGTCACAAAATAACAGCTAATGTGGTTAATGTCTGAACAACATACTACATACATCATTGTCAGTTGTGTTAAATACAAAAACATGAAGTTGCAGCAACTACAACAACTACAATGTGTCAGCAAAAAACTACAAATCCTAATTCTACAATAAGTTTAAGTCTTCTTATTTTGGTGGCAGCCGGGACAGCACCTTCTGGGCTTGTTTGTTTTTCTAATGCGATACAAGCCACCATAAGCATTCCACCTTGATCTGGCGCAGTTGCTCGCTGGAAAACTTGGTCATGGTATACCCTTCTTGGTCTTTAGCAGAGCCATCCCATCCATGTAACCATGTAAGAACATGGACACCACAAGAATCCCTGAAAGGAATCTGTCAGAAAAATAGTCGGGAGTAAACCCCAATTTTGTATGAGTGGTTGGGAACAAATACTCACGTGTCACATTGTAGATGGACTTTGGCCCAGTTCACTTGTTGAGGAATGTGTGTGAGTTGATCAAATAGTTTTGGCTTAACACGTCTCAGAATTTGGTGGAAGCATTCTCTCTGCAAACAATGAAATCTCAAACTTCATGTCAGAAAAATGAACGAATAAGTCAATGAATAGGAATAAGGAAAGGGAAATTGCCAATTAACATGACAAACATGTTAAGGCATTGTCATTACACATCGACGTGCCAACCAATCCTTCATTTCAAAGTCTTCTTTTTGCCTTTTACTCAATCTTTTCGGCTTATTTGTTGGCTGAGACCCTCCAGGTGCATGCTCCTTCTTATTTTGTAACCGGTAATACGTAATGTGGTCGACCAGTGAGTCCAGCACGTAGAAAGACATAGTCTTCGTCTCTAAAACGTAGCAAAACCAGTGGTCTATGTGCAAAGTGGGGCCAAAAATGAAGTCGCAATCACCAATGTTATACCCAATATGTTCAGGGAGGATCTCTTTTGAATGCTTTTCCCACGTCCACTCCTGGGGCTTGTTAGACATTCTTAGCATTAACTCTGCATTGAAAATTTGCCTTTTCATGCCACCAGTCCTCTGTAACTCATCCCCCACCAATGTCTTCGCAACCATTGACATGAGCTGTAATGGATATATGAAAAAGTTAGTAAACAACAGATATAAGGAGAAAATGGAATTGAAAATAGGGAAGAATTTCATACTAACCCGGTTATTTATCCATCCTCTTTCACGTAGACAATATAGTTCACCACGGTTGAGGAAATCACCATACATGTCTACAAACTCCTTGATACTTAAACAAGAGTAGGACGTTAGTTTACGTGGTGAAAATTAATATTAAAAGCACAAGTTTGCTGACTTACTCCTGAGCCTCCTCTCCACTACATCGTGTGGTGCACAACTGATATAATGCTTCCTTCTATTCATCAACCTTTTGTCTCTTCTTACCCATAGCGATCAGCACCCAAGGAGAACCGATGGCTGGTTTCTTCACCCTTGTAGACTTCCTCACATGAAGTTGTTCCTCCACATTAATTTCATCTTCATTTGAGTCGCTTTTCTTCGCACTTTGCTGACCTTGTGAGTCGACAATAATTACATCTTCATTTGAAGGATGCTTCCCAAGACTTTCATCTCTGGGTTGATCCACATCATTCCAACTCCAATTGAGTGACCGTCGTCCTCACTTTTGTTTTGTTCCTCCTCAACATTTATTTCATCTTCATGAGACCCTTCTTCTTCTTCATCATCCTTAGCTTCTTTTTCTCTGTCTCGGCCATCCTCTTCACTTCCTACGTATTCATTTCCAACCTTATCACGGCCGTTGCCTTCATCAATTTCTAGATTTAATAGCCTTGATTGAAGGGCAACAAGTTCATCTTGCACTATGGACCTCACCCTAGACATAATCCGATCATACGTTCTCTTTATTTCCTTCAGTGTCAAGAAAAAAATAAGTTAATAAATTATTTCACTCTACCCATTGTCACATGGAGATCACATGGAAATCGCACACTTACGGGTGAGTCAAGATTGTTTGTGGATTGACTTGTGTGGATGATTGCCCCGCTCTATCACTAACAACATGTAGCAAGTCATGATTGTTGTCTTTCTCAGTCTCCACCCTCCTTTTCACCTTAGTGTCATCCCAATAAGCAATTGCATCATCATGTGTACGGGCTTGTAGATGGCCCAATGGAAAATGTTCCAGGCAATAAATCTGCATCACAAGTAAATAACAGGTTAATAAACCACATAATACAATCACCACTTAGGTAACATGAAAGTTACTAAAAAAATTTCACCACTTTCCCTTTCCTTAATTTCTTTTTGTACTCTCCAATAGAGTCTGACAGTTCAGTTAACACAAAGGTGCTCTAATCAAACTCACTAAAATCTTCTTCTATTGCCACGATCACCTTTAAAATTGCGTTGCTCACTTTAATGCTTGCACTAGGACACAAAAGTGTTCCCAATGCATAAATAACAAAGAGCCTCACAAACTCTGCATCATCCTTGCTTTCAAGCAGTTGGTTGTGTTAGTTCTCAATGTGTTTTGATGATAACTAGCAATTGTAAACTTGATATGAAGTTTGTTTTTGGCAATATGAAAATCTCACTGTCAAAAGCAAACTCGAGTTTGGGTATGTAAACTCGAGTTTGAGGGTTGACAGAAAGCTGGTTACTTCTGCGAAGAAAGCCAAACTCGAGTCTACTTAGACTAACTCGAGTCTGAGGAGTTACAGAAAGCAATCAGAAATTTTCACAACGAGCCAAACTCCAGTTTGCAAAACCAAACTTGAAGTCTGGAAGATATAGAGAGCACTTAGAATCCCAAGCAAGCCAAACTCGAGTCTGGATTCATAAACTCTAGTCTAGACCAAACAGAAAGACACTCGAATTCCAAGCCAAGTTATAAACTCCAGTCTAGAGTTACAAACTCCAGTCTAGACCAAACAGAAAGATTTGAATAGTTTCAGCTCAAACATAAACTCGAGTCTGTCATTGTAAACTCGAGTTTAGGACAAATAGAGAAACACTCGAATTTCTACCATCTTTCCAAAACTCCAGTCTGTCTCCTAAACTCCAGTCTGGAAAATCACGAACTTAGGCTTGTTCTTCAAACATAGACCCAAACTCGAGTCAGTCACTAATTGACTCGAGTCTAGGAGCAGGACCAAAATTCCATGCTAAGTCCAAAGCCCGATAATTCTCTCTGTAAAAGCCAAACTCGAGTTAGCTTTTACAGACTGCAAGTTTAGACCTCTAATCAACGGACATGCTTTCTGGATGAACCCCAAACTCGAGTTTCAAACTCGAGTTTGGAAGAACAAACTCGAGTTTGCATCGGGGATTTTGAAAAATCAAATGATGTTGATCTGCGAAATCTTAATGGGTCAATCTAAAATTATTCTATCATATGATATTATTGTTTCTAATGTCTTTGATGAAGTTTTGAGTATTTTTCAGATAAGTTTAAGCTAAGATCAAGGTAAGATCAAGATCCAGGATAAGTGCATTAAATGAAGAACCAAGAACAGGGCTGATCTTTCTCCCTTATCCCAGATGCTCAGTTCAGACCGTTGCAACACTTCAGGATCACTCTAAACGGTCAAATTACGATCATAGAATGACTGAAAATCTGGAAGACCTTCTGCAACAACTAAATTCCAAAATTCCAGCTAAGAATTCAAAGAACAGAGCAAAATATGCAACTGCCATTTTTCCAGAATTGCAGCTGAACGAATTGCAACGGCTAGCTCATCCATTTAGTCTATAAAAGGCTGTGAAGACTCAAAGCAAAAGACACACAACGAAGCTATCTTGATTATACTTTGAAATTTGAGTCTGTATTGTTATTTTCAACCTGTTCTTCAGTGTTTATCCTTATCTACTCTTTTGAGAGTTTGTAAATTTTTGAAAGCATTTGTTTGTGAGAACTCAAGGTTGTGGAACCTGTGAGTTGGGTTGTTCAATCACAAAGTGTAAGGGGGAGCAAGTCCTAGGTGATTAGGATTGTGTCCGGTCTTCATTGTTGTAATTAAAAATCTGTTGAATTAGTGGAAACACCTAGAAGGTATCTAGGGACTGGACGTAGGTCAAGGTTGAGACCGAACCAGTATAAATTCTGTGTGTCTAAGCTTTTCTTTTTCTACTCTTTTATTATCCATTTCTTAAGCTTCATTTTTAAGAGTTGAAAAGAATTTTTTAAAATCCCCAATTCACTCCCCTCTTGGTGATTTCTTCCACTTTCAGGTTGGCTATCGTCTTGTATGGGACTGACCCATACAGTCCCTTCAACTTCTCAAATGATTTATCGTCCTTCTTGCCATCTCTTTCAATCTCCCTCCCATTACATGGTAACCCCAAAATTTGTTTGACATCTTCAGGGCCTATATGAAGTGCCTTCCCTCGAATGGAGACAATGTTTGTGGGAGGGTTAAAGGCACCAATAAAGCGATCACATAAGTTCCGATGAATTTGTGAACAAGATATATTAACCAACTTATTGAAACCTATCTTTTCTAGCCTCTCCATCCTATCTGCTTTGTTTTTAATCTGTTCACAGACATTCATAAATTGGTTTGGGACACACCGTGTGAGAAAAGGTACAACTTGTCTCCCTTTTCGCCTACTTAATTTCTCGGCTCTCTTCTTGTATTCTTCCTTCTCCTCATCTTTTAATGCATTCCATGCCTCTTTAATAGACCCACTCTCATTTATCAACAGCTTCTTGCCTTCATTCTTCTTCTTCTTTTCCTTGAAATACCATTGTGTGAACAGTTTGTACCCGGACACATTCATCTTTCCCTTCCTATCTCTGTCCTTGTCTTTCGTCTTCCTCTTCTTCGCCATTTTCTTGTTCATTGAAAATAAACATCCCAGTTCCATTTAACAACTAAATAATTATGTCTCTCTCTGCTACTTTTAATAGTTCAATGAAAATGGTTATTGTCAGTTTCATTCATACTTGACTTGAGTTTGAATCATACTCGAGTAAACTAACAGTTTCTGAGAATCTATGTATGTCTGCCAAACGAAATGCACCTCCTAAGATGAGGATTTCATTTGGAGACAAAATGCGGACTAAGCAATCGAAGAATGAGGAAATGCGAATTCGAGGTGTTCGGCTTACCTTTTCTGACACAAATGCCCGATTGCAATACCTCGTACGTCGTTCTCTTCTCGTCTGGTCTCACGGTTTACTCAGTCTCGTCTGATGTTCGCTTGTCTCGGTTTCCCCTTTTCTCCGACTTCTCACCGTTCCCTCTCTCGCTCTACTTCGGTAACCTCGCTGATTTCAGAAAATGTAAGGTAACTGTTAGCACTGCTAGGGCGTTTCAAACTTTAGGCATTATAGTCATTTGCAACTTTGATTTTATTACACTTAGGTCCCAGGGACGTTTTTGGGACCATTATGTAAAGGGAATTTGGTGAGGGACCTCTTTGTAAATACTTTTGGTCCTTGGGACCTTAGTGTAATTCTCCCAAAGAAAATTCGGCCTAGTGGCTTTCGATGACAATAATTAAACTTTTTTATTACAAAAATAAAGCAATGACATTAGGCCTTGTTTGGTACAGGAAAAATTTAAGAAAGGAAGAAAGATTTTGAAAGATGAGGGAAGATGATTTGAGGGAAAGTGAGTTTGTTTGGTAGAAAGAAGATGAAGAAGTAGTTGTTGGTAAAGAATTAAGAAATGTCTATTTTATTCTCAAAAGTAATTAATTCAAAATAAAAAAGAAAAATAATTTTTTTGCTAAAATATATTTTTAAAAAATATGCTCCTTTCAAGTTCAAACTTGTGTAAAAAAATTTCCCACTAAATTCGAACTTTCTTACCAAATTCAAATTTTCCTGTCAAGTTTAAATTTAAAGGGTAAATTTGTTAAAAAAAAATGTGAACAGTGACGAGGGAACTAGAGATTTTACCAATTTTGGTGGGATATGATCTTCCCACATATGAGGGAAGATTGGTGGGCTCGAGAAGTTGGGTTCCTGAAATATTGGTCCAAAATGCGTAACGAACCAGGGAACTTGCTAATCTTCCTTTCATTTCCTACTGATTTTGTGTACCAAACAGGCCCTTATTATTTTTGTATTCACAAACTTAATTTTATATTGATGTATTAGATGCACTGAAATTTTATATTCTTGTAAGCGTTAACTAAAATAAAATTAGTTGTGGAGTTAAGGAAAATTATCCCAATTAATTATAATTATTTGAATGCCATATATATTTATCAAAAAACATAAAAGAGCGTAATTGTTAGGAAGAGAAAAAGGACATGGATTTTCAATAATATATAGTAAGTCATGCACCTTAGTGATTGCAGTGTAGCTGTTCTTCTTTTTACCTTTGTCCGAGACTTGTTTCATTGCCAGTCTCCTCCATGCGATGGTTAGGTTCACATGCATTCATTGTTATTCGTGATGCTTTCAGGTTTACTGTACATGATAGAAAACTTGTGGCGCCGTGTGATGGGGAAACATGTTCCTAATGCGGGCGTTTCTGTTATAAGTTCAACCTGAAACAATACTTCTATTATCTATTAATAACTTTGTTTAGATTAACTTTTATCAAATAATTTTTACGATTTATATAAGAAAATTTTGTATTATCTTATAAAAAAGCTTCTAAAACTATGATTTTATCCTCCATCTGTATCAGCTTCCAACTCTTGATTAAGGGGTGGATGGTGATCAATGATAACCATGGCAACTCTTCCCCCAGAACATGATTAAACAAAATCTTCCAATCCCTATGGACTAGTAATCTTGCTTAATCTTTATCTACGATATCGCTAAAAGAATGACTACAGTCTACTAGCTCTCACAGCCCTTAATGATTATGTTAACAGCTTCTATGCAAGTATGTATTCTATTTCGAAAACCTGTATTTTAGTTGACATCATCATTAACACTATTAAAAAAATACCCTAAGAAGATATTTTATATTGAAAATTACATTACAATAAATCCTTATACATATACTAATTTCCCTCTCATCAAACTAAATCTCTAATATAGCTTTTATAGTTTGTTTAATATTTATTAGTTATCTATTTATTTTTTTTATCAATTGATAAAATTTAAGTAATTTTTACTTAAAAAATAATAATTTGTTCGAAAATTTGAGAAATTGTTGGAATAAATATATATTTAAAGGAACATATATATGTTTATATTTAAGTTATTTTATAATCTTACAATATAATTTTAAGAAAGAATCAGGTACAGTGTGATCATTTTCCAACATTTAGAAATTCCAATTTGGGGGTTTCATTGCATTTTGGGATTATGTACATTCAAATCACCTATTTGAGTATGGAAAATCTTAAAGTTATTTTAATGAACTTTTCTCTAATTGTTATGAATTTATGATGAAGTATTCGGATAAAAAACCAAATTTAATGAAACTTCTAGTGCTTTTGTAAATAATAATGTGTCAACATAAAAACAAGATATTTCTGTACTTATCAAGGGTAATTGCCAGAAAGAGAAGGAGTATATGGATTTTCAATAGTGTTAAGAACCTATTTTATTCCAAAGCTTTTTGGGAAGTAATTTTGTGCTGACAGTTTCAAAAAAGGATACCTCAAATGGTTTAAAAGATGCGAATTCCCACTTCGTACGGCTCCACCAGTTCTCTATCAAGTGCCTACAATGAACCTGAAAGCCTCATGAATAGCAACGAATGCATGTGAACATGAAGGAAACGTAACAATGAGATACAGTCTCAGACAAGGGTAAAAGAAAGGATAGGTTAACGCAATTACATTGCATGACTTACCTAATTCTATGGCTTTATTTGGGAGTTCTATTTTAGAGGGAAAGAAAATGGAAGGAAAGATTTTGATAGTCCCTTCTCTTATTTGGGAAATAAGAGGGGAGAGAATCAGAAATTTTTACAAATCCCCAAAACCCTTCTTTTTCAAAAAAATAAAGTTTCCCCAATATAGAGGTTTTAAGAGGGAAAATAGATTAATTATTTTTTTACCCTCGTTCAAATAAAACACTCTTGTTATATTTAATTTCTTTTTTCTTTTTAATTGTTGGAATGCACACGAAAATATTTTATAGAAAGAGAAATACTTGTTTAGTGGAAAATATTTTTTAAAGAGAGAAAATATTTTTTAGAGGGGAAAATACTTTGTAGAGAGAGAAAAATACTTCTCAAAGGGGGAAATACTTTTTAGAGAGAGAAAATACTTTTTGTAGGGAAAAATATTTTTAGAGAGAGAAAATACTTTTTAAATATAAAAATTACAAAAATAATTTTTTTAGAAAATTTAAATTTAAATTTATTTGTAAATTATAATAATTATATTAATTTTTAAAGAAAAGAACAAAATGGTAAAAATAATTCATTAATTCATTTTCCTCCCTTACTATTTTTTTAACTCTCAAACAATGGGAGGAAATATCTTCTATTTCCCTTCCTTCTCCTCCTCTCCAAACTCCCTGCATCTCTTTCCTTTCCTTCTCCTCAAAACTCCCAAACAAAGCCTAAGGTTTTAGGGCCAATTTTGTCTCATAAATTTTTAATAGGCTAATTTTAACCTTATCTTGAAAGTTTTAAAAATAGAGTATGTTTGTTGGGACTATTATTTCAATTAATTTTCATTGTAGTTAACTAAATATATTAAGTTATAGTCGGTATATTATCACATCATTTTTGTTAAGGTGTAACTTTACCTCACAAATTTTAAATCTAACTTAAAAAAAAGGGTGATATATAGACTTTTGAGACAAACTTATATCTTAATAAACATAAACATAACGTGAAAAACATGTAAACTATTACTTCAGCAAATTTAGTCAATTAATAATTAAAATTAATTGAAATAATAATCAGGATAAACTTGTTCCGTTTTTAAACCTCCTCAAACAAAATTACCCTTAAGAAATTTTATAGATAAAACTATCCCTTGATAAAAGTTTCTCACGTAAGATTGCCTCTTCAACCTCAAATTGTAATTGCAGTGTGCCTGTGCTTTCTTTTACCTTTGCCTGAGGCTGGGTCTGACTGTTACGTCTCCTTCATGGTCAGATTCCCATGCATTCGTTGCTATTCATGATGCTTTCTGGGTCACCGTACGCACATGATAGAAAACTAGTCGAACCGTACAATGCGGTGAATTCGCATTCTTTAATTAAACAATTTGATGTTTTGTGGCCTAACAATGGTAACGGTAATTAAGCTACCTCAGTGTGGGAAAAGTGTTATTGATGCCGGCGTTTCTTACTCATAAATTCAACCTAAAACTACACCTATATTGAGGTTGTTTAAGTTGCCTCTCATGTGTTGGTAGCTGTCGCATAACACTGAAAATAACTACCCTTATGTGTGGCCTTAATTAACTCTTGATTTTAGATCAAGATATAGGTTCCTTCATCAGCTTCCAACT
Organism: Acacia confusa; assembly: GCA_037074495.1. Taxonomy (NCBI): domain Eukaryota; kingdom Viridiplantae; phylum Streptophyta; class Magnoliopsida; order Fabales; family Fabaceae; genus Acacia; species Acacia confusa. Next base: position 18,370,225 of record CM073511.1, read on the forward strand.
CTTGATTAAGAGGTCGATGGTGATCAATGATACAATGAGTTTCCTGAAATAATTTAATGAAATAATTTTTTTTTGAAAATAATTCAACAATGATATAAAATATTATATTTTCCTGAAAATAATTTTTTTATACAATCAAAAAAATAATTCAATTATATGTGTGTGTTTAAAGTTCAAACTTACCAATATATTGGGCTTTTTTGGGTTGGCGGTGGAAGCGGAGGCTTAAAAGTTATCTGACTTTTGTAAAAGCTCAGTAGGAAAAAAATCAAATTGTAAATGTGATTTGTGTTTGGATTGCCTGTTTGACTTTTGCAGAAGTGATTTTTTTCTAAACTGATGAGTGTTTGGATTATTATTTGAAAAGTCAGTTGAAATAAAAAATGATTGAAATGGGTATAAATAATATTGAATAATACATACATATTATTTGTATATATTGAGATAATTGAAGATAAAAATTTTAATTTTAATTTGAAAAAAAAGTTAAATGATTATTTAAAAAAATAAATAATAAAATCCTTAATTAAATATATTTAATAGATAAAATTGTTTATAGAATAAAATGCATACAAATAATACATTGTTAATTTCTCATATTCCTATGCCTAACAAGTTTGTCTTTGATTCTATCACGAAGACAATTTATTTGTGGTGAAAATAATGTATCGATATTTGATGAGGAACCTTCATCAAGTAAATCATCATCGTCTTCATCACTCAAATCTCCTTGGTCAGCTTGAAAAAAATCATCATCAATTTGGGAAAATTTCCAGATGAGATTGTGTATAGCCATTATTGCACAAACTATGTGGATTTGAGTTTCAAAGCTATAAGAGGGATATTTCACAATATTTTAAACATATTCTTCTAGACTCCAAATGTCTTTTCTATAGTACAAATCAAATTTGAATGATAATAATTGAAGTACTTATTATCATTTCGAAATCCCGATTGTCGCCTGAATTGTGTAAGGTGATAACATTCACGTCTATACGGATCAATATATCCAACTAGTATTAGATAGCCAGCATCAACCAAGTAATATTTCCCTAATAAGTAAAGAAATTTTGTAATAGTTAGAAATTATAGGAAAAGTGAAATAAATACGGGAAAAAAAATGTAATTATAATGATGGTATTGAAGATATACCTTGAGGAAGATAGGGAAAATTTAAATTTGGAGTAGTGATAGCGGTGTTAAACAAACATGCATCATATGTCAAACCCTCTCAGCCTGCCAACACATAAGTAAAGCACATATCCCAATCGCATACTGCCATGATAATTTGTGTTGGATATCCCTTTCCCTCAATATATCTATAGTTCTCAGATTTGCTCACCACACAACTGATGTGAGTTCCATCAATTGGTCCTATTGCATTCTCGAAATATGGGGAGTAGCGGCGATCAATTGATATATTTGGGGGACAACCGGGAAACTCAGGATCAAGCGGTTTGATGTTTTTAGTTGATAGACTAACAAAAGCTTTTAAAACTATGTGAAATAACCTACTGATAGTTTCTCCTGAATGTTGAAACCATTCTTGTATGATTCTATTTCATAAACTATGGTCAATTGTATATAAGAATATAACTACAATTTCTTCTACTCTTGTGTATGTCGTTTGCTATAACCCATTATCTACCAATTTATAACATAAATGATGGATGATATGTTTTTGAACTAAAAAATTTTAATGACATACTATATCATAGCCTAGCAAAACCTCCTCCACCCATATTGCTCATGTTTGGTTACTAGTTTTACGAGGCTCTTTGCAAATATATGGTGTCATATGTTGAGCCACTAAGGTAGCGATCCGTAGTTATTTGTTATCTCTTTCTCCACATGAGAAACTTGTAGGGCCCTCTTTTAGGGACGAGACAAATGTCGTCCTTCCATGGAGAATGAAACATGTGTCAAGGCGAAGACTTAACTGAATGAAAAACATCTTGGGCAAAAAAAAAAAAAAGAATGAAAAACATAAATAGGTAGGTTATATAATAGGTGCGTCAAACATGAAAACATATAAAGATGAACATAAAATAACAACAATAAGTGTCATACATAAATAAGTGCGTCACGTAAATATGTGTCACACAAAATACAAAAGTTGTAGCATAATCAATTATTTATAAGTTTCATAATTCTGGTTCAATTCGTCAGGGTTCCTACCATGATGGGGAGTTGTAAGCATGGTACCGCAACCACCCTACCAAGTCATCTTGAACATCTCGTAGTTCAACAAACATATCCCGCCATCTGTCATGCATAATCATGTTATAACATCGCCGAAGAAAGTCACGATCAGCTGCAATTTCTAGAATTTTCCGTAACTCAGCTACAACATAGCTCACTGGAACATCTTGGTTGATATTTTCAAGCTATCGTGTTCTCTTCTTAGTTGCGGTAGCTATAACACTAAGAAAATCTGTTATTTGTTCCGAGGCATACATTTTTTTTTTCTTCCTACATTTGATCATTGACCCCTCTTTCTCTTCCCAATGAATCCTGAACCACTAGGTGCACTAGGTTGTAGGTTGTGTGCTTGTTGTCAGTCTTCTAAATCTCCATAAGTTCCAATAGTTGCACCTGAAATTTCTTCCTACTATCACCTAAGCTTTCCTATAAGTTGTCCATTATGGGCGGGTACCCATCATCTCTGTCATCACCCAATGTCAGCTGTTGTGTTGTAGATGCTGAGAACATTTTCGAGCTAGATGCCAAAACATCCGAAGATTATATCTAATTCTCTTGCGAACCACATGCTATTGTATCTATACTTTCCATAGGCCGCATTCTCCTACAGGTTGCGTTTTGGATTGAATGAATCTTGCAAAAATAAATCGATGAAGAAGCAAAAAACATTAGGGGGAAATTGCGATAGCGAATGCTTGTGAAATTATGGGTGAATGAAGGACGGGCTCGAAATCTCCACAATTGGACAAGAGAGAGATGCAAGGAAATGGCGACGGCCGAGGCAGTAAACAGAGTTGCGTACGGAGATGCGACGATGATTTTAGCCCAAAACAAAACCAATCAATAAATGAGAGGACAGCTTCATTCTTCAGAAAATGGAGAAACAAGACTCGCTATTTGAAGACTGGAGCAAGTAAGATGGATGGCTTGCAGGTGGAGAAATTAATTTCAATATTCAATGCTTGAGAGGAGAGATCTGCGCTTATGAGCAACGAATGACAGGGAATCGTACTCGAACCAGACGAGGCGAAGATGAGAGCTCTGCTCTTACGAAGACTAGACGATCTTTGAGAGGACGATAAGAGGAATCTCTGTGGGATGAAAGGATTAAGAGGACGAGATGGAGGGGACAAGTTCAGCTGAGGACGATGGGAATCTCTGAAGCTTTGCGAGTTCAGGACGATAAGAAGAGATTGAGAGGATGACATGGCGGGGATGAGACGAGACGAGGGCTAAGACGGGGGAGGAAGCTCTGCAAGTAGAAGGGATAAAGCTGAGCAATAATGAAAAAGCTGGAGATGGACCTGGACGAGACTAAATGAGGACGACAAAGTCACGCAAGAAAAGCTGGCGCAGTGAGAGAAAAGCTTGGGAGTAACTTTTAGATAAAAGGCACTTTTGAGAGAAAAGTAGGATGAAATATAAACTAACCCAAACAGATTTCTTTTTTTTTTTTTTCGTTGGGTTTATTTTCAAACGGCCTAAAACACTCCCCAAAACTAGCCTAAATGGGCTCTCCAAAGACACATTATAAAAATCAAGTTATCTCCCAGCCGAGTTCCCACCACCGCCAGTTGCTCCAACTCAGTTCTTGTGGCCAATGTCATCCTCACTTAACTCAAAAACCAGGCCAACGCTTTTCGCATCATGTAACATCCTAAAAATTTAGGAAACTTAAATTTGAAAATGATAAGAAAAATTAATACAGAATTTTTGGATTTAAAATAATTACAAAAATTAATTAAGACTTATTTACCCCAAAATCAAATTGGGAAAATAATGAATCCGAATAAATAATTATCTTAGTCTTAAAATATTTTATTATCAATAATTTATGTCTAAGGATTTTTATTTTCTTCATTATCCAATATCTTTAATTAAATAAGATAATCTATGGAAGCCATACACATTCATTAAGCCTAATTCTTCATTCCATTTGGCCCAACTTGTCCTTGGCCCAAGCTTTATCTTGCATTGCCTTTCGTTTTTTTTTTCTTCTTTATTTATTTGCCCAACTCGTCCCTCACCCTCTTGGTCCATAACCAATACAAAGAAGCCAGCCCAAGATATATACAAATACATAACCCTTAAAAACCAAAACCTATGGCCCAGAAATGATAACCCAATGTGCAGCCCAAACCGTGAGAGGCCTTGATCATTAGCCAAGAAACATCTCCTCCTCTCAGCATCACGTGAAAAATGAAGAAGCAGAAACCATATTCGCGCATCAGTCAAAAGTGAAAGAGCAGAACACGTAACGCTGAAAAACAGATCCATTGGCAGCGAAAAATCCGAAACTTCCATGTCGATCGAGCATCACGCCAGCTTCACTCTGGGCAATGACTTTCGGTCTGAACCTCCTTCCCCACCAATATATATATGACTGTTTTCATCTCCTTTCATTTTTCCTTGCTTCACCGAGAACCACAACCGAAAACCAAGAACAGAAACAAAAGAAGAGAGAAAAAGAGAAGGAGAGGGAGACCGAGAGAGAGTGAGACTGAGAAAGCATTGTAGAGGGAGAGAAGAGATCATCCTACTGCCTTGTTTTAGCTTCACGGAACAGGGGAGATTTCAGTGCCACTGTAAGTCTCCTGTGATCGGTTTTTTTTCTGTCTCTTCTCTGGTTTTTGCTGACATGCGAAGAGAAGAAAAACCAAAGTTACTGTCATTTTTTTTTCTTGTCCATCATCGTTGGTTTTTCTGTTGCTTAGTGTCGGTGTTGCTGCAACTTTAAAAACTTTCCTCATCTTGCTGTCATCGGGTTCCATGGATCCTACCCTTTTGCTGCATGCCGTATGTTTGTTAAAGAAAGAAAGAAGAACGATAATATGAATATATAGATAAGTGTGTTGCTATTTTTTTAAAATGAAAAGGGGAAAGAACACCTTGAACTACAAAATATATATATACATGGGTGTCGGTGTGTGGTTGCCGCTGGAAAGAAAGAAGAGTTAAATCAATAGTTGCTGAATCTGAAATTTTTTAGCGTGTTGCAATCCCTGTATAATAATATGGTCTGTATGTGCGTTTAAAACAGTAGCATGAAGCCAAGTATGAAGGAAACTATTAAATAATAATAATAATTAAATAAATAAATAAATAAATAATATAAGATGAAAATGCAGCAGATGCGTTTTTGGTATCCCTGATTCATATTAGTCAGATATATAAATGTAGGTGTTAAACATAACTAAAGATGCGTACTTTTATATATACATTCTTAAAGCTTGAATAATAGGAGAAAAGTTTTTGATATAAATGTATACATAATAAAATGTATGGATATGATAAATTATGATATGTCTTTTTACCAAAAAAAAAAAAAAATTATGATATGTCTATTATCTGATGGGAAAATATATGTGTGTATAAAGCTTATTATTATTTTATGATGATGATGATGATAATAATAAGATAACAGTTATCTTATTATTATAATCTAAATCATAAATATAAGTTTAATAAAATTAGTATATTCAAATTCAAATTTAAGTGCAGAAAAGATATTGAGATATTGTGAGGATATATTTCTTATATCTTAGTATAAGTTAATAAATATATTGGAAGATATTTTTTTTGATAATATCAGGAAAAATATAAAAGATAGGAGTTGAGTTAATTTGTTCCTAAATAGTAAGATATAAACTAACTAACTAATATTATCTCACTTAAAATATCATTGGCAAAATAATACAGATAAATAAAAAGATAATATTTAGAAAAAGGATTAAGGAATAAAGGAAATTAGTAAGTAATAATAAATGGGATAAATAATAATAATGAATATATTATTATTTATCAAAGTGAAATAATAATAATAATATTATGAGAATAAATAATTAATAAATTGAATAAATAAGAAAAATGAATAAGATTATTATTTATTAAAGGAGAAATAAATAATATATTAATGATGAATTACTTACTTAATTTAAATGATAATTACTCCTTGAAAAGAATATTTTGGGTGTTTATATATTTATTTAACCCAAGGTTTTAAATCTTATATATGACTAATATTATAGTTTGGAAAAGCCATGATAGATGCTATAGTTCATTATAAATAATAATTATTAAGGAATGGTTCATGATAATGGTTATTGAGGAATTCAAATTAATAAAATAAAAGAATGATAATAATGTGTCATTATTATTAGGAATAAGGAAATAAATAACAATGGAAATAAATAATGAATGTATTATTATTGGTATATTTTTAATGTTATGAAATTATAAATTATAATTTTTAATATGTGGAATTTTAAGATGTTATTAATTGTTAGTAAATTGATATTGATAGATTGAATTGTGAAGTATATTTGAGCTCTGAAATTAGGAGCAGTGTAAAAGTAGTTGGCTCAGGCAAGAGGTAACCACTTTCCACTTATTATGTATGAGTATTTTTCTGACCGATTATGAATGTTTTAAATAAAGTTTGCCATGTGGATTTTATGAGTTAAAATTATATGCATTGAAATATCATGATAATTATGGGGAAGGGGAGAATTGGGAGAAGATAGAAAAGTTATTTCTACCACGTCACTACTACAAAAAGTGGATACTACTTCCCTAAAAGACGTTCTTATTAGGGAAGTAAAAAGTATAGGCGATGACATTTACGTAATTATTTGGCTGAATCTTGAGACTTAGACGTCCTAAATATATTTTTAGGATGTCTAAAATATTCTAGGTGTCCTAAAATTATATTTAGGAAGTCTAAAATTAATTTTTCAACGTCCTAAAATATATTTTAGGCGCCTAAAAGGGAAATTTTTTGGCGTCTAGAGAATTTTTTGGCGCCTAAAGATTTTTTTGGTGCTAGGATATTTTCCTGGCGTTTGAATAAGGTTAAATAATATTTTTTGTAACATCCTAAATTTTATTATTAGGATTTAATTGTGATTATGATATAATTATATTTGATTATTGTAATTGTAGAAAAAAAGTAATAATAAATAAATAAAAATAAATTTGGGTCCTTTATGATAATTTTCCCTATCCTTTATTTGTTTTTGTTTTTTTAAAAAAAGAGGGATGTGGCGTATAAAAGAAGAAAGAGGGGAAAAAAAGGAAAGAGAGGAAGGAGCTTGCGGTGGAAGGAAGAGTTATTATTAAAAAAAATAAAAATAAAAACACAATAAAAGTCCACCGCCTTACTTGCCTATTTATATACATGTGTGCTCAGTGAATTGAGAAGATAAGAAAAGAAAGAAAAACGTGAGGGAGAGAGAGAAGAGAAGAGGAGAGAAGAGAAGAAGAGTTTGAGTATTTTAAGGTATATTGTTTATTTTATAAGATCATTTAGATAGTTAAATTAATTTCTTTTCAATATACTTCCTTCATGAAAGTTGTTCTATATATTTTTCTTTTTCCAATGAAGGTAATATTATATTAGTTAGTGAAAATTTTGAGGTTACAATTTTGGAGAAGTTTTGATTTTTGAAAATAGATGACTGTATATATAAATGAATGATTAATAACTAATTTTAATCGGTTTAGTTTTCAAGATTGAAGAACTAAAATATGATTTTTAATTTTATGATAATATATTGATATTGGAATGTTTATTATATTAAATTATTATTGTGATGATGTAGAGTTTTCTTGTGATTGGTGATCGTTCGTGTTTTATTTCTCAAGATTTAGTTTGGAGTTGAGGTAACCGGTGTTAATTTATTTTATATGCTTGCTTTGGATTGTAAGGTATTTTCTAAACTTTACTATTATATGTCCTCCTGGTATGTGTTTTGAAAAATTATGTTTATGTCTGAATATGAAATTATTTTGTAAAACGGTAGTGATTGTTGTGATAATTATGATGTTTGTTATAAGATGTTGTAAATGGAACAATGTATTATACGATGATCTTGGAAAATTGTAGGGATATATTGTTTATCTGTTATTGGATATGTTGGGTTGTGTGGAAGAGATTTAGGGTGAAATTGTGCCTATTGACTCTCTCATTCCTGGCCCCGAAATTGAGTAGTGTTTTGGGCGGACATCTTGCTGTTACAGTATATTGGTGGTAGTATGGGAGGGGACAGTATTCTTGAAGTGTCTAGATAACCTTGCCAGGTATACTAGCACTGATAGGTTATACCACGTCCAGAACATATAAGGAGGAGCAGGATGAATGAGCGGGGATGGTTTTAGTTATTGTTAATTATCATGTTTCATTTAATTATTGTTAGTACTATAATTATGTTATTAAATCTGTTTCTCTGATTTGAAATCCTTTCTTACATATTTGATAAATTAATTTTGGTTACTGGGACTTCATGTCTCACCCCGTCATCATTAATATTTTTCAGGCGAATCCTCTAATCTTACTAGAGACCAAGGGAAGCAACCAAAGGCATAAGAGTTGAGAAACTTTGTAAGCCTCTTTTGGTATTAGTGTTGTATGGATTCCTATATTGTCATCCTAGGACACTCATATTCTTGTAATGCTATGACTATTTATCTGTTGTTTGACTAAAGACTTTATTTTATACACTGTAATATTTTGGTGAATCCACAATCAGACTTTGTGTGGAAAATGTTTGGCGTAAACCATGTGGTGTGAATTTAGTATTGTATGACCCGTGGGCTATGTGTTTTCTTTTCTTATTGATAATTGTGCCTCGCATTGTGAGTCTTTTCATTTTTGGCGCCCTAAATAAGGTTCAGGATGCCAAAAATAATATTTTTTGTGCCCTAAAAAGGGTTCAGGGTGCCAAAAATATTATTTTTTGGCGTCTTGAATATGGATTGAAGACGCCATATTCCGTTCAATTAAATTTTTGGCGTCCTGAATATGGATTCAGGACGCCAAATTCCTTTCGATTCTATTTATTGGGATTTGCACGAGATTTACCCTATAACTGGAGGCAATACATGCTGGGAAGAAAATGCTTGAGCGATTTGTACCTTTTGAATCCTCATCTAATGGCACTGCAACTTCCACAGCAACCCTCTCTCTTCTTCTTCCTCTTCCTTTTCTCTCTGTTTCTTCCATAGCTTCTGATTATGTCAACAACATAGCTATGCCCCCCGATAACTTTCTCGATTCCCCGCCTAACCCCTCTTCCTTCCCTTGGCTTTCTTCGCCCAAATCTCAGCCCCCTCACTTTCCAGATCCCCGCCCCTCTCCCACTGATTTCGAGTTCTCTCTTCAAGATCCAGTCGTCATGCTTCCCGCTGACCAGCTCTTCTCCAATGGCAAGCTTGTTCCCCGCCACCTCACTTCCCAGATTCCGCCTTCTTCCGCCTCCATGTCCCCTTCGCCCGACACCGCCTCCGCCCCGCATCTCTCCAGGCCTCACCCCTCATCTTTCTCCCCCAAAGCTCCCAGGTGTTCCAGTTGCTGGAAAGATCTTTTGGGCCTCAAGAGGCTGTGTCACACCAGTACTGCAACGGCCAAGAGCGACGCACAGAAAACGACATCATTGTCCTCGTCGTCTTCTATAGCCAATAAGTCGCTCAAGCATTTTCTCCCCAGGACCTTCAAATCTCCGTCCTCTTCTTCAAATGCGTCCTTGGGTCTCCCGAGGCCTCATGTTCGGTTATGACACGACGTTTCAGGTGCATATCGATTTTGGAGATGTTAATTGCAATTTCTAGTCATAATTCCTCGAAAATTCTGGAAACCAAGCTATGGAATGTGTTATCTTCTACTGAAGTTTCACCTAATATTTTTTTTTGGACCAGAATTTACCCAAAATTTAAAGATATTTGAGGGAAGAAAATTCTCTGTTCATCTTTTTTTTCATCATTCATCTCCCTGTTTTTATGTGAGGATCTCTAGGTTCTTTGCCTTAGGGTTTTGGTTTTGGTTTTTTTTTTAAAGCATTAATATTCAGGACGTCTTACATAAGGCATCCTGAATAAAATTCAGGACGCCAAAAGTCATAATTTTTTACTACCCCGTTTAGAGGTCCCTCTGAAAAAGGACGTTAATTGGGTATTATTTAGGATGTTTTTTGGGTTTTTTGTAGTAGTGTGTGGTGAGGCCTCCATTGTGAACAATGGTTGGCTTATTATTGTCCCGTCGGTTTAATGAGGGACTTGCCCACCAGAGTGATGGGCTTACGATGCCTCACTAGGGTAAAGTGGGGAAAAGACCTATGGTCTGGAGCAGGTGCTCTGAGGATTTTGGCTGGTCCTCATCACTTGACCAGTGAGCTTTTGGAGTAACCAATGACATGGGTGTAACTTAGCCCATGGATCTTGTCTGAGGAAATAAGGTGGTTCGATTGGATTGAAGAGAGGTATTTTGGGTATTGAATTCAAAAAGATTTATTACATCCAATCATGATACTTAATCATAATGTGATATTATATAAAGAGGATGTTGATGAATTGTTTATTTGAGTTGAACTGTTTTAATCCACTTGGCACCTCACTAGCACTTATCAATATTCATAATGAGTTGGAGTGATGGTTACAAAATTTTTCTAGATGATCATTCCTGTCTAGGTCCGTCTGGGAAGCAAACAGAAGTTTAGTCTACTTTGCTAAGAGTAGGACTTCTGTTCTTTTGTTGTATGTTTTGGATGACTGTATATTGCCATACTTTAAGGCTCATGATTTATACTTTAACATATTTGAATATTTTAATTTCCGCTTTAAATCCTATTACTCTGATTAATAGAGGTTATTTAGTTAATTAAACGACAGTCGTTTCACATCAGGTTTAAAGCAAACAACAAGAGAACAAAAAGACAAAGAAGAAGCAACCCACTTGTTCTTTGGGACGCAGCTTTGTCGCCCAAAAAATGCCTCCGTTCTTCACCACCCTCTGTTTTTCCAACTCCAGCAATGTGAATTGGGATCAAATCCTCTACTTTTTTATAACACGTTGGCATCACATCAGGGGTATATGAGACTTTAGTCTTTTCAGAGGGACTGAAAAATGGGTTCCCACGACATTTTCAGAGGGAATGGGTGCTCGCAAATTTTTTCTTGTGGAAATTGTGATCCAAATAGGCCGCGCAAGAATGAAAAATTCATATTACATATTAATGGTTAAGAGGTGACTCTCTCTCTCTCTCTTCCCATTTTTCTTTGTAATGTTACTCTCCTTAGTACAGATTAGTCTAGAAATTCATCAAGTGCTAATTAGCATGTTGCAAGGAGAAAAAATTATTGCATTTTATTAGCTGAAGTATAATTTCCCCAAAAAATTCGGGTATCTATTCTGCAATTATAGTGGGGATTCAGTTACACATTCACAACTAAAGAAATTCCTTACTAGTAGGGATATTACGAGGAAGGAGTCCTTGCGTCCAGTGTTATCAGACCCGACCATCCAGTATTCCCCAAGTGCTAATTAGCATGCTGCAAGGAGTCCTTGCGTCTAGCGCCCAGTGACACCAATGTGGATATTAAGAGGAAGGAGTCCTTGAGTCCTTGCGTCCAGTATTCTCATCTATTTACTTGGGTATCTATTTTGCAAGCTTCAAGGCACGGATAATCTTGACACACCAATGCAATATCAAGACGATTGGGAATTGATAACCTGCTTGTGTCACACTTTACTAATTACTCTGGTGAATCTTCTGATGATAGTTTGTCTGACTCTGAAGATGATGAGAATACCTTCGCCATGCATAAAATCCGTAGAATGACTGATTCAAATAGGAAGAGTCAACCAGGATATGAACTTGTGGTAGACTAAAATGAGAAAGTTATCGGATATATGAATCCAGGGGGAGACTGGGAGAGGTCAAGACTAACGTTTTGGTTCCAAACCGAAATTGTCAACCTGCTGCTAATATCGTTCGTCTCATGTGCTTGGTGCTTGCAGCTTGGCTCTACGTCATTCTCTAATCTCCTCTGCGCGTTGCTCTCCTCTCTGTTCGTCTGTGCTTTGCCGTTCTCCTCTGACTGTTTCTCCCTCTTTTGAATATTAGGTTTTTCCTTATTGTATTAAGTAGGGATGGAAATAGGCCAGGCCAAGCCAGGCTTTGGCTAAATAGGCCTGAGCCTGTCATAGAGGGGAAAGGCCTGAGCCTGGGCCTGAGCCTGAATACAAGCTTTTTTTTAGGCTCAGGCCTGAGCCTTCATAAGGCCTGGTCCCCTGCCGAGAGTAGATTGCCTCAAAAACCTATGCCCCAAAATCTCATTAGAACCGTTGGTTTCTTTAAATCTTGACCATTCATTTCTACTCCCTGCGCTCTCACTTACTTACTATTTCCTTCGCCCATCCCTCAGTCTGATTGGTCCAAACTTAGTAAAAGTCATCCTACTTTTCTTCTCAGTGTAATATCGCAGATTTTTAGACCTTGAAGACAACAAAATTATTATGGACTTCGGGCCCTATTATTGATCAATTGCTCCAAGCCCAATTAAGTTGATCTGGCCCATGTCAAATAATTCCTATCTTATTAAGAATGTTTGGGTTAATCACGCAAGCTGACTGGAAATCCTACCCCCATACTATGTCAGCACACTTTCCTCTCTCTCTGAGTACGCAAGAGTTGACAGCAGCTAAATGAGTCATAATTGAATATTTTACACTTATTTTGTATCTTTTGGGTAATAAATTTAGGATTGCTAGCTAATAAATAATGGGCTTTAATGCTTATTTGGGCTTTGGGATTTTATTTGGATTTAATTCATTTTCATAATAAAAATTCCAGATTTAATATGCTTCACTGTTTTAACCATAACTTTTGAACTAAACATCGGATTTGCCTCATTTTTGTGTCATATTTCAGATGATTCAAATAGCTACAAATGTTATGAAGACTCGAAAGGCAAATTCGGTCAAGAGGATGGTCAAACTTGGAGCTGAAATCAGAGACGTTTTTCTGGATTTTTATTTGGGCTCGAATTTTGTAAAGGCTCATTTACTATTTTAGTCTATTTCTTTTTAGGTTGGATATTTTATGACTTGGAGCCCCATTTCATTTTGCTATTTTAAGTTAGGTCAGATGGTGGCTACAAACAGCTTGTAATTTCGTTTTTGAGACTTTTAAAGATCAAACATAGACTTTTAAAATTCTCTGAAATGTTCTTCATCTGTTCTTCGTATTCTTCACTGTTTTACTCATTTATGCTTGACTAAACCTCTCTGATTAACTCACAGATTAGGGATTCCATATTCCAGAGGACTCATGCTTAATTGGTAACATCTAAACTTGTTTCTATCTTCTTTTATCGGATTCAATTCTGGATTCAGATTGGGTTTTTGATAAAAAATCTAAATCGATTATTCCCAAGGGCATAATTTGAACTGGGTTTAAGCGATCATTATGCGATTGTTCAGTGTCACGCCATTGTTTCGAAAACATTCTGGACAATTGTTCAGTTGAGGGAAATTCTGGGCAAACACAGAGATTTTGGTTTGTCTAGAAATTGATTACGAGTTCGATGTTTTATTTTCGTCTGATGAACGTTCTGGAATCCCTGGTTCTGTGTTAGTCATTTTAGTTTGGATAATCTCATTTTCCTTTACTGTTTCTATTTTAATTTCGTTTTACTGCAATTCGAAATACTCCCCCCAATCATTTACTGTTTTATTTCTATTACCATTCAACCTACTGCAATTCTGTGGGAAACGATCCAGGTTCCTTATACCTTATACTGCAAATTTTTTTTACTGAACTTAGTTATTTTGCAAGGGGTCTGCAATCTCTTATTAAAATTTGGCACCGTTGCCGGGGAATTGCATTGGTTTGATTCGTAATAGTGGCGTAGGATTAGTTCAGTCAATTCGGGTGACTGGGCAAAAAATTTTCTCACCCAGATCACTTGAACCAGGGCTTTCCCACAAGAAATTGACATTTTAAACAATACTCACTCCTTTCAATGGGGTGAGGTGCTACTAAAAATCACCAAATTCCATCGTTTTGACCATGTTTTTGCTGTTTTTTTTTGTTCCTGGTGGGATGTAGCCGGCATTTTTGAAATTGTTCCTAGGATTTCTACAGACTTTGTGATTTTCTTTGATTGAGCTGAAATTTGGAAGGTTGATAGATTTTGGCCTAAATATCAAGACACATTGCTTTACTATGTGGTCTTCATTTTAAAGCCAAATTCCATCGTTTTGACCACTTTTTGAATTTTTGTTTTAAGTTTTTTTATTGCATTTTTAGGTCCCCCAATGGTCTAGGAGTGTTTCTGTACAGTTCCCATAAATTTTAAAAATCATTTGATAGTGTTTCTACATTTATTTTGGTTATTTTCTAGTGTGGTTTTCAGTTTGTGTGTTTTGAGTCTTCTAGTGTGATTTTAGTGTTTTGTTGTTTTGTGATTGCTTTTGTGGTTTTGTAAGTCTGTTTTTCTGAGTTTTCCATTCTGTCATATGCTGCTGTGTGAGTACCAGGAGTACTACTGCTCCAAAAGATGTGTTAGAAAGAGATCCTGAAATAGAGAGAACTATCGTAGCTGCTAGACAAACCGTGAGGTTAAGTCAATTAGTAACTACAGATCCTGTTTCAGATTCTAAATTTGATTATGTGTCTCTTGAGTCTTCTGAATTTACTGATTCTAGTAGTACTTTTGCTAACTCTGAAAATATGGCAGAACAAGAAAATCGTCCAACTTTGAAAGAATTGGCTGCACCTACCGTAATCAATCAACCTTTATGCATTCAATATCCTGAACTTGGTGCTAACTTTGAACTTAAATCTGGTCTTATCCATTTGTTTCCCAAGTTTCATGGTCTTGTAGGTGAATGTCCCTATAAGCATTTGAAGGAGTTTCATAGGGTCTGTAGCACAATGAAGCCACAAGTAATTGATGAGGAACATATCAAACTGAGAGCTTTTCCTTTCTCATTTGAAGGGGGAGCTAAGGACTGGTTGTTCTACCTTCAATCTCAATCTATTGCCTGCTAGAATGATATGGCCAAGTTGTTTCTGGAGAAATTCTTTCCATCCTCAAGAGCCACATCCATCCGGAAAGAAATCAGTGGCATTAAGCAAGTGAATGGGGAGAACTTACATGAGTATTGGGAGAGGTTCAAGAGGTTGTGTGCAAGTTGTCCACATCACCAAATCACTGAGCAACTCCTGATCACTTACTTCTATGAGGGTCTTTTGCCTAATGATAGAAATTTGGTTGATGCATCTAGTGGTGGGGCTTTGCAGAATAAGACACCCGAGGAAGCTAGAGATTTGATATCTACCATAGCTACCAACTCACAGCAATTTGGTACTAGAGCAAACAGTACCCCTGTGTACCAGATTCAAACACCTCAGCTTGCAGATCAACAAAGACTTGAAAATAGGCTTGATGACTTGACCTCTCGGTGAGACAGTTGGCAGTTACCCAAATAGTACATGCTTCCCCTCCTCAGATGGGATATTCATGTGGATATTGTGTTGATCCTTATCATCCTACTGGGTCTTGCCCTACCTTTCAAGATCCCAATTATCAGGATCATTTAGTAGCTGCAGTTGGTGTGTTTCCAGGAAAGCCTCAATACTAGCAACAGAACAATGCCTTCTCCAATACTTATAACCCTGGCTAGAGAAATCACCCTAACTTCCGCTGGAACTAGAATCAAGGTAACCGGAACTACCAGAATCAAGGCAACCAGTTCCAACACAATCATAATTCTGGCAGTTACCAGCAGAGACAGTTTAGACCACCAGGTTTCCCACATTCTGCACCTCCTCCTCTTCTAGCTAATCCTCCCCCACCAGCCATATGTGCACCCCCTCCAGTGACTCAGCAGCCTAGTAGCAGTGGTAGTAGTTCTTCTAGTTCCTCACTTGAGGATATGATGAAGCAATTTGCCAAGAATACATTGCAATTCTAGCAGCAAACTGAAACTTCCATTCAGAGTTTGCAAACCCAGATTGGCCAATTGGTAACTTCATTGAACCAACTCCAACCTCAAGGTTCCAACAACACTCTTCCTTCTCAGACCATTCCCAACCCTAAGGGGAATGTGAGTGCTATCTCTCTACGATTTGGCAAGCAATTAAAGAGCCTAGGCTAGCTGCAGATGTGATTATATTAGATAGAGAGTTAGGAAATGTGAAGAATGACTCTAAAGATAAGGAGGCAGTGAAGCAAATTGAAGAGGACATTCCTATTCCTCTTCCTTTCCCTTAGAGATCCATTCAATCCAAGAAAGTGGTAGAAAAGGCACTAGCACAAGAGAATGATATTTTAGAGACATTCAGAAAGGTTGAGATCAACATTCCTCTCTTGGATGCAGTCAAGCAAATTCCTAAGTATGCCAAGTTTTTGAAGGTGTTGTGCACCAACAAGAGGCAATTGAAGGGAAATGAGCGAGTGAGCATAAACAAGAATGTATCAGCACTCATCCAGCCTACCATGCCTCGGAAATGCAAGGATCCAGGAATGTTTTCTATCCCTTGTATTATTGGTAATTATAGATTTGATGATTGCATGCTAGACTTAGGTGCTTCAATTAATGTTATGTCTGCATCTGTCTATGCATCTCTTGGTCTTGGTCCCTTGCGTCCTACTGGTGTTATTGTTCAGTTAGCTAATAGGAGTAATGCTCATCCCACTGGTTTGCTTGAAGATGTATTGGTCAAAGTTAATGAGTTTATATTTCCTGCTGATTTTTACATCTTAGATACGGAGGATGATTCTTCTAATAGTCAGTCACCAATCATACTAGGTAGACCTTTCATGAAAACAACTAGGACCAAAATAGATGTGCATTCTGGTACCCTTTCTATGGAGTTTGGTGATATTTCTGTGAATTTCAATATTTTTGATGCCATGAAACATCCTAGGGAGGAGCACTCTATTTTCTACATTGATGTGATTGATGATGCTGTCGATGATATTCTTGTTGATTGGTATGCTAATTTTCTAGATATTGCATCTATGAGTGATTGTGCTATTTGTGATTGCTCTGATGACACATGGTGTCTTATATGCATTGAGATTGATGCTGCATTATGTGATGACATTAATTGCGAAAGTGTCACTTTGCATTCTGATATTGATTGTGATGCTCTTTATGATGTTGATTGTGAGACTTTTGCTTTGCATGATGTGCTAGATTCTGATTCTAACAGTGAGTTGCCTAGACACAGTTCTGCTTCTTTGTGTATGGTTTCCAAGATTTCAGGTGTGCACACTACAAAACTTGTGGAACAACCACCCAAGCTACGTCCCTCAATTGAGCAACCACCAAAGTTAGAGTTGAAATCCCTTCCGGATCATTTGAAGTATGCCTACTTGGAGGTGGGTGAACAGTTGCCAGTCATTGTGGCAAACAACCTTCTACCAAAGCAAGAAGAGAAGCTGCTAAGCTTATTGAGGGCAAACAAGAAGGCAATTGGGTGGATACTAGCTGACATTGTTGGTATTAACCCTTCCATGTGTATGCATCGGATTTTGTTAGAAGATGAGGCTAAACCAGTGAGGCAACCCCAGAGACGCCTTAATCCCCTTATTCTTGATGTGGTGAAGAAGGAGGTCACCAAGCTTCCGCAAGCTGGTATTATATATCCCATCTCTGATAGCCAGTGGGTTAGCCCGGTTCAGGTGGTTCCCAAGAAGTCCGGAGTGACTGTGGTGGCCAATCAGAAGAATGAACTCATTCCTACTAGAGTCCAGAACAGTTAGAGGGTTTGCATTGATTATAGGAGACTCAACCAAGCCACCCGCAAGGATCATTATCCTTTACCATTCATTGATCAGATGTTAGAACGGTTGGCTGGTAAGTCTCATTATTGCTTCCTTGATGGGTACTCTGGCTACTTCCAGAACCATATTGCTCCTGAGGACCAGGAGAAGACTACCTTCACATGCCCCTTTGAAACATATGCCTACCGAAGAATGCCCTTTGGCCTTTGCAATGCACCGGGCACCTTCCAGCATTGTATGGTAAGTATTTTCTCTGAGTTTCTAGAGGATTGCATAGAGGTGTTTATGGATGATTTCACTATATATGGGTCTGGTTTTGATGCATGCTTAGCTAACTTATCTAGAGTTTTGCATAGGTGCATAAAGTCCAATCTTGTGCTAAATTTTGAGAAGTGTCACTTTATGGTTGAGTCAAGGATTTAGGGCATATTGTGTCTAGTAAGGGTATTGAGGTAGATCCTGCTAAGATTGATGTTATTACTGCTTTACCTTACCCCACATCTGTGCGGGAAGTTCATTCTTTTCTCGGTCATGCAGGTTTCTACAGGAGATTTATCCTGGATTTCAGTAAGATTGCCCGACCTTTGTCCAACCTTTTGCACAAGGACATCGACTTTGTATTTGATGATGAGTGCAAGTTGGCCTTTGACCATTTAAAGCGGTGCTTGACTATAACCCCTGTGATCCAACCACCAAATTGGCTGCTTCAATTCAAGATTATGTGTGATGCCTCCAACTATGCTGTTGGTGCTATCTTGGCTCAGCGGGTTTACAAAGATTCTCATGTCATTGCATATGAATCCAAGACCTTAGATCCTGCCTAGTCTAACTACACCACCACTGAAAAGGAATTGTTAGCTATAGTGTTTGCCTTTGATAAGTTTAGATCATATCTGTTAGCTAGTAGAGTTATTGTTTTCTCTGACCATGCTGCATTGAAGTTTCTTTTGAAAAAGGTAGATGCTAAGCCTCGACTTATCCGGTGGATGTTTTTGCTCCAAGAGTTTGATGTTGAGATTAGAGATAGACGTAGAGCACAAAACTGGGTGGCTGATCACTTGAGTCGCATTTCTCATTCTCCCTCTCACCCCTCTCCTATCCAAGATGATTTTCCTGATGAGCAGCTTCTTCAGCTGCAGGGTAAGATTCCATGGTATGCTGATTTGGTTAATTATTTAGTTGCTAGAGTTTTACCTGCTGATTCCACTAGGGCCCAGACTATGAAATTGCAAAGTGATTCTAAATATTATGTTTGGAATGACCCTTATTTGTGGAGATTTTGTAGTTACCAAGTAATTAGGAGATGTGTGCCTGATCATGAGTTTGATTCTATCTTACATTTTTATCATGCTTCTGCTTGTGGTGGTCACTTTAGACCACAAATAACTCTAGAAAAGTGTTAGACTGTGGCTTATTTTGGCCTACCCTATTTCATGATGCCCATATGTTTTGTAAGCCATGTGATATCTGTTAGAGAGCAGGAAGTGTTTCCCGTAGGCATGAGATGCCCCAGAACCCTATATTTTTTTGTGAAGTCTTTGATGTTTAGGGTATTGATTTCATGGGTCCATTTCTTGTTTCTTATGGTCATACTTACATACTATTGGCTGTGGATTATGTTTCAAAATGGGTTAAGGCGAAAGCCACCCGGACTAATGATTCTTCTGTGGTGGTAGATTTTGTTAGGTCTAACATTTTCTGCAAGTTTGGCATTCCTAGAGCCATCATTAGTAACCAAGGCTCTTATTTTTGCAATCGAAGCATGGGTGCCTTGCTACGCAAGTATGGAGTACTTCACAAGTCTCCACAGCATACCACCCCCAGACCAATGGTCAAGCTGAAGCTTTAAATAGAGAGATTAAGCAAATCCTTCAGAAGACTGTTAACTCTACCCGGAAAGATTGGAGTAAGCGATTAGATGATGCTTTGTGGGCATATCGCACCGCCTATAAGACTCCGATTGGGATGTCTCCCTATCGGCTTGTCTTTAGTAAGGCATGTCATCTTCCTGTTGAGTTTGAGCATCAAGCCTATTGGGCCATTAAGCAGTGTAACATGGATTTGGCTAAGTCTGGGATGGAACAGAAGCTACAGCTACAAGAGTTAGATGAGCTTAGATTGGATGCCTATGAGAGCTCACAGTTGTACAAGGAGAAGACAAAGGCATTCCATGACAAGCACATCTTGAGGAAAGAGTTTTTTGTGGGCCAGAAAGTTCTTCTATTCAATTCCTTCCTGAAGTTTATGCCAGGTAAGCTTCGATCTAGATGGGATGGCCCTTTTGTGGTTACTAATGTTTTCCTTTTTGGTGTTGTTGAGTTGTGTAATCCACCCACCGGACAAACCTTCAAAGTCAATGGACACTACCTCAAGCAATTTCATGAGGGAGACATGAAGCAACTTGAGGAAGAAGAGATCCTCCTCGTTGATGCCACTTATCTTCCATAAACCCCTTGGGGAGTATTCTTCTTTCTTCCTTTCTATACCTCTCTTTTCTTTTCTTTTGTTTCTTCCATTTCACACCTTGTTTATTCCAAATAAAATTAGTTGGTGAATAATACAGTTTCTCTTTCTATGATTGCCACATCTTACAAACTTGGACATTTGGGTTTTCATAGATTATTCTGCTAGACTGCAATTCTGGACTCTTGAATTATATGTCTTAGTAGTTGATTTTGTGGTGTTGATTGCATGATTTGATATTTCCTTATGTGAGATTTTGGGCCTATTTGAATGGAACTCATCTTTTACCATTCTTTCTCTTATGTGTGCATCTACTCATGATTCATATTTTCTAGAACTTTCTCCCTTTCTTTTTGAAACTACATTTTCACTTACATGTGTAAATATGATGGAGGCTTGTTTTCTTTCTTTCATTTCTCTACTTTGGCCAAATAGTTTTCCCTTGCATCATATTCCCTTTGCTAGCCCCTTTGTGCCTTTGTAACTCATTCTTTTACAAACTACATTACTAGCTTAAGTGTAAAACCAATTTTTACCGCACCTTGGAATTACATTGAGCATTGGTTTCACTTTTGTTTTGTGTTTAAGTGTGGGGGTTGCTCAGGAGTGCAACAATTTAAGTGTGGGGGAGAGATATTTGATTTTGTGTCATTTCATCAATTGGCATTGATTTGGTCATTAGAAATCATTAGAAAAAACAAATAAACAAAAAATAAAAAGAAACAAAGAAAGAAACAAAGAGAAGAAAGAAAGAAAAAAAAGGAAATGAAAAAAACAAAGAAGAATAAGAATATACATATATCATTTTAGTCATTTCATTTGACTAGTGCTCTTCTACATTTCTTTGGTGCTTAGCCTCTCTTTTCCATACTTCTACATACCTTCACCTTAACCCCATTACAACCATAAATAATAAGCTCTCTTGATTTATGCATGCATGTGTTTTGAGTAGTGAAGAAGTAGAAATTGAGCAAGCCTATGGTAAAACAATTTTCTTGAGTAGAATTTAAGTGATACACTTATCTCCTGATACACTTGAGAGATTGATTGAGGGCATTCCTTGAGAGATCACATTGTGTGATTATCATCATTGATTGACATTGCCATGATTTGTAATTTGAGATGAAAGGATTTCAGTCTTGATTGTTTGGTCTTTTGAAACCTTGTGATCCTCGTTCAATTTTTACATTGTTGGCAATTATTAGAAATGAGAATTTTCCTTCTTCCAATTTTCTTTTCTTTTTAATTTTGCCTAGGAGTGCAAAAGGATAAGTGTGGGGGAATTTGATAATTGAAATATTTTACACATTTATTTTGTATCTTTTGAGTAATAAATTTAGGATTATTAGCTAATAAATAATGGGCTTTAATGCTTATTTGGGCTTTGGGCTTTTATTTGGATTTAATTCATTTTCATGATAAAAATTCCAGATTTAATATGCTTCATTTTTTTAACCATAACTTTTGAACCAAACATCGGATTTGCCTCATTTTTGTCTCATATTTCATATGATTCAAATAGCTACAAATGTTATGAAGACTCGAAAGGCAAATTCGGTCAAGAAGATGGTCAAACTTGGAGCCGAAGTCAAAGACGTTTTTCTGGATTTTTATTTGGGCCTGAATTTTGTAAAGGCCCATTTACTATTTTAGTCTATTTCTTTTTGGGATGGATATTTTATGACTTGGAGCCCCATTTAGTTTTGCTATTTTAAGTTAGGTCAGATGGTGGCTACAAACAGATTGCAATTTCGTTTTTGAGACTTTTAAAGATCAAACATAGACTTTTAAAATTATCTGAAATGTTCTTCATCTGTTCTAAGTGTTCTTCACTGTTTTACTCATTTATGCTTGGCTAAGCCTCTCTGATTAACTCACAGATTAGGGATTCCATATTCCAGAGGACTCATGCTTAATCGGTAACATCTAAACTCGTTTCTGTCTTCTTTTATCGGATTCAGATTGGGTTTTTGATAAAAAAATCTAAATCGATTATTCCTAAGGACATAATTCGAACTAGGTTTAAGCGATCATTATGCGATTGTTCAGTGTCACACCATTGTTTCGAAAACATTCTGGACAATTGTTTAGTTGAGGGAAATTCTGGGCAAACGCAAAGATTTCGGTTTGTCTAGAAATCGATTACGAGTTCGATGTTTTATTTTCGTCTGATGAAGGTTCTGGAATCCCTGGTTCTGGGTTAGTCATTTTAGTTTGGATAATCTCATTTTCCTTTATTGTTTCTATTTTAATTTTGTTTTACTGCAATTCGAAAAACTCCCCCCAATCATTTATTGTTTTATTTTTGTTACCATTAAACCTACTGCAATTTTGTGGGAAATGATCCAGGTTCCTTATACTGCAAATCTTTTTACTGAACTTGGTTATTTTGCAAGGGGTCTGCAATCTCTTGTCAATGAGTTTAATATAAAAGGTGGAGCTTAGAAGTTTAGCCATTTTGCAGCAAACAAGAGTTGAGTTTGAAGATAGAGAGAGAGAGAGAGAGAGATAGGGAAAGCAAGGGAGCGTTCGTCGTGATTCAACTTCGTAAACTTCTATGCATGCATCGAAGGTTGAAGGTTAAGGAGTACGATTACAGCAAGGAATTTGTCGGACATAAGGTAACCCATAAAGTTTATGCTAGGAAGAACTATAAGAACCGAACTATGAGGTCTCTTTTGTTGCATAAATTGTAAATCTGGGGGGCCTGGATAGAAGGAGAGATAGAAATGGAATTTCGAGATGCATGATAAGGGGAAGGAAACTCGGATAGTATAATTACTAAGGCGTAGGAAACTTGGAAGAACAATTCCCAATACCATTGCCTTAACCCGGTCATGTCATTCCCCGACAAACAATGCGTACACAACTGCACCACCCGAGCCCTATCTCAGCAATCACTTCACATAAACCCCACCCCAGCAACTATATCATAACGGCAACATACAACCACAACGTACAACTATACCTGGCAACATACAACTACAATCTACCATACAACTACAACAACATACAATACAACTATGAACCCGGCAATTACAACCTACAACACAACATACAACCACAACGTACAACTATACCCAGCAACATACAACTACAACCTACCATACAACTACGACAACATACAATGCAATTACAAACCCGGCAACTACACTACAACCACAACATACAACTATACTTCAACAACTACAACTCGGCAATGACTGTTGGAAATTATGCCCTAGGGGCTAATCATTAAATAACTTCCTAATTTGATTTATGAAGATAAATCAATGATTTAATAGATATCATATCTCATATTTGATTTATGAAGATAAATCAAATCAGCTGGCTTCTAATTTGCATTAAATAAATTGATTGGATTGAATCAATTAGACAGATTTAATTTCTAATTCAATTTCAAAATTAATAAGATTGATTTTGAATATTTAATGCGGCCCATTAGGGAATACCTTTAGGTTGTAAGTAATTTGATTACTACACACAAGAGAATTCAAGAGCCACAAAAGAACCCTAGAAGAGAGACGTGAGATAAAAGCTTAAAGGCGCTAGCACGCTGCCGTTCGTGTTGGAATGCTGTTCGGTGTGGATACCGGTAGAGGGAGTGGATTCATAGAGTCGGCTCCTATAGATTGATTAATCAAGAAGGTGTTAACCCACGAGTTTGCAAAGCACGCACACGAGTTCATATAGGTACGGTTTCTAATTACTAACCCGATTTAAACGCTGTTGATAGATCCTCTTCTTGGGATTTGTAATTTATTGGATAAATTTCGTTCCACTGCGTGTACGAATCCCAACAGTGGCATCAAAGCCAGATCAATTGTGCGTTTAAATTGGGTTCATGTTCTTAATGCGATTATATATGGGATATATTGTGCATTTATGCTTAACCGTATTTTGTATCCATTTATATAATATGATTATATATATAATATGAATATAATATATTTATTATGATTACATATGGGACCTTGGCCATTTCATGTTATTTGGAGGAATATAATAACACATAATAACGTGTCAAAATGTTATATATAATATATAATATATTAACGGTTTAATATATTAATGGTTATATATAATATATAATAACCTGGGTATTATATTTTATATATATATACACTGTTAATATATTCTTCCATCAAGAATAATGTGAATACACGTTTATATATTCCTATTATAGGTACGGTTAATATATTCCTCCTCCAATTATATATTCAGTTAATATATAATTGGGTTTCCAATTATCATAATTATTAATTGATGAGAATTGCGAATTGGCATAACGTAATAGTTATTATAATTATTAATTGATGGGAATTGAGAATTAACATCATATTATAATCATTATAATTATTAATTGATGGAAAAATCATAACATTTTTTTTCATATTGTATGAATTAATACCTGTTGTTATTTAACTTTCAACTTGTTTGGGTATGGTGAACAACATGGCTTTAGTATTTACAATGGTTGTAATATTTAAATATGGCCTGCGAGCCATTCCTCTCTCTAAATACTCTTGATGTACATTCTCTTCTCATCTCACTCCCCTTGTATGTTTAAACGAGGTTTCTCCTGATGTAATTTTCTTTTCTTATTTAGAGAAGTCTTCTCATTGGCTTGAGAGGATTTTAGGTTAGGTGAGCCATGTTGTGTCACGTTTTATTATGCTTTTGATTAGATCATGACATGTTTATTTTGCATATTATGTGTTGTTTGTATGAGATATATACAACTATAATTGCATTCATATGAATATAATTAATTAGATTAAACCCTCTAAATGAAATCTTAAGTCGTAATGCCGTCAATTAATGGATACTTGTCAAAGCCTAGATCGCTTATTTGTATATTCCACCAAAGTGGATGCACTTGAGTTATCTTGGTGGGATATGAGTGAGTAATGCCGCCAATTAATGGATACTTGTCAAAGCCTAAATTCACATTGATAATGTTAAGCAAAATGTAGTTCAACATAATTTTCAAAATCCATGAAAATAAATTAAGAGTTTTAAATCATAAAAAGAAAGTTGATTAGAAAATTATGTTGAACTACATTTTTCTTAACATTATCAATGTGAATTTAGATTCGGAAGTACTCCTCTGGTCATAAATATAAGACATATTTGTCTAATTTGATTAGATTAAGAAAGTTGGTTAATTTAATTAATATAAAATGTATTTTCTAAAACACTCTAAGCATTTTCCTTAATTTCATTATTTTCTCTCCTACTTGATTATGGTTTGGAGAGCATCAATATAGGTAAATTAGGAAAAAAAAATTGAAAAAAATTAAAATTATGTCTTACATTTAGGATCAAAATTTTTGTTGGGACAACAATTTTGGTGGATATTTTGAGGGCCGACAGTTTTACTAGTGAAATAGAATGAGTAAAATTTTTGGCGCTGCTTGATTAATATTAAATGAAAGTGGAGGTACTGTGTGTCCGACATATGGACATGCTGAGAAGAAAAGTGGGATGACTTTTATTGAGTTTGGACCAATCAGGCTGAGGGATCGGCCAAGGAAACAGTACATAAGTGAGAGCACAGGGAGCAGAAATGAATGGCTAGGATTAAAAGAAACCAACAATCCCAATGAGATTCTGAGAGATTATGAGGCACAAGATTCTAAGACAATGTTCTCCCGTCCCCTGCCGCCTTCATTTGCATCACCTTCGCACTACATTGTTCTAAGTCAATGAGAACTGTACTATGTTGTTCTGAGTCAATTTGCATTGAGCGAAACCTGTTGCTTCAATTTCTAATTGTATTGTTCCTAAAATCCATGTCCTTTGCACGAATACATTTAATTAGTTAGCTGTAGATGATAGACATGAAGATACACAATGATTTACCAGGACTTTTGAAAGATTGAAATGGTGACTTGTCATTTCCAAGAACATTTGTTATGTCCTGAAAAACAATCAACGCTTCTTCCTTATAGCCAAGTTTCACTCCGGTATTGAGGTGCTGTTTTTTTTAGAGGCATGTTGATCAAATCACTAACATAAAAGACTGGTGCAACATATGGGGCAAAAAAAAAAAAGATAGTTCCAAGAACAGTTGTTATGTCCTGAAAAACAATCCTCCTCGCTTCTTCCTTATAGTCAAGTTTCACTCCGATATTGAGGTGTTTTTTTTTTTGGAGGCATGTTGATCAAACCACTAACATAAAAGACTGGTGCAACATATGGGAAAAAAAGTTAAATTTAAGTGGTGTACTTGAGATACATTATGTAAGAGATGTATGATCAATTGGATGCAAGTTGGTTATGATGATGACAATTCTATACACTAACTTTTGTTGAATATGGTTACATGAGGACTACGATACACAATGAAATTCACATGTTGGCAACACTTGAGTGATCCAAGGAACCTTTACGAAGGAAAATCATACAAACTGAAGATGGAATATCACCTAGAGGGGGGGTGAATAGGTGATTTAAAAATTTAATCGCTTAATCAAGATTTGGGGGAATTCAGGCAAAATACTAACTAAGCAGAAATTTAAAGAAGAATGGACACGAGGCAATTTATCCTAGTTCGATCTAATCCTGACCTACATCTAGTCCCCAAGAACTCCTTGGGATTTTTCACTAACTTTCCAGAGATTACAAATACAACTTGGGATGATCCTCTCACTCATGGACTCACTTCCCCTTACTACTTGTAATCGTACACGGTACACCCACACTTAAGGTTCTTCAACCTTAAGATTTAATAACTGAATGAGATAAGTGTTTAAATAGCTCCTCACGAGTAGATAAGAAATGAACACTGAAGTACAAGAAAATATCCGAAGATATTGAGTGAAACTAATAAGAGTGATTAATCAGAGTAAATGCGCAGAGTTTCGGTAGGTGTTGGTTGAATTGAATGCTTGGGCATTTATACTCTTTCGCCATTAATGTTGTTGGGAGGAACTTGAGAGTTACCGTTGTGACTTATTTAATTTTCCCGTTAGACACAGCTCTGTTCCTCGTTCAACCAATTTGATCGTTGAGGCTTCATTAAATGAAATCCGTTCTTTCATTAAATGCGTTGATCGTTGAGAGAGCTTTTGCAGAAGAATGTCTTGATTAAGTAATCCTTGGAAGAATGTTTCTCTTTGCTGCACAGCTCATTCCATTTATTGCTCTGTTTCTGCTGCTATGCATTAAATGCAGTGACGTGAGCATTTGCTTCATGTGGTTTTTGAATAATACAGCATTTGAAATCCTTGAAAACACTAGCAAATGTGATAAAAACATTTTATATATCATACTAAGTGATTCTGGAAGTCATAACCCAAAGATCAATATTTTCGTAGAATCAGAAAACTCAGACAGCGACAAGAACTCGAGTTTTCAATGTAGAACTCGAGTTCTTTGGTTTTCTTTCTAAAGTCCGCAAGACAAGAACTCGAGTTGATAATTTAAATCTGTAGGCTTTTAATTTTAGATTTAATAAATATATCAGATTAGATCTATTAGATAGATTTAATTAATGCTATTTAAATTTAAAATTTGAATTCAAGATTAATTGAGATTAATCTTGAGTATTAATCATATATCTGATTTAATTTAAATTGAGATATAGTATCTCAGTTTTAATTAAATAGATATATATCTTTTATCAGATTTAATTTATAAAGATAAATTAAATCTGTAGGCTTTTAATTTCAGATTAAATAAATAGATTAGATTAGATCTATCAGATAGATTTAATTAATGCTATTTAAATATAAAATTCCAATTCAAGATGATTTGAGATTAATCTTGAATATTTTAATACGGTCCAATTAGGGTTTTAGAAACCCTATAAATAGGCATTGATCTAGTCGTATTAAAATAAGAGAGAAGAGCCGCAAAAGAAAACCCTAGAGAAAAGAAAAAGCGTAAGACGCAAAAAGTAAGAAGGCGCTAACACGCTAACGTTCGTATTGAAAAAGTTGTTCGGTGTGGATACCGGTAGAGGAAGGCGATTTGAAGAGTCGACTTCTGCTGATCGAGAAGGTAGCCCACCAGTTCAAATAGAACGAGAGGCACATGAGCTTTTGGAAAGGTACAATTTCTTATAACAAACCTTGATTTAAACGCGGTTGAGCGATCTTCTTCGGGATTCGTAAAGTTTTTAATTCCGCTGTGTGTGTACGAATCCCAATAGTAGTATCAAAGCCAACTCAACCGATCGTTTAAATTGGGTTTCTCTACATGTATATGTGATATATATGTTTAAACCGAATCATGTAAGCATGTAAATTGATAATTCGCTTAGGGTTTCTATGAATAGCTAGTTATTGCGGCCATTTCTAAATTGTTCAGAACGGTGGATGATCACGCTGAATCATCGATCACGTTTGCGCATAGGTCTTATTCTGAAACGTTCAGAATGAGCGATCATGCTCGGATTTAATCTAAGATAAATTAAATATGTAGGCTTATAATTCAAATTAAATAAATATATTAGATTAGATATGTTGGACAGATTTAATTAATATATATTATTTTAATTTATATTCGAATTTCAAAAATAATTGGATTAATTTTGAATATTTTAATACGGCTCATTAGGGTTTTAGAAACTCTATAATAGATATTAATCTAGTCGTATTATAAAACGGATGAATTAGAAAGCCGTGACTAGCTGTTTATAGCGCGAAAATTGAAATAATAATATATTATATAATTATATAATATAATTTAAATTGGAGAATTTATTATATTATATGTATTATATAATATAATATAAATTAGAAAATTTTAATCATGAATTAAAATATGTTCTAATTTACCTTTCAATGTGTTGTTTGGGTATGGTGAACAACATGGCTCTACATTTTATAATTGTTGTAAATTTAAATATGGCCTGCGAGCCATGCCTCTCTCTAAATATTCCTAATGTACATTCTCTTCTCATCTCACTCCCCTCGTATGTGAAATGAGGTTTCTCCTTATGTATTTTCTTTTATTTTTAGAGAAGTCCTCCCATTGGCTTGAGAGGATTTAAGGTTAGATGAGCCATGCTGTGTCACAGTTTTAATTTAGAATTTTAATTATGTTTTGATTAGATCACTCATAATTAATTTAGAGTTTTAATTATGTTTTGATTAGATCACTCATAATTAATTTAGATTTTTAATTATGAATTGATTAGATCATCATAATTAATTTAGAGTTTTAATTTTGATTTGATTAGACCACTCATAATTAATTTAGAGTTTTAATTATGATTTAATTAGATTAATTCTTATTAATTTAGAGATTATATGAGATATAATAGTGATTGCATTCATATAATTTGAATTAATAGGATTAATTAGATTATATTAGATAATACCCTCTAAATAAAATCTTAAGTCATAATGCCATCAATAAATGAATACTTGTCAAAACCTAGATCACCCATTTGTATGTTCCACCAAAGTGGATGCATTTGAGTTATCTTGGTGAGACAAGAATGAGTAATGGTGATACTCAACATTAGATGGGATTAAACGTGCCAGTCATATGATGATCGAATCCCATAAAGATCTAAGAGTTACATGTGATGTAATTGGCAAAAGAGTTGCCTACCTAAATAACTTAATTTTAAGCGTCCTGCCAAAGCGGACTTAAATTTAAGCCAAATATGGATCTTAGCCCACTAATTATAATGAGGGTTATTAATTCAGTGGGAGGTTACTACTTAAACTTTGCATATATTAGTTGTAGAATCATATCGTCCAACAATACTGTCACACCATCAATGCGATCTGTCCTTAAGAAGGACAAACTTGATGAGACAAACTTTTTTGGACTTGTTTGGGAACTTAAACATTGATCTCAAACACAAAAGAAAGGAGTATCTCCTCGATTAACCTATTCCTGACGAGCCAGCAGTTAAAGCTCCAAGAACTCAGAAAGATGCTTACACGAAGCATCTAGATGACTCTATGGATGCAGGGTGCCTGATGCCTGCCACTATAGTTCCAGACCTCGATGGAGATTTGGAACATGTGGAGGCCTCTGAGATGATTGTTAATCTTAAGGAAATGTTCCTGCGACAGGCAAGGCAAGAGGGGTATGAAACGGAAAACCAAGAAGGCAAAACCTCTGAAGGATGGGGTCTGTTTCTTCTATAATGAAATCGGTCATTGGAAGAGGAACTGCAAACACCACCTTGAAGATCTAGAAAAGAACAAGAATGATAGAGGGGCTATCGTTTCAGGTATCTATGTCATAGATATTCACTTTTCCACTTCCTTAACATGGGTATTAAATACCGCATGTGGTTCTCACATTATAAATGTGTAGAGTCCCAAGGATAGTAGAAAATTGAATGGACATAACTACCAAAAGGATCAAGTCAAATTATTTGAATCTAACCTACCTATGACATTGTCGTCTGGGCCATATAAATGAGAAACGCATTTTGAAACTCTATTAAGATGGATTTCTTAATTCATTTGATCTTGAATCATTTGATAAGTGTGAGTCTTGTTTATTGGGAAAGATGACAAAGGCATCTTTTATTGGGCATAGTAAGAGGGCCACCGATTTATTGGGCCTCATACATACTGATGTGTGTGGACCAATGAATATATCTGCTAGAGGAGGTCATTTGTACTTCATAACATTTATAGACAATTTTAGTAGATATGGGTATATCTATTTAATAAAACATAAATTTGAATCTTTTGAAGTGTTCAAAATATTCCAAAATGAAGTGCAAAATCAACTTGGCAAAACAATTAAAGCATTTCGATATGATCGAGGTGGTGAATATTTAAGCCAAGAGTTCTTTGACCATCTTAGGAGTTGTGGAATCATCTCACAACTTACTCCTCCAGGAACACCTCAATGGACTGGTGTTTTCGAGCAAAGAAATCGAACTCTATTAGATATGGTTCGATCTATGATGAGTGAAACACATCTTCCGCTGTCCTTTTGGGGTCATACCCTAGAAACTGCCACGTTCATACTAAATCGAGTTCCATCGAAGGCAGTTGAAGAGATACCATATGAGATATGGATTGGGAAGAAACTCAGTATGTCATTTCTTAAGATTTAGGGATGTGAGGTTTATGTTAAACAACAAGCCTCTAATAAATTATCATCCAGATCCTCAAAATGTCCTTTTGTAGGGTATCTTAAGGAAACTAAAGGATACTATGTCTACAATCCCACGGATCACAAAGTGTTTATTATCCGCAATGGTATCTTTTTTTTTTGGAAAAGGAGTTTATCTCTAAAAGAACCAGTGGGAGTAAGGTAAACCTCGAAGAAGTTTGAGAGCCACAAGACAACGTAGAACCACACATGGAAAATGGAGAAGACTCACAACAAGTTGTTGAGCCTACTCAAGTAACACAAGAGGGACCCAACTCAGAGATATCGATTTCTGACTACTAAAAGTAGTGATATCTTACTCATTAAGCAGAATGAGCCAACTACTTATCGAGAAGCCATAGTGGGACCCAACTCCGAAACATGGCTTAATGCCATGAAGTCTGAAATGCAATCCATGTATGACAATAAGGTATGGACCTTAGTCGATCCACCTAAAGGTGTAAAAACCATTGGGTACAAGTTAGTTTTCAAGGAGAAAATTGACATGGATGGCAAAGTGAGTGTCTTCAATGCACGCTTGGTTGCAAAAGGATTCACTCAAAGTCATGGTCTGGACTATGATGAAACCTTTTTCCAGTTGTAATGGCCAAA
Organism: Acacia confusa; assembly: GCA_037074495.1. Lineage (NCBI taxonomy): Eukaryota > Viridiplantae > Streptophyta > Magnoliopsida > Fabales > Fabaceae > Acacia > Acacia confusa. The sequence goes on from CM073511.1 coordinate 18,402,154, forward strand.
TCAATCAGAATCCTTCTTGCCATTATATCTTATTATGACTATGAGATATGGCAGATAGACGTCAAAACAACCTTCCTTAACGGAAAGCTGCTTGAGGATGTCTACATGACACAACCTGAGGGTTCTGTGCGTCCGGAGGAATCTGGTAAAGTTTGTAAGTTTCAAAGATCCATTTATGGATTGAAGCAAGCATCTCAGGGCTGGAATCATCATTTTGATGAAGTAGTTAAAGAGTTTGGATTCATTCAAAACATAGATAAACCTTGTGTTTACAAGAAGGTTAGTGGGAGCACAGTTGTATTTCTGGTGCTTTATGTTGATGACATCTTACTCATTGGGAATGATATTCCTACCTTGCAGAGTGTCAAGTCTTGGTTAGGAAAGTCCTTCTCAGTGAAAGATTTAGGTGAAGCCCCTTACATCCTTAGGATTAGGATCTATAGAGATAGATCCAAGAGGCTAATAAGCCTAAGTCAGAGCACATACATAAACAAGATACTGCATAGATTTAGTATGCAAGATTCTAAAAAGGGTTACATGCCCATGTCTCATGGCATTCATCTCAACAAGAATTTGTGTCCTAGTATACAAGATCAAAGAGACCGCATGAGTACGATTCCATATGCCTCTGCCATTGGATTTATCATGTATGTCATGTTATGTACTCGACCGGATGTGTCATTTGCCTTGAGTATGACCAGCAGATATCAATGAGATCCCGGTGAGGGTCACTGGACTGTTGTCAAGAATATCCTGAAGTACTTAAGAAGGACTAAGGACTTATTCTTGATATATGGTGGCTTGGAGGATGAGCTCTTGTGACTGGTTACATAGATGCGAGTTTTCAAACTGACCAAGATGATCTAAGATCGCAATCAGGATATGTATTCTTATTAAATGGTGGTGCAGTAAGCTAGAAGAGCTCAAAGTAGAGCACTGTAGCTGATTATGCAACAGAAGCTGAGTATATAGCATCATCGGATGTAGCTAAGGAAGCCGTTTGAATCAGAAAGTTCGTTACTGAACTAGGGGTGGTTCCTACCATCTCAAATCCAATAGACCTATTTTGTGACAACAGCGGGGCTATTGCGCAGGCTAAAGAGCCTAGGTCACATCAAAGGACTAAGCATATACTCAAGCGCTTTCATCTTGTCAAAGAAATCAATGATAGAGGTGACATAAAGATATGCAAAGTACTAGGAGAAGACAATGTTGTTGATCCTCTTACTAAGCCGCTTGCACAAGCAAAACATGAGCGTCATGTTAGGACAATGAGAATTAGAGTAATTAATGATTGTACCTAGTGCAAGTGAGATTCTATTAGAAAGGCCAAGTCATTGTACTTTAAACGTTTATGTTATTTAAAGTATTCTCTTTTAGTTATCATTTTATTTGCATGTTTATATTGATAACTGTATCACTGGATATCTTATAGATTAACCTAAATGTCCCTGGTCGGTCGTCTACGCGGGAACAAAGAGAAGATAAGACCAGTATGACTTTGATGAGGTATGGAGATACGAATCAAAGTCATGGGCGCTTGTAAGAGTACAAGGTGCCGGACCGACCTACTATGAGAAAGCTACATGGATTTAGTCATAAGCTTATCTCATGTATAGCTGCGTCACAATGCCCTATGACCTAAGATCATCATGGATTCCTACATGATGAGTCACTGATCTTTAACCTAGCCAAAAGTTACCTTTGACCGGGTGATGATAAAGGCTTGGATCGGGATCAGTGGTTTTCATGCAGAGGAATGTGAGTGGTCAAGATGGAATTTGTCCCTCGCATTTGTAGAGAGATAATATTGGGCCCCTCAATGAGTGAGTCTGAGAAACGTATGGCCATACTACGATGGAAAGGAGTTTCCATTTCAATTATTAGACTACTCGAGAATCGAGAAAGTAATGGTCAAGAAAAGGAAGTTGACATTATCCATACCTTATCCTTGACCAAATTATCGCGTGACAAAAGGGACGTGACATGGTTGTATGATAGGTTGTATCGTATCATCGATCCCCATATGAATTAGGTAGTCGCAATGTCTTGCTAGAGGCCGCTTGTGACTTATGGGCTGGTACAATATTGGCCCACTGCCAATCTCATGTGGGCCTACAGGTTCGCACACAAGAATAGCCTAGCACGAGCAATAGTGATCAAATTCATTGAATCTTAAATATGTCTAAGGATCAATGAATAAGTTTTATCTAGGGAGGGTATTTATATAATGATTGCACCTAATGTAAGTGGGAGTGTTGGAAATTATACCCTAGGGCTAATCATTATATAACTAAAACTAATTGAGATATTGTATTTCATATTTGATTTATAGAGATAAATCAATTATATATCTGATTAGTTAGATATATATTTTTTCTCAGATTTAATTTATAAAAGATAAATTAAATCTGTAGACTTTTAATATTAGATTAAATAAATAGATCAGATTAGATCTATTAGATAGATTTAATTAATGCTATTTAAATCTAAAATTTGAATTCAAGATTAATTGAGATTAATCTTGAGTATTAATCATATATTTGATTTAATTTAAATTGAGATATAGTATCTCAGTTTTAATTAAATAGATATATATCTTTTATCAGATTTAATTTATAAAGATAAATTAAATCTGTAGGCTTTTAATTTTAGATTAAATAAATAGATTAGATTAGATCTATTAGATAGATTTAATTAATGCTATTTAAATATAAAATTCCAATTCAAGATGATTTGAGATTAATCTTGAATATTTTAATACGGCCCAATTAGGGTTTTAGAAATCCTATAAATATGCATTGATCTAGTCGTATTAAAATAAGAGAGAAGAGCCGCAAAAGAAAACCCTAGAGAAAAGAAAAAGCGTAAGACGCAAAAAGTAAGAAGGCGCTAACACGCTAATGTTCGTGTTGAAAAAGCTGTTCGGTGTGGATACCGGTAGAGGAAGGCGGTTTGAAGAGTCGACTTCTGCTAATTGAGAAGGTAGTCCACCAGTTCAAATAGAACGAGAGGTACACATGCTTTTGGAAAGGTACAATTTCTTATAATGAACCTTAATTTAAACGCGGTTGAGCGATCTTCTTTGGGATTCGTAAAGTTTTTAATTCCGCTGTGTGTGTACGAATCCCAACACTAACAAGTGTCATGCCCTAGGCACCAAGTGGTAACATACAAGGTGGTAAAAGATTTCACCATATAAATTCCTCATTTCTTCAATCTATCACAAATCCAACCACCATGGCAATTATATTTAATCACCAATAACTATAATATCATTAAAAAATGATGTACAATAAATCATGTTTCCATTTATATTAAATATCATCATGTATCCAAATATGCCTAAAAGAAAACAATAAAGTTATAAAGAAATTTGGTTGAAAAATTACTGACTCTAGAATTTACAATACATGCATTGTATGTACATATAATTCAGTCCATTTTCTTAAATAAAAGATAGTCATTTACAATCATACACAATTTTCATAAGTTTATGTAAGAATATTCAGAATTATATGTTATTCCCTAGTATACAAGTAATTACACAAGATTAACTCCAAAGCCCTCAATAAGAGTTTACAAAATTGCACACACAAATAACTATTAATATACTACATACAACTAATCTAATGCCACTCTAATAGTACTCTGAAGCCTTAAGCTTCCTTCTAAAATTTAATATTATATAGAGACATATTTACTAGCTACCACATATCAATTTTTATACCAAGAGACTTTATATTAGTTAGAAATTAGAAGTGAAGATTATTATACAGTACCAGAGTTTTAAATATAAAACAACATGTGTGTATTAATTGGTGCGGGTTGACAGGAAGAACGCAGGGCTTTTGAAGCATTAATTACTAATAACCTGAACTCCCATATGATACAAACCCAAGCAGATTTGGCATTAAAACAAAATAAAACAAAACAAAACATGAAATAAAATGAATAAATAAAAGGGTGAATGATTAAAAATACACATGGGCTTTTTCCACATGAGCGCCCAGCACCATGTGTTTTTTTTTTTTTGGAATAAAACTACACACGTGGTTACCATTTTAGAGCAAAAGTCATATCCTATCATTATGTTACTGTTCACTTCATCTCTTTTTCTCTCAATGGTCGGATGTGAATTTTGCTCTAAAATGGTAACCACGTGTATATTTTTACTAAAGAAAAAACAGGTGGTGCCGGACGCTCTTGAGGAAAAACCCTTTTGTATTTAACTCCTTTACCCTAAATAAAAAGAGATCAAGAGTGGCTCAAATATAGGTCCTACGTGCTAATGTATTATGAGAGAGAAGAACACACAAATTGAAAAGAAAAGCACAAAGGTCTTGAATCTGAAAAACATCATATATATATATATATATATATATATATATATATATATAAAGTGCGAGTAAACCCATAATGCAATTCGTGAGAGTTGGTGGCTTATGAAGAAAGCGAAAATAAAGTATGTTTATGGATGGGTACACACCATAAGCAAAACGAAATGGGAAATATATGGGACGCGGCTTGTATCCGATGCCTCTACTCTTTGCTGCCATCCGTTGCCTTTTTTTTTTTTTTTTTTTTTTTAATTTCTCATCTCTCCATCCTCCAAGCCCTTGAAGCCACATGCCCCTCCCCTCACTCCTTATATATTTTTACACCAACCTCACTCCTTATACACTTAATTTTTTTTTAAAGCAACAAGGATGTGAAACACAAATTTTTAGGATCTTAAAATAATTATTTTAGGATTTTAAGAAAATATTTTAGGGTATTGACTAGTACTAAAAAGATACTGAATGATATTAAAAATATATTACAGGATATTTAAGATCTTAAAATAATTATTTTATAATTCTTAAAAAATATTTTAGGGTACTGAATGGTACTAAAAATATACTGCAGGTCAGGATATTTAAGATCTTAAAATAATTATTTTATAATTCTTAAATAAATATTTTAGGGTACTGACTGGTACTAAAAGAATTTAGAGTACTGCCTGATACTAAAAATATATTGCAGGATACTTAGTATCTTAAAAAAAATATTTCAGGGGTACTGGCGGGTACTAAAAAGATACTTAAGAATACTTACTGGTACTGAAAAAATACCTTATGATATTAAAAAATTATTTTAAGATCTTGAAAAAATATCATACCGTATATTTTTAGTACCAGGCAATACTCTGAAATATCCTTTTAATACCAATCATTACCCTAAAATATTTTTTTAAGAATTATAAAATAATTATTTTAAGATCTTAAATATCCTGCACTATATTTTTAGTACCATTCAATATCTTCTTAGTACTAGTCAATACCCTAAAATATTTTTTGAAAATCCTAAAATAATTATCTTAAGATCCTAAAAAATTTGTGTTTCACATCCTTGTTGCATTAAGAAAAATTAAAAAGTGTATAAGGAGTGAGGTTGGCGTAAAAATATATAAGGAGTGAGGGGAGGGGCATGTGGCTTGAAGGGATTGGAGGATGGAGAGATGAGAAATTAAAAAAAAAAAAAAACAAGGCAGCGGACGGTAAAGGAAGATACAAGCCGCATCCAAATATATGGGCCACAGAAGGAAAAATAAATAACTTTCACAACCAACTAAAGCTGGGAATCAGGGCTGGCCCTTGAAGGGTCAGGGTTTAACAGGGCTAGCCCTACAGGGCCTGAAATAAGAAAAACATCTATTTTTCAAAGTCTGGTCCAAGAGCATCAGAGCCAGAGCCAGAGCCGGTCCTACAAGGCTCGAAAGTTACTATTCCAAATTTTTACTATTTTTTCTCCATTTTTTCAAGAAAATAATTAGTAAATTATAACAATTAAAGTTCTAATTTATCAAATAAATATTGTCAATATTAATATCCAAACGACACGAATCATCTAACAAATAATTACATTCATTAATTCGTAATCAAAAGCAAATATTGTCCATAAATAACTCATATAAAACATAAGAAGCATATCATTAAGCAACATTAGTATGATGACTATTATTGTCATTTTTTTCGCCACTACCTTTAATTTCAAAAACATTAAATTGTGCTTCAATTTGAGTAATAGTTATTACATGAGTAAGAATATCATAAATTTCTTTTTTCATATCATGAATACATTGATTAAAAGGGCTTGCAGGGCCGTCTCGAAGCCCTGTAGGGCTGGCCCTTTTAAGCCAAGGCCCTACAGGGCCGGCCCTTTTAAGCCTAAAGCCCTACAGGACCGGCCCTGCACTTATTTCATTTAACTCTTCTAATTTTCAAACCCGACCTTTAAATGCCCAAGGCCTAAAAAAACCAATTTTACGGGCTCGACCCAATTTTTCAGCTCCACAGCCAACACTTCTCCAGAAGAAAGTAACGGTTCATAAACTACAAACAAATCTCACACCAAAATTGGATGAAGAGTTTTTTTTTTCGCTCAAAGGGATATATATATATATATATATATATATATATATATATATATATATATATATTAATATTAAAAACTGATACAATGCAGAATAAAAACCACAAACAAAGCTAAAACAAAGACAACCAATACAACAACAATAACACTAAAATAAACTGGATACAGTAATAGCCAAGCACCATACATTAAAAATATAAGAGCTGAAGTAGAATCATGGACATAATCGGCCTCCTCGAAATCCAAGGTTAGAAGTAACGAGCAAGAGAGTGTTGGTTGGAAAACCCACCCCAAAGGGCACACAATCTTATAAGCAATAGCTGCAATTAGATCAGCTAACTGGGTACCCCATCTTAAGGTAAAGAAACCAGTATACCCAACCTTGGAAGAAAAAAGACCCTTAATATCCTGAAGAACACATCCGCTTCTTTGCCCAAACCAGTCCGGTGACCTTGACGATACATCAAAAAACACCTCTTTAGATCTTCCCCCAAGAATGTAGATCCGAGCTACCAAGAGATAATCGGACCTCATAACATCCCAACAGCCGTCCAACCAAGAGGATTTGATAACAGATCTGATAAATCTGTTTATTTCCTGAACTAAGAACACCACCACAAAGCCCCAAACCACAAAAAAGAAGTAAACACACAGAAAATTAGAAAACTCTCACCTCGGTAGATCATATTTGAAGAAGGAGAGGGAGCAAAATGCCACAAGGACGGAAACCCACACCTGCAACCCAAAGAAAGAAGGCCCCAGATCGAAGATCTGGGAACCGAACAAACACTCTGACGCAATAGTGGAAGAGAAGGGAGCTCTCGCCAACAACATGTGGAGGAACATGTTGTCGGCGAGATGAAAGGGGGGGCGAAGTCGTGAGGCAGCAAAAGAGAGAAGAGAGAGCACGCTGACATGAAGCAAACAGAAATTGGATGAAGAGTTCGAGAGAAAGAGAATAAAATATGCACACTGACGAGAAAATATTAAGGAGAACTTGTATGTTTTGAAGCATTGAAGAGACAACACACAATAATGGAGATGGGCATGTGGGGTATGAAATAAAAAATAAAATAAAAAGTATACCTACACGGCTACACCTACACAACAGTGAAGGAGAGAGGACGATTATAATTAGACAAGACATAAAATATTAAAGAAATATGAGAAGGAAAACATGAAATGAACAGTTAAAAGACGTGATTGAAAACATCGACCGAGCTTTGGTCCTTTCTTGCTCCGGTCCGCTACCCTTCTTTTGCCAAAACGACATCATTTATGGCATAAAGAAGAGGAATTTGGCTTGCCTTCACTTCATCGGAGGTAGTGTAAATGTGTAATATTAAAAAAAAAAAAAATCAGTACCTTCTTTGCATCCGATCCTCCGATGAATCGGAGGCAAACCAAATCCAAAGAAGAGTAGCTGTGCTATCTTCTTTTAAAAGAAATAATATTTTAAGATATTGATTGGTATTAAAATGATATATCATGATGTTAAATGATACTAAAAAAATACTTTATGATTTTGAAAATTTATTTTAAAATCTTGAAAAAATGTTTTAGGGTATTGACTAGTAATGAAAAGATACTTACAAATACTAAATAGTACTGAAAAAAATATTTCATGATCTTAAAAAAATATTTTACAATCTTGAAAAATCAGGGTACTGACTGATACTAAAAAGATACTTCATGATCTTGAAAAATTATTTTATGATACTTCAGAGTACTGACGGGTACTAAAAATATACTTCAGGATATTTTTTCAGGATTCTAAAATATTTTTTCAAAATCATAAAGTATTTTTTTTCTATACCTTTCAGCATCCTTTTAGTACTATTCAGTACTCTTTTTTTTTTTTTGAAAAAAGGGCACAACCTCCCTCTTTTATGCCAAAACAACGCTCTTTTGACTCAAAGGAGAGCAACAAACGAGAGCAGAAAAGGACCAAAGTTGGGTCCTCAAAAAATTGGAACTATAGAAATAACGAATTTGAAGAGTGAAGGAGAGGGAACTAGACTTACAGGTAGAGTTGGGAATCAAGACTGGTCTAACCTTACAAGATCAACTCTTGAAGGGCCAGGGCCTAAAAGGCGTGGGTAAGAAAAATATTTGTTTTTTAAGGCATGGCTCGAGAGAGTACAGGTTTAGGTCGGAAGCCATTTTTCTAAATTTTAAATATTTTTCCTATGTTTTCTTAAAAGAAATATAATTAGTAAATTATAACAATTGAAGTTCTAATTTAATAAATAAATGTTGTTAATATTAAAATCTAAACAACATGCATCATGTAACAAACAAACACCGTCACAAAGTCGTATTCAAAGTTAAACTATTATCCACATACATTACTTACAAATAATTAATGAGAAGACGTAACAAAATTAAAAATACTTCTCATAAATATGTCTTAAAAAGTGTAAGTAGTCAACAAAATAAACAACAAAAGATATGAACAAAATTATAACTAGAAAATAAGTTAAAAAAATACAAGATTAGTAAGAATACTTATGAAATAAGAAATATATTTATTATAAGTTTTAAATTTTTAGGATTCTTAATACAATATGTTCTTATAAAACTTAATTGTAAAAAAGACAATAATAACTAAATATTTCACAATATCATTAACAAAATATAAAGAAATCAATAATATTATTATCATATAAATAATTTTAAAAATTAAAAAAAATATACAAGTCAGAAAAAGCCGGCCCCTAGCCCAAAACCGGTCATTTTAAGCTTTCGACCCTATCATGCTTGCCCTTATAAGTTCAAGGCCTACTACACCAAGCTCTACTTACAGTGGAGCAATTCGGTGGCTAGGGATGTTCAATAAGCAAGGAAAACAAGATATTTATAGGAGAGGGAGAATCGGGGTTAAAGTTGGGTTTTGAATAAAATAATAATTCTTTTTTGAAAATAATAAAATAATAATAGGTATGATATTCGTTAGGGAAGAGCAATGGGCGGGTTGGGTAACCCGAGGCTTAACCCATAACCCGCCCATTTATTTTTAAATGGGTATGGGTTAGCCCATACCCATGCCTCAACCCATTTAAACTCATATAAATGGGCTAGTATATAAATGGGTGGGCTAACCGGGTTTTGAGTAACCCATTTACATTTGACATGTTCATTTTCTTTTGAAAAAAACATACATAAGCTTTAAAAATCCATCCAAATTCATCATTCTAATTTATGAAATCTAAATCTTCATGGTTTAATAATCACAATAAACACAAAACAACATAAATTTATACAAGTACCATCATAGCATAATTTTGATGTTAACTTTTAAATTAAAATATTACAACTACAATTTTACAAGTTCATAAATTAACAAGATGACATACTTCCATTGAAACTTCATGCTTCAATCTTCACTTCCATCTTTAGTTCACTTAAGGAAGGGACTATAGCTCTAGACACTAAATTTTCCTCTACAAAATAGACAAAGAGAAAACATATAATAAATAATCTAATATAAAATAAAAAATGAAACAATACAAATTCAAAATTTTATTGAAAATATTGGAAGCAGCATTTGCACTCTCATCAAAATTATTAATATCAAGGTTCTTAAATTTAAGGGGTGTCTTGAATAGCAGATTTTGAGCACATATAGTACTTCAACCATCTTTGAAGATAAGGAACTCCTAAAAGAATCCAATATCCTACCCCAGTACTAAAAACTAATTCTGAAGATATTGTAGATACTGGTATAGCCAATAAATCATGTGCCAACAGATTTAGAACTTGATATTTGGAAGTATTCATTTTCTAACACACCAAAACATCAAATTTTGGATCTCAAAAGCCTAATAATTTAGTTTGAAGATACTTACCCACTTCTAAAATCTACTCTACATTACACGTACAGTTAGTAGCGACTCACAAGTTCAAATAAATAGAGCCAGAGAGAGAGAGAGAGAGAGAGAGAGAGAGAGAGAGCGAGATAGAGTTAGTGGTCGTTATGGTTAGGGATTAAAAGCGGCCAAATACTTAAAATCTCGAATAGGAAGGGAGGTAAGAAATGCCTTTATTTTATGGTAGAATACTGAATGTGATGTATAGTTAATAAAAAAATTACATTAATGGGCGGGTATAGGCAGCCCATAGGTATGCCCATAGCCCGCCCATTTAAATCTTAAATGGGTGGGTTTTAACCCACCCCATTATGAATCTTTTTGGGCGGGTTTAAAATGACCCAATTACACTGGGTTATGGGTGGGCTCATGGGTTATGGGTTCTATGCTCAGCCCTAATATTCGTACAAAATTTTTTAATATCAATATATATAATAAAACCTATCCTCTTGCCAACTCTTATATGGCTTATCCTTGGCTCCACACAATTCATTGTTCATAAGCCGTTTTTTCCGCATCTGGCTCCGTGCATATTCATTACTGCTTTACTCCCTCCTTGACCTTTTTCCCTGCTTTACTCCTTCTTTTACCTTTTTTCGCCTCTGCTGCTCCCTTCTTTTATTCCCTTCCCAGACCTTTTTATCTCTCCAATGTCCCTATGCCCTTCGTCCTCAGATTCAAGATTCAAAATTCAAATTCTCGATCCACCTTCTCTCTTAAAATTTCGATACACTGATGTTGATGCCCTCTTATTTTTTCCTTTTCCCAGGCCTTTTCTCTCTCAAATTCTCAAGCCCTCTGATGCTGATGCTCCCTTCTTATCTCCTCCTATCATCTGTGCCTCAGGTTTAAAATTCAAAATTTTGATCCTCCTATTTGAAGAGTGCTCCGTTTGAAGGTAGTCGACCAAGTTCGCGTGAGTGGAGAAGTGACGGAGACATAATTCACACTGGGAGTCTAAGGTGAAGTAGAAGCCTCCGCAGTCTTGCGCTTCAGATGCAGCTTAATCTTGTCGGACCAACTTGCCCTCACCGACTCACATCAGCCGGAACCCAAAGCGACAAACTTCCGAAGGGCCTTTAAGCAAAACCAAGCGCCCCAAATTCTAAAACAATCTCGCAAAAATGCTCGCATCCATGATTATCTATAGGTATGTGATCATTTTGCTGCATTAAATATTTAAAGTCTCTGGCCGAAGGCTCTACACTTTGGAAAATCATATTAATACAATTGTCCACTTATAACCAGGTTTCTTCCTTCTATGGGATACTGTATTTAAAGTATTTAGACGGACTGGAATTGCCTTTTTTCCCCTTTAATTTTGAAATTGCTTTTTAAAGCAGCTAAAAAAAATTCTTAATTATAAATTACTATTGCAGCTTGAAACCAACAATAGAATTTTAAAAGTTTAGTTGCACAATATCTTGAATTGCATTATGGTATTTGGCAGGAGTTATTGACCATTGGCCATTCAACAGCAAGGGCCTAGAGCTATTGGATTTTTTGGGACACAGAATAATGGATTCATGCATCATGAACTAATTGAGATCCTTAGCTATGCCATGGTTATAACTGTAAGATGACTTCGCACTGGTGTTTCTTATAATAGAATAACGTACTTGTAGTGCTCGTGACATGGCTATGAAGTACATGATCTAACCATATTTTGTTGACAATTTCCATGATTCTTTCTTACAACCACATGTGCATTTGTTGCTCTTAAATTTTGTTATTAGAAAAACCACATATATACATCTAGAGCATCTGGGACTAATGCAACTGTTATTCAAGGTGCTTTAAGGGCAGAGAAACCAGAGTTGCTCACAGTGATTTTGCCCCAAAGCTTAAAGAAACAGCCTCCTGAGAGTCAGGAGTTATTATCAAAAGTTAAGTTTTAAGTGTTAGTGTTTGCTCAGTTCGCACGTCAACTTCCTCTCAATATGAATTAAGATCGTGCAACTGTTCTACTCATGATTAGTTCTCAGCCTCTTCATATTTTTATCTTCTAAACATTGGTTCCTTTATTTCTCTGTTTCTTTGTCTGTGAGTGCATATCTGTCTCTTAACATTTAATCCATAGTAGTGAAATGTTATAATTCATGAGATGGATGAAGGTTTGCTTTGAGAAGCTATGTTTGCAATGACAGCTTTTCTTAAGAATGAGTTTGATATGTAAAGATAATAATTAGTTAAAAGTTAGTTAGAGCTAGTTAGTAGAGTTAACTGTTAGAATTAGTTAGAAGGGTTGTTAGTTTAGTTAGAAGGGCTGTGAATAAGCCTATAAATAGATGTACATACCTATTGTATCTTTGGTCTGGGATTGATATTGAAATAGCCCTGAAATGTTTCTCTCTTGATTCTCTCTTGAATCCTCTGTTTCTACTTTCTCTTTATCCCTCTATCTTTTTCTCTCTATACAGAATATTAATTCTATAACAGAGTTTGAGGAGCTTTTAATTGAAGAATGAGATCCTAAACCAAAATTTTCCCATCGGATGCCTTTGGTAGTAGGATTGATTTGGAAGATGAAAAGTTGTACAGCTAATTTGGTTAAAGACCAGAATTGGTTGCTAAAGAATCTAGGGGCATCTATCTGATTCCTTTTATAGGAGAAATTTATTCTAAGAGTTTTAGTTTTCTCATATTACATGAGAAAACTAAACTTCATACACACACATAAAATGATGGGACCCACATATACATATATGAATTAATATATGTATATGTGGGTCTCACCATTTCAAGTGTGTGTGATATGAGATAATTTTTTTCCTACAACATAAGAAACATTAATCCCTTATTCTAATCATAAACAGTTTCTTCGGATCCTGAGGATAAAAAATTATTCACCCGCACAGATCTCCTCAACGCTTTACTCACTTGAGGGAAAGTTTCATGTGATTGAGAAGATCTCTTCCTGATCAAAATATTATTAATGGTTGGAATGGGCCTAGCTGTCACTTATGGGCCTTTCTCACTTTAAACCTAATTTCCCTAATCTGTTATGTGATCAAATCTGATCAGTTCTGTTATGTCATCAAATCTGTTTAAATTTCAAATTATTGTTTCCTTGATTTTAGGAGAGATTCTATTGATTAGATTATGTTAACTACCTACGGATTTCTCCTATATATGTACACACATATCAGAGTAATAATACATATGAAAAGTTGTCACTCTAAATTTTAGTAACAATCAATTATCTGGCTTTTGTTAACTTTTATCCGCACACAATCACATTCAGTTTCCACATAAAGGTAAACGATTATTCATTCTATTTTCATTATTTTTCTTTACTTTGATTCATATGCAGAGATTAGAAATTATTGTTACTTTTCCTATTTTTCCATTTCTCTCTTCGTTTTTCGTCTTCAATCGATTTAACTTCATGATTGAAGGAGCTTTTATTTTTTTCCTGTATATTTTATCTTCCAGACAAGATACCCTTTTCCTCTTGCTTAAATGCTTAACCAGACCACCGTTAGTTCACAATCTCTCCTTGCTTAATCGACGAAGAGGCCAAGAGAATCATCATGTCTATGTCAGATTCCAAATCCTCGTCTTGTGGCCACGACTACAAAAATTTCAGACAAGTCACTCATGAATGTAAGCCTCTTCCACATTACTATTTTTCTTTGTCAAATGCTAATTGTCATGATAATTTTCATGTTTCATACGATTGTCTCTGATAAATTTAGAAGAACCACGATTTTGAATATCTAAAATGTGGCTTAGAATCGTTATTTGTTTCTTCTTTCTCTAACAGCAATTACGTACAAGAAAAAAAAAATGAATTAGGAAACTTTTGAACTAAATTCATTCATTGATGAAAATTTTGAGAGCTATCATGCCAAATAATCTGACCCATAGGATGCATGCATTCAGGGTGTCATCCAACTAACCTTAGAAGTGAAGAAGATGGAAAACGGAGTCCTTAGAGAACACGACTCTCCAACCTGGGTTTCAGTAAACTTGGTCAAAAAATGTCTCATATAATGCCCCTATTTCCTAAGTCCATTATGAGGTCCAATTATGATCCTAGATCTCTTTATTAAACTAATTCTTGTGTATTTATCAGAGTGAAGGTGTTTAACAGATCAGAGTAAAACACAACAGAGAGCGTACTTAATGGTTTGGACGATTGAGTAACTGATTTCAAATGCGCAGACATATGCTGGTTAATTAAAATTCCCGAAGGAATAAAAGCGTGATACAACTTACAATCATTGCAGTGATCTTGACGTGTTAGGCGCGCAGACATATGCTGGTTAATTAAAATTCCCGAAGGAATAAAAGCGTGATACAACTTACAATCATTGCAGTGATCTCGGTTGACGTGTTAGGCTACAGTAATCCGAAAGGTTTAACAGTACATATTTAATACAGTCCAAAATAAAACTTCTTCCGAGTCCTTACGTGTGCCGCTTACCCTATTCTCCAGCTCTCGATCCTCCTGAACCTGAAGTTAGGGTAAATTTTGAGATTCAATGTCCATTGAATCTCAGGTAACAGTTAACATTATGTTCAAATATAACAGTATATATATGATAGATATTCATTATATTCCAACATTAACCATACATAACATACGGTCCATGTAAGGTTCACAACACAACAATACATAGCACCAGCAAATGTAATGTAAAACAATCCATAACACACAGCAAATGTAATGTCTCACAATACATAGCATACAGCTCATGTAATGTTCAACCATCGTTTGCACATAAACCAGTGTCACGCCCCCGGCGTGTCCTCAGCGCTATGAAAACATCCATACGGCATTACCAAGACTGTAACCCGTTTCCAAATCAAAGCTGAATGTATTTCATATGGTGACCTAAGACCCAGTCTTAGTCACAGTCCATGACCCAAGACCTAGTCTTGTCCATGACTATATGAATCAGTCCATGACCCAAGACCCAGTTTTGTCCATGACTATATAAATCATCACATCACATATAAAGCATACAAGCAACATAAGAGTTAGAGTTACAGTACGCGTCTGTACCTTAGTCCTTGGCGCTAGTAGTACGTCCACCTTTCGGTACTGGTTTCAAACCTGCTCGGATATCCTATAATATCATCACCGTGTTATTTCTCTTACCATTAACATTCTAAGAGGTGGCATTGCCACTAATGACCCTTATACCCTTGGTAACTTCTATTCCATTTATACCCCTTTTTAATTATTACTATCACTTTCTATTGATAATTCTCTTTATTATTTCTTATTAATTCCTCTTTAATTAGTAGCACAAAAATCATTTTAATGTGCCATCAACTCTCACACGTTCCTAGAGTCATCCACTTCCATAGAAAAATGCTTTAAAAGATCAGGACAGGTCAAATAAATTTTCAGATTTCACATTTTCATTAACTATCCCGTTAATCTTCCAGAATTTATAGCTTAACTTTAAAAATTTATATCTGGAGTTCTAGGTATCCAATTCAAGTGTTTCAAAAACCTATGAACTCCTCCTTAAGCCTAGTTTTTGGTAAAATTGATTCCAACATTTTATCCCATGTCATTATTTCCCAAATTTCGAAAATGTCCAGACTGTTCAGTTTTTGCTTCCAAAACTTAGGGTCATCTTGTAAAAATCATATCTCCTTACTCAGAGCTTAGAAAATTCCAAAATACCCACCAAAAGAAAGCTATGCATCTCTAATTTATTTCTGGAAAATTTCATAATTTTATCTTATCCCAAAAATTCCCAGTTCACAAAACCATCAGGTATGTCCAGAAAACGTTACAGGATTTTGACCCGTTTTCCAAAAATCATAACTCAAACTATAGACCTCGGTTTGAGGTGAACCAAAGCTCATTTTAAACTTTAGCATGTTTACTATATGCTCATAAAATTTTAGGGTCAAAGAAGGTCTTTTGCTATTTTTTTGACCTTTTTAAAAATCGGTGCCCAGATAAAAATTCAGTACGTGAACAGTGACGTTATTACTACAGTAACCATGCACTGTTCCTTTTCGAAAATACTGTAGCAACCGTTGAAAACCTCTGTTTCTGACCAGAAAAACAGAGAAACAGACGTACCATGCAGAACGAACCTACGTTGGGAAAATTCTTAGAAAGATTACCTAGTTTGCTTTTCTCTTTTCTCTTCTTAGACTCTCACGGTATAAAGCATTATCATTGCAGAAAAATAATTCTCTTTCCTTTCCTTTACATGATAGCGAAGTGAAAACACCACACATATATTTGACTTATTTTCAATAGTTTTTCTCTTCCTCATTCACGACATACACACAGATATATATACCTAAGTGCAGCAACTCCTATATGTATATATATATATAGCTGAAGAATATACACTCACTCCACCAAAACCCAAGGACCCGATGACACTAAATAACCCTTGACAGCAAAATATTGCTAGGTCCATGTCTTTATTCATTTTCAGTTCAGTTTCAGCCAGCTTATGTTTAATTCCATAAGTCTTAGTTTCTTATAAACTTTACGATAAGCAACGATGGAAAACTTAAGGAAAAGAAGACCCATTGCTTACCTTTAAGGATTTAGCTGAAACGATGAGGATAAATCACTACTCAACTCCCCTGGTTCAGCGACAATGATCAGAGGAGCAAAACTCTCGCCTCTTCTTCTTCTCCTTATTCTATCTTACTCTTCTATCTCACAGTCACAGCTCCCCTTTCAGACTCTTGCTCCTTTTCTGTGTCCTTCATTTAGATTTCTTTCTCACTCCCCGACTCACTCTCTGTGATGCTCCGAACTCCCTCTCGGTTTTAGCCCACGCTCTTGCCTTCTCTCACGCTTCTCACTTCTCCAGGTGGCTGCCCGAAGGAATGGACCAGAAATGGAAGAGTTAATGGCGCACGAGGGAACAACAGAGCATGGCTTTGACGTGCATATCAATGGAATATGGTGTTGGTCCGTTTCGAAGAGATAAATGTGCGCACGAGCTGCTGGAACTTCGAGATAACAGAGGCAGTGGATCATGGGCGTCGAGTTGCATTTTTGGAGCAAGATCATGGAATTCAAAACACAAGAGAAGTGTCGGAACTGCTGTCTCCTCTTTTCTGTGTCTCGTGCCTCTCTTCTCTGTGTTTCTACGTGTCTGGCCGAAGAGACTGATGAGGAGAATAACAATTGCAACACTATGGGCCAGGACACGATAAGGTTGGAGATGGGCCGATTACAATGGACTGGCTAAAATGATGAAACGAGATGAGATGGGTTGTGCTACTACATTCATCTTTTCGGCCTTGCACTGGATGGAGATACCTTGCTATTAGTGTGATTCTTTATGGCAACCAAACTCCCTCCACGTGGCCCATATTATTTTATACACCTCCTTTTATTTGCTATTAAACCATTCAATTTTGATTATTGCATAATCATGGAGTTTATTCCTTCTTATTTTATAATACTAATTTATTTACAATTGGACTTAATTGCAACTTATTGAAAATAAATCCTCTAATGTTTAGACTATTTTCCTTAAATTTATTCTCTTCTTAAAATAAATTAAGGAGAATTAGGCCTTAACTTTAAAATAATTATTCTCATAATTATTTTGGCCTAAATTTCATAATTCAATTTTATATAATTTTCCAATATTCTGATCCCAGAAATTTGGGATGTTACATCTCACCCATAAGGCTTTACTGTTAAGGTCATAAAAGCCAGAAAACTTTGGTGGCAGAAGTTTTGAATGTCCAATGCAAGGCTTTCTCTATGGTGAAACTTGCTGGCTTTTGTTGCTGTTTGTCATAATCTTGCTCTGTCTCACTGTCCTCCCTTGTACCCTTCCTTTCCTTCTCCCCATATGAAACACTGCCCAAAAAACTTGGCCATCTTTCCATTTCTTTTTTTTCCCTCCAAATCGTGCCATTGAAAGTAACATCAGAGAATCACGCTAGAAATTGCTTAAACATGGTATCTATTGTATCAATGAATTGAAAACCCTTCCTCTTCCATGAATCCCTGGGTCTTGCCAAAGGTTAATTTGTTTGTACCCATTTCCTATTATTTCTGTCCTCTCCCCTTATTCCCATTCCTTCTGTTTTCATTTTAGAATGGTAGATCAATTAAATCCTTTTTGTATTTCTGCAGGCTACTTTGGTTTCTGGCAAATAGGTTATGGACTACTATCTATAGAGGAAACTGTTGGCACAAGAATAATATCACAATCATACACTTGTAATAATTTCTTCTAAAGTGCCTCTCACATTTCTTATTGTAAATGTCACATGATGGTGATTTCATAAGAACGGTCATATTTATGACTAAATAAATAATGATTATTAACTACAACTGTTATTTTTATGTTTTCGCAAATTCTACCTTTCAATATATAACGATATACATATTTAACAATTATACTTTATCGTTATATATACTTACACGACCACAAGCTCGATATGCATGACGTTTATCAATTGTAGTTTTTATTTTTTATTTTTTAAGCATTATATATGCCTAAATCTATAGTAGTGTTTATTATGCTTTACAAGTAATTTGTAAATATAAAAATATACATGAGGGTATTTGTGTAATTTCATTTTGACTTCAAAAAAGATAAATCAAGCCATTGCACTACTATGATGTTATAAATATTAAGTGCACCTTTCTGTGTTTTATTATTTTCCAAGTTCTTTAAATATCTCCAACCTGGAAAACAATCAATCAAACTTCTTGTGCTTTGTACATAAATGTATGAAGTCCGTTAATTTATGGGAAGGAATTAACCCTTGCAGAATGTTTTTGTGTTGTTGGGCTTCAAAGGTGTTTCTCACTTTCATAGTTTAAATTATCTTAGAACGACTTTTGCCCACAAAGCTTAAGAATATGCAATGAGATGAAGAAGTAACACGAAAATACAATTCATTTTGCAGCCAAATATATGCTCACATATGGCAGTGGAAAAACATATGTTTTCAATTTTATTTATTAAAAATCTGATGATATATTATAAATAAGGCAAATGTGCAAAAATACCCATATCCTTTTTCCCAAAAGAGCATCTAGCATCATAAATAATTTTTTATTCAAAAGTACTCATGAACATTTCCCAATATAGAAAAATGTTATCTCCGTTACATATATCAAACGCTGTTACTTTTTTGTGTGTGGGTCTCACCTATAATATCCAAGTGTCCATTATATGTTAACTCACTTCACCCATGACTAATACATAGGTTTTGGTAGAGAGGGATTCCTCTTTTACGTATGAGAAATCCTTGATTGTGGTGAAATGACCAATAAGATCACAGCAAGGGATTGGCATTATTGATGTTGTTATGAAGTATTCGACCATTTTAAGTGCTAAAAGCATCTTTTATTGCAATGGTGCAAGAGTATAAATTCACTAGGTAAAAATAATGAGTTTGGGATTGAGTTTAATATCATACGGCTAAATGTAATTAGGTGAAGTAACGTCTAATACTCTAACTTTATCTATGGGACATTATGCACACTAATGTTATTTCTCTAACCAAAAAATTAGATAAGAATGCTGGATGTAATTAAAAATAACATTAGGAGATACTGGATGCACTAAGAAAATGATATCATAATGGTAGATGCACCATAAATAAAATTAGAGTATTGGATGCTACCAAAAGGAAACAAAGTATTCATAAGGGGAATATGATTCCTAAAACTCACGTCTAAATTTCTAGTTTGAACTTCAGAACCTATATGCATTGGCAAATGTTGTTGTTCAGTAATGATACATGAAAACTTGAACGTAAATTACATTATATTACATAAACTATATTATCTGAATTAGCAAAGCCTAAACCAGCTCTCCCCTAAGAAGGCATTGAATGGGATGCCAGAGTTCCTTCTCATCCCTGCTTTTACATTAGGAATTCTTGATTACTTAACTTGAGAGACCTTTTTTTCCAATAATAACAAAGGAGAACAACATTTTTTTTTTTATAAAACAAAACTTACGACACGTTGGTTAAAAAAAAAAAAAAAACAAAAGGACAAGACAATCCCCAAACGGTTTTGAAAAACACGGAATTATTAAACTATTTATGACAAGGAAGTTCACAATGGCAAGAGGACCAAAGTGGCCGTTTTGTGTGCTACAAAAAAACGAATCTAACTTTAATATATATATTTTTTTAACGCTAAATTAAATATTATTGCTATTAGATAATTTGGAAAAGACTACAATGTAAGATAGTATAAATATAATTACTCTCTTAATATACTTGTATCAACATCCACGTTTTTCCCAAGGAACATCAGAATTTCATGTATTGACAATCTATGAACTATATAGAACATTTCCCCGCACATGGGCAATTTTGATCAAACAAATTTATTTGACGGTTAAATTTAACTTTTTTATTTCTATTTGAGCAATTGCATATTTATTTGAAGTTTTAGGTGGCATCGCCCATGGGCTACACGTATGCATTTGCTACATCTGCTTGAGTCTAAACGTGGATGTCCCCAGTGCACTTTAATAATGGATTGTTCAGTTCAACTTGCTTCTTGAGATAGGATATACGAATATGCAGTTATTCTTTGCATTTTTTTCATTCACGGACAATGAATAGTGATCGTGTTAATTCTCCTGTTGGTTAAAGTGATAGTTACATTTGTTTGTTCTAATGGTTTTACTTTCTTTTGTGTGTTGTTGGTAATTCTTTTATGAATGGTAGTTAATTGTGTTGTAAATGTAGATACATTTAACAACAAATTAATTCTGGAAAAGTGTAGAGGAGGATCAAGTATCAGAAGAACAAGTAGAATGAGTGGGAGTCGTTTCTTCCCTTACATGTTAATTTGCTTATTTAAGTTGTTATTTTGTGTTTTTCTCGGTGAAATTTTGAAAATATGGTAAATAAAAGTTGTTAATTCCTTTATTTGATATTGTTAATTATCTCTTTTTAGTTAGGCATACATTTACTAGTGGTCAAATTTTAGGAATCTATAAATTATGAGTTGCTAATTACCTTATGTATGTGTTGTTAATTTGTTAATTTTGTTAGAGCCTTGTCCGACGTTTTCCTTAAATTTTAAGGGCTAAATGGTCATTTTCCTTGTCAATTTAGTCTCATTTTGGGCCAAAGAGACTGAATTGAATTCTAAAAATCTCTTGAGCCTAAAAATTTATCAATTCCACATTGTGAGCTTAGATGAGATCTTCCCAAATTTATCCGCAAATTTTTTCAAGGAATGTGATGAATATTGTGATAGTGGATATTCTTAGTTTCTTATGATTTCATAATGCGTATAATATCTCATGGTTTCATGTAGTTTTATGTTATAGATTAATTCTTATATTTATGATATTGTAATTCCATCATAGGTTAGTTTTTATGTTTATGACATTGTAATTCCATCATAGGTTAGTTTTTATGTTTATGACATTGTAATTCTTGGGAGGATTAAAAGCTTATATATAGAGGCTTAACATAAAAGATTGAAAGTACATGAAAATGCTATATGAATGAGAATTGAATTTTCATGTCTACAATTTTCTCTTGTCTTTTTTCATCTCTTCATTTCAATCTCTTATATTTTTTTGATTTCATAATATGTTATTCTCACAATTCTGCTTTGAAAGTGTTGAAGACTTCTAAGAGGGTGTTTGGAAGTTGATTCTAGATAATTGATTGAGGAATTTACGAGGTAGAAATAGATTTTGGAGAATAGATTTTAAAAAATAGATTTTGGGATTTACGAGACAAAAATGATTTTTGGAAAATAGTTTTTAGAGAATAGATTTTAGAAAAAAATGATACTGTTTGGATAATTTCAAAACCTAACTTTTGACAAAAGTTTGCCAAACACCCCAAAATTATTCAAAATTTATTATGCATCAAAATCTAGGTTTCAGTAAAAGTTTGCCAAACACTTCTATTTTTTCCAAAAGCTATTCTACATCAAAACCTAAATTTTTTCATAAACTTACCAAACACCTCTATTTTTTCCAAAAGCTATTCTACATCAAAATCTAGGTTTTGAACCCCAAAACCTAAGTTTTGTCAAAAGTTACTTCTTTTCTATTTCCAAAACCTAAGTTTTGTCAAAAACTATTTTTTTTAGCTTTTTCTCTCTCTCCTTTGCCATCATCAGTATTTTTTCAATATCAGTCAGTATCCTTAAGATATTTTGTAATCCCTATCAGTACTTTAAAATATTTTTGTAAGAATAATTACCCTGAAATATTTTTGCCATATCGTAATTTTTTTTTTCAAGATCAAAAAATATTTTTTCAGTATCTTTAAGTATTTTTTTTGTACTCATTGTTATCATAAATTTTTTTTCAAGATTGTCAGTACCCTAAAATATTTTTTCAAAATTCTAAAATAAATTTTTAAGATCATAAGAAGTATTTTTTTCAGTATTAATTAGTATTAAGTATCTTTTTATTACCCCTCAGTACCCTGAAATATTTTTTCAAGATCAGTCATTACCCTGAAATATCTTTTTAATACTGTAGAATAAATTTTTAAGATCATAAAATATTTTAAGGTACTGACTTGTACTGAAAAAATACTACATGATCTTGAAAATTTATTTTACGATATTGAAAAAATATTTTAGGGTAATGACAATCTTGAAAAAATATTTAGGGTATTGAAAGATACTAAAAAACATCTTAAGGATACTGACTAGTACTGAAAAAATACTGATGATGATAGAGGAGAGAGAAAAAGCTTACAAAAATAGCTTTTGACAAAACCTAGGTTTTGATGCAGAATAGCTTTTAAAAAAAAGAGGGGTGTTTGGCAGATTTAGTACAAAACCTAGATTTTGTCTCCAAAACCTAGGTTTTGATGTTTGCCAAACAGCCCCTAAGTAGAGGTTTGATGTAAAGAGTTGAATGTACATAGAAAGGTTTAAGATGAATGAGAATTGTCCCTATTTAGTTAACATTAAGTAAGTCATTCATTTTTAAGGGGTTAAGAGACCTTGTTAGACCCAATATTACCTCCAGCGTAAAAACCGATGAAATTGCATTGATTTTATTATTATTATTTTTTTAAAAAAATAGGTTACACATCGCTCCATAATTTGGTATGGGCATTCATAACTCTAAGGGAAAATGACACCGAAACCCCCAAAAAAAAATCATAAAATCATTTTCTCCAACTCTAATACTATTTTTCTTGGTTAGGACCTAGGTGTCATTTTCCCTAACTCTAATAAATTTCCATGGCAAAATATTTGTCAATAAAAGTGCTACGATCTAAAACTTCAATTTCAATTCAAATCCTCATTACAAGTATTGGTGAAGGTGTAAAAATAGCAATAGTGTTTTGTACTTTGAACACCCAACATAATTATCTTTTGTTGGGTGTAAACATAGCAATAAACAATTTTTAAGGTAGCTAATATGACAATTCCTTTAAATTTAGACTATGTTGACTGTTATGTGCCAGGGTGGAGGGAAAAGTTTGACAGATATGGTGACGTGGGAAAGTTTGAAAGCTGATGTGTCAAACTTTGGTAGGTGGTATGCTAGAAATAATTAAATTGAAGAAATATAATTCTTGAGATACATCCTGGGTATCTGAAGCTCACACACACACTCTCACCGAGCTCTCGCAAAAGTTACCATGAAGCAGGGGCGGAACTTCTTGAGGACAATAGCCCCTCAAAAATTTGTTTAGAAATTCTTCTTAAAATTGGAATATAATGTAAAAAAGTATTTTATCTTATACATTTTACCCCCAAATATTTTTAGTTAATAAGTACTCCCTCCGGTCCTAATTATAGAACAACATTTGAGAGTTAGTTTTGGTCCTAATTATAGGATAAAATTTAAATTTTTGTCAAATTTTTCATAAAACACCCCTATTTATATAAACACACACATATGCATAAACACACATATATATTTATATATGTAAGCACATATAGACATACATATGCATTATATATATGTGTGTGTTGTGTACATACTCACATGCTTATATGTACACACATATATATTTGTGTGTATGTGTGTATTTATGTGTATATATATATGTGTGGATGTGCATACATGTGTGTGTGAGGGTAGATGTGGGGGTTTGTATTTGTGTGTTAATATATGTTAATATTATTGAAAATTTATATAATGACATTTTAGAAAAATAAGTAAAATGAACCAAATTAACTCCCCTCCTTAATTTTCCCAAAATCGGTTAAATATGTCTTATAATTAGGACCAGAGGGAATATATATTTAACCCCTTAATATTTATCCAAGCTACACCACTGCCACTAATTAGTGCAACAATGGCGAGAGAGGGAGGCATTGGAAGTAGAAACTGATGCATCACTGATTTCGTTGACCAAGGGAGCGTGGAGAGTTCTAATCCATCAAGCGAGGTCTGTACTCAAATGAGTGACATATTAACATTTCTCTTTTTCGATTACTGAAGAAATGTAAGCATCTCTGTTTCGGAATGACATTTTTGCTATTGTTTTCTCAAGTTCAAATCACACTTCATGTCGTCTTGTTTTTCAGTGCCACAATGCTGGTTACACATTGAACGTGAAGAGTTTGAAATAAAATCCTCCTAAAAGAAGTTAATGGGAAATGGATTTGACAGTTTGAAAGCATTTTCCTTTCCTTTTTTCTTTTCCTTTCTTTCTTTTTTTTTTGAGTCAGATCCAGATCATGTGTCTACGGTTTGTATGTTAACCAGTTCGCCTCCGGACTTGATAAAATTAGAGTTCTTAGGGTTTATAATCACGTGTTGCTTTTATGTCTTGGATTTGAGTCATATTATTAAAATCGTCTTTAAAAAAGGACCTTGGTGTCTTCTTGTATTTACAAAACTTCTGCGCATGCCCATTACTGTGTCATTCCTTTTGAACCAGCAATGAACACGATAGATTATTTAACCCTTCTTTTGCTTATTTTATCGCCTCCCTTACACCTTCCGTGCCGACAATCGCTTATTTTATGTGCCACGTCACTGACACATCAACTTTCAAACTTGGCCACGGATCTAGTCAAACTTTAACCTCCACCCTGGCATAAAATGTTTAACGCAGTCAACTTTAATGAAATTGTCATTTTACTACCTTTAAAAATTGTTTATTTTTACGTTTGCACCCAGTAAAAGGTATCACTTCATCATCTAATTATAAGACTTGATTGACATTTTTTTTGAGAGATTAAAAAAACTAAATAAGTTACTTAATCATATCATATATTACGTATAATTACATTATATATTAATTTATGATTTAAACTAATTAATTTAGAGAAAAAAATAAAAATGCAAATACTCTAAAGTAATTTAATTAACTTTTTTAATTTCTCCAAAAAAGACTACTTGGTCTTATAATTAGGATCGGGGGAAGTAATTATGTTGGATGCTCAAAGTGCAAGACATTATTGTTTTTTTTTTTTTCACTTTCTAATTAAGAAGTTAACAATTCTATCTTTCAAAATTTAATTCAATTTTTTGTATTCACACTATTTAAATTCAGTCAAAGACTAGAGCAAAATCAGAGATAATTCAAATGCGTAATCCAACTGCATATCAAATACACACTACTACAAAATCTCACATATACGACAATTATTATTGACCATAAATCACGGTTTCCAAAGTATCTATTATAATAATTCTATTATAACACTTATTATGTATTGATAATTTGTCATAAAAGAGAAAAGCTGAAGGTAGTTGTTGTTGTTGTTGTTTTAAAAAAAAATTATTACATGGTATTTTGTTCTTTTTGTTTAAAAATCAAGTCTCATTTCCATGACATACCAAATGTACTTTTAAATCTCATATCCATATCTGTCTCCATTTATATTTTCATCAAAAGCAGTTCTAGCATAACAACAAATACATATCACTACAAAATCTCACATATATGATAGTTATTATCAACCACAAATCACGGTTTTTAAAGTATCTATTATTATAATAATTTTAATATAACATCCATTATGTATTGATAATTTGTCATAAAAGAGAAAAGCTGAAGGTTTTTTTAAAAAAAAAAAAATTATTATAGGGCATTTTGGTCTTTTTGTTTAAAAATCAAGTCTCATTTTCATGACATACCAAACATACTGTTAAACCTCATATCTATATTTATATCCATATCTTTCTCCATTTCTATTTTCATCAAAATCAGTTCTAGCGTACCAATCACCCCTAGGGTTTTATTAGTTTTTTTGGGGGCCTCTCTTTTTCTACTTATAAAAACCAAAAAAATTTTGAAAAAAAATAAATGAATGAATGAAAAATACCTTGTAATGTTTAAACCTGAAAATATGCCTTACAATCACAACATATTTTACGTATAATTTTGGAAATTTAGCTTTGGGAGCTCGATTTCAAATTTAGAAATGCAGTTGTATAAGTTTTTTTTAATATACTACTTATGTCCAACTCATTTTTTACATTTATGACTGAGTTTTTAATATTAAAAAAATTATTCAAAAAATGAAATTGAATTAAAAATCTTAAAAAAAATGATATATACACAATCAAATATTATCTTTCTGATCATCCGAGCTAACTTAATAAAATATTGATGTACTTCATGAAAGAACTCATTTAAGTTAATTAAATTTTTTTAATCAAATATAAATATTTTAAATTTAATTATATTATTTTAATTAGAACCGATATAACTACAAATTGATCCCAGGCTGACGTAGTAACCTTTAAACTACTTCCTCTACTGTACCCGTCCAGCAAGAATGAAACTACCAACATAAGAAATGTTTAGTTTTTCTTCCCAAGTCCCAAAATTGTATTCATAGGCTAAGTAGAGAGGGAAACTACCATTAAGAAAAAAGAAGGAAAGAAAAAGAATAATAAGAAAGAAACTACCAGTATAAAAAATATTTAATTTCTCTCCCAAGTTCAAAATTGCATTCCCTGGACTAAATCAAGAGGGAAATTACAATTAAAAAGAAGAAGAGAAAAAGAAAGAAACATTAAAGCACATTATTTGCGACTAAATACTGGAAGAAGGCAATAATACACATACTCCAGGCGTGACATCACTTTTAGCTTGTATGCAGTTGGCAGGTTCGGACTTGCCAACTCAATTATATCCTGCCGCAAACTGTCCATAACAAGACTTGTTAATTATGTCACAATACTTCAGCTTATATTAATACATAATATATTTACAAATTCATGAAAATGATTAAGATGATGATATGTTTTATTGATATGCAATAATGAGTCCTCAATAAAATATATATTTACCTAATTTGAGTAAATTAGGGAAGTTGGTTAAGTTAGTTTATATAGTATATAATTTCTAAAATACTCTAATCATTTTCCTTAATTCACTCATTCCGTGTCCTCCTTGATTATTGTTGAGGGAGTATCATAGGGATAAATTAGGAAAAGATTGACAAATATGAAAAACATGCCTTCTATTTAAGATCAAGATTAATTCTCCAAATAAATCACGTATTAAAGACCGAGGGAGTAATACTTTGCAGATAGTTACTCCTCCAAAAGCATCCAAACGAGAAATTTAAAAGGATGACGACGTCGACAATGATGACAACACTATCATCTAGGTTACTAGGAAAAACCAGTTCCTCTTTTTTAACTAGGTTACTAGTAACATGTTACAAAGAAAAATTCTCTTTTCTCTCTCCTTGTCCATTATTTTTCATGCAAGCATGCAATGATTCCGAAAGATACCATATTACTACCTCTTATCCTTAATATAAGAGCTAGCTAAGGATTGCATTTGGTTTTAAAAATTTAAGACTTCAATCTAATTTGTCTCCCAAAGTATCCTTATTGAATGCATACATTAAGGGGTTTTATTTAAGGGTAGTCATGGTGAAAAATGATAATTTAGGAAAGCCAACCTATATTTGTTATAAATAAATAACCCAATTACCTTAACCCATCCAAATTAGTCAATTAGCTCTTATATTAAACGCCGAAAGTAGTATAAAGAAATTAGTCATCATATAGGTCAAAGAAAAGAGGGGGAAACTTACTGATCCCATTCGCCAGAAGCTTCTGCATGGCCCTTTACAGAATTATATAGGCGATTCAAGCTATATAATACCAATCCAAACATGTATTGTGCATCTTTCTCCTGTCAGGGGGAAAAAATAATAAACAAATAAACATTTTGATTATAAAACTTTTAATCCAATGCTTTTTACGTTTTACAGGATGCTCATCATTCAGTTAACTAAAATGAACCTTTGAAATTAACTCCCCTTCCCACTCCCAAATAAGGCCATTACAAAAAAAAAAAACTAATAATGTGAATGCAAATTCCAAAAATCTGATTTTCAATAAAGTACAATGACATTGCGTGATTCATATAGCCGACCCCATCTAGTCGAATAAAACTTTCTTCTTGTAACGTGAATGCTAATTCAAGACCTTATGATCATCATTTACCATGCAATAGACATGTTCCCTGAATGTGCAAACTGAAGAATTGGGAAGTGGGGAACAACCAGAACAGATATAGACAGGGATCAAGAAAATACACAAGGAAGCAATTTCTTAAGATGATGTAAAATATTCTGACATAAAGACGATTCATCAATATAGACTACAATCACGCATTGGGAAATAAAATATAAACATCTGTAGGGTTAGCTTCTTACCATCCCTTGCTCAACAAAATTTTGGTGCTTCATAATATTTTTCTCAACCTCCACCACAAGCAGTCTCCTTTGAACCCGGGCAACTCTACCTCTTCCCTCAGCTTTTTTGTCCTGATTATTTCGAAATATACATATACAATATCAAGCCTAACACGATATATTATTCAAATACGCATTCATGATGAGCATGATAAACTTGACCACCCAAAAAAAAAAAGTTTTAAGGTAAAAAAAGATCTTGTATGGGACAAGAATCGAACTACTTGAGGAATCGCTTGTGGCTCTTTGATTTTGGACTCCATCATGTATAACAGTGAACTCTCAACCTTTTCAGGCTGGGGTGGAAAATCTCAACCTGTAAACTAATACTACCTCGAGTCCTTAATAAAAGATCTTGTTTATAGTGTAAATTATGCTACAAACTAGATTTTATATTAAGAACCACATGTAATACCAATAGTGCTTACCGAAGATTAATTCATTAATATAAAAGACTTTTTTACATCGTCAATACATCCTCAAATAACCCTTGCCATAAACTAATAAATGCCTAAAATTTTCAAAATCTAAATATCTGTATATAATATAAATATATCAAAAAACTGCTCTGTTCATAAATCATGAAAGGTGCAACTCACCTTAGACTCTAAGGCACTGGCCATTGGGCCCATTATTTTCAAAATCTCAGAATTTCTTCAGAAACATGAAGTCATTTAAACAACAATCTGTCTTGAAAAACATGAAGTTGCAGGTGGATGAGAGAAAAAGGGAATTCACCTGTTTGAGCCATGCGCGTACTACCATGATAAGTAAGAGAGAGAGAGAGAAAGCAGGTAATGCAGCAAGAACTGCAAAGTTGATTTCATTTGCCCGTAGTATTTGGTTCAGCTCAAGCATTGCCCTGATTTAAAAAAATATATATATAAAAACAAACTAAAAGGAAAGGGGTATCGACACACAAGGAACAAGGTTTTGAAACTCACGTCTCAATATCTAGTTTGAGCTTTTGAACCTGTATGTAAAGCAAATGTCGTTGTTTAGTAATAACATAATAAAACATGGACATAAAGTATATATTACATAAATGGCATTACCTGAATAAGCAAAGCCCGAGCCAGCTCTCCACCAAGAAGGCTTTGAATGGGATGCGTGAGTTCCTTCTCATACCTACATTTACATCAGGAGTGTTTGATTGCTTGACTCGAGAATTTTTTTCCCCATTTTATTTATTATTTCCTTTTAAAGTGCAAAACCTAGGACAAGAGACCCTCCCAAACAGTAAATAAATAAATAAATAAAAGAATTAAACTATTATGAAAACAAAATTCAAAATGGCAAAGAGGACCGAAGTGGTCATTTTGTATTCTGCAAATAAAGAATCTAACTTAAATATTTCTTTCCATTAGATAATTAAGAAAAGACTAGACTGCAAGATAGTATGAATATTTATATAATTACTCCCTGAATGTGCTTGTCTCTGTCATTCATCAACGTCCATGTTTCCGAATGAAAATCAGAATTTTATATTGACAATGTATATACCATATCAAACATTTCCCCACACCCAAAAAAAACAAAATTAAGGTTTATAAATTTAAATTTAAATTTTTCACAGTTAATGAATTTGAAATAACGGGGAGAAATACAATTTATCCTAGACAATACACTTTTGTCATAGTGCAAACAGCCCAACCGACAAAGCAACACTAACCTAATGTCAACATCAATTGCTGCTATAGTGACATACCCCTTGTCAGAAAGACCTAAGCAAAAGATAGTGACTCAACCATTTTTTGCCAGAACCAACAGTTTCTCGTAAAAACACGTCTTTAAAGCAAGTATTAATGTGAAATCATTCGTCAGAAACTCAGCAGAATAAGATCAATTGGGAGCTAATCACACTTTAGTACTAAATCTAGTGAAAGTATAAGATTCATTCAGTGCAAAAAGAATATTAAAAAATTTCTCCCAAACAGACAATAGATCCACACTAAAAACCTCAAATACAAATTTAAATTCACAATTAACTTCATATATCTTGCCGGCAGAATTTATTGTAAAATATGTGTTCTTAATATAGAACAAAAAACCAAACTTACCGAGCCATAACTATTTCAAGCAATTCCTGATCTGAGGCATTTTTGGGAAACTTTTCGCCTTTTATCTGCTCACCGAATGCCAATAGCATTCTGCACACAAATTTTAACAAGATAAAGTTGATGATTATGTATAATTTAAAATGTTCCTTTAAAAGACAGATGACATGATTAAGAATGCTACTAAAAAAACATCTCATCTCTTACAATCCAATGTCATCAATATGAGACGAGGCTGATAACAAATATTGAATATAAGAAAGCTGGAAAATCATTATTCTAAAAAGGGCCACCAAAGTAACCATTATATATCAAACTGACAGAATATCTTTCCCAGCAAATAGATAATGATTGATGTTCTTTTTCTCATTTGTATGCGTAGATCAGTTTCAGCTTCAAGCTACCAAAAAAGCTAGAAACAAATCATCAGAAGTGAACTCATTTCAAAGGTCTCAAAGCTTCACATCAAAATTTTCAAACATTCATTACAACATCCCAACATAACTTCACATCCTCCATGCATGCCTCATGGAACACTTGCAAGCCCAAACATCCCAGTACGACTTAAGTAAGTATGCACAAGCACAAGTAAAATTATACATAAGCATATTAATCAAGAAATTGAAGTCAGTCCAGTAGTAATTACTCATAATGCACAGTTATTAACAGTACATTGAACCATTCAACGAAAAATTGCCATGTTTTGTGAATTTTAAGAATAGAGTATTAAAATAGATTAGGAAAGATAATATCTGTTACTTGTAATTAGAATCATACATAAATATAAAAAATAGGATTTTAAATAAGATAAGGAGTTTTTTTATTAAGAATCAATTGGGATTAATTTGTTCTGTTAGGAATAAATTATCATGGTTGCTAAAATAAAATTCTAGAATCATAAAAATTAAAATATAAAATATTTTTTAAAAATGGATTTAAAACTATTGTTTTAGGATTATCATTATTTTTGTTGGGAATTTCCTATTATCTTGCATTTGAAGTGCTATCATTTGAGCTATAGGTAAAGCCTTAGTAAAAATAGATTAGGTCGCCTCTTTGCCTAATTATTGATAAAACTCTCTTGGTTTGTTAGCTATGTCTCTTCATTCTTCTTTTCTAAATCTGCCTTCTTCTCTTCTGGCTTCTCATTTATTTATCCTCCTCTCATCCCTTTTGCTATATACTTGCTAGTTGCTACTATTCCTATGTCAAAAAAATAACTCACTAACCACTTGGTAATTAATTTCTAGCTAACACGATAGTATCCTCTCTCATTCATCAAATGCGCAAAGATGGCAGATATAAAACACGCCAGTTTAATAGGAAGCACAAGAATTTTTAAGGGAGAGTCAAAAGCATAAAATAATTAACATAAGCATTGTACATTCATATTCCATTCTAGTTCACAGATGGGAAAAGTTAGGTGATATCAAGATTACAGGCAATAACCTGTGTAGGGAGTCAGCAGTTAACTTCACCTCTTGTAGCTCCATTATACCATCATGCCTCTTCCTGAATGTCTCAAAAAGTTCATCTCTGATAGACAAAAGCTGGATACTTATTGCGTCAGCATATAAACTTAACATCCAAATTATCATGCATTGATGTGAGACAAAAAATCTGTTTGAATAATTTATTGGTTTTAAATAACTTTTGCAGGGATTACTTGGATTCTATCGGGTTATTGTAGACAGTTTAAAGCCAATTTGGGTGTTGCAGGTACATTATAGATTAGAAAGATCCTAGAATGTTGATTACTTGACATCCAAGTGTAATTGTGACTGATGAAAGTAAAAATCAACAATGTTTTTTTCCGCTTAATTCCAATCATGAGTATTAATAAAATGATTTGTCCTTGATTCTAGCTTGGTCCAAAGCCTATCAACCATGAGGACAAGGTTATCTAATAGATGATTTCTAGCCCAATTTTATGCAGCCATCCTGCCTACTGGCTACTGCCTCAACTTCAAAACCTCAAAATGCCCAATGCAGCGCACTTTTCACTGACATAAGAAAGGGAAGGGGCTAAGAATGAAGGATTCAAATTGAAGAACCATATATGTACTCATTGATCATGGAAAACAGTACTACAGAATGTCTAGTCTACTAATATTAAAGTTGTCAACAGATTGCCAGCAAATTGTAGGAGGTCAATGGGAAAATGAAGTAAATAGCTCATACTAGGAGATTGAGTTTGAACTGCCACAACTTTTTTTCCTTTATATTAGCATGTCTCACAAATTAGATGATGCTCAAAGGTGACATGCACTCTCAATTCACTCTTGGTTCTAGCATGGTAAACTATTAGGAAATACTCAAGATGACAGACCGGTTGCTCAACATGTTCTTTATAAAAGTTAGTTGTTGAGTCCTTGGCTTCTCGAATCCAATTGTCAATGTCTGAACTTCCCATCAATCTACTACGTTTTAAGAGCCAGATAGAACAAATTGACAAACCAATTGCACCACATGAATAGCGGATCCAATATCGAGTAATTTTTCTTGGCTTTTTATGTTTGGTAACCTGAAACAAAAGACAACCAGTGTATTTCATATCAAAAGTACAAGGCAACTAGAGAATTGAATCTTAAAATTTGATTACATTACCAACAAATTAGTATCTGCCAATTCAAAACAAGAAAAAATAACATATATTATGAGCAAAAGAGAGTATTGCATGTCACTGCATGGTTCATAAATTTTCGCCACAAAAAGAAATTGTTTTAATGGTTATCAGATTTCTTCCATGTTAGAAGGTAATATGAGGGTATCTTACAAAGTTGCAAAAGCCATGCATGCTAGTAGACTAAGGAGTAGAACAGAAATAAATCATAAAATGAATTTTATGGCAATCATATGCATCTACAAAATGTTAAGATAATTATCTCCTTTATAAGCCAATGCAAGAACATAAGATAAAAGCTCTTACAAGAATGGATATATAACTATCCAGCTTGCGTAAATTTCGATAAACAGAATTGATAGCATCCCTAATTTCACAATCTGTCCAATGAGACCCCTCATGATTTATTACAGGCAGCTTCTCAAATAGCAGAGGAAAAGAATAGGTCCCATCAACAGAAGAACCACTCTGCAAAAAGAAATTAACAGATTCGGAAATCAGTACTGAAATTAAATGCAAGCTACAATTGTCTTTGGTTTATCTGGCATTACCAAATCATATATCAAATAATAGAAAACAAAATGAAGAAGAAAGCTACAAGAAAAGAGAAACTGTTGTTCTATTCACACTAACCTGGCGCGTTGCATGTAGATGTCCAATAGATGCTTCTAATGTTGTGAACAAATCGTTAATTGTACCCAATAATGAGGGCAGTTTCTGCTCTGGATTCTTTACTAACTCCTCTCCAGCTTTATCAACTTCAAAATAAACCTGAAAATATTTTCCCAGACATAATAAGAACAATAAGCTAAGAGCAAATTTGAAATTTCACATTTGTAATATCAATAAATTGATGGCTTCGAGCAAGATTGATTTCATATGCATAACATTAAATCTGTTTATTTTTCATTGTAGGTTTTCAACTATTCTGTTGAGTTCCCAGCATAGTCTTAGACTATTCTGTTTATAAAGTCACGTTATGTGCAAGAAACTAATTTCAACTGAGTTATGAAGTTATATTCCATAAGCCTGTACGAATGAAATTATGAAGTTATATTCCAAGATAAAGTGCATAAAATAAGGCATTGATTGGAGATAGCTCAGTGTCATCCTTTTCTTATAGGATAATAACAATAGGAACTCCTCCAAAAAAAAAAAAAACAAAAGGAAAACCAAGAAAAATCAATAAAAGAAAACTATCTAACCTTATTCACCGTTAATATCTCCTCTGCTTGTTTTTCTTAATAAAAAAACCTTTTGTTAAGAGTTGTTGCTAACAAAAAGCAAGGAGTAAAGAAAAATTGGTTGGCTTGGTGGAAAAAATTCTGTCATCCCAAAATTTGGAAATTGAGAATTTAAAATATTATATGGAATTATGTATGGAAAATTGGTCTTAATGAATTTAAAATTAATTATTTGGAATTTAAGGCATATTTTTCCCGTAAATTAAGGGCAAATAGTTGAAAGATAATTTTGGCTTAGAGAATTAAGTGGGATAATTTTGGAGTGGGTTCCACACCACACATCCTCTTCCATGTGAGACACCACATCACCTTCCCTCTCAATTTAATATAGTCACGTGCCCCTCTCATACACAACTATTCCATTCAATATTCATTTGTCAATCAGACATGCCAAAACGCAGCACAACACTTCCATTCTCTTAACCTCCATTTCAGCCCATATGCACTACACAGCCCATACTCCATTTGTGCATGTGCACCCGCTGTCTCTCATTTACCCACACACACACACTTGACAACCACACACACATCTGTAAAACACTCCAACACACATGTATACACTCCTCCCCTCACATATCTGACACATACACACACCATATGCACTTCACTCATCTACCAATACACACACACAAACCTCCGTAAAACACAACACAATTACTCTCTTCCATCCGGATACAAAACCATAGCATACTCCCTCCTCCTTCTTCAAACACTTCAACCAAGTTCTCTTCCACGGTCAGGACATCATCTTTCTCAAGTTGCAAAGTCAAGGAAAATTCAAGAAGAAAAGGGAAGGTATGTGTACAAACACTTCTTGATATATTGTGCATGTTGATTTGGTTGGAGGAAACCTACTTGCATGTGATTTTCTGAGTTTAAATGATGATCTGAGGTGTTGAGTGTGTCTATTTCGAAAATGAAGAGAAATGTATGGTGGAAAACAAGTTTTAGAGTCAAAAGATTTAAAATCACACAAGTTGTAAATCTGCCGTATTGAGTTTTTGCTGAAGGCAGTCGTAATGTGTGACGTGTTTGACTGGGTAAAAAGACTCTAAAAATTGTGAAATTTTCCAGAAGGATAGTAGAGACATATAGCTTTAATTTGGTGGGTATGTTGTAATTTTCTGAGCTTCTGAACAAGGAGTTATGATTTTTACAAAATGACCCTAGTTTCTGGAAGATAAAACTGGGCAGTAAGATTGTGTGAAGCATTTGACTCAGTAAATGAACCCAAAAAATTATGAAATTTTCCAAATTGAAAAAGAACACATAGAGCTTTAATTTGATATGTGATTTGGAATTTTTGAAGCTTTGTGTCACGAGATATTGATTTTTAAAGATAAGCAAAGTTTCTGGAAAATTTTCTGGACAGTGCCTTCATTTTTGAAAACTGAGAATAAATGACGTGTGTTAAAATTCTGAAACTTTCCAGATAGAAAGAAGACATATAGAGTTTTGATTTGATAGGTGGTTTGTATTTTTCTGAGCTCTGTATAGGGAGTTATTGATTATTTGAAGTTAGACAAAATCTTTGGAAGGTTGAACTGAACAGTAAACTTGAGACCAGTGTTTAAATATGTAAACGAGGTTCAAAATTTCTGAAATTTTCCAGAATGACAGAGGACGTACAGAGCTTTATTTTGATGTATGATGAGTAATTTTTGGAGCTCTGTACAATAAATTATTGATTTTTTAAATAAAGTAAAGTTTATGGAAACTTGTATAGGGCAGAGAAGGAAAAGTTTAAAACCAGGATTGATGTGATGTGTTCTGACTTTCAGGGACATTTTTCTGTTAAAATAGACTTGTCTAAGAACACGTGAGAGTTGGAATCACATCATCTGGGTCTATGTGCAATTAAATACGAATTTTCAAAGTTTAATGAGAATTCTGGGAATTTAAAGTTAAGTCTGAAAATGATAAGTTTGGGTACTTAAATTATATCCTAATGTAATAAGGGTTAAAAAGGGAATTAACATGATGATTAAAGACTCTTTTATCACATTTACATATATGGATTAAGTGTTAATTATTATCCCAAAATTATAGGAATTCCCAATCCCACACACACCACAAAATATTTGGACAATTCAGAGGTTGTTACATCACCAGGTAGTAGCTCTAATTCTCTATAACATGTGTGTGTTTATATGTTAATTGTCATACTTATGGGTTTGTGTATTGCACACACAGTTGATTATATTTATATATTCTGTTGTTTGGCCAATAACATGTGTCTTCTTATGTGTTAGAGGAATTCGGAACCAGGTAGGTTCTGCATATGTATTTTTCCTTTGTGCTACAGGAATTCAAAGTCAGGTAGGTTCTCATTTATATTTCCTTAAATAGAGGAATTCGGAACCGGGTAGATTCTGCGTTATCTTTCCTAGCACTATGGAATTTGGAACCAAGTAGGTTCTGCATTTACTATCCTAGCATTGTGGACTTTGGGACTTGTCCGGTCCTATGTCTTTGGACTTGTACGGTCTATTCACAATTAACATCACATGTATGATATACTATTATTTGTTGTTGTGTGTTGATCTTGAATGTTAAATTGTTTCCTGAGTTGTGGTAATTTGATTTCATATATTATGTACACTATTCATAGAGATTAATGTGTTACTATAAGATTCATTTGTGAATCTTAGACTTGCATAAAAGTACAGGTAGTGGATCAGGACGAAAGGGAAAGGCGGTGCTATAAGGCGGGAAGAGGAAGGTTGAACTCGGGAGGAATTCTAGTTTAAGTTTTGTATATATATTTTTGGTAGTTTGGGATTATGTATAAGGTATTTGAGTTCAAAGTTTTATTTAGGATGAATGTAAATGAAATATCCCAATGGGGATTAATTTTTACACATTACCGAGATATATTTTGTTTAAATTATCAGTTAGTCACTCATCCAAACCAAATCCATACACTCCATTA
Source organism: Acacia confusa (assembly GCA_037074495.1). Classification (NCBI taxonomy): domain Eukaryota; kingdom Viridiplantae; phylum Streptophyta; class Magnoliopsida; order Fabales; family Fabaceae; genus Acacia; species Acacia confusa. Next base: position 18,439,900 of record CM073511.1, read on the forward strand.
TGTAGTAACTCCGATGTATGTCGGGAGATATAATGGAGCGTTACAAATTGCACCATTTTGTCAAGCAGTTTCACAATTTTCATAATTAATTCACCACATTTTTGTCCTAGAAAAAAACATTGTTCTCAATTGGTAGAATACTCTAGAACCAAACCAATCAATACCTTCTATTATCCCACTAACAATTCACATTAAATCTAAATGAGCCCTCCAATCTCTCTGATAGGCCAACAAAGAAAATCATCGGAGAAACTTATGATTGTACACTCATTAGGATGCACAAAGTAATCCTTTTGAACACCACCAGTATGCAGCTGGCAGTAATATACAAGATTTTCAAACTGCAATAAATTCATGAGTTGACTGAATTCAACTGATTAAACCATTGACTTATAACAAATTTGTTATGAAAGAAACTAAGGGTCATGTTAGACGATGTGTGAGATTACTTTTTGCAAGCGACAAAATCATACTAGAACTCCACCTGACCAGTCAGCCAAAGTGGTTTAGCAACACATAGGGAACCAAAGATAGTTAGAAACCGTACAACAACAACAAGCCTTATTCCACTAGATAGGGTTAGCTACATAGATCGCATGATGACATTGCGCTTTATCAACAACCAGATGTTTAATTAAATAGTTAACCAAAAGGTTCCTCTCAATATCTTCATTAAGCATTTATTTAGGTTTTTCTCTACCCTTTTCATAGGATCCATACTAAAGATAATTAGAAACCATCCCAAGAAAAAAAGAAACAAAAAAGATATAATTAAAATAAAACAATAAACAAAACGGAATGAAAGAAAGAATATTTAGAGATGATAATCATCAGGCCAAGGCTTTTGCCAATTCTTATATATAATGTACTACAAACACAGGAAACAGGCCATAAATATCCATTGAAAGCTGTTTACTTATCCTCATAGAATAAAGGAATTCAAAATAATACAAGGATGCTGAAGACAAGACAGATGCGCATAAACTTAATTCCTCAAGGCATATTTTACCTAAATATACCCATTATCGTCATGATGCAATCTCAATCTTATTTAACTTCAAGAAACTTCCTCCATATATTATCATTATTGTTATTAGCTTCCATTAATTTTAAGAAATCACGTAACAAGCTTAAGAATAATCAGATGAGAGGCTGATTACATTTATATACAAGAGAGAATCAGATCTGTTAATGAGATCTAGATTTAAAATTTGAAAATAATATCCTAAAAATTATCTCCTATAATCTTTAGATTTAATTAATCCCTATAATCATGGGATTTCTAATAATATATTCTAATAATGAATGGAATTCTACAAAAGCCCTTCACTTTATATCCATGAGAGTCCATATTAGAGCTTGACTAGACAGAACGATATTAAGCAATTCATGAGGATAGATAACTCAACCCTCTGTCATGTTTTCTAAGGCAATGTTCAAGACAGTTAATGAAATCGTCACTATATTAGAATATTTTGGTCCAAAATGCTACAGTAGCATCAGTAATAGCACTTTGAAATGTCTGATATTGCCATGTTAAAAGACAACCATATAGGCCGACATCACATAGAACTGTCAATCAAAACAAGAGAAAGAAAGAACTAATATAGTTGAGAGCAAGACCATTATGATATTAACACAAACTAGCAGAAAGCTGGATGAAACAAACTGCTAACCTGAGCCAAGAAAGTTGCAAGTGAATATCTTAAGTTACTTAAGACAGTTACTCTCTCATTTATATAAACGGATGCAGATTGACTCAGATGCTGTATGGAAGAACCATGAGCTTCACGTCCACGCAACAAGTGAATTGTTTCATCAATAAAAGCCCTTGGACCTCTCTCAAGAATCATGAAATATGCTTTACTAGTATCTGATCTCTGAATATGAAAACAAGGAAGCAACAAAGTTTAAAATGACCCATTAAAGTGCATGCAATGAACATTATTGGCTTTACAGCCTGCATACAGCAAAAAACAAGAGAAAAAACTACCTCCGCTCTGGACTGCCAAAACTGCAGATTCTTTTGAATGCTATGTAAATTTGTTAAAACCTGTTCAAATATATCCTCCAAAACATCATGCACTCCATATGGCTTACTCGTATCCCTGCGATGAAAGGACACCAAACTACTAGATCAGATTATTCATTACAGAGTGACATGACAGCAAAATTGTTTGTTTTTATAAATTTTCTATCAATTCAATTCAATGTGGGCAGTGTGGAAGTGCTTGAGTGGAATGAAACAACTCCTCTGTCACCCGCAAGTAGCCTCTTAAATCACTCAGTATCATGTAATAATAAACTTTGCATATTTCATTGTTTGAAATCATTCAAAGTCCATGGCAACTAATCTACGCTAGAAGCCCAAAACCCAGAGCAATAAGAAAAAAAATTTAGGAACTGCAAATATCTTCAAATAGATACATTGAATTTGGAGTTAATTTATCACTGCATGTTAAGAAACAAACCAAATGAGCTCGAAACATGAAACTTCACAAATTCGTTCTCATTGAATATCTCGGTGACAGGACAAAGCTAAAAAAAACAGGAAGTCATATGACCATACAAGGAAGGGTCAAGCAAGCTGGAAGACAATGGCAGAGGAAGGCATTCCCGACGTTTGCGTGATCTAAAACGAGCAGAAACTTTGGAGAGTGTGACGATGAAATTAGAACTGAAGAACGCATAGAAACCGTGCAGACGATTCCAGATGTAATTGGAGTAAAGAGAGAGAAGATTTCTATCTCCAGCGGATTCGTTCTCTGAAGTTGGAGAAGCCATTGTGGCTGAGGTCGAATCTTTTTTTTTGCAGTGTTTTGTGTTACTTATTACCGGCGCAACGCCAAGAAGTTTTTCCGAACAACACAACTGTAGAGGAAAAGGGTAGACCCGGAATCCTCGGAAATGACCCGCCCAACCAGAAATAGACCGGGTATCCAGTATCCACCCAACGCTATTTCAATTTCAACCGCCACATCAAATAATTAAAGAGAACTATATTTTTAATTTACTACTCGTAGTTGTTGCAAGTTGTAACCTACTTAAGCCTTTGAAGATATTATTATGCTTTAAGAATTTATAAGAATTTTCTACTTAGAAAATTAGTGAAGGACGGATTGAAAATAAAATATCAATTTAATTTCAATTTAATGTAAAAAAAAGTCTAAAATTTCAATAAATAAATGTTAAACTACTGCAACTCAGTTTATTATTTCCCTACTGTGTTCTTTATTAAATGTTATAATTTTAGTGTAAAATTATTACATATCAATGTAAATTTCAGATATATGAATGAATTATAAACAACTGAGACATGGATAGGGATTACTAATGGGATTGAGGCTTTGAAAGTGCGTTTGGTATAACGCAAAATTAAGAGGGAAGCTGAAATTAATTTTATTTTAATTTTTAATAAGTCATAAGTTAAAAAGACTATAAGGCCTTTATAATAAATTAAAAAAAATATTATAACAAAAACCTTCTCCCGTACGTCTTCTGTCTTCCATAGTGCATTTCCTTCTTTCTTCCCCAGTCTTCTTCGTTCCTGCTTCTTTGCTTGGAATTTTGTTCCTTCTTTCAATAAAAAGCTTTGAACTTAAGAAGATTTTATTCATAGAAGAAAGAGATAGGAACGATGCTTTATATGCTTGGTTGAGTAATTCTTTTATTAAGTTTTCATATGCAGCAGCAAACGACTTCAAGCAACCCAACCTTTAATGGAAGCTGCTATTTAGATCAAGCCTTGGGCCTTTTGTAACGCAAAGTATCGACACTGGCAATGAGAGTGAGAGAGAAGGGAATGTGATTACTGAGAAGGGCTTTGTTGCTGCCATTGATATGGATTATAATAATGATAAGTAAAGTATCAGACAGTGGCAGTAAGAGTGAGAGAGAAGGGAATGTGATTATTGAGAAGAGCTTTGTTGCTGCCATTGATATGGATTACAATACTGATAAGTAAATATCTCTTTGTTTTTTTATAGGTATTTCTAGGTTTAATCAATTTGGTGGATGGGTTGGTATAGAGAGTGGAGAACAAGACAGGCAATACTAATAGAGATCGAATGAGTAATGAGATCAATCTAGCTAGGTCAAAATTGAGAGGGTACTCTTTTCCAAAAATTAGTATGAAGAAGGATATTTTTGTATCTAAAATTTGTAATCACAAGGTTGAAAAGGCAATACCAAGGGCGAAGTGGTTTTCATCCAATCTCACATATGTGTCATCATCTATCTATGGTTATTATTGGCCCTGCATACTAAACAATACAATTTGGCCTAATCCTTGATCTGGTCACAGTCCAAGTCCCAACCCCATAGTCCTGCATACCAAACAAGGCTTTAGGGTATTGGTATTTTCTATAAATAAAAAATTTATTAATTTTTTTCCTCAATAAAATTTTTAATACAAGACTTTTTTATCAATTGTTTTTTCCGAATCATATGAGACACTTTTGGGAGTGAAGAACTCTCTATCCAATAAAAACATAACAACTTATATCATTTTAATCCTAGTTCGGTGATGAGTCATATGAAAAAATTTAAGTATTGCTTTATCATTTTATTTTATTTTATTTTGCAAATTAAGATGTTTTTTCTTAAAAAAAAGATTTTTCTTACAAATTTCATCAGCCAATAGGATTAAAATGATTTGAATTGTTATGCTTTCATTGGGCAAAGTTTAGAAGACGTGGTATTCCTAAAGTATGTAAGTATTTTTCTTTTTTATTAGTTTTATCCCTCAAGTGAAAAAAATTAGAATGATTTAAATAGAAGAATATTTATACTACACACACTCTCAAGATTGAGGTTTACAATATTCTTAAATGTAAGGCATCAACCTACTCTATCTTCCAAATTTATAATTTTCTTTAAATCATTTCTATTAATTGCATATATTATAAGGGTTTTCATACCCATTATTGAGATGGTTAATCACTTGATCTAATATAAATTATTAAAAATATATTTTTTAAAAAATCAATACACATGTTTTTACAAATAACTAAATTTTCTTAATACTCTATGCAGTCCCTAATATCTCAATTCATGAAAGGAGTAGCAATATTCCTAAGTTTTGGTATCATACTTGCACATGTTCAAATCATATTTCGATCAAAACATGAATGAAGCACTAACCATCATGGCCCAATAAGCCACTTAATCCAAACCCGATCCACACTTAAAGACATGAGCATCTCATTCTTTCCCTCTTCAAGTAAGATAGTTCTTGAACCTATTTTGATATAGGTGAAATTCGAACCCTTGAAAGCTTTGGTAAGAATTACTACTTTTATATCCTTTATATGATTTTTCTTCCTATATATACAATTTGAAAAGACATTTTCTCACAAAAAAAAAAAAAAAACAATCAACCATAATGGTTTTACAAAAACTTGATTAACAAGTAATAATGAAAAGTAATTTTCTTTCAAGAACAAACATAGAGACTCATGGTTCAAAACTCACCCACAAACACACTATATAAAATCCATCACTTCGGGCACAAATAATAAAAAGGAGAAAACATAGCCTACGAGTTTTACAGCACTGAACCCCACAACAAAGGATTTACGCATAACAATTTCCAACATAAGATATAATTGTAGATCCACCAAAACATTAGAGTTTATAAAATAAGGCCTCAAACCCAAAATGGTTAAACAACACATTTCAAAACAGTTATCTAAAACAATAAAGAGTTAAGTAGCAAATCTGCTCTAGAAGCATATGTTTTAGAGCAATATTGCCCTGAAAGTTTTTTCATACTCAACTTTGCCTTGAAAGTCTAAAAGTGGAGCAATGTTGATTTTTTATGTTAAAAATTAATGTTAATCATTAAAAAATTGACGTTAACCGTTAACTTTTTAACGGAAAATGGCAACATTGCTTCACTTTTAGACTTTCAGGGGCGAAATTGAGCTTGAAAAAACTTCCAGAGCAATATTGCTCATCGATATATACTTCCAGAGTGGATTTGCTACTTAACCCAATAATAGATATAGTATTTCAAAAACATAAAGACTCTAAAATGATAATATAGAAATGAATACAATACCAATACCAAAATAGGCCTACAAGGCTCTTAGCATCTATACCTCTGACGGCTTCCCTTGGCCTTTAGCAGAAATAGAAGTACTGTCTGAAAAATATTAACAATGACGAGTCGAGACATAAAGTCCCAATGACTAAATTAATTTACAAAGTATGCCAAAAAAAAAACCAGAAAATTGCAAGTCAAAGAAGCAAATTTAGCTAACAATATAATAATATTTTCAACAATTAAACACAACATAATCCTTTCAATGATTAGAACCACCCCTACTCCTTCTTATATCTTTTGGACGTTGTACATCTTATCACTGCTAGTATCTCCAACCAAATGTCAGCTAGTCACTTTAAAAATACTGCCCCCTCCCATGCTACCATTGTTATACGGTAATAAGGAGGTGGCCACCCACAACACTCAATTAAAAGTTGGATCAGAAATGAGAGAGGTGATTGACACAATTTTTTTATATTTTTTCCATACGACTCAACATATCTCATAACAGAAGAACAAAATATCATTATAGTTTTTAACTTACATATTTACAAATGCACATACATATTTTACAATTAGCAATAATATAATAGCAAGTTATCATATGAAAATTTACAAATTCTAATTTACTTTATAGGTACGGATACAAAAATTAACAAGTGTGCGCATACACATTTTCAAGTGATTAAAGAATTTGATATAATGGATATAAACAATTTGACCTAAATTTTATTCATACAAAATATGAAGAGCTCATAAGGGAGCTTGTTTTGATTTTAAATGAAAGACAGTAATCCACTTTATTTTTTAAACTTATAATTATTTTTCAGACTATTTTTATTGCCTGCACATGCTAAAAAGCATCATCCTAGGATAGTTGATCGAATGTAAATGATTAAAGAAGATAATTTAAAAAATCCTACGCAATTTTGTTAACAAATAATTAACTTATTTTTTATAAATATTTAAATTAGTTACCTTATTCCTACGGAACAATATTCTGCAAGGCAAGGCGTTAAAAAAAAGAAAATCCAAAATAAATCAAAAGTTGATATTGGCATAGAACATAATGCCTTTTCGCCCAACGAGGACATGATTTGAATTGCCGAGGGCAAGAAGCGTATAATGGGGTAGAGTTTCTTTCATCATTCATCATAATCTCAAAATTATATCCGTTCAATCAATATAATATTACTTTAATTTTTCTCTCATCATTATTTTCTCATCATCCCTCATAATCTCAAAATCATATCCGTCCAATCGATATAATACTACTTTAATTTTTCTCCCTCCTTCTCAATGAATGACCTAGATGGGCTGATGAGATAAAAGAAGCAAAATGCTAACGAGGGGATCTCCTTCCCATATAATGCCCTTTCATTATCCACAATTCTAAGGGCATGTTTGGTTGAAGGGGAGTGATAGAAGGGAAGGAAAAATGAGTTCTTCCCTCATTTGGTTTGAAATTTTCAGAGATGAGGGGATCCAAATGTTCTGTCCTCTTCTCTCTAATGCCCCTATTTTTACTCCCCTCTAAATTAGAGGTTCTTAGTGCGGAGCCAAAATGTTGGACCATTTTAGCGATATAAATTATGTAATATTTCAATAATGCTTGTAATGAATATCATAAATAAAAAAATATATTATTGCTAAAATATTGTATTATAAATCACAATATATTGTTATAATTATGAATATATTTATTTAATATGAAAACATATATTTATGAATAAAAAATTATGAAAATTATAAGTATGTCAATACAAACTTAAATAAAAAAGTTAATATAAAGTATACTTTTAGTCCTTTAAGTTTTATATAAGGCATATTTCTGGTCCCTTAACTTTATAAAGTATATTTTTAGTCCTATAATTCTAACACCGTTAATATTGTTAACGGACAACGCTAACATGACGAACTCAAATAATGACTAATAGCATTAATTAAACAAATTTTATATATTTTCAATTTACCCATATTTTAAATTTATATTTAATAACATTTAATTACATAATCATCACTTGAGTTTACACTAGTATCACTTGAGTTTGCATTTTTCATTAGTAAAATTAACAGTGTTAAAGTTATAAAACTAAAAGCATACTTTATAAAGTTAAGGAACTAAAAGTATACCTCATGTAAACTTAAAGGACTAAAAATATACTTTAATCTAAAAAAATATTATTATGAAATAAAATTAAAAAAAATTATATTTTTACGGATAAAAAATATTATTATGAATTATATTTATAATAAAAATAAATTTTCATGAATAAAATAAATTATAATTATAAAATGTGTTAATATTATTTTAAACTAAAATATTATTACCCTTCGGAACAAACAGGCCCTAAGAAAAGTATTAAGCTAGGACGCAATTGCCTCATTCGCACCCTTGAGCCAACCAATGACGGAGTCGCTGATCCTCCGCGCGAAAACGTACGAATGCATTTGATTGGTGACACGCTGGATGTGCTTGATTACCTAAAAGAGCGGACCTGCAGAGGATCTCCTCCAACGGTGCCAGTGTAACGGACGAAATGATATAAAAGCGGAAGCAGAAGAGGACTCTCAAAAGAAGACTACCAAAAGCAAGAAATCGAATAATCGAAGAGAGTAAAGAGAAATGGCAATATTGGGTGGTGTTCGTGAGGTTGAAGGAAACCAGAACAGCCTTGAGATCGACAATCTTGCCCGCTTCGCCGTCGACGAACACAACAAAAAAGAGGTTTATACTTCTGCTTCTTCTTCCTCTTCCATTTCTCTCACTTTTGAATCAATATTCCTTTTTCATTTGTTTGTTTCCTGAGAAATCGGAGGGGAAAAGTTAAATTTGTGGTGTAAACTTTTATTTTATATGTTCATTTTGTTTCGGATTGACTACAACCTGTTTCCGCCTTTGATTTGCCGATGTTAATGGCTGTTTTGAGCGTTTTTGAACTTGAATCAGATTCCAATATTATCTTGCATTTATGGTAATGTATTATTGAATTCTGGACATCTAATATCTGAGACTGGGTAATTTCAATTGTAAATTTTCTGTCCTTTCCTAATTTAAATTTTTTTCCAATTAAATTTTCCATGTTTATGTAGAACGCGCTTCTGGAGCTTGGAAGGGTGATAAACGCAAAACAACAGGTGGTTGCTGGTACCTTGTACCACATGACGCTGGAGGCAACAGATGGTGGGAAGAAAAAGGTTTATGAAGCGAAGGTTTTAGAGAAGCCATGGTTGAAATCGAAGGAGTTGCAGGAATTTAAGCTCGTTGGTGATGCTCCTTCAGTGTCTAGTACTTAACTAGGTATTTGCATACTGTGAAATCCTTCAATACTGTCTTTACGGAGCTCACTATTTTAATTTGAACTGAATTCACTGTTGGAATTGAAAAGGGGTTTCTGTTCTGTAAAATAAATAAGCCATCATGTGGAGCAGATCTAGAATGAATTGCTTGTCTTGCGATTGAATTTTATGATCTGGTAACGTGCCTCTGGAATGATAACAATTTAAGACAGTTTTTTGTTTTTCTTTTTTGTGTTGGAAAATTAAGTAATCAAGTTTAATTGAACTATTTAGTATTTTATAATTTCACTGCACGCCTAGATGCATTTGATGGCTTCATATTTACTACTTGGCCTATAAGCTGCTGTGTGAAACAGAGAAATATATAACTTGTTGCTGAGACTCTGAGTAACTGAGAAGCACGGACATGAACAGGGAGATGCATGATAGAATTTAGAGTGTTCATTTGTAATTTAGAGAGTTGTGTTGTGCTTGGGTTGTTATCCGTGGTGTCTTGTAAAGCATATATATAGGAAGAGATAATTTTGCTAACTGATTAACTTGGAGGTAGACAAGGTTTGCAAAAAATAGAAAATGATTTTAATGCTTTAGTATTCATTAAATAGGTAGGGTATGAAACCCTAAATTACATGTTTGGCACGTATGTGCTATACACATTCTCCAATAGAATGTCGTAGAATTTTTTTTTTTTGATAAAAGAGAGGCCGAAGTCATGCATTAATTAAAAGGATAAAAGGGGATCAAGTCCCATACAATCCTTAAGCAACAGCGGCCTCAATTTATGAGGACAAACAGCTAAAATAGAAGAACATGAGATGCCATCTTTAGGCATTGCATTTGGGCTTATGTCTTCAGGGCTTAGCCTGGCTTCTGAGCCCACTAGCATATTCTTAACAGAGGTAAATGGCAGGACAATGTTCTGAATTACATCACTCACAGTTCATTTTCTTAACCTGTTATTTTAATAATTTTTGAAGTGGATTATTGGTTTCATTCTTCCTCCTTTTAGAAACATTGATTGCATTTCTGGTTCAGGATAGTTTCATGAAATTATCCTATTTTGAAGAAAAACTAACACTCTATCATGCCCGAGCTTAAGACATCGAGTACAATGATCCTTTTCCTGTTAGACATCAATGGGATTAATACTTAAATGTTGCATCATACTAAAACAACAAAAGAATGAGACCTTTGATGTGATTAATAATTTGTTCAACTTAAACTAAAATAAGTGTTCTCACATTTATCTTTTTTCTTTTTTGGTAAAGTGTTCTTGCATTTTATCTTTGGATCATAGCAAGTGTATACCTTCTTATACTCTTTTATCTGTATTTTTTACTTTGTTTTCAGGTGTCTATAGCTTGAATGCAAGGGGGAAGTATCAGGATATGGAATATATTTACCATGTATGATGAAAATAAATGTAACTTATTTGATGCTCAAGTCTTCCACTTTGCATTTTGGTATGACTTGGTCACCGTTTCATGGTAACCATAATTAAGTGTGGTGTATTTATTTGCGAACAAAATATGAACCTTTGAGGCTTCATTCCGTTTCCATGTGAAGCATATGAAACATCAGAAACATTTTAAGACGATGATCAAATAATCAGGATTTGTTGGCCAAAAAAAAAAAAAAAAAAAACCAGGACTTATATCTTCTGCTGCTTTTAGCAAGTAAATATATACTTCCTCCAATCTTAAATATAAGACAAAGTGATTTTTTTATAGAGATATTAATAAAGTTAATTAAGTAACTTTAAAATATTTATATTTATCATTTTTGTTTTCAAATTATTTTGCCTAATTTATAAACTAATGTATAAACTAAGAATACAAAACATGCAATATAATTAAGTAGTTCATTTAACTTCATTAATCTCTAAAAAAAGACAACTATACCTTCTATTTAAGATTGGAAGTGGAGGTAGTGGAATATATATTTAGAGTTAATTACTTAATTTGAGTAAAAAATAGGAAATGAGTTGTAGTATGTAGTAGTAGTGATAATAAGTCTGAAACATATTTTTACTTGATGAACGTGTCACTCCAAGATTTTTGTGTGGCTAGTAGTGTCTTCAACTCCTGATCATTGCATTATTATCAGCAGAGACCCCCGCTAACCGAATCCAGATTCCCTCAGTATCATTCCCTTCCCATTCTTCAGTATCCCTCCATCCTAATCATTCATTTTTCTTATTATTAATCTTGGTTATCCATTTCATCTCTACCTCACGAGGTATAAAATGTATGGCTCAGATTCACTTTTAGGAAAATGAACAGCTGAAATGGAGGGATACTGAGGGATGAGGAGAGAAGGATACTGAGGGAATCTGCTCTCCCCGCTGACCCTTGCACCCCAACGAACAAAACGGATAAATGCTTCTGTTAAAGCGAGGTAAATACTTAGTGGTACCATTTTGCTGCTCTTCGCTATCATCTCACCTCGTATAAATGTTTTGGTTAAAGTGATGTACGTCCAACAAGACTCGATGCTCCACTGAAAAAAAAAAAAAATTGTTCAAAGATGGGTTTTTTTAATTTTTTTAATAGTATAATAATGTGGCGTGTTGTGAGCTTTTAAATTGACTTGGATGGACAAAATTCAAGACCGCTAAAAGCTGGACGCTAAGAATTCCGCTTTTGAGAGCATTCGATTATGCTTTTGAGAAAAGGCGAGGGGAGGGAATAAATTTGCTTGGTTGAAAAAAAAATGGAGTGGAGAATTCTTGCTTTTTAATCCTGATGGTTGTTTGCCATTTTTTTTTTAAATATTTCATTATTAACACAACAGTTTTCAATACTCATCGTAGTTATGAATCACCATGATGCTCATAGTTGCATCTGATAGAATCTTTCAAAGAGAAAACTCTCTTGACCCCCCTCCCCCCAAAAAAAAAAAAAGAAGAAGAAGAGAAAACTCTCCCGTCTTCTTCAATTCACAAAAAAAAGTGTTTTGCTAGAAAGTGACAGAGAGACAGTAAAGAGAGGAAACGCTGACAATATGTCTTTTCCACTCTTTACAAGATGGATACAAATGGCATTTGTTGTGGCACAAAATAATTGGATTTTCTCACCAGCGTAGCCCCCAATCTCATCTAAACCATATTTAAAATTTTATTTTTCTTAAAATAAAATAAAATGGGATTTGTTTTTCAGACCAGTTATAAACAAAAGAGAATTAAAATATACTGAGTTATTGTATTTTAATTAAACAGAGTTGGTAAGATGTAGCACTCACGGACTATGTAAGTATTTTTCCTTTCTATTGAGGGCACTTGAGTAAATCCAATCTTTTTGTGCTGCAAACATATGCTATTTGTATCAATTTTCACTTTATTATTTATTTCTCTAAATTTAGTTGAAGTGATTTATATCATGAATATACACAAATATATCAAGGTAAGGATGAGTTGTTGCATTTTGATTATATGGAGTTATAAGTATTATGCTTTTTCTTGGGGCCCACACTCTCAATGTACGCACTTTTTTTTTTTTGATATATATGTACGTCAAATTTGATAAAGTATATTTGGATCACTTTTGAGGTTCCAAAAGTACTTATTATAACACATTGGTACAGAAAAAGCTTTTTAAATTGGACAAAAAATGCATCTTATAATTAAACTTCCTGTGTAATATGTTTGGTCTAAATTTTCTTGTGTTTTTTCACTGATCTATTTTTTTTTTCCCTGATCATACACATCCACCACTCAATCCATCACCTAAAAAGTAAGGAGAGGATATTCTCATTATCCCTTCTCTACCTATCCCTCCTCATCCTCCATCCTTATCTTTAAAATTTTGATCCAAGGGTCCACAAATATTTTGGAAAAAAAACAGATGCAAAAGGGATGGGGAGGAATTTTTTTTGAAAAATATTTTTGAGCCTTTGGATCAAAATTTTAAAGGTGAAGATGGAGGATGAGGAGGGATGGGTAGAGAAGTGATGGGGAGAGAAACTGGACCCCTAAAAAACAATACTTTAAGCTATAAGCTTTGAATAATCCATTATGAATTACAAATTAAATTATTAGAAATGAATATAAATATTATTTACCATAAGTTATGTCCTCTTAATGAATATACTATAACAGTAAAACACCTAAATGAACACAATAAGATTAGTTATAAATACAATGAGCTACAAAGACAACACCTAAATGAACATACAAAGTGTATGAGTTATGTCCGTCAGAATAGAAGGCACTCTTGTTTCAAGCACCTTGGATATCAGTCTAAGGAAGGCTCGAACATCAGAAGTACCTTTACGAGCGGTTGTCTTGTATCTAACCATTGTTTGAACAAAGACAATAGTTAGGGATACTAAGAATTATCAAGGATGGGGTGAGGAGTTACGGCTAAGAGGTACAAAATGGATTAAATGTGAGAATGAATGGGAGCAATTTTTGTATTTAAGTCTTAATTCGTAAATACTTTTAAGACCGGATGTGTTAAAACACTATGGTCTTAAAAGTAAAATTTTAGACCGGTTCTAAGTAAAACTATGGTCTTAAAAGTAAGATCATTAAATTAAAAACAAAATACTTTTAAGACTAGTTGTATTATAACATCTAGTTCTAAAAGTGTCATCGTTTTAGTTCTTCATATACCGTCATATCCTTATGCTCTATGCTAAATGCTTCAGAGTCTCTTTAGCTTTCAAGTAAACTTCCCAAATATGCCTCTCCTTGTAATTTGAGGCCACTCTAACTATAGTGATCTTTTTAAGCTACTCGGTCCTAAAACTAGTTTCCTCCTCCCCCTTTGGCAACCTCCACACCTTCTTCAACACCTCCACCATAATGTCTGATTCTATTCGTTATCCTTATCCTCTGCAACCTCTAAGGCCTCTTCCACCATCTCCACCGACATCAAATAAACAAATGCTTGAGCATCTGTATGTGAGGGTCGATCACATCGACAAATGACTGAGAAAATTGGTTGAGCTTCTGCATACTATCAACTGCAAGCACAGCCAATTACTCAACTTCAGTGACGTCGAGTACAATTCTTCTAACGACCCTTCCTCTAGCGATGATATGAAGGATTGAGGGGTTTTTTCTATGGTGTTTTTTTTAAAAAAAAATTTTTGTACTAGATGCTACCCTTGTTGGGCAACATAAAACTAAGACTGGATTTTTGTAATATATCTGGTCTTTAAAGTTTAGCTCTCATTTGTTAAATACAAAGAAAACATCATACATATCAGGTCTCTTGTTAACAATATCCGCTTCTAAAAGTATAGCCATAACTTTTAAAAATAAATTAAGACTTTTAATACCATGTTTTTTAAAAACCTGATCCAAAAAATCTAAACTTTTATAGCGGTTTCAAGGAATAATCGCTATAAGTTTTCATCATAATTTAAGATGTTGTAGCATGCAACATAAATATTTGTTTGCAAAGTAGATGTCAATCTCTGATGAAAAACTCACTAACTTATTTTCATCAGAGAGATGCAGCTACCTTCCAACCAATATTTCGTCGCATGCTGTATGTCTTATGAAAATGATTTGAGGAGAGTATTATATATAGCTTTAACTTTTGTAGTTGTTTTTTTCTATAATTGCGACAAAATTTAAATTGGTAGTTGATTTATATTTTAAATCGTGACAAATGTTGTGACTCTTCAACAAGTGTTGCGACTCTTCAAATCTTGTAGCAGTTTTAGGATAAAAACTGCTACAAATGAAACCATATCCACCTTCGTGCCATTACGCGCTAAGCTGGCGCCACATTTATAGTGGCTTATTTCTAATAACCGCTACAAATGTCTTCACAAGCAAGCGTGTGTTTTGGCGTGAGTGTTGCTGCTGCAAATTAGTGGCGGTTTTATAAATAATCACTACAAAATATTATATTTGTAGTGGTTTGTCTTCATCGCTACACTATAACCACTACTAATTGACAATCTTTTGTAGTGTATACTTGTATTATAAAGACTAGTTCAAGGGTTGTCTCATCTCACAAGAACAATGAGCCGAAAAGCACTTCCACACACTTGAGCGGAGTGCTGCCCTATGGAGTGAATCTTATAATTATCTTAAGAAGCGTATGTAGTATTATATTATATTATATTGTACTGTATTAATATTTTTCTTATAATTACTGGAAAATCCTTGAAAGAGACTGTTGAACTATTTAAATTTTAAATTAGATTATTAAATTCAACAAATTCTAAATCAAACCATATCTTAAAATAAGATTTTAGTATTTAATAATTTTACATTACTACCTCTCATCTGATTTCAACTCGGTAATAAATAGTCGTATGTGTAACCTACTTGTCACTCATCCATCTCTATTATGTTAATGTTTTTTTTTTTTCAAAAAATACAGACTCATTATTACTCTCTCACCCCTGCAAAAACATTTCCAAAAACTCTCCCTCCCCACCTGCCGTGTCAATTCTTCCATCTCCCCCTCCCCTTACCCCTACCTCCACACCTCTCTCTCTCTCTCTCTCTCTCATCAATTTATAGGTTGAAAACAGAAGCCATTTTATCATAATAACAAGGGTTAAGTAGCAAATCCGTCCCGGAAATATACGTTGAGGAGCAATGTTGTCCTAGAAGTTTTTGCAAGTTCAATTTTTCTCCGAAAGTCTAAAAACGTAGCAATGTTGTCATTTTCTGTTAAAAAACTAACATTGACGGATAAAATATTGACATTGATCGTTAACTTTTTAATGAAAAATGGTAACATTGCTACTTCTTTAGACTTTCGGAGCAAAATTGAGCTCAAAAAAATTTCCAGGGTAACATTGCTCTCAAGCGTGTACTTTCGGGACGAATTTACTAGTTAACCCTAATAACAATGATTTGTTATCTGATAATAAACCCAACTAAATTAGCGCGAACACGAACATATATAGGTTGCTTTGTACCCCGTGGGGGAAAATTTAAAAAAAGAAAATTACATATTCATATTTTTGGGTTAATTGTTTCTACTTGTCGGTTTTTGTCATTATGATAATTATGTAATATTCATCCGATCTCCAATGCATTTTAATTATAGCTCTTCCCGGAATTCTTTGTTGATGAGATTATAACTTTACTTCGTCCATTTACCAAATTTATGCTCTTCTTTGTTGCAGAAGTAAACAACGAATAGGCTGACAGTTTTCTTCATATGTTATGTTATTTCTTTTATTGATTATTTACACTTTTCAAAATATATTTATAAGAAGTATTTTTAATTTTGTTAAGTCTTCTAATTAATTATTTGTAATTGTGGTATGTGAACAATAGTTTACTTTTGATTGTGACTCATGATTGTGTTTGTTTGTTTTATGATACGTGTTGTTTTAGGCCTTAATGTTGACAATATTTATTTTTTAAATTAGAACTTTAATTTTTATAATTTACTACTTATATTTATTTGAGGAAAAAACGAAAGAAAAATTTATATTCTTCTTTGTTGCTGAATTAAACGACGAAAAGGCTGAGAAGATCTTTGTTTCTAATTAATGTGCTTTTTTCTCCATGGGCATTTTCTCCCACTCCCATTACTATCTCATTCATATAGGTTTATTTCGAGTTTATTTGTTATAATTAATCTTCTCACCTCTATTTCAAAATTTGATTTTGTTTTCATTTCGTTCTTCCGCTAAATATTTGGGTTCTTGTGATATAGCTCTTCTTTTTCCTCCTTCTTC
The DNA here is from genome assembly GCA_037074495.1 of Acacia confusa. Classification (NCBI taxonomy): domain Eukaryota; kingdom Viridiplantae; phylum Streptophyta; class Magnoliopsida; order Fabales; family Fabaceae; genus Acacia; species Acacia confusa. Next base: position 18,456,905 of record CM073511.1, read on the forward strand.
TTAATGTGACTTTAGAGATTTATTTTCAGTGGAAAGTGGTTAGGTGGAGAGAGGGAGAGTTTTTGGAAGCGAAATTCTTGTATGGTTTGCTATGTCATTTGTAGTTTAATTAATTAAAATACAATAACTCATAGGCTGATTTAACATCTTATAAATATTAGCTGGTATATTAAGAAAATTAAAAGGTTTAATAAGATATGATTCACTTTTTCATTACTTGCTAAATCTTAATTAAGGGATTTATTTTTTTAAGAAAAATAAAAATATGAAATACGTGACCAGTTAATTAAGACTAATGTTAGTTGAGTTGTTGTATTTTAACTGGCCAGACTATAAATGACATAGCAAATTAAGTTTATACAAGAATTTTTATTTTTGGAAAATTTTTGTAGAGGAAACAGAGAAATAAATGAGTCCATATTTTTGTAAAAAAAAAAATTAAAATAGACGGATGACAGGATGAGTGACACTTAAGTTACACATAGTACTATTTATTAATGAGTTGAAATCAAATGAGTGGCAGTAAGATAAAATTATTGAAAGTGGGTTATGTAAGTATAATATAAATTTTTTATATTTCTCAATCTTTTCCAAATTTATCTCTATTGATACCCACTCAACAATAAATAAAAGAGGAGAAGAAATAAGGGAATTAAAAAAGATGATTTGAATGTTTTAGAAAATACATATCATATTAATTAATTTCTTTAATCTAATCAAATTAGATAATTATATCTTATATTAAGCAATGGAGGAGGAGGGAGTAATTAAACCAAAATTGGTATAATTACCTCCTCTGCCACTCCCTTGACTGCAGAAGCACTGACTTCATCTTCAACAAATCAGCATCCTCTGTCAGAGGAGTTGGTTGGTTTTCATGGTCTATTTAAGATTAAGGAAAGACAACTCGCTTGCTCGATGAGGCATTTGTCAAATATCCACATTTAAAGGAATGAAAACTCTCATAAAGGACTCTCAGGATTTGCAAAGTAGGATACGAGCCGTTGGCTGACAAGTTGGCATTTTACAAATCAGAGACACCAAAGACAATGGTTGAGTCAAAGATGGAGGGAATTTGAGAATCTATATTATGAAGTGGAATATTTTGGCTTTGACAAGATGTGGCTGGCATCTATTTGCCGAAGAGTGATGGATATGCAAGCTGATCATAATAACAAGTTGAAGCAGGCGGATCAGTTTGAGTGTCAAATTAGCAGCTTAGAACTTAGAAGAACAACTTGGTGATGCAAGGGCAGGCTTGCGCAGTGTGAAGGATGATATCTCAAAACCTGGCCATGTATTTGGCTTTTAACTGTGGTTAGCATTGAGACGGTTTACTCCAGGAGGTCACCTTATTTGTGTCAACTATGATTTGGCATGTGTTTTGATCATACTTTACTTCTCAAGAACCTTTGTTTTTCCCCAATTGAACTTCTAAACAACACAGTAGAGATTATGATCGTGTTCGCTAAATCTTATGTTTTTCTTGGATTTCAAAGATCAGTAACAATTTCTGTTCTTTTACCGTTATATATTCAACATACACTCATACAGTGAATAATATATGTTATCTTCGCATGTCCTCTAGTTCTTATGGCTCACGCTGAATTCCCTCCCACTCTGAACCCCACTTTTGTGACTTCTATTACTATAGACTACTATAAGTAACTGGTTAGAATGGAGAAATAAAATATAATAATTAAATCAAAGTAAGCTTCGATGGGATATATCATATATTTTTCTATATCATTCTATTCTCTAACTAAAATCTTTAAACTTGTTTAGGTTTCACCATTGATTCAGATCTTTTGTGAGTAATTATGCTATGGTTTTTCAGTTGGGATTCGTACACGCAGCGGAATGAAATTTATCCAATAAATTACGAATCCTAAGAAGAAGATCTATCAATAACATTTAAATTAGGTTAGTTATTAAAAATCGTACCTATGCGAACTTGTGTGTGCAGAGGCGGATCTTAATGAAGACAAATGGCCCCCTCAAAAAAAATAATAAAAACTGTCCTTAAATTTTAATGGAAATTGAATTTTTTTACATATTTGACCAAAAAATGTATACATTTATCCTAAAAATTTATATATTTAGCCCCCTCAAATATTTTTTTTAAAAAAAATTAGTTAATGAGTATACATTTGGCCCCCCAAATATTTATCCCAAGATCCGCCACTGCGTGTGCGTGCTTTGCGAACTCGTTGGCTAATACCTTCTTGATCTATCAATCTCTAGGAGCAGATTCTACGAATCCACTCCCTCTATCGGTATTCACACCACCGAACAACACTCCAAACATGAACGGCAGCGTGCTAGCGCCTTCAAGCTTGTCTCACGTCTCTCTTCTAGAGTTCTTTTTGTGGCTCTTGAATTCTCTTATGTGTGTAATCAAATTACTTACAATCTAAGAGTATTTATAACCCTAATGGGTCGCATTAAATATTCAAAATCAATCTTATTAATTTTGAAATTGAATTGAAAATTAAATCTGTCTAATTGATTCAATCTAATCAATTTATTTAATGCGAATTGAAAAGCCAGCTGATTTGATTTATCTTTATAAATCAACTCATTGATTTATCTTCATAAATTAAATATGAAAGTTATTTAATGATTAGCCTCTAGGGCATAATTTCCAACATTTTCTTCAAATAATTACCTTCAATTCAGAAACAATCAAATAAGTAAGTTGGTAGTAACAATATTTAAATTATAGTTGATTGATTGATAGGCTAACCATATGGTTTTTGTGCAATGATGGTTGACAAGTTAAGGGGGTTTTGCCTAACTCTTTTGATGGGCAACTCCTTGGTTTTCTTGTTGAATTTATTTGCCTAAACTTCAACCGTACTTTAACAGAAAAGTTGATAGAAAATGTAACTGCGTGCATTTCAAAAACTGCACCAAACATTTATCTTGTTTCTCAGCACAGGGGAATAGGATAAATGTTTAAATAATAATAATGATGATGATGATGATGATGTACTGATGATTGAAAAAAACCAGAGAATCATTAACCGGATGATGAAACTAATAAAAAAGACAACAGCACCGAGACACGCCCAAGCATTAATTTGGTGTTGCAAAAATAACAGGAACTCTCTCTCTCTCTCTCTCTCCTCATGAAGGGTGTCTTTGGATTGATGATCCTTGTTGGAAATCCAAATAATCCCCATCACAACTTTAGTGAAAAGCCTCTCCCTTCCACCCTCCATTAATTACCATTAACATTCATGAATATATATATATATATATATTCGCACATACTTGTTATGTGTCCCAAAATGGCAGAGGTCAGAAAACAACAGAATACTACTGCATGTCAGATTTCTTTAAGTAGGATGAAATTACTTGGTGAAGTCCATGTAGCTAATCAAAGTCATCAACCAGTACCTCGTGCATTTTCATTTATAGATCAAAGGGATTCCTGGACATCAGTGTGGGGAAAAAATAAAAGTTACTACACAACCATAAAATTTGTGATCAGTTCATATCTCTTTCCTAAAATTTATGAGGTTATGATTGGAAATTCTTCTGCAGAAAACTGCTTCTTGTCATCACATGCTGTGTTGACTTATTCAAAGAAAGGCAAAGGTGTCGCTACTGCCACTTCTACAATTCAAGTTGATAATCCAAATGGCGTTAGCACAAGTAATTTAATGTAAGTGAAGTTTATGGTTGATATTTCGCTAATTTGGATGCCAAATGAAATTGGAATTTTGCTTATAGTTCTGTTATATTCTTTGTTGGTGATATGTTTACATCAATCTTTGGAAAGTAAATTGAGTTTCTACGCAAGTCTTCGATTACCACTGTCAAAATTGCACTAATTGAATATCAAAATACAGAACATTTTTGTTCTCAAGATAAACTACAATAATTGAGAACACAACTTCGTCGCGTGAGTATAAAGATGAGTATTATTTGTTAGATCGATATGACCAGCATGTTTAATTGGTACTCACTTTCAATATGATAAACTCCATCCATCCGGCCTTTAATATAAGATATAGTTAGGGAGTTGATCTTAGTCTTAAATATAAAATAAAGTTTTCATATTTGTCAATCTTATCCTAATTTACTTTTATTAGTCCTCCCTCAACAATAAGTAAGGAGGAGGAGATGGAATTAAGGAATTAAGGAAGATGACTAGGATGTTTTAGAAAATAAATATCATATTAATGAACTCAACGATAATGTTTTAGTAATTTGGTGTTGAAAATAACAGGAATACTCCATATTTTCAGTCAGTCTTAGTTTATTTTCATGTTTCTTTAAGTTTTTGATGGTGGTGTTACTTGTTTTTGCGGCAATAAATCAATTTGATGGCTTCGACACAACAGATCTTACCTAGTGGCTTGGATTCACATTTTTGGTGACTATAGTCTTAAATATCTTGTTGGCTTTCATCTTTTAGAAGACTTCGAGAGGGAGAGAGAAGGAGGCCAACGCATCTGTTTCGTCGGACTGAGGAGGACACCATCTCTGTCTCTGCCGACTATCATGAGTTTTTCTTCCCTTACTCTCACTTTTCCCTTATATTCTACTGTTTTGTTTTGTTCAGATGATCGCGTTTGTCAAATATCCATATTTGTAAATGAGGATACGAGTCATTAACAGACATGTCAGAGTTTCTAAAATCAGAGAAGCCAAAGACAATGGATAACTCTCAATTGAAGTGGAAGCAAGCAGCTTGGAAGGTCAACTTAATTTTGCAAGGGCAAGAATGGATAGTGTAGAGCATCATCTATCAAAACTTGACAATGCCTTTAATTGGCTTATAAATTTAGTTAGTATTGAGACAGGTCATCACCCTTGTTTTCTCAATTTTCACTACTTAAGAAACCTTGTTTCCTTTTGTACATGTAAATGCATACCTGAGATTATTCTGTTGTCTAAATAAGATGCAGGATAGAGCTAGGGTGTAATTAGTTCTGGTTCTTTTTTTGGATATTCCTCGCCCAGGTTGTTGGATTCACCTTCTGAATATGCAGGTTTCACCTGCTATTATGCAATTTGATTGTGACTAGTTGACTGAGAAAACAGCTGGTTTTGACAGTAGGGTTGATCAAGTACTAAAATTTGAGGCCCTGATTGATTGCTTTTTGAGTTAATTTAGTGAGATGATTGCTTTATTATTGTGTCTGGTTCATTGGAAATCCAATGATGATGCTGTGTTCTTCTGAAAATTAGTTATACAAATTATTTTATTTAGTGAGCTGACATTTTTATTAATTATTATTAATATATGTCATAGGTAAGAATAACATAATGGTTCGAGAACCTTGGTTTCTAGGAAAGTCTTCATTGCTGTTAAAAATGCACTAATTGAATATCAAATTACTGCTAACTTAAACTACACAGATTGATAAAAAAAAAAAAAAAAAACTTCGTCTCATAATTATGGAATTGAGTATAATTTGTTAGAAAGATGTGAAGAGTGTATAATTGGTACTCAATTTCAATATGATATGTGTTTCAGTAATTTGGTGTTGCAAATAACAATATTTATATCAATGTAAAGTTGATTTAGTGGTGTAAGGCTCCATTGGATCATTCTAGATTTTAAACTCCAATATTAAAGGATACTGAGAAGTACAACCATAAATCCTAAACCGTATCCAATGATAATATAAGAAAAAGTAATAGTATGTATAAAAAAAAACGTATTGCAAATAATAGGAACTAAGTCTCTCTTAATTTCTCCCTCCCTCTATCTCTGACTTTTACTGGCCAAATTGCAGGAGTTAGAAACAGGGCATCACCAGAGGATAAAAGTTAAAGAACCACCTCCAAAAATGTATAGTTAAAGAAATTTAAAAAAAAAAATCTCATCTAAATTTAAAAAACCAAAAGTATAATTTAAACTCAAAAAAATGTGTGGTTCAAGCAGCTCGGATCACTAAGCAGTGGACTCGAAAGTTCTTGTGAAACCACCTTTACGTGGTGCGCTCTTGTCTAGGAACCATGGATCTCAAGCTTTCTCTTAGGTCCCATGGCTCAGCACTATACTTGGGACGGGCAGGCCAACTAATTGGCTCATTCAACCCAACCTAGTGATGTCAAAGCTATGTTCCATCATTTGAACTGTGTTGAATGAAAATATAATAACTGGACAATTTTAATCTTATTTGGCTGACGAGTCATCTAAACAAATTCAAATTTTATCTTCTTTAAGAAAAATATTAGTTGATAATTTTGTTTTAGGTTTTTTTTAAAGTAAGATGCTTTTTCTTAAAAAAAAAAGATAGAATTTTAAAAAAAGATGCTTTTTTTTAAAGTAAGAATAACATAATCGTCCCACGAGGAATAGTACTCCAATCACTAGTTCGTTATTTACGCTTTAGTTGGATGAATCAAGTAAAAAGAGATGAGTTGTAATCATACAAGAATTTCAAGAATTAAAGAAAGAAAAGAATTCAAGATCAAGATTCGCAAGAGAATGTTTAGAAAAGATAATCAGTCAAGAAAAATGTAGCTAGGACTTAGAATCCCCCTATACTCCTTCAAGAATTTGAATTGAATCCCTAATTAATTATTAATCTCATGATTGATGATCAATTCTCTAAAGTTAGACTAAGTCCCAATGTTTTCACGCTACCTTAGTCCGTTATCTTTGAAAACAACCTAATGTCTTAGTATCGTTTATAAAGATAGATTTATAAACCAGAATTATAAGATCGCATAAAATTGTAATCCTATATCTAGGTCATGCAATTTTATGATGAATTAACGGTTCAGGTTAAATGCACCAACATCTTTATTATCATACATCAACCTATGAACAATCTAAAAGGTGATCAGGCTTCAAGAAGGCGTTAAACAAAGAAAATTCATTCAATCAAGAAAATCAAGATTCAATCAAGAATTCAACCAAATACTTAAACCGCATAGGGTTCATCCTAGCCCTAACTACAAAAAAGAAATTAGCCAAGCATGGCTAGATTAACAAAATAAAGAAGAAAAGATAAAGATATATAGATGAATGGTTCTTCAGAGATTGGGGGAGGTTGATCTCCACAGTTGCTTTGATCTTTACTCTCCAATGCCGTCAAGTTGTTTTTTGTGCAAGAAGTTCTCTTTCTTTGCTAGGGTTTCCTCTTTTTATGTCTCAGGTCCAATTGGGTTTTCAAATCTCAAAAATCCTTAATTTTCCTTCCTTTTCGGGCCCTAAAAACTTTCTAAAAATTAAAAATAAGTTTTTTCGCACTTTTAGCACCCTGGGCGCCAAATCCTAGAAGGAGGCAAAAAGTTGGCGCCCTAGGCACCAACTTTCTGGTGCCATACAGAAAGTTGGCGCTCTGGGCGCCAACTTTTGTACTAAGTTGGCGCCTTGGGCGCCAACTCTTTCTATGCAACTAGAAAGTTGGCGCCCTCGGCGCCAACTTTTCTACTGACACTTTTGCTTTCTCGTCGGCTTCTCTTCTTGACTTTCTTTAGCTCTTTAAATTAGTTTTTCTTATGGATAAAAACCTACAAAACACATGAGAATACTTGTGAGGGTATGTCTGACATCAAATCCATGTTTTTTTTCTTATTATTCTTAAGTTTTCTAATTATATTAGATCAATTTCATGCTCAATTTGTGACTTAAAACATGGTGAATTTATGGTTCATCATGAACTAATTGATAAAATTAGAAAAAGAAAAAAAAAGGAAAGTTAAGAAAGATAAAATTAGTATCGTTTAGAAAGATAGATTTATAAACCAGAATTATAAGATCGCATAAACTTGTAAGCCTATGTCTAGGTCATGCAATTTTATGATGAATTAACGGTTTGGGTTAAATGCACCAACATCTCTATTGTCATACATCAACCTATGAACAATCTAAAAGGTGATCAGGCTTCAAGAAGGCGTTAAGCAAAGAAAATTCATTCAATCAAGAAAATCAAGATTCAATCAAGAATTCAACCAAATACTTAAACTCGCATAGGGTTCATCCTAGCCCTAACTACAAAAAGAAATTAACCAAGCATGGCTAGATTAACAAAATAAAGAAGAAAAGATAAAGATATATAGATGAATGGTTCTTCAAAGATTGGGGGAGGTTGATCTCCACAGTTGCTTTGATCTTTACTCTCCAATGCCGTCAAGTTGTTTTTTGTGCAAGAAGTTCTCTTTCTTTGCTAGGGTTTCCTCATTTTATGTCTCAGGTCCAATTGGGTTTTCAAATATCAAAAATCCTCAATTTTCCTTCCTTTTCGGGCCCTAAAAACTTTCTAAAAATTAAAAATAAGTTTTTTCGCACTTTTGGCGCCAAATCCTAGAAGGAGGCAAAAAGTTGGCACCCTAGGCGCCAACTTTCTGGTGCCATACAGAAAGTTGGCGCTCTAGGCGCCAACTTTTGTACTAAGTTGGCGCCCTGGGCGCCAACTCTTTCTATGCAACCAGAAAGTTGGCGCCCTCGGCGCCAACTTTTCTACTAACACTTTTGCTTTCTCGTCGGCTTCTCTTCTTGACTTTCTTTAGCTCTTTAAATTAGCTTCTCTTGTGGATAAAAACCTACAAAACACATGAGAATACTTGTGAGGGTATGTCTGACATCAAATCCATGTTTTTTTCTTATTATTCTTAAGTTTTCTAATTATATTAGATCAATTTCATGCTCAATTTGTGCCTTAAAACATGGTGAATTTATGGTTCATCATGAACTAATTGAAAAAATTAGAAAAAAAAAAAGGAAAGTTGACATCGTCTCCAGTGATTAAGATGACATCCATTAAACCTTTAAAAAAAGCATATTCACGTGGCAAAGTGCAAGATATATGATTATTTATAAAGTAACAAAACCCTCCGTTTTTCACATGGACATGCAACAGGAGCTATAATAATTTCCACTAATGGGAACTAAATGACAAAATTACAAAAAGAAAAGTCCAATGATTAAGAGGACATCCATTAAAACTTTAAAAAAAGCATATTCATATTTTTAATTAGGGGCAAAGTGTCAGATGTAGGATTATTTTTCTTCTTGTTTTTTTTTTAATAATTTCTACCAACTAGTTCACAAACTTAAAAAAAACACAAAAAAATATAAATCGTTATGTATGTGTGTATAAATAACTCGAGTTTTTATAAAGTCCGCTGTATAGCTAAGACTTTTTGGTGTGAGACCAAGAAACAATGTCTCTTACCAGACTACTCTCATTCCCAAATGGTAGTCTCTTCAAGTTCAAATTGCTCTCACCACCACAAACAAAACCCTCACTTTTCATTGTTCAATGTAATACTTCTTCTACTCTTCATCTTGTTTCTGATCAGAACAACTCTTCTCTTCGCCGATCTGCAAATTATCAACCTTCAAGTTGGGGTTATGAAAATATCCAGTCAATCACTAGTGAATATGGGGTAGGCATATTAATGATTTATATTAATCTCTCTATTTGCTAACTGGTTTTCTGATTTATAAGGACGGCGTAATAACCTGGTTTTGTTATGCAGAAAGAATCATATGTAGAAGAAAGAGATCAACTGAAAGCACAAGTTAGAAAGATGATTTCCCTACTCACAAGTGATTTGGACAAACTTGAATTCATCGATGTGTTGCAAAAGCTGGGATTGTCTCACCATTTCTTACTCGAAATAAGAAACATGCTGCAACATGTGTATGCGAAGAATTATGAAGACAGAAGATTAAAAACCAAGTCTGAGTTACACAGCGTTGCTCTTCAATTCAGAATGTTAAGGCAACATGGATATGATGTGTCATCAGGTACGTACTAAATTCGGTCCTCATTCTTATATTTGCAGCACCAATATGGTAGGCCACACCTGACGTTAGGCAGTTTATATCTCTCCTTGCAACACATTGACTAACGATTCTGAAATATAACTTGCATGTATGCATTTTTTGTTGTCCAGACGTTTTCACAAGTTTTCAAGATGAAAAAGGGAATTTTGATTTGAGAGATATCAAGGGGATGCTATCATTGTATGACGCATCGTTTGTTTCAATGGAAGGTGAAACTATACTTGATGAAGCAAGAGATTTTTGCAGTATTTATCTGAAAAAGTTTGTGAAGGAGAACAAAGATAGTGATGAGATATTATCAGTAACGATAAGTCATGCACTGGAGCTTCCCCTACACTGGAGGATACACAGACTTGAAGCTCCATGGTTCATTGACTTGTACCAAAGAAGCAATCATGTCAGCCCTACCTTGCTTAAGCTTGCTCGTTTGGATTTCAATGTAGTACAAGCCACCCATCAACGAGACTTAAAATACACATCAAGGTAAACGAAACAAATGAAATTTTGTCCTTTTCTGGGCCAAATTATAGGAATTCATATAGTTCTCTAGTCTTGATGAATAATGTGACTTATGATATGGGGCTCATAGTGGTGCTTGGTTTTATGTATAAATTAAATAATGAAGGTGGTGGAAAGAAATGAGAGATAATGGAGAAAAGCTGAGCTTTGTAAGGGACATGCCAACAGAAAACTTCTTTTGGGGTGTGGGAATGGCTTCTCAACCTGAGCTTTCATATTTTAGAAGAGAGATGACAAAGATCACTTCCTTCATAACCATTATTGATGATATTTATGATGTTTATGGCACCTTGCAAGAACTTGAACTCTTCACTCATGTGGTCCACAGGTCAGCTATTGTTTTTAATGATTACTATTATAGTTAAGATGCAAAAATACTCATGAAGTTATACCATGTGCAAAAATGCGTATAAACTTTTTTCAGGTGCAAAACATACCTATAAGCTTTAAAAATTGGAGCAAAAATGGCACAGCCGTAAAAAAATATACCTAAGATCTATTACCTTTTGTGGTGGGACCCACCATCTTCATCTTCTACAAAAAAGTAACAGGCGTTAGGTTGTTTTAACTACAGTGTCATTTTTTATGAAATTTTGAAGAAGTTTATATTTTCACTCCGATAAAAGTTTAATCAAATATTTTTGCACATTGTAAGGGTGCACACACGCAACTCCTTCACATCTCCAATATAATGTAATATATTAATTGTTTATGGCAGGTGGGATATACATTCAATGGACATTCTTCCAAGTTACATGAAAATTTGTTTTCTTGGACTTTATAATTCTGTCAATGAGGTAGCTTTCGCCATCCTCAAACGTACAGGAATCGACATCATTCCTTACCTCAAGAAAGTGGTGTGTATATTTATACAAGGTTCTAATCTTACCATTTTCAGAATATAACTAAAAATGTAATGATGTGTTTGCTTGTTTGATTCTAGTGGGGTGACCTGTGTGAATCATATATGAAAGAGGCAAGGTGGTCCAATGATGGGGACGTGCCAAGCCTGCAAGAATATTTGAATAATGCATGGATTTCCGTGGGAGGGCCCGTGGCTCTTGTTCAAGGTTACTTTCTGCAGATTCCAGATTCAATCAGGCCCCAAGAATTTGAGTATTTACAAGAATACCCCAACATTATTCGTCTTTCTTCGACTATTATTCGACTTGCTAATGACCTTGCTTCCTACAAGATTAAAAGTGATGTTTCAAAGTCATCAAATGAGTTTGATGGTGGAGTTCCCAAATCACTAAAATGCTACATGAAAGAAACAGGAGCTTCTGAACAAGAGGCTTTCGAGTATGTCTACGCTTTGATGTGCCAAACTTGGAAGAAGATGAATGAAGCAGTGAAAAATTCTGAGTTCTCTCAAAGTTTCACAGAAATTTCTATGAACCTTGCAAGAATGGCTCAATATATGTACCAATATGGTGATGGTCATTCTGAAGATTCTCACACTAACATTCGTTTTCATTCTTTGCTTCACAATCCGATTCCTATTACAATATCTACAAATATTATTGGCTTATAAGCAGCTTTACTATATGTATATTTTTATTTCATGTTCTCGTACAAAAAAAGTCTGGCAAGTTGGAGATTACCAGCTGCCACAAACTTCGTATGTATGTTTCAGTTTGTAAGCCATTTATAATATCCATAAAGTATGGGTAAAGTACTTGGTTGAGAGAGTGATACTAATTAATATATATCTAGGTCTATTTTTCTCGTGTTTTGAGATAAGGTGACTTTGTAGTATATTGGTTAGCTAACAATATGTCTTTTGCACTCTGTACAAAATTGATGCAAATGGCATATGTTGTGGCACAAAATAATTGGATTTTCTCACAAGCGTAGCCCCCAAGCTCATCTAAACCAAATTTAAATTTTTACTTTTCTTAAAAATAAAATAAAATGGTTTTTTTTTTTTTCCCCAGCCAAGTTATAAACCGATTAGAATTAAAATGTGCCGAGTTATTGCATTGATGTGGTACTCTTATAATAAGTAAATATTTTTCTTTTCTATCCTGGGCACTTGAGCAAATCCAATCATTTTGTGCTGCAAACATATGCTATTTGTATCAATTTTCACTTTATTGTTGCTTTCTCTAAATTTTGTTAAAATGACTTGTACTATGAATCCGAGGAAGTATACACACACACATCAATGTAATGATGAGTTGTTGCATTTTGATTATATGGAGTTATAAGCATTATGTTTATTGGGGGAATTTGATATAAGCATGTTTTGATCACTTTTGGTATCATAAAACATCAAATAAAACAACCAAATACTTAATTAAAGTATTTGAATATTGCCAATAATGATACTCATCGACCAAATTATAAAAATACAAAATTGGTTCAACCATAACTCATATTTATAGTGTCAAAATAAATACCCAAAATATTTCAGAGTTAATAAAATGCGGAAGTCATAGGGTTATGACAAATATAAATGACATAACATGAGCTCTAGGAGTATAAAAGAGCCTTCAAAACACTTTATATATATGTCTTCCCTTGCTCTCTATTAGAATAATCACTTAAAAAAAAATGTGAATATTGCAACCATAAAATCCAATGATATCAATAACCATTAGTTATTTAGAAATATACATGCAAATCAAGATCGAAAATATACGGTTCAAGAATCAAGTTCAACCAACAATAATTTATTTATATTATTCTTCACATAAAACTTTTACTGTAACATCTCATTTTCATAAATGTTTCCATACAGAGCTGAGTGTTGAAAATATTTTACAAAAACAAAGAGTAACTGAATAACATTGTATGTAATGTATCTAACTAAACAATTTTAAAAAAATACAGTTATCCATGTGTCTAATACACCTAAACATAAACATCCAAAAAGTTAATGCCTCCACAGGGTCCTCACGCCAGCTTCTTACCCTTGTTCTCGATCCTGACTCCCTGGGATCCTGAAGCTATGGCAGGGGCTGAGGTTCAATACCCATTGAACCTCAGGTAACGGTTAACCTCATGCTTATGTAAACAGTATATGACAGGTATCACAATAGTAAATTCACAATTATAACTTTCAAAATCATAACAACAAGCAACATAACAGAGCCACTGCAATATGTATGTTACCCCAGTCTGCACATAACCAGTGTCACGATGGCCTATCGTGTCCTCAGCGCTAGGAAAACTCAACGGAGTTATTAAGACTATAACCCGTATTCAATTCAGTATATCATGAACAACTTTCAAAACAGAGTTTCAACATGTGAATACATTTATCATACAAGCAAACCATAAGCATAAGAGTTAAGGTTACAATACGCGTCCGTACCTTCCTTTGACGGGTTTTTGGGTATGTTCGTCGTCGGTACACGTGCACAGTCTATCCCTAAAGGGTAATATCGTCTCAATTAATTCTCAAACAATATTTCAAGAGACACATTGGCCACATTTGACAGTTTTACCCTTGAAGGATTTATTTTCAATTATTTCCTCATAATTTTCGGAAAAAATGTTGGTGCAGAATTTCTGGGCAGAATTTCGCCTAACTTCGAAAACTCATAACTAATTCCAGAAAAATCAAAACGAGGATCCGTAAAATTTCCTGGAATTCTTGAGATGTCTACTTTCGAGGAAAAATACTGGAACTTACCCAGAATTCATGGATAATTCCCAGTTTCAACATTTCTAACTGCTGCCCAGAATTTCGCCCAGAAAATGTAGTTCAACTTCTGAGATTTTTATCTTTTTGCACAGAACTTCAAATGACACATTCTTTATAGATTTAAAAAGCTCTAGATGTCTATTTTCACCATGAATTTTCTCAGAATTTTAGAACATCATCTTCTTTATAAAATACTAACGTCTTTGCTACTGACTCCAGAAAACACTAATCGATGAAATTTCGCCAGAGCTTCGCTATTTTGATCATAATCTTCCGGAAATTTTTGTCATACTCTTTCTTCATCATTTTTTCGAAATAAAGCCATTGGTAACCATAAAAACATGAAAATAAAACTGAAGTTGGAAGATTGAAGATCAAAATAACATCTACTAGCATTTCTACTTCATAAACTAAGAACTAAAAACTCTCTTACCTCTTGAAGAACACTAGCTTCTTACTTCTTGAAGCTCTTCCACTCTCTCCCTTCCTCTCTAAATTTTCGGCTCTAGCTTGGTGAATTGGTGAGGAGAATGTGAAGCCTAAGATCCCTATTTATAGTAGAAGGGAATGACATTGTTGTAATTTTTCCCTTTTGCATTTTAGCCACTAGATTTTACTTGGTGAAGAGGAAATGATCTTGCTCCTCCACCTCCTCCCTAGCCGTCCTCCCCCTTCCTTCTTTCATAAGTTCTTTTGCTTTGTCCCCAAGAAATTCTACTTCCTTCCCAAGTTGTTATAATTTCTCCCAAATGCTAATTTAGTTAGGTATAAGTGGGTGTTTTAATTCAAAATCCAATTTCACTTTTGAAATCCTAACTTTATGATTAGATTTATGGTGATTTTTAATTCTTGAAACACTTAGGTATGAATCTTAAAAGTATTCGAAAATGACTTTGAGAATAGCTAAGTTGAAGCTTATAATTCACTGATTTCAAATATGTGCTTATATTAAATACTTAATTCCAATTTTTCAAGATATGATTTAATTCCTATAGATTCTCATCTAGTTTAGTTAATTAAGTAATAACTTGCTCTTCAAGTTTGATAACTTGCTCTCCAAGTTGTTTTAATCTTCTTCTACACACTTCTTTAATTAACTTATTTATGCCTTCTTCTTCTTTCTTCTTCTTATGAAAACCGTCCCCCCCCCTATTCTAATTATTAATTTTATGTTTTAATCACTCTTCATAATTTCTAAAAGAAAAAATCTCCCATTAGTTCCTTTTAGGATTTAGGATTGTGTAATTCTATTTATGCCTCACTAATTAAGAATTTTCACCTCATAGTGATAATTTAGAAATAATTAGTTAAATCCAAATTTTAATCTCTAACATAGTGTTTTAAGAGTTACTAGACTTAATTAACAAAATTTGGTAAGTTTCCAATTTAATTTTGATGATTAAAAATTCCTTGTATGCTAATCTTAGCTTCTAAATATCACTCGGTCTTTAATTTGATTGATTTTTTATTAATTATGACCTTTATAAATTAATTGTGAACTATTTTCAAAAATTATTAAAGTATCTCAATTACTGCAATTCCAATTGCCCAATAATTGTTACTAATTTCCTCCAATCGATTTTATCATCCTATGATGATTTTAATTGTTAAAAGGGTATAACTATGATTGTACTAAATTATAATAATCTTAAGATACTTTATGATCCTTTACAAGACTTTGATAAATTAGTCTTTAGGCTTTCTAATTCTAGGGAAAATTGCCTAGGAATAAAATAAGTACAACATCAAAATCTGAGACCACTTATTCACCTATTTAATATAGGTATTTCCTATCAAAATATAGTGATTATGCTAAATAGGATTTTTAGGGTATTATATTTACAAATTAGTTCTTGATTCAGTTACCAAGACCCCCTCCCAAAAAAGATTCTAAAATGATCATAATTCATTTCATTTTCCAAATATTTTCATAAGAGATAATCATAAATCATATATATAACATGGAAATAAAATATTGATGAATAGACCACCTTATTACCATTTGAAGAGCAGGAATATCACCTAGAAGGGGGGTGAATAGGTGATTATTTTTTTTTTCTTTTCAAAAATAAAATTAATCGACAGAGACACAACCAAGAAGATTGGACACAGAGAGTTTATACTGGTTCAGTCTAACTCGGCAACTTACATCCAATCTCCAAACACTTAGGTATTTCACTAATTCAAATGCTTATACAATCTCACACGCTCGTACTTGAAATGATCCTAACTCAGGACTCACTCCCCCTTACAAGCTGTAGTTGTACACCCCTTCTTGAGATTCCACAATCTGAAGATTTACAGAAAGAGGATTGAATAAGGTAAACTCCTCACTAAGTAAATAATATGAACACTGAAGCTCAACAAATATCCGGAGATATTAAGAGTAATAAATGAAACAATTAATAGTAATAACACATAGTTGAATGCGCAGAGTTTCGGTAAATGGCTGAATTGAATGCTTCGGCTTTTATACTTTTCGCCATTAATGCCGTTGAGACGAACTTGAATGTTACCATTGTGATTTATTCAAAATCCCGTTAGACTCAGTTGTTGCTCGTTGAACCCAAACGGCCTTTGCCTCATTAAATGAGTTCGCTTACTTCATTAAATGTGTTAGCCGTTGATTGTACGTGATACCCAGAATAAGTATGCCTTGGAAGAATGTTTTGTTCTGCTGCATCATTTCATTCTGATTGTTGCTTTGTTTTACTGCGCTGTATTAAATGCTTCTGACACACTTTTGCTTTATCATACTTTTCATTAAAACCTTATTTTAATGCCTGAAAAATCATTAGCAAATAGGTTAAAAGCATCTTAGACATGTTTCCTAATAATTATGGAAAACAACAGTTAAAGATTTGTTCATTAGAAAAAACTACAGACAACGGCTCGCGATTCTCGTTCATATGAACTCGAGTTTCTAATTATAGAACTCGAGTTTCAAACTCAAGTTTTCTTACAAGAACTTGAGTTCCTGTGATTTCTTTTCAAACGACTCAGTTCTTTAAGATAAGAACTCGAGTTGATATCACAAAAACTCGAGTTTGAATTTAAGCACAAATTGAGTCCTTAAAGAACTTGAGTTTTAAAAGATGAACTTGAGTTATGAACTCGAATTCTTTACCAAGAACTCTAGTTCTTAGCCTTCGAATAAAGCATAGGTTTTTCCAGAGATGAAGAACTCGAGTTTTATCTATAGAACTCGAGTTTCGAACTCAAGTTTGCTACTAAAGAACTCTAGTTCTCAAAGTCCTTTTTGATGTTTGAAGGATTAGAGTGAGACAGAACTCGCGAACTCGAGTTCATTTACCAAGAACTCGAGTTCTCAACCTTGCTGATTGAGAATCGATCTGATAAAGCTTTCCAAACCTTGAGTTTTAAACCATGAACTTGAATTTGTATTAGACCAGTAATTGACAAGTGTTTAGTTATTATCAAAACTCAAACTGAGAACTAACACTATTGACCACCCCCTTCTAATAGTTGATTGGAGCAATGACTTACAAATGATTTATCTATTCAACTGGATTACATATAATTTCAAATCATGAGGCATCACTCCAACCAAAGTCCCTAGCTCGTCTTGATTAAAATTTGGCTCCCCTCCTTTTAAGAACACAACCAAGGAGATGTCACTGTCTCTTGAGTTGACTTTTAACCCTTCAAAGGAAAGATGATACCATTGATTCTAAGAATGTTCAATCTCATCAATATAATTTTAAATATATAATTTCAAATCAAGCCTCCCATAAATACAATAAATCCTAAAACAGTTTAATCCACATATATATAGTTGACAAATATATAAAATAATAAAATATTACTTCTGTTTCCAAACTTATTTTTACCATTACTTAGATGCTTCTAATTTACTAACATGAAATAATTTAACTTTAACCTACACAATTTCTTCTCGTTTTGCCCTCCTTCTCTCTTCCTCTCTCTTTTTTCTCTCGGCCTCCCCCCTCGGATCGGACCCGTGTGTGTATGTTTGTGTATATTTATTTATAAGGGGTTTTTTTTTTGGACGGAATATTTATTTATAAGGGTTGGGGAATGGGTATTTGGATGTATTCCCATCGGGGTATTATATGTAATTTCCCCCTTCCAAATTTTATTATATCTTACCCCACGAGATTCCGGCTCCTCCCGCATTATATTATATTATAATAATATACTCGTATTATATATTATATTATTATAATATAAGAGTAATATAATAATAATTTTTTAACCAACCCACTTTAAAAAATTCACTCCTAATTACATGGTAAAATCTAATTCCCCATGTATTAATATTTTCAAAAAAAATTACTTAGTTCTAGAACTTAAAAAAATGGGATGTTACTATTATTCATATAAATAGAAATAAAATTCATCTTATATACTTTTTTTTTTTTTTATGAGTTTTAGTTTTCTCATTTTGGATGAGGAAATTAAACTTCCTACACACATATGAAATGGTGAGACACACATATACATATATGAATGTATATGTGAGTCCCACCATTTCATGTGTGTATAACATGAGATAATTTGTTTTCTACAAGAAACATTAATCCTTTTTTTATATATTGTAACATAAATTATGATAAAAAAAAAAAATCAAAAAGCTACTTTTGAATACCTCGATCACGATTTCAAACTAGAGCGCCGTATCCTACCATGTCTGGCTTAGCATGACCCAAGTATGCTTCTTTTTTTGGGATATTGCCAATCATATTTATGTTTTTTAATTTTTATATGACCGACATAATTATAGATTTGGTGGGCCTTGAGACAGTAGCGTGGAACTAGCAGTCCTCGGGGAGATCGCGGGAAACGCGAGGCTAAATATAAATTAGAAAAATATCGATGAATTCTCAAGATAGATATGTATGTATGTACAAGTCCCAACCCAAAATCCCCACAAAAAGTTTTTAGAAATTTTTTGATATTAATTATGAATAAGTTGCGGAATTTAATATTAAAAAAGTCTTATTGTTAAAATGATTTTTCATATTATCAAAATGGTTTTATTAATTATTATAATGTCCATATGAAAAGTTCGTTATTAAAATGACTTCTAATTTTGTTAAAATGACTTTTTATGTTATCAAATATTCTTTGAATTTTTCCTCCCGCGTGTAGAATTTTAAAAACTTGGAGAATTTTTGGCAACATGAAAAATTATTTTGACAACATTAAATATCATTTTGGCAATAAGATTTTTATAGGGATATTTTAACAACTAATAAAATGATTTTGATAACGAGACCTTTTTTAGAACGGAATTCCATAACTTTTCATAATTAATATAAAAAAGGTTTCTAGTGACTTTTTTTTTTTTTTTTTTTTTTATAGAGGATTTGGGGTTGAGACTTTTTTGATATTTTTTTCTACCTTGAAACCTCACTGATATTTTTCCATATAAATATTGGTTTTCTTTCATTATTATTATTATTTGATAAAATGCAATATGCCTTTAAAAATAAAATGAGTAGCTTACGAAGGATTTACACAATAAACTATATGATATGTTTAAGATAGGAAGAGTAATTATTTTCACACATCCAGGAGAAGGTACCTCATTGTCCATGGTGCTATCCTAGTTTTAGTTATAATTTTAATATGTGGCTTACTTAATAACCTACAAACTAAAGGAAAGGATTGAGGTTGATAATATAATATATATGTCGTTGCTGCAATATGGAAGCCATCGCCTCTCTTAGTGCCATTAGCTGTACCTGCAAAGGTCCCAGTTTGATGTGATGAGTCACGACCCATTCATTTAAAATATGGTGATTGAAAGATATCGTAATTTTAATGCATCTTCTTTCTCCATCAAACTTCATACTTTGAAAAAACAATTCCCATTGGCTCTGTTGTGGACGTTGACATCGATTTAAAGATTAATACAAAGACAGATTCGCTGTTGCATTTGTTTCCTCATTTCGTCCATCCGCGGAGAGCTGTGACTGAAATGCGCTCCTGCATGACAAATTTTATTTCATGCAAACCATAATGATTCTAACATTTGAAAATGTAAATATATGTAATGAAATTGCCAGAATCATTATATTATGTTCTTCCATCCACAAGCCAATCCATTGAATCAAAAAATTTGAAGGTGAAGTATCCATCCTAAAACCTAAATTACATCAAAACCAGAACAAGCTCTTGAAAAAGGACAGTTTAAAAACAAATGCTCTAAGGATTTGAATCATTAGAAGCACAAAAAGAACACACTTCTAAAGTAATCATATGCCTACTTTTTAAAAGTTTAGAAGATAGTAATATAGCTCGGACTATTTTCCACATCAACAACCTTAACCTTGGTGGAAGAAAAGATTTCCAAATTCTTTCACATACCACATTTGTCATGTGGTATGATAAAGAATTGTCACTTTTCTTGTATTACCTATTGTTGGAAATTTATGAAATTTGTGGAAAGTAAGTAAACTTTGTGATTTTGATGATCGGTAATAAGAACATACTGACACGCATGCTGTTGGTGATAAGTGCATGAGGTAATAGACTTGGCCCTAAATGAATCATACCAAAGATTAGTACATATTTTTTTACTTTATAAACTTGTTTAATAAGCTATACGTTATGCAATTTTAACTAAGTCATGTTCTTTTTTACGTTCATAGGCAATCATCGGGTCCAACTTATGTGGCTTTTAATATGTTAAGACACATATTTAACATTATCACCTTAGGCATGATTGAATTTACATAAGAGGTAAATGTATATTTCAACAATTTTGTACTACTTTTATTTATTTTCGAGTTAATTAGCAAGTTAATGATTTGTCTTCCTTTGATGTTATAGATGTTGAAGAAGATATCACTACTACAAAATATTTATACTACTACCCTAAAAGACGTCCCTTTTGAAAAAAAAAGGAGGTAAAAAGTGATTGCCGTAATTATGTACAAACTTTAGACGTCGTAAATATTAATATAGGACGCCTAATTTTTTTTTTTTGACTTCCTAAATATATTTTAGGAAACCAAAATCAGTATTTTTTGCGCAATTTAGAAAATTTGGAAAATAAGAATTTTTTTTTTGGTTTCCTAAATTAGATGTAGGACACTAAAAATAACCTAAATTATGTTCAGGACACCAAAATCAGTATTTTTGACGCAATTTAGAAAATATTGAAAATGTTTTAGCGCCAGAATTTTTTTTTGGTGTCCTAAATTAGTTGTAGGACGCCAAAAATGTTTGGCGTCCTGAATTATGTTAAGGATGCTAAAATCAGTATTTTTGGCGCAATTTTGAAAATGTTTTAGTGCCAGAATTTTTTTTGGCGTCCTAAATTAGATGTAGGACTCCAAAAATATTATTTTTGCCATCCTTAACCT
This sequence comes from Acacia confusa, assembly GCA_037074495.1. NCBI lineage: Eukaryota > Viridiplantae > Streptophyta > Magnoliopsida > Fabales > Fabaceae > Acacia > Acacia confusa. The sequence goes on from CM073511.1 coordinate 18,478,194, forward strand.
AATTCAGGATGCCAAAAATAACATTTTTAGCGTCTTGAACCTTGTTTAGGAAGGATGCTAAAAATGATATTTTTGGTGTCCTATATCTAATTTAGGACTCCAAAAAATTTTTTAGGGCTAAAACATTTTTAAAATTTTCTAAATTACGCTAAAAATACTAATTTTGGCGTCCTAAAATATATTTAGGACGTCCAAAAAAAAAAATTAGGCTTCCTAAATATTGAGGACGTCTAAAGTCTCAAAATCTAAATAAATACATCTAAAGTCTTTTGCTTTTTTAGGTTTCCTCTAGCAGTTGTGTTCTTCTGCTGCAAGTTTTGCTATGACTACCGAAGCCGCTGATCCAAAATCTGTGTTTGATTTTATTGTCAAGGTTAGTCTTCTACTCTATTTATTTCATGATTCTTACTGTCACTTTAGTCTTTTTACCTATAGTCTTACTTTCTCTCCTCTTTGATTTGAAATTCTTTGTGGTTATTTTTCTGTTTTTGCGGCTCTCTTTTTCTGAATGCTAATAACCTTGGATTTGGGATTTCCATGATGAAAATTTTACATGGTTTCTCATTAAAGAATCTGGCAGTTTGATGGCCATTTTTGTTTTGCTGAAGAATTTGTTAAGTTTGACAAATCATTTGAATATGGCCACAAACTTCAAGCTTACCTAGCTATCTGAGTAGATACGCATATTATAAATGAGTGTATGAAACTTCAACTATGTTGAAGATGTCATGATATCTGTATTAGGTAAATAAATATCATATGAAAATGTGAAGGTTAAATGTTGTTTAATTCTTTATGCTCCCTTTGCAGGATGCTAATGGAAATGATCTTGACCGTAATATCCCAAATTTTGGACTTTGGGAATTAAGAATTAATTATGGAAAATTTGGCCTTAAGGAATGTTAAAATTGAGGCTTTGAATTTAAGACATATTTTTCCATAAATTAAAGGCAATTTAGTTGGGAATAATATGGGCCAGAATATCTTAGAGATAATATTTTATAGTCGAAATAAATTAATTAAGAGAAAGAACAAAGCCAAAGAAAAATTTGGAAGGGATGATTTATGGCCTAAAATAATTATTAGAAAATTAAAGTTTACTTTCCCTTGATTTATTTTGAGAAAATAATAAATTCAAAGAGTAGTTGAAAGTGATAATTTTTAGGCCTAAATATTATAGGAATAATATTTTATGGCTTAGAAAAAATAATTTTGGGAAGGAAGAATCCCTAAATTAACTAAGGATTTATTTCCATGATTTTTTTTTTCAATAATTTCAATTTAGTTTAATTGCAAATAAGATAATGTTGTAAAATCAAATTTTTATTAAAAAAAAACAAACAAACGAAAGAAAAAGCCCAATTTGATGGATTCGGTTCTGATTCATATTGCGATGAGTTCAAATGCTGCCATTAAGTCGAGTTCATTATATCAAAAAAAAGTCAAGAGTTCAAATGCAATTTTATGGATCAATGGAAACCCATTCGGCCCAATATATGATCAGCCCAATACGTGAAAATAAAGCAGCAAAATAGGATAGATATGTCTGTATATGCGTGTGTGTCTATATATATATATATATCGGCTTTTTTCTCAAAGTGCCACTTTTTATGAAACTATTTACTAAAATGCACTTACTTTGAAACTATTTCCCATTGTACTCCTTTCTGGAAACATACTTCCTTTCTGTCCCATTTAGTCGACTAAAACAAGGCTTTAGTCGACTAAATGTTGGGTCTCTTTGTTTTTTTTTTTGAATTGTGTCAACATTTAGTTGATTAAGTATTAGGGCTTAGTCGACTAAATGTCGACAGTATTAAAAAAAAATTGAATGCCCGACATTTAGTCGACTAAGCCTTGAGACTTAGTCGACTAAATGTTGACAGAGGGCTTTTTTAAAGACCCCAAACTACAGCAATTGAATCCTAATCGACTAAAAATCTCTCCCCCTCTCTTTTTCCCAAAATCCTTGCTGAATTCGTTGGTGGGCTGCATAGGAAACTTCAACCTAGTGGCATTTGCATCGATATCGGTATGTTTTCATTTCCATTTCATATTTCCACCGTCGTTTGTGTGTTTATGCGAATCTCATTTGCGTTTTTTGCTTTCATTGGGTTGTTTTGTTGTGTATCTTTGATTAATTTGAGTATTTCATTCCTATTTATGGAGGAAAATGATGAATATACATATGAAAGTGAAAAGGTTTACATCGGTTGAGAATTTATTTATTTTTGGAAGAATATCACTTCGTTTTTCATCAATTTTTTTATTTGGTCAGCTGAAACCCTCCATTTTGCAGCTCAAATTCTAGTGTGAAGGATGAGTTTAAGTTCAAACACTTACGTTACTGTCGTCAACCATAGTGGGAGGCATTTTGAAGGTCCCGATAGTATTCAATTTGAAGGAAAAACGAAAAATGATGAAAATCAAATAGGTAAATATGAGGTTTGGACAGGTTTTTAGTTGATTAGGGTTCAATTGCTGCGGTTTGGGGTCTTTAAAAAAGCCTTCTGTTGACATTTAGTCGACTAAGTCTCAGGGCTTAGTCGACTAAATGTCGACAAAATTCAAAAACAAAAAGAGGTCTGACATTTAGTCGATTAGATGGGGGCAGAGGGAGAATATGTTTCCAGAGAGGGGCACAATGGGAAATAGTTTCAAAGTAGGGACATTTTAGTAAATAGTTTCCTAAAAAGAGGCACTATGGGGAAAAAGCCTAGATGTATGTGTGTGTGTGTGTGTGTTTGTGGGATTATTTTGCTGCACTTAGGTATATAATAAGAATTATTTTGCTGCACTTTGGTATATATATATACGTGTGCGTTGTTGCTGTCGAGAATGAAGAAAAAGAAGGAAATGAAACGTTGCTGGGTGTTATTCTTTTTCATCCTATCTATAAATATATGGGTGTGCGTGTTGCATATAAAAGAGAGGAACAGAAACTTGTTTTGTTGTTCAAACTTTGCTGAAAATCAGTGAGAATAGGCGTGTGTATATATAGGTGTTGCATTAGTGTTGTGTCTGAACATATATACTTATATATATATGATGCAAAAAGGAGGACACTTAACATATATGTGCATATATATATGGAGAGGTCTATTATGCTTGATGATAATATTTGTTAAACTCAAAATTTCATGAAACATTAAAATGCATATTAGTAATTAGTATTCATAAAATTACTAGTTAAAAATTAGTTCATGTAGTATTTGGGTTTGATTTAAAGTGTACATATATAAATATCAATAAATAACCTGGAAGCCATGATTAAAAATATATTATGGAAAAATTATAGGAAACCATGAGAAACATTAAATAAAATATTAAATCATAATTTTGTATGATGGTGGACATTTATTGACTTTGATTGGGAAATAAGGGGGAGTAAATGAATAAAAACAATTATTGTTAAGTAATTAATAAAAGGGTATATTAAGGTAATAATAATAACAAAATAAATTAGTGGGAATCTAGAACAATTATAATAATGACAAATATTGTTATTATTGGGAAGAGTGATAATAATAAATAATAAATAAGGAATTATTATTATTATTATTAGAATTAATAATAATAATAATAATCGCAATAATAATAAAAATATTATTGTTAGGGAATTTTTAAGGGATTAAAAATTAATATTAATATTTTAAACTAATTCACATAATTAGTTTATTTGTGATTCGAATAAATGTCTAACAACGATGATAAATATTTTTAGGTAGACTTTGACATCTCTTAGATCCCAACCACTTCAGTCAAGAGAAAAAGGAAGAATTGTGACAAAAATAAATATATTTAGGGAGCTAACATTGAAAGTTATATGGTATTATTTAAAGTGTCAATATCATGTTAGTGAAATGGGATAGTTTCATGGAGTAGTTTTACTAAATTGTCATTATAGATGAGAAATAAATAATAAATAAGATAAATAAATGGCGAAAGTATTATTATTAAAATTTGTATATTTGTAATAAGTTATAATTTTTTGAATATGTGGATTTTTTTTAAGAGTTATTAATTATTATTGAATCGATTTGATAGATTGAATTATGGAGTTAGTTAAGCTCTCATTTTAAGGAGCAGTGTGATAGTAATTAAGCTTTGGCGAGATGTAACCATTTTCCACTTATTATGTGATTAATATGTTGCTTATGAGCATTTTTCTGAACTGATTATGCCTGTTTTAAATAAAGTTTGCCATGTGGAATTTTTATCAGTTGAAATACATGCATTCAAATGAATTGAGAACTGATATATGATGACATGACTATTGTAAATATTCTGGAAATTCTCCTATTAAATTATTATGAGAAACTTGGGATTGGAAGAATTGGAAGATGTAAAAGTTATTTCCACCACGTGGTGAGGCCTCCATTGGTGCACAATGGTTGGCTTTGATTGTCCCACCGGTTCCATGAGGGACTTGCCCACCAGAGGATGAGCTTACGACACCTCACTAGGGTAAAGTGGGGAAAAGACTCATGGTCTGGGGCAAGTGCTCTGAGGATTTTAGCCGGTTCTCATCACTTGATCAGTGAGCTTTTGAGTAACCAGTAACATGGGTGTGACTTAACCTATGAGTCTAGTCGAAGGAAATAAGGCGGTTCAGTTGGATTAATAAGAGGAAATTTTAGGTAATTAAGTTAAAAAAGAATTGTAACACCCAATTATGATATATTGTAATGATATGATATTTTATGAAGAGGATGTTGATGAATTGTGTTAATTGAGAAATTGAAACACCTATTTTATGATATTTCATTTATGACATAAGATTTTGTGATATCAATATTGGTGAGATATATTTTTAATATTTGGCTTCATAAATTGTTCCACTTGGCACCTCATTAGCACATATTAATATTCATAATAAGTTGGACTGATGGTTACCAAATTTTTTCCAGGTGATAGCTTACGTCCAAATCTATCAGTGAAAGCCTCAGAAGCTTGACTACTTTGTTAAAAGTAGTGGTTCTGTCTCTTTTGATTTTATGTTAGATAATTGTATATTGCCACGCTAGGGCTCATTATGCATACTCTGATAAAATTTTAAATTTTTCGTGAATTTTGAAGCATTATTAAGTTAATGACTTAGCTAAATACGGTTATTTTATTAAGTAAAGTGTAGAACGTTTCATTGTCCTTGAGGAATCTTTCTTCATCGTCTTGCATTGTTATTAGTCATATGAGAGATTCTAGAAAAAAAATATTTTTTTTTAAAATTCGGCACTTATGGCGTCCTAAATAAAAAAATAAGGAAGCCGTAAGTGGTACTTACGACTCCTAAATCACAATGTAGGAAGCCGTAAGTATCACTTACAACTTCCTTATTTTTTATTTAGGATGCCATAAATGTTACATATGACATCCTAAATTAAAATTTTGGGATCCGTAAATACCACTTACAACATCTTTTTTTTTTTTTTTGTGAGGATGCCGTAAGTATGACGTCCCCTAGATAGACGTCCCTAAAAAAAAGGACATTAATTAGACCAAATTTAGGACATTAAAAAAGTTTTTTGTAGTAGTGTATTGACTTCATCCGCAAATGTTGTATTGATTTCATTTATGAGCTTTTTTAAAAAATAATAAGTTTAGGTCTTGTGTATTTCATTATTCATGAATTCATAATTTAAAGGTTGTGAAATGTGGTGGTCTTTCATTATTCCTTAGCTACGAAAATATTGTTGTGGTTTGTGATATGTGATGAGTAATAGTTACTGTTAGATTTTATTCCAATTTAAATTGGAATATTGTTGGCATTATATTTATTTTCAATAATTCAATTTGTATATTTATTTTCAATAATTCAATTTGTAACTCATATTGAGTTATTGAGAGGTTGTAGCTTAAATTGTCTTTTATATGCTACCTTGGATGGTATGTTGTTAGTTCTCGGTTTTGATGATAACATAAGATCAAAATTGAAGTTTTGTCTTAAGAAAGTAAAAACTTGTAATCTGAGGCAAAACTCGAGTTTTGGCCTTACAGAGAAAAGCTCCGTTTGAATGGACAAAGGCAAAACCATAGTTTCCATTTAGAAACTCGAGTTTTGACCTTACAGAGACCATTGCAAGTTTTACATCAGGACAAACTCGAGTATTAGTTTAAAAACTCGAGTTTAGGCCAAAGAGACTCTTCAATATTTTCTAAAGGAAATGAAAACTTCAGTTTCCAAAGTTTCTAAGTTTTCCAAGATTTTGAGAAAACTCGAGTTTCACTTTGGAGAGTCAAAAATGTTTTCATCTAAAAACTTAAGTTTATGGAATGAAAACTCCAGTTTCCCACTTGGCTCTAAAAATTCAAACGTTTTCATATTTCAAGTGGAAACTCAAGTATGGCATTGGAAACTCAAGTTTCGAGCTAAGCAAAGATGATCAATATTTTAATGCATTTATAAACTTCGGTTTGGAAAACTCCAATTTCAGAAATTCTAGTTTTGAATTGGTTGAATTTCTCTCTGAGTTTTAAGTTATATAATTGGAAACTCGAGTATAGATTTAGAAAATCGAGTTTTGGGTCATACAGAGAGCAACGATAATTTTCAATGATTTCAATACTCCGGTTTTAAATGAAAACTCCAGTTTTGATGTTTTGAACATATTTTTGTTAAGAGTCCAAAACTTGAGTTTTGTTTGAAAACTTGAGTATTGGTCCCAAGCTAAACTGAAGCTCCAAAGCTTAAATCGTGACTTTCCTCTCTAGAAGGAGGAAAGTCGAGTATCAACATGGAAACTCGAGTTTAGACTTAAGTGCATAGTGACAAACTCAAGTATTGATGCACAAACTCGAGTTTGTGTCGCGGCTAGTGACAATTCAAATTTACGAAATCTATGAAAAGCTTGTTGATTGATCTGAATGCTTTCTAATATTAATTATCAACTTCTTTAGATATGTTTAACGTGTTTGCTAGAGTATTTCAGCTGATTTAAAGATGATTTAAGCAGATTATAAGAGTTGTTTTTACTAAAGCAAAAAGACTTGTTAGAGCATTAAATGTAAGGCCACCTAACTTGCCATATTTTGATCTACCAAGCTCTGACGATGCAAAAAGGATAAAGGGACATTCTCCTAATCATGGCACTGACATTCTAACGGATAGAAACACATAGAAGTCAACTTTTATCCTACAACTCAAAGAACGAACAAAAAGAGTAGAGAGAGAATAGACCAAAGTGCTTCCAACTGATGGACAAGTTCACCAACGGTCATATTGATGCTTGCAACGGTTATTAATCACACTCTAAGTATAAATAGAGCACCATTCAATTCTTCTCAACAATTATTGAGCCAAAAACGAAAAAGCATTCAATTTGTTCATCTACTCTTAAGCTTTTCTGTACAGAGTATCTTTTGATACTATTGAGCTTTAGTGTTTAATTTTATCCACTCTTAAAGAGAGTTTTCTGTTTGTATATCATTTATTGTAAAACAATCTCAAGTCAGGGGACTTGGAGATTGTGGTTCATAGATTACAACTTGTAAGGGGGAGCAAGTTCTGGTGAGAGAATTGCTCTTGAGTTACAGAGGGTGTAATCTATTGAGATAGTGGAAAACTCAGGGTGCCTGAGGACTGGATATAGGTCATAGAGTTGGACTGAACCAGTATAAACCTTTGTGTCTTATTCTTCTTCACTGCACTTTGTTTTACCCTGTTCCATCGCCTCTAAAACAGAACTTGCGAAAAATTTTAAAAATCCCCAATTCACCCCCTTGGTGATTTAGCTCCGCTTTCATATGTAAGAAGAAGAAATAAGGTGGATATGTGAAAAAACTTAAAAAAATTAAGATCATATATTATAAATATCAAGTTTAATTTAAAAAGTATTAAGATGTGATGTATAAAATATGTGGTCTAAAAGGTACAACTTTTAAGACCGGTCTTATAAAATTATTGGTCTAAAAACCATTTTTTTAAGACGTGTTTTCTAAATATCCGGTTTAAAAAGTATCACTTTTTAGATGTGATATAAGCCAAGTCATGTCTAAAATGTTTGACTTTTTAAACGTGATCTTTTTTGCACTTGATTTAAAAGTATCACTTTTTTAGATGTGGTATAAGTTAAGTCTGATCTAAAAAGTATGACTTTTTAGATCTGATAATTGAGCAACCAGTCTAAAAAGTAACAAAATTTTTGAATCGTGTATCAAGACCTAATCCAAAACCGGTCTAAAAAGCCATTTTCACCTAGTCTAAAAAGTGATTTTTACACCGGTGAGAGCAACTTATTGTTCTTGTCTTCTTTTGAAGGGAATCTTCTTTTGTTTTTTATGTCTTCCACCTTCTTTGGGCTTGTTTGGGTTACAGTGAGAGCGGTGACTTATTTCTTATTTGATTTTTTTAGAAGTCCGGTAAGAAAAAAATCAGGTTGTAAATATAGTTTGTGTTTAGATTAATGGTGGTAGGAGTGGCATAGCCCACATCAAAAAGTTAAGAGCTTTTTGAAAAAAAAACTATCCCATTGAGTTTTTTCCTTAACTGGTTTTTAGGAGTTTTTTTCAAAAAAACCCAGTAAACTTAAAACTCAACTCCACACTCCATTTAAGGCTTTTTTCCCCCTTAACTTTAAACTACTTAAAACTCCTTTGTCTTCTTCTTTCTATTTGCAGATTCTTTCTTTCATCAGCATGAATCACATGGCGTGTTGCTGAGGTTGAAAACTTAGAAGTTAGGCTGAAAATAAGTTACCCAAAGGGGTTATTTGGTTAGAAGTTATAGAGGTTGGGGACAAATAATTTGTTGGGCTCGACTAAATTGCCCATGATATTTTCTTAATATTCCAGCTTTGTCTACGGTCACTAAAATCCTTTTTAGTTTTCATTCTTTTTTACCCATCCTTTTTCAAACTTCTCGCTCGTTTAAGTTATAGTCGTTTTGCCAATGAGAGTTGACACAGATGGTAAGGGATTCAGGACTAGGCCCTTGGGTCGTGGGTTCGATCCCCTCTGTCGTCACTGGAATTCCTTTGGTAGGCGATCTCGTAAGTCCCTAGTAAGTGCTCATAGAGCCTGGGGCTGTGCCCTGACCTTGGTAGGGGACTGGTATCGAACCCTTCCAAAACTTTCTTGTAACAAAAAAAAAGTTATACTCGTATTATAATGACTGGTCTGAGGATTGTCTCATCTCGCAATCACAATGAGCCGAAAAGCACTTCCACATATACTTGAGTGGAGTGCTACCCTACGGAGTGAATCTCATAATTGTCTTAAGAAGCGTATGTAGTATTATATTATAATATATTGTATTGTATTAATATTTATCTTATAATTACATTAGGGTAAAATCCTTAAAAGAGACAGTTGAACTATTTAAATTTTAAATTAGGTTGTTAGATACAGCAAATTCTAAATTAGGTCATATGTCCTAAAATAATAGTTTATAATTCAATAATTTTACCTTACTACCCCTCATTTGATTTCAGTTCAGTAATACGTAGTCCTATGTGTAACTTACATGTCACTCATTCATCTCTATTATTTTAATGTTTTTTCCCCAAAAATACAGACCATTACTTACTCTCTCTCCCCTTCAAAACTTTTCCAAAAACTCTCCCTCTCAACTTGGGGACCAGCTTCTCTCCTTTACCGGTATTGTTTGCTGATTTTAAAATGCTCCACTTTTTGTGCAAAAAGAACATGAGAGCTTTAAGTTGGGTGATAGAGATGGTGTGTATTCAAGGTTATTAAACTCGGCCTAGACCGGTTAATGAGCTAGTCGGGGTATTGGATCAATGGTTAGTAAGGCATATCGGAGTCACCCGAGACTAGACTGGTGAGAAATAATTTAATTTCTAATCACACCATCCATAATTCCAAATACTAAATGTCATTTTAATACCTTGAATTACTAGCAAAGTAATCATATTCTTGACAAAAAATCCAGCGGTAGAAGGAAAAAACTTAGTAATTAACCATATATAGAGCACTGGGCGACATTAGAAATTTTGTGAACGTAAAAGGACTAAAAGGAGTAGAGGTCAAGCCCAAGGTTATAATAATTTATATGCCCTCACTCCCAAAATGGATCACTACATACAAATTTTGGATCAATGACAGAGTTACTGATGGAAAAAATTCCATCGACAATTATCAACGGAATTTTGTTGGTAATGTCTTGTGCTATAGTTTTTTCTACGATGGACGTTTTCCGTCAGAAATCCAATTATTGATGGAATTCCATCGGTAACCCGGTGTTTTTTTTTTTAAAAAAAGTAGTGGATGTTATAAAATAGAGCAGTAGCAAGCCAAAACCATTTTGAAGCAAGAAGAAAACAACCAAACAAATGAAAGCACAAAATAGAAATAGAGATGACGGAATCCAAAAACCAAACTGTAAAATTGAAGGAAAAAGCCACAAAGATCAAGCTTGAAGACCCAAAGCTTTAACCACCTAACACTTTGTCTTTCACAATTTAACCCACGACAAATGGTAAAAAAGAAAAGCCATCAAACGACGTTGTTTTTTCCTTTTTAGAAAGAAAAAAAAAAGACCCACGTGACTTGCTAAACTCGATCAGGTCACATTACATTGGGTTGTGCCCGGGTCACCCTGAGTCGGCTGAGTCAGGAGTGACCTCGATTTCTAAGTCTAATTAGACCAGTTTCACTAATTTCTAGTTTAGGTTTTATAAAAAAAAAAAAAAAATTCTCAATCTAAAAAATCCAAAGAGATTTCAAGAATTTGTTAAATAAATCTTTTTTTAGTAAAAAAAGAAAAGATGATATAATATTTTTAAAAAATAAATATATGTATAAAATGCACTTTTACCAATTTTATCTTTAATTATTTTTCTCATACATTTTCTTTTGTCATTCTTCTCATACATTTTTTTCATCATTTTTCTCATTATTATTCTATCTCTTCTTCTTTCTTACCTATATTTAATTTTTTAAATATTATCTCATCTTCTTTTTTTTCCTCCTAAAAAAGGATTTATTTAACAGTTTCTTGAAATGTCTTTAGAGTTTTTAGGTTAAAAAAAATTATTTTTATTTTTTTTACCCTAAAAAAAATTATTTTCTCATAAAGATTACTTAAAATAACTTGAAGTGAAAATTTATTTCACCCCAACTTTGACCCTTCCTTCACATGTGGCATGACATTACACCATCTCTCCCATCATGTCTCTCATGCAAGTTTAAAAAACCGATCGTTTTAAAGTAGCGGATCGCAGGGGAGGATATTAGCAAAGGAGAGCATCAGCAGATCCCCTCAATCTGCTGTGTCACTTCTTCCACCCCTACCCCTATCTACACTCCCCTCTCTCTCTCTCAAATCAATATATGTTTCTCAAAGGAGAAAGTGTTTTCTCATGTCATACACACATGAAATGGTGGGATCCACATATACATATATGAATTCATATATATATATGTGGGTCCCACCATTTCATGTGTGCGTAAGAATTTTGTTTTTCTCATGCAACATGAGAAAAACAACTCCCTAATAACAAATATTTGTTATCTGATAATAAACCCAACTAAATCAGCGCGAACACGAACATGTATAGCTTACTGTGTCCACTGTGGGGGAAAATTTAAAAAATAAAAAAGAAAATTACATATTCACATTTTTCGGTTTATTGTTTCTACTTTTCGGTTTTTGTCATTGTGATAATTACGTAATATTCACCCGATCTCTCCAATGCATTTTAATTCTAGCTAGGTCTACCCGGAATTCTTTAGTTGATGAGATTATAACTTCACTTCGTCCATTTAACAAATTTATATTCTTCTTTGTTGCAGAATTAAATGACCAAAAGGCTGAGAAGATCTTTGTTTCTAATTAATGTGCTTTTTTCCTCATGGCCATTTCTTCCCACTCCCATTACTATCTCATTCATATAGGTTTATTTCGAGTTTATTTGTTATAATTAATTTTCTCACCTCTATTTCAAAATTTTGATTTTGTTTTTGTGATATAGCTCTTCTTTTTCCTCCTTCTTCTTAATGCGACTTTAGAGATTTATTTTCAGTGAAAAGTGGTTAGGTGGAGAGAGGGAGAGTTTTTGGAAGAGAAATTCTTGTATGGTTTGCTATGTCATTTGTAGTTTAATTAATTAAAATACAATAACTCATAAGCTGATTTAACATCTTATAAATATTAGCTGGTATATTAAGAAAATTAAAAGGTTTAATAAGATTCACTTTTTCATTACTTGCTAAATCTTAATTAAGGCATTTATTTTTTTAAGAAAAATAAAAATATGAAATAGATCACCAGTTAATTAAGACTAATGTTAGTTGAGTTATTATATTTTAACTGGTTAGATTATAAATGACACAGCAAATTAAGTTCATACAATAATTTTTATTTTTGGAAAATTTTTGTAGAGGAAATAGAGTAATAAATGAGTCCATATTTTTTTTAAAAAAAAAATTAAAATACTCTAATAGAGACGGATGACAGGATGAGTGACACTTAAGTTGCACATAGTATTATTTATTAATGAGTTGAAATCAAATGAGTGGTAGTAAGATAAAATTATTGAAAGTGGGTTATGTAAGTATAATATAAATTTTTTTTATTTGTCAATCTTTTTTAAATTTGTCTCTATTAATGCCCCTCAATAATAAATAAAAGAGGAGAAGAAATAAGGGAATTAAAAAACATGATTTAAATGTTTTAGAAAATACATGTCATATTAACTAATTTTCTTAATCTAATCAAATTAAATAATTATATCTTATATTATATTAAACAACGGGTAGTAATTAAACCAAAATTGGTATAATTAACTCCTCCTCTGCCTGTTGATCCGACAATGCTTTCACCAAGTAATAGCATCACTGCCACTCCCCTGACTGCAGAAGCACTGACTTCATCTTCAACAAATCAGCACCCTCTGTCATAGGAATTGGTTGATTTTCATGGTCTATTTAAGATTAAGGAAAGACAAACTCGCTTGCTCCATTAGGCATTTGTCAAATATCCACATTTATGGGAATTAAAACTCTAAAAAAGGACTCTCAGGATTTGCAGAGTAGGATACGCGTCGTTGGCTGACATGTTGGTTTTTTAAAAAACATAGACAGCCAAAGACAATGGATGAGTCAAAGAGGGAGAAATTTGAGAATCTATATAATGAAGTGGAATATTTTGGCTTTGACAAGATGTGGCTGGCATCTATTCGCCGAAGAGTGATAGATATGCAAGCTGATCATAATAACAAGTTCAAGCAGGAAGATCAGTTGGAGTCTCAAATTAGCAGCTTAGAAGAACAACTTGGTGATGCAAGAGCAGGCTCGGGCAGTGCGAAGGATGATCTCTCAAAACCTGGCCATGTATTAGGCTTTTAACTGTGGTTAGCATTGAGACGGTTTACTCTTGGAAGTCACCTTATTTGTGTCAACTATGATTTGGCATGTGTTTTGATCATACTTTACTTCTCAAGAACCTTTTTTTTTCCCCCAATTGAACTTCTAAAGGACACAACAGAGATTATGATCGTGTTCAGTAAATCTTATGTTTTTCTTGGATTTCAAATATCAGTAATAACTTTTGTTCTTTTATTGTTGTATATTCAACATACAATGGGTAATATATGTCATATATCTTCGCATGTCCTCTAGTTCTTATGGCTCACGCTCCATTCCCTCCCACTCTGAACCCAACTTTTGTGACTACTGTTACTATAGACTACTATAAATAACTGGTTAGAATGGAGAAAGAAATATAATAATTAAATCAAAATAAGCTTCAATGGGATATATCATATATTTTTCTATTCTATTCTCTAACTAAAATCTTTAAACTTGTTTAGGTCTCACCATTGATTCAGATCTTTTGTGAATAATTATGCTATGGTTTTTCTTCAAATAATTACCTTCAATTCAGAAACAATCAAATAAGTAAGTTGGTAGTAACAAGATTTAAATTATAGTTGATTGATTGATAGGCTAACCATATGGTTTATATGCAATGATGGTTGACAAGTTAACGGGGTTTTGCCACCTAACTCTTTTGATGGGCACCTCCTTTGTTTTTTTGCTAAATTTGTCTGCCTGAACTTCAACCGGACTCTGACAGAAAAGTTTATAGAAAATGTAACTGCATGCATTTCAAAAACTGCACCAAACATTTATCCTTGTTTCTCAGCACAGAGAAATAGGATAAATGTTTAAATAATAATGATGATGATGATGTACTGATGACTGAAAAAAACCAGAGAATCATTAACCTGATGATAAAACTAATAAAAAAGACAACAGCACAGAGACATGCCCAAGCATTCATTTGGTGTTGCAAAAATAACAGGAACTCTCTCTCTTTCTCTCCTCATGAAGAGTGTATTTGGATTGATGATCCTTGTTGGAAATCCAAATAATCCCCATCACAACTTTAGTGAAAAACCTCTCCCTTCCAATCTCCATTAATTACCATTAACATTCATGAATATGTATATGTATATGTGTGTGTGTGTGTGTGTGTATACACATATACTTGTTATGTGTCCCAAAATGGCAGAGGTCAGAAAACAACAGAATACTACTACATGTTAGATTTCTTTTAAGTAGGATGAAATTACTTGGTGAAGTCCATGTAGCTAATGAAAGTCATCAACCAGTACCTTGCGCATTTTCATTTATAGACCAAAGGGATTCCTGGACATCAGTGTGGGGAAAAAATAAAAGTTACTACAGAACCATAAGATTTATGATCAGTTCATATCTCTTTCCTAAAATTTATGAGGTTATGATTGGAAATTCTTCTTTCTTGTCATCACATGCTGTGTTGACTTATTCAAAGAAAGGCAATGGTGTCGCTACTGCCACTTCTACAATTCAAGTTGATAATCCAAATGGCGTTAGCACAAGTAATTTAATGTAAGTGAAGTTTGTGGTTGATATTTCGCTAATTTGGAAGCCAATTGAAATTGGACTTTTCCTCATGGTTCTGCTATATTGTTTTGTTGTTGATTTGTTTACATCAATCTTTGGCAAGTAAATTGAGTTTCTACGCAAGTCTTCGATCACCACTGTTAAAATTGCACTAATTGAATATCAAAATACAGAACACTTTTATTCTCAAGATAAACTACACTAATTGAGAACAAAACTTTGTCGTGTGAGTATGAAGTTGAGTATTATTTGTTAGAAAGATGTGACCAGCATGTTTAATGGGTACTCACTTTCAATATGATATATTCTATTCGGTCTTTAATATAAGACATAGTTATTGAGAAGTTGATCTTGATCCTAAATATAAGAAAATTTTTTCATATTTGTCAATCTTTTCTAATTTACTTTTATTGGTACTACCTCGACAATAATCAAGGAGGAAAGGAAATGAAAGAATTAAGAAAGGTGACTAGAGTATTTTAGAAAATATATGTTATGTTAATGAACTCAACCAACTTCTTCTTTAATCTAATTAAATTAGGGAAATATATCTTGTATTAAGGAGTGAAGGAGTTTGTTTTAGTAAATTGGTGTTGAAAATAACAGCAATACCCCATATTTTTTGTTGGTATTAGTTTATTTTCATGTTTCTTTAAGTTTTTGATGGTGGTGTTACTTGTTTTAGTGGCAATAAATCTATTTGATGGCTTCGACACAACAGATCTAACCTAGTGGCTTGGATTCACATTTTTGGTGACTATAGTCTTAATATCTTGTTGGCTTTCATCTTTTAGAAGATTTCGAGAGGGAGAGAGAAGGAGGCCAACACATCTGTTTCGTCGGACTGAGGAGGACATCGTCTCTGTCTCTGCCAACTATCATGAGTTTTTCTTTCCTTACTCTCACTTTTCTCTTATATTCTATTGTTTTGTTTTGTTTTGTTCAGATGATCACATTTGTCAAATATGCACATTTGTAAATGAGGATACGAGTCATTAAAGGACATGTTGGAGTTTCTAAAATCAGAGAAGCCAAAGACAATGGATAACTCAGAGGGAGAAATTCGAAGATTTATGTCTCAAGTTGGAATCTGTTGACTTTGACAAGAAGAGGTTGGCAACTATTCACCAGAGAGTGATGGATATGCAAGTTGAAAATAATGACAAGTGGAAGCAACTAGTTCAATTGAAGTCTGATGGAAGCAGCTTGGAAGGTCAACTTAATTTTGCAAGGGCAAGAATGGACAGTGTATAGAGCATCATCTATCCAAACTTGACGATGTCTTTGGCTTATAGATTTAGTTAGTATTGAGACAAGTAACTCTTGAGGTCACCCTTGTTATCTCAATTTTCACTACTTAAGAAACCTTGTTTCCTTTTGTACTTGTGATTTGTGAATGACATAACTGAGATTATTCTGTTGTCTAAATAAGATGCTGAATAGAGTTGGATTGTAATTAGTTATAGTCCTTCTTTGGATATTCCTCGCCTAGGTTCTTGGATTCACCTTCTAAATTTGCAGGTTTCACCGGCTATTATGCAATTTGATTGTGACTAGTTGATTGAGAATACAGCTGCTTTTGACAGTAGGGTTGATCAAGTACTAGAATTTGAGGCCCTGAATAATTGCTTTTTGAGTTTAGTGAGATGATTGCTTTATTATTGTGTCTGGTTCCTTGGAAATCCAATGATGATGTTGTGCTCTTCTGAAAATTTGTTATACAAATTATTTAATTCAGTTAGTTTTCATTTTTTATTAATTATTATTAATATATTTCATAGGTAAGAAATAAGATAATGGTTTAAGAAACTTGGTTTCTAGGCAAGTCTTCACTGCTGTTAAAACTGCACTAATTGAATATCAAATTACTACGAACATAAACTACACAAATTGATAAACAAAACTTTGTCACATAATTATGAAATTGAGTATAATTTGTTAGAAAGATGTGAAGAATGTATAATTGGTACTCACTTTCAATCTGATACATGTTTCAGTAATTTGGTGTTGCAAATAACAATATTTATACCAATACAAAGTTGGTTTAAAGATGTAAGACTCTATTAGATCTTTTTAGATCTCAAACTTGAGTACTAAAGAATATATTGGTATTGAGAAGGACAACCACAAATTTCAAATTAGATATCCGATAATAATATAAGAAAAAGTAATAGTTGGCTTGTTTGGATTAGTAGTAGGATCAGTGACTTGAAAGCTATTTGACTTTTATAAAAGCTTGGTAAGAAAAAAGTTAGGTTAAACTATCTGATTCGTGTTTGGATTGCTCGTTTGACTTTTTGTAGAAGTTATTTTTTTTCTAACTGATATGTATTTGAATTATTAATTAAAAATTCAATTGAGATGGAAAATGATTAAAAATGATATGAATCATATTGAATACTACATATACATATTAGTTGTATTTAAGAAACTGATTTTTATCTTAGATATAAGATTTATTTTTTATATATTTCAAAATTAACTCAATTTATTTATATTTATTAAAGAATTTTAAAAAATATATATATTATATTAATTAATTTTAAGAAAATTAACATAACTAAATTAAATTAAATTAAGTAAATATATTTTATAATAAAGAAGGAGGGGTGTATTGATTTTTTAATCACATAATTTATATGTTCTATCTTTCAAATATTATCATTTAAAATTCACATTTGTTTTGTAAATTATGAGATTTATTTATTTATTTTATATAGGAAACTGAATTTATTTGTTCAGATTAAATTTTTAGTAGGGCAGGGCAATCGAGCAAACAAGTGTGGGGGCGCAGCAAATGATAGTGTCACGTCTAATGATGTCGACCTTGTGTAACACAACTCACTCAACTAAGCTCTATACATCTTCCATCACGCATGGATCAATAAGCCCAGTACGTTAGCAAAAAAAGCTTAGAATTGCAACTTATTAAAAAGCTCAGTGTGTTATTTTTTTTTTTGCAATAAGCCCAGTGGATGCATTGGGTCACCAAAACATACCTAAAGGGCTTTTTTCCCACTTACCTATGTTTTTGCATTCTTCTTTTTTTTCCCAGAAAAAGCCAATTTATTTTGAAATCCAAACATCTCAGTATGTATAAAAAAATGTATTGCAAATATTAAGAACTCTCTCTCTCTCTCTCTCTCTCTCTCTCTCTCTCTCTCTCTCTCTCTCTCTCTCTCTCTCTCTCTCTCTCTCTCTCTCTCTCTCTCTCTCTGTGAGACTTTTATTGGCCAAATTGCAGGGGTTAGAAGCAAGGGTGCGGCTACCCTCCGCTGCACCCAGGGAGCACTCAGGATTTTTTATTTTTTGTTATGTTTTTTTTTATGTCAAATTTTGCACTGAAAAGGGTGCAGCGGACCCTCCTTATCAAGGAGGGTAGCCGCACCCGAGAAGCAGGGGATAAAAGTTAAAGAACCACCACAAAAAATGTGGAGTTAAACAAGTAAAAGAAAAATCTCATCTAAATTTAAAAAACCAGAAATATACTTTAAACTCATGTGTGGTTCAAGCAGCTTGGCTCACTAAGCAATGTGGGCTCTAAAGTTCTTGTGAAACCACCTTCACGTGGTGCACTCTTGTCCAGGAACCATGGATCTCAAGCTTTCTCTTAGGTCCCATGGCTTAGCACTACACTTGGGACTGGCAGGCTGGCTAATTGGCTCATTCAATCCTACCTATTGATGTCAAAGCTATGTTCCATCACCTTTAAAAGTAAAGATAAATGTGTGGTTTTTCATAATCTCAAACTAACCATAAAAGCCTTCAAAAGTATACTTGTTTTATAAAGAGATAAACGTGTGGTTTTTCATAATCTTTAACTATCTTCGACCATGATGTTCGTTATACAGTTGATATGGTAAGAATGTCTTCTAAGTTTTTGTCTTTCTTGCTAGTGTCTATGGATGCTTTTGCATTTACCAATTTACTCATAAAGGTTCTTCACCAACCACACTAGTCCTTTGAACTCCCAGTCCTACCCACCCTTTACCATGGCTTTATTGGGCTTGTTTGGGTTGGCGGTAGGAGCGGTAGCTTAAAAACTATCTGACTTTAAAAAAAGCTTGGTAGGAAAAAAGTCAGGTCATAGATAATGATTTATGTTTGGATTGATGGTGATAGAAGTGGCGAGACCCATATCAAAAAGTTGAGAGCTTTTTGGAAAAAGCTCAGAAGTGGAGCTTTTTCTTTAATGAATTTTTTGAGCTTTAAGTTAAGTGAATTTAAGCTCAACCCAAACGGATCCAAAATTGACTGGCAATGTTAATTGACTTTTTTTTTCAAACTTACCGTAGAAAAAACTCAAAAAACTGCGCTCCAAACAGACCTATTGAGAAATACTTACATATAACATTATCTGAAGTGTGTTCAGTAAAAATATAACAACTCAGACAGTTTTAATCATAGTTGGCTGACGAGTCATTTGAAAAAATTCAAATTTTATCCTTTTTAAGAAAAATATTAGTTGATCATTTTGTTTTAGATTTTTTTTTTTAAAAGTAAGATGTTTTTTCTTAAAAAAAGATAGAATTTAAATTTTTTCAAATGATTCATCAGCTAACTAGAATTAAAATGGTCTGAGTTATATTATGCTTTCATTGGACATCGTTCAAATAATGTAACACTTCTAAATTATGTATTTATTTCTCAGGCTTTATTAACAAAAGGAAGATGAGGGTTGTGGGATTCCTGGCGGCAGATGCGCGTGGCTCGCTCTTGTTGATGTTTGCATTAAGTTTTTTGTGGGTTCACATTAGGTGCCAAGCACCTTATGTGCCCATTAGGTGCCCGTCCCTTTATTAGAGGGATGGGCATTTTTTTTTAATTTTTTATATATTGTATTTATTTATATTTAAATTATATGTTGCTTTCTGGAAAAAAAATTTCACCCAGTATCTCAAATTAATTAGTTTTCAATCTTGCATTTAGTAATATTTATCTGTAATACCAGTATCATGAAAACTAATTAATTTGAGATACTGGGTGAAATTTTTTTTCCAAAAAGCAGCATATAATTTAAATATAAATAAATACAACATATAAAAAATAAGAAAAAAAATGCCCATCCCTCTAATAGAGGGATGAGCACCTAATGGGCACATAAGGTGCTTGGCACCTAATGTGAACCCGTTTTTTGTAGGGTTTATTTGTATTGTTATGTATTTGAGATTTTTGTTCGCCAACCTTTTATTTTGCGCCTTGTACATTTCTTTCTAAGTTATAATGAAATACTATTTCCAAAAATCCCCACATTTCTTTCTAAGTTGAAATCTTTTCTTGCAGGATTTCTAATTTTATTTTGTTTCCCCATTATCATACCATTTTCGCCCTTAATCCTCAAAATATATTCATCTTCCTCTTTAGTTTCGCTTATAATTAAAGAATTTTTGGTACTTGTTAGGGGTTCATTTTTCCCCTTTCTCTTATGAAACATATGGAACTGTGCATAAAGTTGATGGAAGCACCGGTAAGCCACTACTACAAAAAGTGGATACTACTTCTCCAAAAGATGTCCTTATTTTTAAAAAGGAAGTAAAAAGTATAGGCAGAGACGTCCTATATATAAATTTAGGATGTCTAAAATTAATTTTAGGCACCCTAAACTTATATTTAGGGCGCCTAAAATTATTTTTAAGACTTAAGTCAGAAAAATACCCTAGCGCCAAATTTTTTTAAAAAAATTCTTTAGGCGCCAAAGATTAGCGCCTAAAATATCTTTTAGACGTGCATCCTAAATTAAGTTTAGGGCACCTAAAATATATTTTAGGCGTCCTAAATTTATATATAGGATGCCTAAAAGGCGCCCTGATATATATATCCCCATGCCTTTGGCAAATTTCACAACAAATATTTGTTCCAGAGTCTTCCTCATTTTTCTCTTTGTTTCCTCGCCCTTTAGATATTCTTCTTCTTCCTCCTCCTTCAACAGAATTACCATGTACAAATCCGCCCTTGAAGGTACCCCTACACCATCACCATCGTCTTCTCTATTTTCCCTCACGCACACACCATCGTCATCGTCTTCCATCTCCTTTCCTTAGATCTGCGGCTCCTCCTCTCCCATCTCTTCAGATCTACGAGAGACGGAGGTGGGTCTATTTCTCATCGGAACAGGATTCACACACCATTGATGATGATTCATTTTATATACGATGTTTTATTGTTACAGAGCGATGACTTGAGCTGATTTATGTATATCTGTGTTTTTGAAGAACTAGCTATTTTGAAGAACTAGTTCAGTTATCTGGCATCTGTGTATGGATTATATACGATTCTTGCTATTTATTGTTTTTGAATGAGAAAATTATAGTACTTGTTGTGATTTGTCCAGATCTGCTCTAAACTATGCTTTCACTCCAGATCTCCGCCTTCCTATTTTTCTTTCTTCCAGATCTGGGGTTTTGGTTTTTTTTTTTTTAAAAAAGCATTAAGGTGTCCTATAATTAATATAGGATGTCTTTTTTAAGACGTCTTATTTGACTTATAGGATGCCTTAAAAAAGGCGTCCCATTTACTATTTTAACCATAAGACACCTTATATATTACTACCCCTGTTCAGACGTCATTTTCAAAAAGGATGTTTATTATCTCTAATTTAGTACGTTTTTGACGTTTTTTTGTAGTAGTGAGCTTTGTTTGTAGCTCTGGGAATAATTTTGTTTCTTATCGATTAGTTCATGGAAATGTCAAAATAAAAGGGAATAGTGGGTGTATTGCAGTTTCCATTGAGGGATAACGGAAAAGCACCCACCTCACCGTCCGCTCTTGGGGTAAAGGTTTTTACAGGAAAGGAAGAAAGTGACAGCTTGGAAAGAAGTCAGAAAATAAACGTGCTCCATTGCCATTTTAAGGAATTAATTAATAGAGAAAATAATAAGGTGATGTTTTTAATTTTACTGTCTTAATAACTAAAAGGTATGAAGGTAATTTAACAGAAATTTTAAATTCATAATTATGATGCATTACCTGATATATAATTTGTTAAGTTCAGTGACTCAAATTAAAATTTAGGTAATTTAAACATCTTTATATAATATTTTTCCCCTACAATATTTATAAGAAAAACCTATTGCAAATAACTTGAACTAAGTCTCTCTTAATTTCTCTTTCTCTCTATCTCTGACTTTTATTGGCCAAATTGCAGAGGTTAGAAACAGGGCATCACTTCCAAAAATGTAAAGTTAAAGAAGTAAAATAAAATCTCATCTAAATTTAAAAAACCAAAAGTATACTTTAAACTAAAAAAAAAAAGTGATGGTTCAAGCAGCTCGGCTCACTAAGCAATGTGGCCTCGAAAGTTTTTGTGAGACCACCTTCACGTGGTGCGCTCTTGTCTAGGAACCATGGATCTTGAGCTTTCACTTAGGTCCCATGGCTCAACACTATACTTGGGACTGGCAGGCCGGCTAATTGTCTCATTCAACCCAACCTAGTGATGTCAAAGCTGTGTTCCATCACACCTTACCAAAGAGAAAATTATAAAGCTAACTATTCCTATAGTCATGAAAGCAATAGTTACTTAACCAATCCCTTTCTTAGTGCCAATACCATCAGGAATATCTACTTGGCTTCCAGCTTGTCGAATATCACGGGCTAATATATTGCATAAAGAGGATGGAATATTTTCTAGCTAAGAAAGCTGGTACATCCTCTTTTTAGCTAATGCTGCCATTCTGTTTGTAGCTTGATTCCCTTGTCTAGCAACTAAGGAAATTGACACACCACTCAACAACTCCAGCAAGCCGAAAATCTCAGATAGCAGATCCCTACACCTCCACTCACTGCCAACTAAATTTCTGCATTTGACAATTCTATAGAGCACTTCACAATCAGTTTCAATCACTACTTTAGCCTCATGGAACCTACTCCTGTGCATCAATGCTTCTTTTAATGCAATGCATTCAGTCATGAAAGGAGAAACCGCTTCTACTACTCTCCCTCTTCCTCCTACAAAATCGCCTCTATGGTTCTTGCATATCATACCTACACTAGCTTTCTTCGTGGATACCTCAAAAGCACCATCTACATTTATTTTGATAGACCCCTCATCTGGTGCAAACCATTGACTATTTCTTGGTAACTCTTCATTGTAGATTTTCTTGACAGAGCACTTCACTGCCGATTTCGCTTTCCAATACTCCTCCACCTGAAGTGCAACAAGATTCACTACCTCTTTAGCATCAGGTTTGGTCTCATTAAACACCCTATTGCATCTTTTTTTCCATATCCACCAACACATGGTGGCAAAAATAGACTTACCATAACTGTCCAGTCTACTTTCTTCACCCAACATATCACACATTAAATCTTCACACCTTTTCACTGTCTATCGGTCAAATTTGAGGTTTAATGGACAACCAAACCAGCCCAATTTAGTCCATGTGCATAGGAATAGTAGATGTTCTATTGTCTCTGTTTCAGCTAAGCATACTGGACATAGTGGGGACTTAGAACATTTTCGTTTGAACAAAGCCTCTCAAGTAGCAACTGCACATACTCCAATTCTCCATAAAAATTGTTGCACCTTAGGTGGAATAATGATTTTCCAAATGCATTTCCACAAGGTTTTTGGAACAACAACAGAGGTACTTGGATCACGTATTAAAGTCTTTCCTGTCATTTCTTTTGCTGTCATATATCCCAATCTCATTGAGTAATTCCCATCTCGGTTGTTCAGCCAAATAGCTTGGTCCTCCTGATCATTGCGAGGAATAGATAGCTTGAGGATAGCATCCTTTTCCTCCAAACTGATTCTTGAACTAATGGAGTTCAAGTCCCATTGTCCATTGCTAATGATTTCAGCCACCTTTTGATTACTTTCCTCCTCCGTAATCTCATTGCCTTGAAGCTTACATCCATTTAATCCTTGTACCTATTTATCTTTCCATAAGAAGATTGATCTCCCATTTCCAACCTTCCAACACAGACCATGCATTAGTAAATCCCTTCCTTCTAATATACTACTCCATCCCCAAGAAGCATGCTGCCCCTTTTTCGCCTGAAGGAAATTGTCTTTTGGAAAATAAATGCCTTTCAATACTTTGCACCACATGTCATTTGGCTGGGTCAGCAACCTCCAAGCTGTCTTAACTAGGAGAGCTCTATTGAAGCAAGACAACTCTCTAAAGCCCATCCCTCCCTCTACCTTCTTTTCTGTCATAAAACTCCAGTTTTTCCAATGTATAGCCCCTTCCTCCCCTTTGCTCCCCCACCAAAAATTGGAGATTAAGCTATCTATCTCCATACATGATTTTTTTGGGAAGAGGAAACACATCATAGGATAGGTAGGGATAGAATTCGCTACCGCCTTAATTAATAATTCCCTCCCTGCAAAGGAGAGAAGTCTTTGCTTCCAATCTTGTAGCTTTAGACCAATTTTGTCTCTAACCACAACTAATGCAGCAGCCTTAGAGCGTCCCCATATTACTGGTAGGCCTAAGTATTTCCCTGCATGATCAGAATATTTTATCCCTAAGCAAGCCACCACTTCATCTTTTACTCTAGGGGGAGAGTTTTTTCTGAAAAATAGATGCTGGATTTTTCTAAGTTTATCATCTGCCCTGAGGCCTGACAGTACACCTCCAGAATTCTCCTCACCACCTTACAATTCACTTCATCAGCACTTAGAAAGAGTATAGCATCATCAGCAAAGAAACAATGAGAAAGCATAGGAGCATTTCGGGCCAATTTCACTCCTTTTAATTCTTTCCTATCAATATGAGTCTTAATCATGAAAGAGAGCACCTCTGATATTAAAATAAATATATAAGGAGAAAGAGGATCTCCTTGCCTTACTCCTCTCTCAGGATTAAAAGAGTTAATTATGACCATCTACTTGTAGATTGAAGGTAGCTGATGTGATACAGCCCATAATTCACTTCACCCAACCACTACAAAACCCCATCTTCATCATGACTGATTCAAGAAAGTCCCATTCCACTCTATCATAAGCTTTATTCATGTCAATCTTCAAAGCAAACTCCTACTTCTTGCTTGCCTTCTTATGTCTTAGGTAGTGGAAAGCCTCATGAGTAAGGATGATGTTATCTTGAATCATGCGTCCCTTTAGGAAAGCTCTTTGGTTTAGGGGGATTATTCTAGCCATCAACTTTTTCATCCTAGAAGTTAGGATTTTGGCAATGATTTTGTAGGACACATTGCATAGGCCTATTGGCCTAAAATGATGAATTCCTTCTGGCATGTTAACTTTTGGGGTGAGCATAATGTTGGTGGCATTTATCTGATCTAAGGATGCTTTATCTTCGAAAAACTCATGTACCATACCACAAACTTCCTTATGCACCTCTTTCCAAGCACTTTGATAAAACAAAGCAGAAAAACCATCTGGCCCAGGAGCTTTATTGGCACCCAGCTGAAAAACAGCAGCCTCGATTTCCTGATCTGTCATAGGTTCCATGAGTCTAGCATTATCATCATCGGTGACTACCTTTTTGATATAGTCTAAGGCTTAATCCATGGCTTTGCTGCCCGTAGAGCTGAAAAGGTTCTGATAAAAGGAAGAAAAGGATTTGTTAATGGCCTCCTTCTCCTCTAACCATATACCATTCTCATCTTTCAATCTCAGAATTTTATTCCTTTGCCTTCGCTGAATTACACTACTGTGCAAGAACTTAGAATTTCTGTCCCTGCAACTCAACCAAGCAATTCTAGATCTTTGCCACCAATATGCTTCTTCCTTATCCTAGGCAACTTCAATTTTCCTTATAATCTCTTCAGCTTCCATCATTCTCTCAACAGTTAACGGACCTTCTGTACATTTGTGCAGTTTAGACCGGAGTTGGTCTATTTCCTTCCTGGAATTTGGGAATGCTTTTTTACTCCAGCTCACAAGTTTTAGGCTGCAAGCTCTCAACCTCCTCACAACATCCTGAATTCTGTCCCCCAGTATATCGCCCACTCTATTCCATTCCTTGTTTACAATCTGCAAAAAATCCATATGTTCAATCCAGACAGACTCGAATTTGAAGATTCTAGGTCTGATTTCCTCACAATAACAACAATCAATCATCAAGGCATGATGATCCGAACCTATAGGTTCCACATGGAATACCATAGCATGCTCAAACTCCTCTCTAAACTCTACATTCCCAACTGCTCTGTCTAATCTTTCCCTTACAATAGCCTTTTCTCTATTATTGCACCATGTAAATTTTGAGCCTTTGAACTTAAGGTCCAGTAGCTTACAATCAGAAAGTAACAGCTGAAAATTAATTATTTTCCGTATTGAATGTGGATTGCCTCCTTCTTTTTCAGCTTGGGATAGGAGGTCATTGAAATCACCAACGGCAAGCCAAGAATTATCAACACTAGCAGCAAGCTTCCTTAATTCTTCCCAAACAATTCTCCTCTCACTTTCTTTGGGAGGGCCATAGATGAAAGTGAGGAATTTTGGCATTTTCAGGCTATTTGATTCAACAACAGTGTGGATGATATTCTTCGTTTTATACAAAACTGTCACAGAAGTATTGTCCTTCCACCATACCGCCAAACCACCTGCTAATCCTCTAGGTTCCACATACAGATCCTGTTTAAAACCACTTTTTCCTCTGATTTTCTTTACCTTAGAGCTGATCATTTTAGTCTCCATTAAGAAGATTATTGAGGGATGATATTTCTTCACCAAATCCCTTAGATTTTTAACTGTCAAGGCTCTTCCTAGGCCTTGACAGTTCCAGGAGATGCACTTCATGGTGCCTTGGTGGCTGTTAATGG
The DNA here is from genome assembly GCA_037074495.1 of Acacia confusa. Lineage (NCBI taxonomy): Eukaryota > Viridiplantae > Streptophyta > Magnoliopsida > Fabales > Fabaceae > Acacia > Acacia confusa. The sequence continues at coordinate 18,504,774 of CM073511.1, forward strand.
CCAGCCACCATTGCCTTCAGGATTAACCTTATGAGTTCTGATAGTACCCGCTTGGAAGATAAACTCTGATCTGTTCATACATACAGCTTCCATTTCATTCATTTCTAAATCTTGATTTCCATTCTCTTCCAGACAGTTCTCCTTCCCCAGTACTTTCTTTCGTCTAGCATATCTTTTAGCCCGAGCTTTAACTTTCCTCAGACTAGCAACATAACCAGAAATGTCTTAATCTAAGTTAGGTTCTGAATTGATTATCCTCTTTCTTTTAGTTTCCAAAGGTCCCCCATCCTCTAATGCATGGCGCTTAAGGCCAAGGATATCCAATTTATTAATTACCTCATTCAAGGCTTGACCATTGTATGGAATCATGGCCATTGAGGTATTCTTCTGTTCCATTTCCGGGCACTCCCTCCTATCCTCCAGTTCTTCCTCAGCCATGTTATTTAGCACACCCAGGGTAGCCGCCTTCTTCATTTCCACTGATAAGTAGCTAGAGCTGGAATTATTTATCTCAACTTCTTCCTCCTTCTCCTCTTTCCGAAACTCCATTCTTTCACTATCAGGTATTGCTTTCCAGCAGCTTTTAGTTTCCATAATATTCACTACATCTTCTGCTACTGAAGGATCAGTTGATGAATTCACTTCAACATCCCTCTCCTTTCCCAATGGTTTATTTAACTGGATGAAGAAAAGGTCATCATCCGATGTAGAAGAGTGCATATTGGATCTCTTCGATTCCTCTTCCGTTCTCCTTATTGCCTCTTCCTTCTTTTTCCTCACATATTCAGCCTCTGCCCAATCTTGTTTCACTATAACCATTACTTCATACCAATTCCAACATGAATTCGTGGTAAGCCATGCACCAAAACAAGGATCCGATGGTTTAACCGCTGACTTCCTTCTCTCCACACCACAACTTCGATTATCATGACCTACTTTCCCACAATTATAACAGAAACTCTGTAATTTTTCATAACAGATCGATAGCCAGATATTTTTTCCATACGACCTAGATAGCCAAAAACCATATGGCAATGGCTTCCTTAGATCCAAAATTACTCTAGTACGTAAGAAGTTACGAAGGTACCTTCCGTTATAGTATGGATCCTCAGCCAGTACAACATCTCCAACATGACCTCCAATGGAAATAGCATTCTCCAAGCACATGGCCTCAAGAGGAACGTTATGGATCTGTATCCACACTGGACATTGACTGAAGTCATAATCCTCCCACGCTGTGTACTTCAAACACTCCAGTAGATTCAATAAGCATCCATTAATTGTCCACGGACGACCACGGAGAATTCTGTTATATTCATCCGACTTCGCAAATTTGAACATAAACGCACTACTGTTGATTTCAACAATGTCGAGTCCTTCATAAAGGTTTCAGGCCTTTCTCACTATAGCCTCAATTGCAGGTTTCGAATATGATTTGCTCGCCAACACTTTACCGATTAAAATCTTCTTTGTTTCCGCATCATTCCAGACTAGCGGAGTTGTTATTTGGAAATTCTCTATGAGAAGCACAGCAGCACTCCACTTCCGATCTACTATAAGCCTACCGAGAGGGGTAGCTTACAACGATTGTACCTCCAGACCTCCGATCACCGTCTCCAATCACCCTCCAAACCACCTTAACTGACACTCTCATGCTTGGCGGAGAGACCAAGGCTCCCACACGAGTGCGTGGGGAGAACTTTTTTTTATTATATTTCATACAATTGTTCCATCACCTTCAAAAGTAAAGATAAATGTGTGGTTTTTCATAATCTCAAACTAACCATAAAAGCCTTCAAAGTACTTGTTTTATAAATAGATAAACGTGTGGTTTTTCATCATCTTTAACTATCTTTGACCTTTTCGTTGTGCAGTTGATGGTGAGAATGTCTTCTAAGTTTTTGTCTTCCTTGCTAGTGTCTATGGATGCTTTTGCATTTACCAATTTACTCATAAAGGTTCTTCACCAACCACACTAGTCCTTTGAACTCCCACCCACCCCTTACCATGGCTTTATTGGGAAATACTTAATTACATATAAAGTGTGTTCAGTATAAATATAACAACTCAGACAGTTTTAATCCTAGTTGGTTGGCAAATCATTTGGAAAAATTCAAATTTTATCTTTTTTAAGAAAAATATTAGTTGATAATTTTATTTTAGATTTTTTTTAAAGTAAGATGTTTTTTCTTAAAAAAAAGATAGAATTTAAAATTTTTTAGATGATTCATCAATTAACTAGAATTAAAATATAATGATCTAAGTTATTATGTTTTCATTGGACATCGTTCAAATAATGTAATACTTCTAAGTTATGTATTTATTTCTTAGGCTTTATTAACAAAAGGAAGATGAGGGACGAGAGTTGTGGGATTCTAGGCGGCAGATGCGCGCGGCTCGCTCTTGTTGATGTTTGCGTTAAGTTTTTTTGTAGGGTTTATTTGTATTTTTATGTATTTGAGATTTTTGTTCGCTGACCTTTTATTTTGCACCTTGTATGTTTCTTTCTAAGCTATAATGAAATACTATTTCTAAAATCCCAACATACCAGACACAGTAAACTCATGACTTGAGTTCATATCTTTTTCATTTCTTATCCAAATTTCAATTATGTGGTTGGATTTTCACATATATGGACATGCATGGTGGGACAGGAGCTATACTAATTTCCATTAATGTGAACTAATTGATAAAACTAGAAAAAGAAAAAACATGGAAAGTTGACATCGTCTCCAGTGATTAAGAGGACATCCATTAAATTAAAACTTTTAAAAAAACATATTCACGTGCCAATGTGGGATTCTGGGCGGCAGATGCGCGCGGCTCGCTCTTGTTGATGTTTGCGTTAAGTTTTTTTGTAGGGTTTATTTGTATTTTTATGTATTTGAGATTTTTGTTCGCCGACCTTTTATTTTGCGCCTTGTATGTTTCTTTCTAAGCTATAATGAAATACTATTTCTAAAATCCTGACATACCAGACACAGTAAACTCATGACTTGAGTTTATATCTTTTTCATTTCTTATCCAAATTTCAATTATGTGGTTGGATTTTCGCATATATGGACATGCATGGTGGGACAGGAGCTATAATAATTTCCATTAATGTGAACTAATTGATAAAACTAGAAAAAGAAAAAACATGGAAAGTTGACATCGTCTCCAGTGATTAAGAGGACATCCATTAAATTAAAACTTTTAAAAAAACATATTCACGTGCCAAAGTGCAATATGTATGATTATTTAATCATACCGGATATTGTATATTTAGGTTATATATAGTATATCTATTATATAATACTAATATAATAAAGTAACAGAACCCTCCGTTTTTCACATGGATATGCACGGTGGCATGGTGGGACAGGAGCTATAATAATTTCCTCTAATGATAAAGAGGACATCCATTAAAATTTTTAAAAAAGCATGTTCATACTTTTAGGGGCATAGTGTGAGACGTAGGATTATTATTCTTCTTCTTTTCTTTTCTTTTTTTTTTTTTTTAAATCTCTACCAACTATTTCATAAACTTAAAAAACACAAGAAAAATGTAAATCATGTTATGTACGTGTGTATAAATAACTCGAGTTTTGATGAACTCCACTATATAGCTAAGACTTTTTGGTGTAAGAAACAATGGCTCTTACCAGACAACTCTCATTCCCAAATGGTAATCTCTTCAAGTTCAAACTGCTCTCACCACCACAAACAAAACCCTCACTTTTCATTGTTCAATTAATGTAAGGATAAATGAGTAAAAATACACATGTATTTTATCCTCGGGAACGCTCAGCACTATATGCTTTTTTTTTTTGGAGTAAAAATACATACGTGGTTACTATTTTGGAGCAAAAATTACATTCCACCGTTATGTTACTGTTCACTGTGATGAGAAAGAAAGGATTGAAGTAAACAGTAACATAACGGTGAAATGTCACTTTTGCTCTAAAATGGTAATCACGTGTGTATTTTTGCTCCCAAAAAAAGCATATGGTGCTGGACTCTTCGGGGGTAAAACACATGTGTATTTTTGCTCATTTACCCTTAATGTAATACTTCTTCTACGTACTCCTCATCTTGTTTCTGATCAAAACAACTCTTCTTTTCACTAAACTGCACAAATTCAAATTTTATCTATTTAAAGAAAAATATTAGTTGTTTAGTTTTTTTTAAAGTAAGATGTTTTTCTCTTAAAAAACAAGATAAAATTTAAATATTTTTAGTTGATTCATCAGCTAACTAGAATTTTTTTAAAGTAAGTTGGTATATGACAAACATCATATACATTTTCCTTAATTAACATTAATGCCCCTATTGCACATTTATCACGTCTCATACTGGGGCAGGAGACTATATATTTTAAAACATATATCGGCTATTGTTGACCTTATTGCACATTTCTTTCTCTCTCATAACTTATAACAAAGTCTTGATAAACTAAATAATAAAGTATATAAACCTAGTCATGATTACTCATGTTTTTCCTTTTTTTTTTTTTGTTATAATCTCTGCCAACTAGTTCAGAAACTTGAAAAACACAAAAATATATAAATCATGTCATTTATGAGTGTATAAATAACTCGAGTTTTTATGAACTCCACTGCATAGCTAAGACTTTTTGGTCTGAGACTAAGAAACAATGGCTCTTACCAGACTACTCTCACTCCCAAATGGTAGTCTGTTCAAGTTCAAATTGCTCTCACCACCACAAACAAAACCCTCACTTTTCATTGTTCAATGTAATACTTCTTCTACTTTTCATCTTGTTTCTGATCAAAACAACTCTTCTCTTCGCCGATCTGCAAATTATCAACCTTCAAGTTGGGGTTATGAAAATATCCAGTCAATCACTAGTGAATATGGGGTAGGCATATTAATGATTTATATTAATCTCTCTATTTGCTAACTGGTTTTCTGATTTATAAGGACGGCGTAATAACCTGGTTTTGTTATGCAGAAAGAATCATATGTAGAAGAAAGAGATCAACTGAAAGCACAAGTTACAAAGATGATTTCCCTACTCACAAGTGATTTGGACAAACTTGAATTCATCGATGTGTTGCAAAAGCTGGGATTGTCTCACCATTTCTTACTCGAAATAAGAAACATGCTGCAAAATGTGTATGCCAAGAATTATGAAGACGGAAGATTAAAAGCCATGTCTGAGTTACACAGCGCTGCTCTTCAATTCAGAATGTTAAGGCAACATGGATATGATGTGTCATCAGGTACGTACTAAATTCGGTCCTCATTCTTATATTTGCGGCACAATGGTAGGCCACAGCTGACGTTAGGCAGTTTATATCTCTCCTTGCAACACATTGACTAACGATTCTGAAATATAACTTGCATGTAATGCTTTTTTTTTTTCCCAGACGTTTTCACAAGTTTTCAAGATGAGAAAGGGAATTTTGATTTGAGAGATATCAAGGGGATGCTATCATTTTATGACGCATCGTTTGTTTCAATGGAAGCTGAAACTATACTTGATGAAGCAAGAGATTTTTGCAGTATTTATCTGAAAAAGTTTGTGAAGGAGAACAAAGATAATGATGAGATATTATCAGTAATGATAAGTCATGCACTGGAGCTTCCCCTACACTGGAGGATACACAGACTTGAAGCTCCGTGGTTCATTGACTTGTACCAAAGAAGCAATCATGTCAGCCCTACCTTGCTTAAGCTTGCTCGTTTGGATTTCAATGTAGTACAAGCCACCCATCAACGAGACTTAAAATACACATCAAGGTAAACGAAACAAATGAAATTTTTGTCCTTTTTTTGGCCAAATTATAGGAATTCATATAGTTCTCAAGTCTTGATGAATAATGTGACTTATGATATGGGGCTTATAGTGGTGCTTGGTTTTATGTCTAAATTAAATAATGAAGGTGGTGGAAAGAAATGAGAGATAATGGAGAAAAGCTGAGCTTTGTAAGGGACATGCCAACCGAAAACTTCTTTTGGGGTGTGGGAATGGCGTCTCAACCTGAGCTTTCATACTTTAGAAGAGAGATGACAAAGATCACTTCCTTCGTAACCATTATTGATGATATTTATGATGTTTATGGCACCTTGCAAGAACTTGAACTCTTCACTCATGTGGTCCATAGGTTAGCTATTGTTTTTAATGATTACTATTATAGTATAGTTAAGATGCAAAAATACTTAAAAAAAAAAGATGCAAAAATACTCATGAACTTATACCATGTGCAAAAATGCGCGTAAACTTTTTTCGGGGCAAAAAATACCTAAGACCTATTACCTTTTGTGGTGGGACCCACCATCTTCATCTTCTACAAAAAAAATAACAGGCGTTAGGTTGTTTTAACTGCAGTGTCATTTTTTATCAAATTTTGAAGTTTACGAGTATTTTTACCTGATAAAAGTTTAATTAAATATGTTTGCACATTGTAAGGGTGCAAACACGCAACTCCTTCACATCTCCAATATAATGTAATATATTAATTGTTTATGGCAGGTGGGATATACATTCAATGGACATTCTTCCAAGTTACATGAAAATTTGTTTTCTTGGACTGTATAATTCTGTCAATGAGGTAGCTTTTGCCATCCTCAAACGTACAGGAATCGACATCATTCCTTACCTCAAGAAAGTGGTGTGTATATATTTATACAAGGTTCTAATCTTACCATTTTCAGAATATAACTAAAAATGTAATGATGTGTTTGCTTGTTTGATTCTAGTGGGGTGACCTGTGTGAATCATATATGAAAGAGGCAAAGTGGTACAATAATGGGCACGTGCCAAGCCTGCAAGAATATTTGAATAATGCATGGATTTCCGTGGGAGGGCCCGTGGCTCTTGTTCAAGGTTACTTTCTGCAGATTCCAGATTCAATCAGGCCCCAAGAATTTGAGTATTTACAAGAATACCCCAACATTATTCGTCTTTCTTCAACTATTATTCGACTTGCTAATGACCTTGCTTCCTACAAGATTAAAAGTGAAGTTTCAAAGTCATCAAATGAGTTTGATGGTGGAGTTCCCAAATCACTAAAATGCTACATGAAAGAAACAGGAGCTTCTGAACAAGAGGCTTTTGAGTATGTCTACGCTTTGATGTGCCAAACTTGGAAGAAGATGAATGAAGCAGTGAAAAATTCTGAGTTCTCTCCAAGTTTCACAGAAATTTCTATGAACCTTGCAAGAATGGCTCAATATATGTACCAATATGGTGATGGTCATTCTGAAGATTCTCACACTAACATTCGTTTGCTTTCTTTGCTTCACAATCCGATTCCTATTACAATATCTACAAATATTATTGGCTTATAAGCAGCTTTACTATATGTACATTTTTATTTCATGTTCTCGTACCAAAAAAGTCTGGCAAGTTGGAGATTACTAGCTGCCACAAACTTCGTATGTATGTTTCAGTTTGTAAGCCATTTATAATATCAATAAAGTATGGGTAAAGTACTTGGTTGAGAGAGTGATACTAATATATATCTAGGTCTATTTTCCTCGTGTTCTGAGATAAGGTGACTTTGAAGTATATTGGTTAGCTAATTTTAGTCTGGTGAGCAGTGATGATTTGTTTTAATTTGTGACCCCAGGGAGGCTTTAATGTTCTTTTAAGAGACATGGGTGTTGCTTACCCATGGTTATCTGTAGTTGATACTTTTTCCACCAATAATTTTTCCTTTAATTTATTCCAACTAATAATGTATTAAGTCATTTTTCAGTCGAGGAGCACTTCAATCAGTTTTCATAACCTTAATTCTTTTTCTCTTCAAATTATTCTTTTCTTCTTTATTTTTATTTAACATTTGGCATGTGCAAATAGAGATGCTTAGTCGTTGTTATTATTGGCATGTTTGTTTTCAATCTCAAATGGAATTATTATTTTGTACCACAAATAAGAAAAGGTGCCAAAATGTTCATAAATTAAGAAAGTGTGATGAAGAATTATGACACAACTATTAAAATAACATATTAACAATTACTTTTTGTGGTGGGAGTCACACTATTGTTATGAAAGTATCAAAACACCCCGCACTTTTGTAAACTATTACTTTTTGGGTGTGGTTCAATATAGGTATAGTAAAAAGTTGGGGCTTCATGTAAATAGGATGAGCTTTATTGTGGGGTGTTGGAGGTAATTTATGTGGCTGTTGTCAACAAGGGGATTGGACAACGATCATGGTGCTGTCATTGTGGGTGTTTTGTAGGTTTTGGTTGTGGGCAAGTATGTTTGTAGGAAGAAGGGGATTAAATATTCACTAAAAAAAATACTCGTTTCGTTGCAACCAATTTGAAAAGGTTAAAAGAAAAAATCGCTACAAATGTCAAATTTTGTAACGGTTTTGGTCAAAATAGTTACAGATTTGCAATGGGGCCACTCGCGCCAAGACATGTATTGGTTTGGGAACGAACGTTGTAGTGGTTATAATAAAATAACCGCTACTCTTGCCGTCAGATTTGTAGTAATTATTTTGTTGCGGTTTCATGAAAGGAAACCACTACAAAAGTAGCACCAGCTTGATGCCATGTGGCATGAAGGTTGTGGTGGTTCATTTTGTGGTGGTTTATAGAAAGAAAATGTTACAGAATGCATAGAGTTAGAATAGTCGGTGGCACTATCGTAATTATTTGGCTGAATTTTGAGACTTAGGCGTCCTAAATATAAGTTTAGGACGCCAAAATTAAATTTAAGGAGTCCTAAATTATATTTAGCTAAAATTTATTTTTAGCGCATTTTGAGAAATTGTTTGGCGTTAGGAATCATTTTTGGCGTCCTGAATTAGAAATAAGGAAGCCTTAATGAACATTTTTGGTGCCCTAGTATATATACAGGACGCCTAAAAGGATCAATTCTTTGGCGCCATGAAAGATTTAGAGAATTTTTTTGGCGCGAGATGAATTATTTTTTGCTTAAATTTATTTTTTGGCTTCCTTAGATTTGTAGAGGATGCCTTGATTTTTTTTTGTCAAGTTTTTGTTTTTAGGCGTCCTTGGTTAAATGTAGGACACCTTAGTTTAGATTTTTGACTTCCTTAGTTACAAATAGGATGCCTAAATTTGATTATTTTTGTCAAATTTTTTTTAGGTTTCATTTTAGGTGTCCTTGGTTAAATATAAGATACCTAAATTTAGATTTTTGGCTTCCTTAGTTACCAATAGGATGCCTTAATTTGATTATTTTTGTCAAATTTTTTTTTTAGGTTTCATTTTAGGCGTCCTTGTTTTAATGTAGGACACCTAAATTATATTTTTGGCTTCCTTAGTTACCAATAGGACTCCTTAAATTGATTATTTTTGTCAAATTTTTTTTTTTAGGTTTCATTTTAGACGTCCTTGTTTTAATATTGGACATCTAAAGTTAGATTTTAAGCTGCCTTATTTACATAGAGGACGCCTTATATCTCATTATCTCATTATGATGTCCTATTTCTTGGTTGAGGATGCCACATAATTTTATATTTGTTTCTTTTTTGGCTCTGATCTGCCTTCAATTGGCATCAACTCGCACACTCACTCACTCTCCTTCCTTGCGGCGCACACTCTCCCTTGCTCGCCGAAACACTCATACTCTCCCCAAAACCCTAGATTCAAATCCGCCTCCACATTCCCTCTCACATTTATCTTTCTTGGACGCTAGCTGCTCAATCCCGTCGATCCTGTGCTGCTTCATTCTTCAAATAAGGCAATCTCTTCTTCCTTCTCCTCCCTGCCTCAACCTTGGACTTTTTTCCTATTTTGTTTTGCTGTCTGTCTTTCGGTTATATGCTGTCTGAAATGTTTCTGTTCTGTTGCGATATGTTCGATTTATATGCATGTGAGCCTTTAATTTTTAATAACCATTTGTTTTATTCGATCTATAAGATCACCCTTCTTCACACAAGTGGGGTTCGTTAATTTCTGCATTCCAAAACGCCTAGCCTGTTCTACTTCTCTGATCTGATGTTCAATCTCTCGTTGGAATGCCATTCCTTATTATTTGTTTTACCATTTCTTCTTGAACTTTGGTCGGTCCTGTATCCAGCTCCTATTGACCACACTGCTCTGACTCACTCACCTTCCTTATATATAAAGATTAAACAAAGTAGTGAGATTATATAATGGCGCGCTGTATGTTTTTTATCAAAAGGAATTAGACCTCCATTTTTGTGAAAAATAATACACTGAATACGAGCATGAATCATGAAGAATGCTCGAGATATATAACAAGAGATGGTTAGAATATTCTAGTGATGAAACATATATATATTAACGTATAGCAGATGATAATCCCCAAGTTATGGTAATAAATCCCAAAACAAAAAAAACCAATGAAACAAGAACATATTGATGCTTGTTTTAAATCGGTCAAAATTCATTTTTCTTGTTACTATTATCTTTTGATGCTTATCCACCCCGGAATTATAGTTTATTGATTGTATTAAAGTTGAGGATGATCTATTTGTTGATTAATTAGAGAATACACGAACATTAAACTTGTTGCCTATGTATAAATTGTAAATTAAATTGTCAGGAGAGAGAAGTATGATAAGATTTTCAAACAGCTTGTAATTAATTGAATTGAGTAAACTCAAATTTTCATGGCAATACCCAATTAGTAACCAATAATAGTTAAGTGAGCTTTCAAACTTCATTTTCTTTCAAGCTTTTTGCTTATTTGATTAAGGGTCTCTTCCCTTCGAAAGCTTAAAGGGTAAAGAGTTATGACCTTTTTTAACAAGTACACTTTTCATAATTTAAACTTATATTCTCTTCTATATAAGTAAAGTTCATGCCAAAAATCTAAATTTAGGTGTCCTTTGTCAATATATTTTCAGCGTAGAGTTAGTTTATTAGACTTCTAATGATTTTCCCTGTTTCTTTTGTCATAGAATTATTCCCTCTCATATGTTTGCTTGAATAATTCTAACGTTGTTTTTATTGTTGTTGTCTTTAGGTTGAATAGAGCTAATAAATTTCAAGCATTGGATTTTAACGTTGAGGTAATTATAGTTAAATATTGTTTTTCTGTTGATGTGCATTAAACTTTGTAGTATGAATAATGATGTTTTGAAGTTTATATATAATTTATGACTCAGACAACTTAGGCATATTTGTATATTTTGTATATTGATGAAATTATTGTATTTTTTTTATTGTTAAAAGTTTTGGAGGGGTTCGACACCAGTCCCCCACCAAGGCCAGGGCATGGCCCCGGGCTTTATGAGCACTTACTGGAGACTTACAAGATCGCCTACCAAAGGAGTCCCAGCGACGGCAGAGGGGATTGAAACCAAGACCCAAGGGCCTAATCCTAGATCCCTTACCATATGTGCCAACTCTCATTGGCTGAAATTATTGTATTTAATAGATGATATTTTCTAAATTGCCTTAGTTAGTAAGTTTTTTTGAGTTGAGCTGAGTAAGTTTTGTTGAATTAAGCTGAAATGGTTTGTTGAAATTTTGGGATGTCTTACTATTGAGGGGAAATGCTGCCGAATTTTCTTTTAACAAGATTGAGAAAAAAACATGTCTTGAAATTGTAATGAACTTGATTGTTGTTGGAAATGTCTTAGGTGGTAATAAAATGGGTCATGGTTGGATGAATGCTTTGAGAACAAGTGAAAAATATGAAAATGGGGTGAAAGAGTTTATTGAATTTTCTAGAAGAAATGTGGCTACAAAAAATAGGATGTATTATTGGCCATGTGTTAATTGCTTAAATGGGGTTCGACGGGATATTGCTACTATAAGGGATCACCTAATTGTTGAATTTTTACCCTGAAACTTTTGTTGCTGCATTATGGAATTTTACCTCTGGATTTCATGAGCTACTATGATCAGCTGTGGCCTTTATGGTTGCCAAGTGCATTTTGGTCTGAACTGATATGTACATGAATTTCTGCATATGTGAAAGAGTTTTGCTGGCACAAATCACAAGTGGTTTGCTGCACTTGTTTTGATTTGAAATCGGATTGCATCTATCTTAAATACCATATATTGTCATCACAGGTTTCAGTTTAATCAATGCCCACGTAATAGCAGGGGACATTTTTTTTTTTTTTAAAAAATTATAATATAAGGTGTCCTAAATTTAAGTTTAGGACGCCTTATATACAATATAGAAGTCCTTATTTTAAACAGGACGCCCAAAATACGCCAAATACAGGTACAAAACGCCTTAAATAAGGCGTCCTATGACAAAAATAGGACGCCTTATTAAAGGCGTCCTATGTTTATTATAGGACGCCTTAACAAAGGCGTCTTATATTAAATATAGGACGCCTTTATTAAGGCGTCCTATATTTAATATAGGACGCCTTTAATAAGGCATTCTATTTTTGTCATAGGACGCTTTATGCCTAATTTTTTTTAACTTCCCTTATTTAAACGTCCTTCTCAAAAAGGACGTTTATTGCCTCTAATTTAGGACGTTTTTTGTAGTAGTGAAGGAAAGTACCTATACGAGGGGGCAGTACTACTAGGGGGCAGCACAGGGTCGAAATGTCCCTGTGCCATCACGACAGGGGACCCCACCTCAACAAATGTTCCGAAAGGAGGCAGCCTCACAGGTAGAGGAGGTGGCCCTACATGTAGGGGAGGCGACCTTACCATTACTTAATGAGGATGAGGAGGTTGAAATCAATTTGGATGACTTTGACTTTGGTATACCCTTACGCGATATGGAGTAGTGGGAGGACGGGAGATCACCAAGGACCAAAGAAACCCTTGATTGTCATCTCCATGCTCGATTATATTTGATGTGAAAGTTGAAGTTAAAGTTAAATATTCTTTTAGTACATGTAATATTTAAATTCCATACGGTTTATTAAATGTTTAGTTAAATGTAATAAAAAAAGTGAATTATACAGATGAGCAAGGGAACATCACCACGAGAAAATTGGATGTGACGATTTGAATGCGATTAATAGGCCACATGTCATAGTATCATGGAATAAATAACCACACAGACTAGGCGATCGAGAATGGTGGTCACCTCTGGCTAATGGAGTTTAGTAGGAATTAAATTCAAACTTTTTGGCACCATTGACAATTTCATGCAATATGAAATTGCTACAAATTTCTACCACCATTTTATTAAAATGTTTTACTACCACTCACACTGTACTGCCTATTTTTAAAAATTTGTGGATGTAGTTAGTAGTGGTTACTTAACCACTACAACTATTTGCAATCTCAAAGTGTAGCAGTTCTTGAACCAGTACAAATTGTTAACATAATATGTTGTTCGAATGTTATTTAGTAGCGGTGACCTATAACCGTTACAGTAGTGGTGATGTTACTTGAATAGTAGATTGTTTTAGCCGCCACAAAATAGCTTACCACAGTGCTTTTTGTTGCAGTTTCTATGACTTATACACATGTCGTTAGTAACAATCGAAACCACTACAAATACATAGTTTTCACCATTACAAAAACGTCTTTTTTTTGTAGTGATTGTGGATTTACGTAAGTGGCATGACATTGACACTATAGTGTTGGTTATATATTCTTTTTTTTTTGTGTTAATTGTGAGAGGGGGTATAGAAAAGAGCTTATTAGTTTGTAATTGGTTACAGATGGAGTAGTTGGGGATGACAGGATGGTTGGGGGGAAAAATTGAGGACTTTGTGTTGCCATTAGGGGAGTGCATGAAGCCTAAGAGTCTTGTACGTCTGTCTTAGCCCGATGAAAAGTTGCCTTGCTCGGCACAACAAAAGAAGCCCAAAAATGTTTGTGCACAATCAGGCTAGACATTTTTGCAGGTCGGGCATCGGGCAGGGTATTGTCACCCTGTTCGTTTAGCACTGCCCAGTAAATATATATAATATTATATTTGATATAAATATTCTTTTATATAATAGTTTATATACTTATATTGTACTATATTATATATTTACTAATACTCTAATATATCTACTAAATATTTAACCATTAGTCCATTAGATCATTAATCCATTATATTACTAATGATACCTTGTATTTAATGAACTGTGGATGTTATTTAATTCTTTATGTATGTGTATTTGACTATTTGTTAAGAGACATATAATAGTCTTTTTAATTTCAAGATTTAAGTTGCAGACTTATTTTGGAATATTTCAAAGTGTAGAATTATGAGTTACAATTGAAGTTTGCAATATTGCTTATTATGTATGATTGAAGTTGTTTTTCCCCCCCACATAGCAGGGTATCACCATTTGGGCAAGGAATCCCACCTTACCTAGCCTAACACATTATTACTTAGCCCGAAAATGTTAGGGCTTCTATCAGACAGGGCCAGGCACCAAGCTGTATTTTACTGCCCAATAATCTTTCAGGCAGGGCATCAGGCGAGTAAGGGTCTCGCCTTGCCCATGCTCTCTCCTAGCTATCATTACATGGGTGTACAGTTGGAGGATACAAATTTAGGAAAGGGTGAAGTTAGTTGATAATTGAGAAATTGGAATTATCAAACCCTTTAAGGAAGTAGTCAACCGTCTAAGTTGGTGTGGTGTGGGATTTTTTTTTTATAAAAAATATGCCCTTATTTATAAATAAAATAAGTGTGAGAGAGAGAGAGAATAATTGGAAAAAACAACAAAATAAAATATATAAGAGAAAAAGCAACGAAGGAGTGACAAAATTGAGAGAGAGAAAAAGCTCATTAGATGGATAGACAAGTTCGAACTTTAGTTTACAAAAAAACCTTGTCCCGTCTCGATTTTTAACCTTATATTTTGAAGCTGAGAGTGTATTGTTTTATGTATGGTGAAATAGTTACTCCCTTTATTCCTAAATATAAAATAAAATTGAAGTTTTTGGGAAGACAAGGAAGCTAATTAAATTACTTTAAAATATTTATATTTATCATTTTTTCTCCAAACTATTTTGCCTAACTTATAAATTGATATATAATCTAAGAATACACATATGACATATGATATGATTAAGTAACTTATTTAGTTTTCTTAACCTCTAAAGAAAATTAACAACCCTGTCTTATTTAGGACTAGAGGGAATATGAGCAAAGCTCTCATTGTGTGTTGAGATTTTTATTTGAGACCGCACATGAATGTTTATTTGAGATTGAGCCTCCAAGTTGAAACTTATGAGTATTAGGTAATTAAAGATTTTGATTGGGGTTTATATGTTTTGGCAGAGAGGTCCTAGCTTTTTTAAACATGGTGACTATGATGCTAAATCATCGAAATATAAAATTAGAATTTTGCATATAGCTCTGTTATTTTGTTTGTTGTTGATATGTTTACATCAATCTTTGGTTGGTAAATTGAGTTTCTAGGCAAGTCTTCAGTGCTGTTAAAATTGTACTAATTGAATATCAAATTACTGCAAAGATAAAGTAAACGACACAAGTTGATAACAAAAATTTTGTCAAATGATCATGAAATTGAATATAATTTGTTACAAAGATGTGACAAGCGTATAATTGGTTCTCACTTTTTTTTTCAGAAATAAAGGCAAGCCAAAACTTGGAGAGTTGAGTTAGGGACTAGACCATAAAAATCTAGCCCTTAGTACATCAAAATAGAAAATAAACTAGTAATAGCAGGCCAATTGGTCATTCAAAACCATATCAAGGCATCCTCTGGGAATTGATGGGATCAGGACCATGTCAGCATCAATAGGAGCGTCATGGCCTTCTTTTGCCATAAAGTCGGCACATGAGATATTGTCTCGTGGAGAATAATGGAGCTCTACACTCCAGTCCCGGAAAAGGAGATCTCTGGTCTCCTTGATGATTTCTCTTAGTGGATGACCAATAGGACAATCTCTCATAAGGATGTTGATGGCATCTAGTGAGTCAGAATAAATGATGGTTTTTTGTAATCCTATCTGGTGGCCTACTTTTAGTCCTATCATGATAGTGTATATTTCTGCTTCAATAATAGTGTGAAGTCCAAGGGACTTATAGAACCTCATCATCCAACGTCCTTGAGAATTCCTTATCAATCCTCCACAAGCTGTTGGTGTTGATGATGAACTGATCCGTCCACATCAATGCAGGCCGTATTTGTAGGAAGGGGGGTCCAAGTCTTCTCTTCAAACCTCAAAATGGAAAATTTGGTGGGTTAGGGTTTGATTAGTTGTATTTTCCATAAGAATGTAGGTACACAAATGCAGCATCTTACTAGTATCTGTGCTTTTGCTTTGGAATAAGAGCTTGCATCTAGTTGTCCAAAGGACCCAGCACCCCAAGCTAAAGACTCTTGACCAAGAGAAATTCTGAAATCTTCCTTTTCCAGGGTTATGGTTGGAGTTCCAATTAAGTCAAACCTGCAAATTACCTGTGCAAAATTGAGTAAAATAGTTAGGCATTATAAAATGTTTCCACAAGTTTTTAGCTCTTTCACAATCCCTGATTATATGGATCACACTTTCGTCCCTATTATAATGAAAAGGGATCAAAGACTGTCATTTGTGAGACCTCTTCTTACTCTGAGAGAGTTAGTGGGAAGTCTCTCATGATTGATTTGCCACATGAAAAATTTTATTTTCTCAGGGAGTTGCCATTTCCACATTCGGGCCCAGAAGCTGTTACTGTTTGTTCCTCCTCGATCAGAGAGATATAGATAAGTTGATTTAACAGAGAAGCATCTGTCTTTCGCTGCTCTCCAAGTGAAACAGTCAGGAAAGCTATTAGAAGGAGGATGCATCTTGGAGATGATGTTTATAATTGAATGAGGCAAAATGCCTTGCCATTTATTAGAATCCCATCTCCCATTTAATAATAGGTGGTCCCTTACTGTCTTATCTTCATTTACTAAGGATGGATTTGGAACAAAGGTTATGAGGGGACGATTAAGAGAAGCCAAAGATCATGCCAAAACTTGGTTCCTGCCCCATTGTTAACCTTTTTCCCAACACCCGTAAGAAAAATATCCCAAACTTCGGCAATTGTTTTCCATGTAGAGGATGAGTTTTTCTTCTTGAAGATATTAGGCACGGATGAGTCACCATAGTTATACTTGACCAAAGGCATTGGACCCATAAAGATTGTTTCTTTGTCAAGAGACTCCAATAAAGCTTCATAATAAAGGCTTTATTCTGCCGCCGAAAATTTTTGAAGCCAAGACCCCCTGCTTCTTAGCCTGAGTAATTTTATCTAATCAATTAAATGCATTTTTTTTACATCTTCGTCTTGGGACTAAAGGAAATTCGTTGAAATCCTATCAATTTCCTTAATAGTGCAAATAGGAAGAAGGGTTGACTTCATACAATAGCAAGGCAGAGAGGATAGAACAGATTTAATCAACACCACGTGATTAGCAATATTCAAGAATTTGCTTTTCCATAAAGACAATTTTTTCTGAGCTTTTTGAATAATGGGATGATACATGGTTTTCTTTACTCTCTTATGAATAAGCAGCACGCCCAAGTATTTCCTAAGGTCTAAAGTGATTCCAATCCTAAGCAAGACATTCGAGATTTTTCTAAGTTGATTATGTGTCCCGTTACTTCACAGAAGCTTTGCATCACTTTACGAACTTCAATCATTTTATTAGAAGAAGCTTCTGTAAATAGAAGGAGATCATCAACAAAGAGCAGGTGGGAGATATGGGGGCTCCATCTTTTGAAAGTGAATGGCTTCCAACGTTTGGCTTCATACTCAGCTTTAATAAGGTGCCCAAGGCGATCCATACAAAGAATAAAGAGAAACGGGCTTAAGGGGTCACCTTGTCTAATACCTCTAGAGGGGGTAAAGCTAGGGCTTTCATCACCATTCCAAAGAATAGACATAGAGTTTGAAGAGATATAGGTCATAATGATATCGATAAGATTGTCCTCCAACTTCAAGCATGTAAGAGTGTTCTTGATGAATCCCCAATCAAGCCTATCAAAAGCTTTTTCCATATCAATCTTGATGGCCACAAATCCTTTCTTTCCGCCCTTCATTCTCATAGAATGCATGATTTCTTGGGCAATTAGAATATTGTCGTAGCTGGATCTGTTGGCAATAAAGCTGCATTGCCCAGGACTTACAAGATGGGCCATAATATCTCTAAACCTATTCACTAGAACATTTGTAATAATTTTGAAGCTTACGTTACACAAAGATATAGGACGAAAGTCTCATAACATAGAGGGGTTGTCTACCTTAGGAATGAGAATAACCTTGGACTTATTTATGCTTGCTATATTGGATGGATTATTAGAGCATTCTTCAATAAAACCACATATTTTGTCTCCAAAGACATCCCATTGAGATTGAAAGAAATGGGCTTGAAGACCATCAGGTCTTGGGGCTTTGAAAGCCCCCATGGTGAAGGTTGCATATTTTATCTCGAGCCTAGTAACTTTTCTTAAAAGCATGCACAACTCTCTAGCTTCTATGGTAGGGAAGTTTGAGCACCACCCGTTGGGTCCTTAATTGAAACATCATGAGTATAATGGTTAAGGAAGAAGTTATGAGCCATCATTTTTGCAGTATCATGCTCTCCAATCCACTCCCCTGCATCATTCTGGATTGCTCCAATTCTCTATTTCTTCCTTTTAATCATGGTAGAGGCATGAAAAAATATTGTATTTCTGTCTCCCCTTTGAAGTCGTTTACTTTTGGATTTTTGGAACCAATAGATTTCTTCTTGGGTAGCCATTTTGTGATATTCATCCCATAATTTTTTCTCCAACCTAAACAAACCTGTCTGCAAATTCATCTTTCTGGTTCTATCAATTCCCTCTAGGCGACAAATAATCTCTTTCTTCTTTTTAGTGAAATTACCTACTCGGTTATCATTCCATTCAAGACCAGGATTTTGAAAGCTTTGTAAACCTTAGAGCCAATTTTTCTCGCGCCAAGCTTCTTTGGTGAGATCCTTGAAATTGTTTTCCATAGTCCATGCAACTTGGTAAGTAAATGATCTTTGGAAGTTTTTCCTCTGGGATGAATGATTAGAATTCATCACCACAATCCTATGGTCAGATTTAAATTTAAGCTCATGATGGACAGTAGAGTTGGGGAAGAAGTCAAGCCAGCTAAAATTGGTAAAAACCCAATCCAGTATCTCCTTCAAACCTTGTCTTTCCCAAGTGAATTTGTCTCCTTGAACTCTGGCTTCCATAAGATCAGTGTCATCAATGCAATATCTAAAATGTTGCATTGAGGGCCAAGAGGGGTCGACTCCTCCAATTTTATCACTTGGGGACAAATAAGTATTGAAGTCACCCAAGACTACCCAAGGAAGGTTAGGATTATTGGCAATCAAACGAAGAGAGTTCCAAAGAGAAGCTCTACCAATAGAATTAGTTTCACCATAAACAACAGTCATAAGGCTCATAATGTTGCTATCCTGCTCTTTGACTTGACAATGAAACAATTGGGTGGTGGAGGTGAGATAGGTAATATCAAAAGCATCATTATTCCACAACAGCCAAATGGCCTCATAAAACTCACTAGATTCCACCCGGATCTAGTTACTAAAACCAAGCTTGCGACAAAATTTATCAACTTTATCCCCACTAATGCAGGGCTCTATAAGACAGAGAATGCTAATGCAGTACTTATAGACAATATCTTTAATAATTAAAGGGAAGGTTCGGCTACCGGCTCCCTTGCAATTCCAAGAGGCTATAATCATTAAAATATATATACAAGATAGGGATAAGCATACTTACCTGGGGCCATCAACCTCCCCTTTATGTTGATGCTCAAGTGGAGTTTTGGCCACAAAGGTTCCATTGTCCTCCATGAATTCTGGTGCAAGATCTTCGTTTGGATCCTAATGTTCAGGCGGCCGTAGACTGGAAAATTGTGATAAATTTTGATTTTGCTCAATTGAATCAACATGTTTTTGCTCCTTCTTAAAAGTTGTAAGATTCACAACTGGGCCTTCATTCCCTTGGACATTATTTAAACTTTTGTGGACAATAGAATGAGTACGTTACCCTTTGCTCTTCTTTTCAAGGATTTTCTTATGGGCTATATGTAAGACCACATCGGTATTAAGATTGGGTCTGCCTTCAAAAATATGATTTGGCTGATTTTGCATCCTGTTCAATCCATCATGGCCCAAGCTCTCCAGTGGTTCTAATGGGATATTAGGCCCATTATCCCCAATGAGTTTATGCAAACCATTTGAGGAAACCTTGGTGTCTTTCGGCCTGTATTGGTTTTTGTGCCTGTGATTTAACTTAGCTTTTGGGTCTTGAAATTTGCCAACTAAGTCCTTCCTCTTTTCCTGAACCATTGGTTTTATCAATGGGTTCCCGTCTTTTCTATGCTCAGCTTGCCTAGGATCCGCTCGAGTGTCAGCTCGCTTGGCAAAGTGGTTCAACAAAATATCATCATGTGTTAGGTGAGTTTCCTCTTCCAAATGTTCAAGTGCCGCAAATCGCAAGTTTTGGTCGTTTTCTTTCGTCATCTGGCCATTTGCTTTTGTCTTCATTCCAAGCCCTAAGGATTGGCGTTGACCATCTCTGAAATCAGACTCTTGCAGGGGTCAGGATCGGTTTGTCTGTTGGTTAACCAACATCCAGGGACCGAAGGTCTCTTCCATGTTTGTTGCCAGAGTGTTCACCGACGATCGATTTATGGGTTGTTGCGAAGGTTGATGCGGCGAGCTTGCTTTATTCTGGGCATATGTTGTAGAGCACTTATTTAATTATGTTCAACATTAAATATTGACCCTGCGACAATCACCTTTGGAACCATTTTTTTTTAATTATGTTCAACTCTACACAAATTTCCCTCTTTTGATTTTGGGTGTTGTAGCTTGGCAGTCATGGAGAGTGTTCATGTCCACTTTGAGTGTGCGTCTGATTCGATGCTGTGAGATACAATGTTTATTATAGCAATGCATTAGTACATCCGGAATTCAAACCCACGTTGCCACTCTGCCTAGAGGATTTTGGTATGGGTTAAAGTATGGTGTCCAACGTTGAATTAGAACACAGTGCTGAAAGCGGAGCTAAATCACCAAGAGGGAGGTGAATTGGGGATTTTAAAATTATTCAGCAAGTTCAGTTTTTAACACGATGAATCAGGATAAAACAGAGTGCAAGAAAGAGGAGAAGAACACAAAAGGTTTATACTGGTTCGGCCCAACTCTATGGCCTACGTCTAGTCCTCAGGCACCCCGAGTATTTCACTATATCACTTGATTACACACTGTGTAACTTAAGAGCAATTCTCTCACTAGAATTTGCTCCCCCTTACAAGTTGCAATCAATGACCCCAATCTCCAAGTCCCCTGACTTGAGATTTTTTACAATAAATGAAGTACAAACAATAAACTCTCTTAAAGAGTAGATAAGATTGATCACTGAAGCTCAATAGTATCAGAAGATACTCTATACAGAAAAGCTTAAGAGTAGATGAACAAATTTAATGCTTTTTCATTTTATGGCTCAATAGTTGTTGAGAAGAATTGAATGCTGCTCTATTTATACTCAGAGAGTGATTAATAACCGTTGTAAGCATCAATATGACCGTTGGTGAAGTTGTTCATCTGTTGGAGGCACTTTGGTCTCTTCTCTCTCTACTCTTTTGCTTATTCTTTGTGTTGTAGGATAAAAGTTGACTTCCTTGTGTTTCTATCTGTTTGAATGTCAGTGTCTTGATTAGGTAAATGTCCCTTTATCCTTTTTGCATCGTGCAGAGCTTGGTAGATCAAAATATGGTAAGTTAGGTGGCCTTGCATTTAATCCTCTGACAAGTCTTTTTGCTTTAGTGAAAACAACTCTTATAATCTGCTTAAATCATCTTTAAAACAGCTGAAATACACTAGCAAACACATTAAACATATCTAATGAAGTTGATAATTATTGTTAGAAAGCATTCAGATCAATCAACAAGCTTTACACAGATTTTGCAAATTTGAATTATCACTAGCCGCGACACAAACTTGAGTTTGTGCATCAATACTCGAGTTTGTCACTATGCACTTAAGTCTAAACTCGAGTTTCCATATCAATACTCGAGTTTCCTCCTTCCAGAGAGGAAAGTCACGATTTGAGCTTTAGAGCTTCAGTTTAGCTTAGGACCAATACTCAAGTTTCCAAGTCAAACTTAAGTTTTAGACTTTTAATGAAAATATGTCCAAAACATCAAAACCGGAGTTTTCATCTAAAACTGGAGTATTGAAATCATCGAAAACTCTCGTTGTTCTCTGTATGACCGAAACTCGAGTTTCCAAATCTATACTTGAGTTTCCATTTATAACTTTTCACTCAGAGAGAACATCAGCCAGTTCAAAACTAGAGTTTCCGAAATTGAAGATTTCCAAACCGGAGTTTATAAATGCACTGAAATTTTGATCATCTGTGCTTGGCTCGAAACTCGAGTTTTCAATGCTATACTCGAGTTTCCATTTGAAATGTGAAAACATTTGAATTTTGGAGCCAAGTGGGAAACTGGAGTTTTCATTCCAAAACTTAAGTTTTCATTCGTTTAAAGTGTCAAAACATTTTTGGCCTCTAAAACTCAAGTTTCCAAGTTGAAACTCGAGTTTCCCCAAATCTTGGAAAAACTTAGAAAAACTGGAAACTGGAGTTTCTATTTCCTTTGAAAGATATTGAAGAGTCTCTTTGGCCTAAACTCAAGTTTCCATCCCGATACTTGAGTTTGTCCTGATGGAAAACTTGCAATGCTCTCTGTAAGGTCAAAACTCGAGTATCCAAATGGAAACTGCGGTTTTGCCTTTGTCTATTCAAACTGAGATTCTCTCTGTAAGATAAAACTCGAGTTTCAGTCTAAAACTCGAGTTTTGTCTTAAACAGCAAGTTTTTACTTTCTTGAGACAAAACTTCAATCTTGATTTTACAATTGTTTGTTATCATCAAAATCCATAGAGAACTAACAAATGCTACTTAATCACCCAGGGACCATCATATAATACTTTTCGGTATTGAGATCTCCATAGTTCTTGATCTTGAAATCTAACAACAAAATAATTATTGGGTATGTCAATGGGCTAAAAGTTAGAGAATCCCTAGAGGTTTGTCAAGAGATCTTTTAAAACAAAAAGATTAAATTTCTTGCCAAGCACTGTGAGGATTAGGGCATAATTCCATGGTTCGCACCACTTGTTGTATTCTTCTTTAGTGCACGATGCTACTGGGTACATTTCTTTAAGCTATTTCATCTCTTCCGATTCTTCAGGTATTTTCCAACATATTTCCTTGTCATCGGTAAAGAGGTCTTCTTCGTCCATTATATGGTTATTGTGGGCTACTCCGTTGAATCCCATAAGAGAAGCACGATAGGAGGAGAATTTCATAATGTTTTCTTCTATCTTGTCTTTCGTTTCTTTACTCTTAGTGTTCTTGGATTTTTCAGTAGATTGCTCTCTTTCCTTGTTTGACATAATGTCATCCATAATGGCCTGAGGAACTTCTTCCATTTTCTTCTTCTTTTTCTAGTCATCTTGCCCTTCAGCTAGTGGGCGGTTCGGTGGGAGTTTATGTTGGCCTAAACCTGTCAGTGGAAGAGTCTTGGTTGCGTCTGATGCATCCATCCCTTCCCAGCTGCAACCTCTTCTAAGGTCTAATTGGTGCTCACTATCTGATATATGTTTGAGTAGTTTGGTGTTCCAAATTGTTGAGCAAAAAAAAAAAAAAGGTTTCGTGTTCCAAATAACAGTATTTATAGCAGCACACAAAGTTGGTCAGCAGTGTAAGTGTAAGGCTTTGTTACTAGATCTCAAATTCGAATATTAAAAAAGATATTTGTGTTGAGAAGGGCAGCCACAAATCCTAAATTAAATCAGAGACCGAATGATAATATACAAAAAAAAAAGTAACAGTATCTATAGAAAAAAACATGTTGCAAATAACAAGAACTAAGTCTCTCTACTTTTATTGGCCAAATTGCAGAGGTTAGATACAGAGCGTCGCTAAGGGATACAAGTTAAAGAACTCTCAAGAAAAATGTAAAGTTAAAGAACTAAAATAAAATCTCATCTAAACTTAATGAACCAAAATAAACTTTAAAATCAAAAAAATGTAATGGTTCAAGTAGCTCGGCTTACTAAGCGATATGGGATCGAAAGTTCTTGAGAACCACCTTCACGTGGTGCGCTTTCGTCCAGGAACCATGGATCTCAAGCTTTCTCTTAGGTGCCATGGCTCAGACACTTGGGACAGGTAGGCCGGCTAATTGGCTCATTCAACCCAACCTAGTGACGTCAAAGCCGTGTTCCATCACTTTCAAAAGTAAAAATATAAATGTGTGGTTTTTCATAATCTCAAACGAACCATAAAAGCCTTCAGAAGTACTTCTTTTATAAATTGATAAATGTGTGATTTTTCATCTTCTCTAGCTATCTTCGACCGTATTGTTCATTGCGCAGTTGATCGTGAGAATGTCTTCTAAGTTTTTGTCTTTCTTCCTAATGTCTATGGGTGCTTTTGCATTTATAAATTTACTCATAAGGGTTCTTCAACAATCAGACTAGTCCTTTGAACTCCCATGGCCCACCCACCCCTTACCATGGTTTTATTAGAAATACATACATATTCTAAGAGTATAATGTCATTTGAACTCTGTCTGATAAAAATAGAACAATTTAGACAATTTTAATACTTTTTATCTGAAAAAATTCAAATTTTATTTTATTTCTAAAGAAAAATATTAGTTGATCATTTTTTTTTCGTTTTTTTTTTCAAAGTAATATGTTTTTTCTTAAAAATAAGATAAAATTTGAAGGGAAGATGAGGATTGTGGGATTCTTAGTCTCAGCGTCGGGTACGGTGGCGGATTTTGGGAGAAATATTTGAGGGGGTCAAATGTATAAATTTTAGGGACAAATATATAATTTTTTAGCCAAATATATTAAAAACTCCAATTTACACAAAAAAAAAAAACTTTGAACATTTTTTTTTGGGGGGCCATGGCCCCCTCTTGTCCTCAAGAAGATCCGCCCCTGGTCGGGTAGCTCCCTCTTGTTGATGTTAGGCTTAAGTTATTTGTAAGGTTTATTTGTATCGTTATGCATTTGAGATTTTTCTGGACCGATCTTTTATTTTGCGCCTTGTATGATTGAATGAAATCCTACCGCCCCCCCCCCCCCCCCCCTCCCCCTTTTCCCTTCTAAAAAACAATCATATATTGCTTGTATCATCCTCAGAAAAGATATTTCAAGCTTTATATATGTATGTATGCGCATGATTGATGATTTTCTTTTACACACGCGTGCACACGGAATTAATAACTTACTATTAGAATATTGGAAGAATAACATTCAAGTCTCAACCAAGTGAAATAATCCATTAACAAGTCTCATAAGTCATTAATAGTAACTGTTGAACTTGTTAATTCTCTTGTTCACTTGTTAATGAAGACTTTTCTGACATTATTTTTCATAGTTGGAACCTCAAAGTTATTCTTCTTAGAATTTAACCACCGTACACAATGTAAACTATATTGGTGTGTATATTGCCCCCTAATATTTATTTATACGTTATTTCATAATTATTGACAAAAGTTGTCGGACAGTGTAAATTTGTAAAATCATACCAAAATTGCAATTTTTTGTCTCGAGTCATTGATAAAGTAACCTAAGTAAAGGATTTAAGTTCGGAGTCGACTTTCTAATTCTTGAATAGTAAATACTTTTTTTTTTTTTAAGAATATGGTAAATATTTATTCATTTTAAATTGGAAAAAGTACATATTAATTAGAATATGATATATAAAATAAGTTTTAATTATCAAATTTTAAAGAATGTTAAAATTGAAATTAAAAATTTTTAAAAAAATTATTTTTATTTTAAAAGTACTCATCATGATATATTTATATAATTCTATGTTCAAATATTGTTAAAATAAATTTCTACCACTAAAAACAATTAAAGTTCCCACATACCAGACACAGTAAACTTAGTCATGCCTTCATATCTCTTTCATTTCTCCAAATTTCAATGATGTGGTTTTTTCTCATGGACATGCATGGTGGGACAGGAGCTATAATAATTTCCACTAATGTGAGCCAAATGACAAAATGAGTAAAAGAAAGACGTGGAAAGTTGACATTGTTGTCTCCAATGATCGATTAAAAAGGACATCCATTAAAACTTTAAAAAAGCATGTTCATATTTTTAGGGTTAAAGTGCGAGATGTAGGATTATCTTTAGGAAAAAAAATCTTTCAATCCCTGTAATTTTACCTCAATTATAATTGGTTCACTAAATTTAACACAATACATTTTAATTCTTATAGTTTTAACTATCTAAAATATTAAGCTGTTATATTTTAGAAAATAAAATTATATATTTTATAAAACTTAATGACTAAATTTTTTAGTGATTATTATAAAGACTAAGTGGTGGTGTGAATTAAAGTTTAAAAAATTAATTTAACTTGCTGGTCAAAGATATAAAAATTGGATTGCACTAAGTCAAAAGTTGGAAAGGGATCATCTGCCCGGCGAACCCCTCTGCCCATCCCTCACAGTCCCATCTCGGCTGTCCAAATCTGGATCCAACGGCCGAGAATGGCTTTTAATTTTTTTTTTTTAAAAAAATTAATTTTCTTTTTTTTTTTCTGAAAACCATTCTTGACCGTTGGATCCAGATTTAGACGGCCGAGATGGGACTATAAGAGATGGGCAGAGGAATCCACCGGGCAGAGAAACCGGCCTCGTCAAAAGTTAAAGATTGTTGTATAAATCATGATCAACGGGGGGAAAATGTTAAGTTTCTCTTTGACATGGCAAGCCATCCAATCCCAGATTTCTTTCTTTGTGGCTGTGAATTTTCCAAATTACCCTTGTCTACCAGGATATTTATTTTCCTAAGGCAGACTCACCCTTCTCCCAACCAGCTTCCAGTCATCTTCATCTTCTCTCTCTGGATCTGCTATGTCATTTAAGCACTCTAGTCTCTAGCTGATCCTCCATACACAACCTAGCCGTGACTTTCCCTCAGGTAAGGTTGCCGGATTGGTGTTGTGCACCTTGTTCTCTTTATTATAATCCTTACTCAATTTTTATTTGTTAATTAATATTTGATCGGATTTTTTATAATTTTTATTATAATCGGATTTTTTATTATAATAAAATTTTTTATAATTTTTATTATAATGGGATTTTCCCCTTATTTTTAATCATATTATTACAGGTTTTTTTTTTTAAATAATATTTGATCTTTCAAATTTGCCCTTATTATTATTATTATTTATCTTTCAATTTTCAAATCATAAGCTTTGGTTTCTCAAGTTTCATTTCGTTTAAAACATTAGTGTCTATAACTCAATAAAAATATGGATTATTTTTCTCTAAAGGGATCAAACTCAAAATGAGGGTCTTGAAGGATCAAAGATAGTATTAACCCTTTATTCTTTTGCCATTCCCATATTATAATTTTTCTGATCTTTAATTAAGATCTTGTATGTAGTTTTTTTTTCCTTTTGTTACGAGTCACATAAAGTTATAGAGACCTAATTAAAAATCAGATGAAATAATAAGGACCCGATAAAAATTTGTAGTCATGTAGTTTAAAATCAAGTGAAAACTTGAGATTAATTTTCCAGGAGTATAAATAATTGCTTCACAATTTTTAAGAAAGTTAATTACTCCATTCAGTCCTTTTTATAAGGAAACATTCTCTCTCATAGGGCAGTCATTTTAATAAGGACACACACAGGTATCTACACACACACACCATATACCGTAGCACTAATATCTTGTTCTGAAATTCTTGCTCATCTCTTCTATATTTTCTTTGATCTCCGCTTCTATTTCTACCGGCTTCTTTGTTGTTCCAAGTCTGATTAGACTGATAGGAACATAAAATTTTTTTGGAGTGATTTCAACAATTGTTGAATAAAACCTTGTATAAATTTATAGTGCTTAACAATCCCTCCATAGATCTTCACTGCTTCTTGTAGAGCTTTTGGCAATTCTTTGATTTCTTTTAAATCATTAGACACATAGATGGCTTGTAACATTCCATACTGGTATAAAATTCGAATTAAAGCTGGTGAAGTTCTCGGATAAGCTACAACTTTATTAAAGTCAAAATGGGAGGCATACTTAACATGTGGATCTAATAATTCCATGTTTCCTGTTGTTTTTACAAGGGTTTTAAAGAATTTGAATTTGGAATAATGAAGCTTCTATGGCTTCATCCTTTGACACCTAAAGAATCTATATTGAGAAAACAACAAACATGGAATTACTAGAGAAGCCCATCATTTGACACCTATTCCAAATTCAAATTCTTTAGAACCCTTGTAAAAACAACAGGAAACATGGAATTATTAGACCCACATGTTAAGTATGCCTCCCATTTTGACTTTAATAAAGTTGTAGCTCATATGAGAACTTCACCAGCTTTAATCAGAATTTTATACCAGTATGGAATGTTACAAGCCATTTATGTGTCTAATGATTTAAAAGAAATCAAAGAATTGCCAGAAGCTCTACAAGAAGCAGTGAAGATCTATGCAGGGATTGTTAAGCAGTATAACGTTTATATAAGGTTTTATTCAACAATTGCTGAAATCACTCCAAACAAATTTTATGCGCCTATCAATTTAATCAGACTTGGAACAACAAAGAAGTCGTTAGAAACAGAAGCGAAGATCAAAGAAAATATAGAAGATGAGCAAGAATTTCAGAACAAGATGAGTAATATTATAGCTCAGAATTATCACATCATTTTTCAAGAAGTGAATAGAACAATGGCATCAGATGAAAAGAAATGGGTGTATTGTTCTAGTTTAACAACTATAATTGCATCTCTTGGAAATACATCACATGATCAGCCACTACTCACACAGTGGTATGATAGATTGAAAACCAATAAGATGGAAACTCAGAAAAAGCAAAGAAGAAAATTTGTAAGCTCCTAGCAAAAAATGCAAATCACAGGTGTAAATACTATGAAGAAAGAGAAAAGGTAATGTAAGATATGAAAGATCCGGAAGTAGATATCAGTGTCCTCTAAGAGCTTCGAAGAGTTTGCCGACAGAGAGAGAAATAGAAGAAGACAAGAGAGTATGAAAAAAAAGATGAAAAGAAAAAAATAAAATATGTCTTGCGACATTGTTAAAAAAATAGAAAAAGACAAAAGTGCAAAAGTGTCTTGCAGTGTCTTGTGAATCCTCTTGTGACTCCTTTACGTAAAAGCCTTGTAATAGCTAGTCATAGGGTAGTACAAGATAGATTAGGAATCTTGTAAAGTTTCTTAAAATTGTCTCCTAGCATTATTATCATGTCGGAAAAAAAAATCAGAGAATGGTTGGAATGCCGACTCTATATAAAGCCCTGTAACTCTGCATTGTAACATACACCAAGTTTTGAATCTTCACTCAATTCTCTACCTACCTTGCACACTCTTGTATTTAGCTTTTCTGAGAAATAAAATTTCAGGTGTTTAATCATTTCCTTCTTTGAAGAATATTTCAAATTGTTCTGGAAGAAATATAAAGTATGAGTTTTTAAATTTCTAAGGGATCAAATTAGGGAGTAGTATTATCAGGAATTTAATAGTTATGTTCCAGTGAGTCATACATGGTTATATATTTAAGCAAGGTTAAGATTTGGTTATGGTCACATGAAATCATAGGCAAATCTAGTTACGCTTCCTGTAGGAAACGAAGGAAGGCTGTGTTAATTATGATCTAAAGGAAGAAGGACTGAGAATTTTTATTCTCTATAAAAGTATTCCTATATGAAAAATGACAGGTATCCTTCTACAACATAGATCACAGTTGGCCAAATCTTGGATTAATCTATAATAAGAATGTCAACATACTCATATTTTCTTTAAGTTTAAGTATATAACCTGGCTGTCTCGTGTGTGTGTGTACATATAAATATATGTATATATGTATATATATGTTTGTGTATGTATATATGTATACATGTAGACACACACAGATAGGCATATACATTAGTTGTATATACTGTAATAATTGAAGATAAAAATTTAAATTTATATATTAGTTGTATATATTGCAATAATTGAAGATAAAAATTTAAATTTAAATTTGAAAAAATAAATTATTATATGGCAAGAAGTCTTCAATAAGATTTATGTCATTTTCTATCTTAACTTACTTTTTAAATTATATATATATATATATATATTATTAGTTTTATATATTGTGATAATTGAAGATAAAAATTTAAATTTAAATTTGAAAAAATTTAAATTATTATAAAAATTAATAAACAATAAAGTCATTAATTAAATATACTTAATGGATAAAATTATATAAAATTGAAATGCTTACAAATGTTTTTTACACGTTGATACTAAAAAATACTCCCCTCGGTCTTAATTATAAGACAACATTTGAGAGTTGGTTTTTGTCCTAATTATAGGATAAAATTTAAATTTATGTCAATCTCTTCCTAAAACACCCCTATTTTATTCTCTCAAGTGTGTTTATCAATGAGTTAACGTTAATTTACCAATACACACACACACACGCACACACATATATATTTATATATGTACACACATATAGATATACACAGGCATTATATAAATATATAAATATGTGTGTGTGTTTATGTATATATGTGTGTGTATGTTGTACATACCCATACACTTATGTGTGTGTGTGTGTTTATGTATTTATGTATATGTGTGTGTGGATGTGTGTATACATGTGTGTGTGTGTGTGTGTTGGGGGGATGTGAGGGTTTATACACACACATATATGTATATATAGCAAGACCATCATTTCAATTAGAAAGCATGGAAAGAAAGATTTTAGGTTATAAAGGTATGTTAATGTTATTGAAAATTTATATAAGAGCATATTAGGAAAATGAGTGAAATTAACTAATTTAACTCCCTTCCTTAATCTCCTCAAAATCGGTTAAATATGTCTTATAATTAGGACTGAAGGGAGTAGTACATTGCTTATTGGGGCACATATCCCTAACAAATTTGTCTAAAATTCTATCACGATCATAATTTATTTGAAACATAATTTATTTATGTTGGAGATAATATATGAATATTTAATGAGGATGCTATATATATTTTTTGCTTACGCAAGGTATCCCCATAGCCGACTGCCATGAGACTAATCCTTCATTGCTTATTGGGGCACATATCCCTAACAAGTTTGTCTAAAATTCTATCATGATCATAATTTACCTGAAACATAATTTATTTATGTTGAAGATAATATATGAATATTTAATGAGGATGCTATATATATATATATATATTTTGCTTACGCAAGGTATCCCCACAGCCGATTGCCATGAGACTAATCCTTCGTTCTACTGTCAGCGCACAAAGCGGTAGAAGGTTAGCCACGGGATGCTTTCCATTCACAAGAGTTGGGGATCGAACCCCCAACCACTTGCTTAAGAGACGAGATGCTGAATCATCACGTCCACCTAACGTGGTTAATGAGGATGCTATATTATATTGAGTCATTATTCTCTTTCCCACCCATATTTCTTGATCTGTTGAGAAACCCATTACATAGGCTAGTAAACCTAATAAACCTGATATACCATGATGTTAATATAAAACTGATGAGAATATAGAACAGGAACAAGAGATAGAAGATAGAGAGAGAGTAGAGGGAAATTCTTATTTTAGTGTAATTAAAATGTTTACAGAAGACCTCTATTTATAGATGGAAAATGGGCCTTTAGTGTAATTTCCACCTCAGGGTCATAAGAGGTAATTTCCCTCTAAACTTTCACATGTGAAGCAATAGTAAACATGTGATAGTAAACATGTGAAGTAATAGTAATCATGTGAAGTAATAATGGACATACATATAAAATATTTATAACACTCCCCCTTAGATGTTCATTATGAATGTGCCTCATTAAAAACTTCAACTAGGAAAAACCCAGTGGGATAAAAACCTAGCCAAAGAAAAGAGTACATCATCCATTGATACACTATTCAGTGCTGCCTCATTAAAAACCTTTCTAGGAAAACCCAGTGGGATAAAACCTAGATAAGGGAAAAAGAGTACAGCGTGTATTGACTCCCCCTATTGACAACATCAGTATTACTCCCCCTGATAACATTAGTAGAGATCTTTGAGTCTTTGAAGACCAATACCATGGACAAGCTTCTCAAAGGTTGCTTCTGGAAGTGACTTGGTAAATAAATCTGCCAAATTTTCACTTAAACTGATTTGCTGGATATCTATTTCACCATTCTGTTGAAGATCACGAGTAAAGAAGAATTTTGGTGAAATATGCTTAGTTCTATCACCCTTGATGTATCCTTCTTTAAGTTGGGCAATACATGCAGTATTATCCTCATATAGAACTGTTGGAATCATTTTACCAGAAGATAAATGACAAGTAGTTTGTATATGATGAATTACTGACCTCAACCACATACATTCTCGACTTGTTTCATGCATTGCTAGGATTTCTACATTATTAGATGAAGTGGCCGATATAGTCTGTTTCATAGATCTCCATGAAATAGATGTACCTCCACATGTAAATACATAGCCTGTTTGTGATTTTCCATCATGTGGATCAGACATAAATCCAGCATCTGAATAATCAATTAGTTCATGTTTAGAAACATTTGAATAATATAACCCCATATCCATAGTACCTTTAAGGTAACAAAAAATACGCTTTACACCACTCCAATGCCTCTGTGTTGGTGCAGAACTATATATTGCTAATAAATTAACAGCAAACGTTATATCAGGTCATGTGTGATTAGCAAGATACATTAATGCTCCAATAGCACTAAGATATGGTACTTCTGGACCAAGTAATTGTTCTACACCTTTTTCGTTAATTATTTGGGGTTGGAATGGATCTTTTTCTTTTATCAAAGATCTTACAACCATTGGAGTACAAAATGGATGTGATTTATCCATATAAAATCGTTTCAGGACCTTCTTTGTATAAGTTTCTTGATATACAAAGATCCCGTCCTTCAGGTACTCAATTTGTAATCCAAGACAAAATTTTGTCCTACCCAAATCTTTCATTTCAAATTCTTTCTTCAAACAATTAATTGCTTTTGAAATCTCTTCAGGAATTCCAATAATGTTGATATCATCAACATAAACAACAATTATAACAAATTCATTTCTCGATCTTTTTATAAAAATGTATGGGCATATCGGGTCATCTTTATACCCTTCTTTCAACAAATATTCTTTAAGACAATTATACCACATGCGCCCTGATTGTTTCAAGCCATACAGGGACTTATTTAATTTGATCGAGTATTGTTCTCGTGAATTTGAATTAAATGCTTCTGGCATCTTGAGTCCTTCAGGAACTTTCATATAGATATCACTATCAAGTGAGCCATATAAATAGGTAGTCACAACATCCATTAGATGCAAATCTAGCCCTTCATTCGCTGCTAGGCTAATTAAATAACGAAAAGTAGTTGCATCCACTACTGGTGAATATGTTTCTTCAAAATCAATGCCAGGTCTTTGTGTAAAGCCTTGGGCTACTAGGCATGCTTTGTACCTTGTAATTTCACCATTTTCATTTCTTTTCCGTACAAAAACCCATTTATATCCAACTGGCTTTACATCTTTAGGTGTATGGACTATAGGTCCAAATACTTTTCGTTTTGCCAATGATTTTAACTCTGCTTTAGTGGCATCTTTCCATAGGAGCCAATCTTTTCGTTGTTGGCACTCACTAATGGATTTTGGCTCATGATCCTCTTCTTCATTCATCACATCATATGCTATATGATTAGAAAAAATGTCGTCAACGTTGACTTCATTACGGTTCCATTTGATATTATTTGTAACATAATTTATTGAGATCTCATTGTTTTCATACATTTTAGGTACCTGGATCTCTTCTGAAGCCTCAATATTCTCTTCTGGAGATAATCTATCTTCATGAAGTGGCTCATCCAGAGCTACACTTTTTTCTTGATTATCCTCGACTTGGTCATCTATAATCTTAGCTCCTTTTCTTTTTCGAAGATTTTTATCTTTGGAACCAATAGGCCTACCATGCTTCAAGCGTGCTTTTGATTCATTTATAATCGGCTGTCCTACCGGGACATCAATTCGAATAGGAGCATTAGCAGTTGGAATATGTGACTTTGTCACTTTCTTTGGGTCAGTGAATGCTTCTGGCATTCGATTAGCTAAATTCTGTAAATGAATTATCTTTTGAACTTCTAGTTCACATTGTTTTGTACGAGGATCAAAATGAGCCAATGATAATTCATTCCAGCTAATCTCTTTATTCAACTGCTTATTTTCTCCCCTAATGTTGGGAAGACTGATTCATCAAAATGATAATTTGTAAATCGTGCAGTAAATAAATCTCCTGTAGGTGGTTCTAAATATTTTATAATTAAAGGAGATTTATACCCAACATAAATTCTCATTCTTCTTTGAGGACCCATTTTAGTACGTTATAAAGGTGCTATTGGCACATATACTGCACATCCAAAGGTCCGAATATGGGAAATATTAGGTTCTTCACCAAAAACCATTTGTAAGGGGGAAACTTTTAAATAACTAATTGGCCTGATGCGAATTAACATTGCTGCATGCAAAATGGCATGGCCCTAAGTAGAAATTGGTAAATTAGATTTCATAAGTAAAGGTCTTACAATAAGTTGCAATCGTTTTACCAATGATTCTGCAAGTCCATTTTGCATATGAACATGAGCTACGGGATGTTCAACATCAATTCCAAGGGACATACAATATTCATTAAAAGTCTGTGAAGTAAATTCACCAGCATTATCAAGACATATTTTCTTGATAGGATAATCAGGGTAATGTGCTCTTAATCTTATCAATTGAGCAAGTAATCTCGCAAACGCCAAGTTTCGAGAAGATAGTAAGCACACATGCGACCATTTACTGGATGCATCAATTAAAACCATATAATATCTAAATGGTCCGTATAGTGGGTGTATTGGCTCACAAATATCTCCCTGTATCCGTTCTAGAAATGTGAGAGACTCACTTTCTACTTTGCTTGGTGATGGCCGAGTAATTAATTTTCCCTTGGAACATGCATCACATGAGAAAATCATGGGATTTTGGTATTTGTTTCTGTTTCAAATTATGTCCGCATGAATTCTCTATTATACGTCGCGTCATAATTGACCTAGGATGGCCTAACCGGTCATGCCAAACATTAAATATGCCTTTATCAGCATGCTTCTGGTTTTCCATAACATTTATTTCAATTGTACTAATACATGAATAGTACAAACCAGAAGATAACATAGGTAATTTCTCCAGAACATATTTTTCACCATATCTAACATTAACAATTTGTAGATATTCTTTATTCTCCTCGTTTATAGTCTCAATATGATATCCATTCCGGCGGATATCTTTAAAACTCAACAAATTTCTATGAGACTTGGAGGAATACAAAACATCATTAATAACAAATTTTGTACCATTGGGTAATATTATTATTGCTCTTCCAGAGCCTTCAATCAATCTCGTTTTACCCACTATGGTATTGATGCTTGTACTACAATTTGTTAGATGTGAAAAATATTTCTTATCTTTAAGAATTGTATGTGTCGTTGCACTGTCAATGAGACATATATCTTCATTCTTGTGTGCAATATTTGAAATATCCATGAGCTTCATTAACAGAAAAGAAATGTATTAAAACATATTTAATATAAGAAATGCATTAAAAACATATTTATTATACATAATTGACAACAAGTCAAAACAAAACAAAATAATTATTACAATTTCTGCAAAACTTATTTAATCATAAAAATCTTCCACCTCCAAGTGTGACATAACATCATCATTTGGCTCATTGACATCATTATCTTTATGAGTCTCATTGTCACATTCCACATTATTAACACTCCTTTTTATAGAGGCTTGGTAAAGTTTCGCTAAATGTTCTGGCGTACGACAATTACGTACCCAGTGTCCCTTCATACCACACCGATAACATTTATGTTCTACAACTTTTGAAGGACCTTCTTTATCATTCTTCTATCCTTCATTATTCATCTTTTTCTGGTGGGTATAAGGACAATAATAACCTCTTCCACCATGATAAGAACCATGATTATTTCTGCCTCCACGATTTCCACGTCCCCGTCCACGACCACGGCCACAACCGCGACCACGGCCACGACCATGATCATTCTGTACACTCACATTCGCTTCAGGAAATGGAGAAGATCCAGTGGGACGATTTTCATGATTTTTCATTAATAACTCGTTATTTTGCTCGGCTACTAATAAACATGAGATTAACTCAGAATATTTTTTAAAACCTTTCTCTCGATATTGCTGTTGTAAAAGCAAATTCGAAGCATGAAAGGTAGAAAAAGTTTTCTCTAATAAGTCCTCATCAGTTATTTTTTCACCACATAATTTTAACTGAGAACTTATTTTGAAAACAGATGAGTTATACTCACTTACAGTTTTGAAATCTTGTAGCCTGAGATGAATCTAGTCATAACGAGCTCTAGGTAAAATCACCGTTTTCTGATAATTATACCTATCTTTCAAACTAGTCCATAATTCAAATGGATCTTTCACCGTTAAATATTCAGTTTTCAAACTTTTATGAATGTGGTGTCGGAGAAAAATCATAGCTTTAGCCTTTTCTTGAGGGTATGCATCATTTCCCGACAATATAGCCTTTCCAAGGTCCTTTGCTTGAAGGTGGATTTCAGCATCTAAAACCCATGATAGATAATTCTTCCCGGTGATGTCAAGAGCATTAATTTCAAGATTTGAAAGGCTGGAAGACATGATTCAAACTAAAAATAATGATAATAATTAGAATCATATTATAAAATCTTTTTATAAATTAAAACATAATTTAAAGAACTGTAAATAAATATGCTAAGAAAATAAAAAGAAGATGAGATAGGAATGGTAGTAAACTCACAGTGAGACCTATCTCATCCAAAGGTAAGAAAGAGGATGTATATTTAATATAATATATAGAAAGCAGTAAATAATTAAAATAAACAAATGGAGCCCACTAATAAATATACTAGTGTCGCCACCATAAAAGGTAAATAAATGCATAAATAAATGGAGCCCACTAATATGTATATCAGTATCGCTACCATGAACAATAATTAAAGCAGTAAATAATTAAAATTAAATTTAACAAATGGTGCCCATTAATACTAGTGTCGCTACCATGAAAAATAAATAAAACAGTAAAGAATTAAATTAAATAAATGGAGCTTATTGTCGCCACCATAAAATAAATAAATAAAGCAATAAGTAAATTAAATTAAATAAATGGAGCTTAATGTCACCACCATGAAATAAATAAATAAAGCAGTAAGTAAAGTAAATTAAATAAATGGAGCTTAGTCTCGCCACCATGAAATAAATAAATAAAGCAGTAAGTAAAGTAAATTAAATAAATGGAGCTTAATATAGCCACCATGAAATAAATAGATAAAGCAGCAAGTAAAATAAATTTAATAAATGGAGCTTAGTATCGCCACCATGAAATAAATAAATAAAGCAGTAAGTAAAATAAATTAAATAAATGGAGCTTAATATCGCCACCATGAAATAAATAAATAAAGCAGTAAGTAAAGTAAATTTACCATGAATAGTAAAAATTACTATTCACTGTAAATAGTGAATAAGATAAAATTACTGAAAGATTAAATCTAGACTTCCATATAAGAGTCCAAATGAATAAAAATATAAAATTACTGAAAAAGTAAAATTAACATGAATAGTAAAAATTTCTATTTACTGTGAATAGTAAATAGTAAATAATCTCAAATCTTAACCATGGAATCCAATGTTCAAAATAATCGGTAAAAGTAGAACTTTAATTCCATATAATGGTTAAGATTATCCCAGATAGATAAAATGAATATATATAATGAAAATAGAAAAAATAATAAGAAAATCCTATCTTTGGTAGAGTGATCGTGCTGATAACGTAATATAAAACTGATGAGAATATAGAACAGGAACAAGAGATAGAAGATAGAGAGAGAGAGTAGAGGAAAATTCTTATTTCAGTGTAATCAAAATGTTTACAGAAGACCTCTATTTATAGATGGAAAATGAGCCTTTAGTGTAATTTCCACCTCAGAGTCATAAGAGGTAATTTCTCTCTAAACTTTCACATGTGAAACAATAGTAAATATGTGATAGTAAATATGTGAAATAATAGTAATCATATGAAGTAATAATAACATACATATAAAATATTTATAACAGATGTCATATTGTTGACTCTGCAAATTAATCCGATAAACCCCATTACACTCCTCACAGTGGCGAAAAACGGGGGTGAAATACCATAGGCCAGATTTTTTCCTCACTCAAAAATAGGGGTGAAACATAGGGGCAATAAACCAGAAAGAAGCAACAACGATCATGATTGGGCGAAAAAACAGGGGAGTTAAAATTTGGGGAGTGTGCATCGACCAGATTTGCTTAAACTCTGCAAATTATGGATTCCAAAAAAAAAAAAATTATATCGGTCCAAGAGGCAACAACGGTCAAACCTGAAAGAAGACAAGATAACAAATAGGAACAAGGACAACCACTTGGAGGTTCAGACACCACAAATCACAACTGACACCAAAAATTGATCAGATCAGACACCACAAACGCCGATGGTAGAGATCAAAGAACGACGAGCACCAACCGGCTAACCATGGATGGACGCCGACGAGTTTCAATGGCAGAGATCGAATTTTTCTTCCGTCGATGGTGAGACTTAGACCTGGTATATATGAAGAAGAAAATGGTAGGTGAGACCCGACAAGAAAGGACAAGGCGAAGGTGAGGGAGTAAATTTCAATTCAATACTTCACATTGAGAGAGCTTCGAGCTGTGAGACTACTGTGAAGAAGATGAGAGCTTCGAGCTTTAAATAAAGAAGAAAATTGTCATCTGGTTAGTAGGAAAGTACGAAATTGAGGTTGGGAATTTATTTTCCATTAATGCTGCTATTTAAAAAGAGCAGACAAAAGGAGAGGATGTTGAAGAAATTGAGCTGAGAGAGGATGATGATGAAAAAAGAGAGATGGTGTGAGACCGGAAAGAAAGTGGGAAATTAATGCCCCAACACGCAGCTGAAAGCATCAACGTCCTATATCTTAGAGCTTCTTGAGAGAACGAGCTTTTTTTTTTTTTTTTTTTCTTTTTTTTTTAAATCCAATTATTTCTACGCTTACCCAAACACCTTCTTGACTGGGCTTTTTCCCCACTTACCTTTTTTTCCTACCAACTGGGCTTTTTTCCTCTGCTAATGCTTACCCAAACATGTAGAGAAACTATACAATTACAAACAAATAATGTTCAATGGTAAGTAATCCAGGACTAGACCTTTGGATCGTGGGTTCGATACCCTCTGCCGTTGCTAGGACTCCTTTGGTAGGCGATCTCGTAAGTTTTCAGTAAGTGCTCATAAAGTCCGAGGCCATGCCTTAGCCTTGGTAAGAGACTAGCGTCGAACCCTCCAAAACTTTTTTAAAATAATAATAAAAAAAAAAGCAGCAAATAATGACAAAATGTTAGAGAAACACATAATACATGAACTTTTAATGCAGAACAAGTACATCTAAAATCACACATCTCCCCAATTTGGTTATAAAATGTTCATATTTCAAATGGACCATGACTGCAATCCAAGATGAAACGCCATGAGAATGCATGAGAATGACAATAAAAACTCATCAACACGTTAAAAAAGTTGATATGTTTTCAACTATAAAGCAAATGAATGAAAGGGGGCAAATTAGAAATCATAAGCGCGGTTAGTTATACCTGCATCAAGGGATAAAGCAAGAGATAGTTAAGAAAAAAGAAAACTATGTTGCAAGAGTCGATGGCAACTAAAATTAGAGAATGAACCATTGACTTGCAAACTTATACCACTGCCCATTGTGGAACTTATCATTTCTCTAGATTTTCCATGGAAACAGCATGGAGCCTTGTTTTAAGAATCAAAAAACAATAATAAGCACTATAGCAACAACAGAAGACTATTTAAAATTTAGAAAAAAGTGAAA
This sequence comes from Acacia confusa, assembly GCA_037074495.1. NCBI lineage: Eukaryota > Viridiplantae > Streptophyta > Magnoliopsida > Fabales > Fabaceae > Acacia > Acacia confusa. The sequence goes on from CM073511.1 coordinate 18,544,631, forward strand.
TGAACTAAAACTACCTTATTCACTTGGAATGCAATGATGATGTCTTTGTTTCCACCAAGCAGACCAAGACGAATTTATCTTAGCAACTCTTGTCATTTCCTCATTCTCAAATATTAATCGCTGCATATGACAATGAAAGGAGAAAAGTTCTTTGCTTTTCATGTTGCAATTTGTTAACTTCCAAAACAACGAAACACCTGCTGTTGTGTGGAGAAAAATTGAAAGGAGAGGTTGATGAATCCCACCAGATCTTGGTGAAATAATAAAGGTGACAGCAAAAACTGAGGTTATGAAGGGAGAACATGTGAAGATTTATGCAAAGCTTAATGTTTATAAAGGGGTGTGCCATATTGGGTGGGTTTCATAACTAACACATGCTTTGTTGTCATTTCTAACTTTGGAGACCAAGAAGACTTTTGCCGATATTGATACTTCTCCGCCCACTAGAAACTTGATTTTCCTCCTATACCCCTTACCGTCCTTTTCCCTTATTTTTCTTTTTGTATCGTTGGATTAAGATCTCAACGGTCTAGATTTATCATATTTTTTTACCATCATTTCCCCTCCTTTTCCCTTATAATAATATTTTAATCATATGATAAATCTGAACCATTAATATTTTAATCCAACAGTACAAAAAGGAAAAGGAAAAAAAATGATGGTAAGAGATATTGGAGGAAAGCCAAGTCCATCCTTGTAGGTGGGGGCTAGTTTGGTTATCCTAGTTTAATTTATTCGGTGTAGTTTGTGGTGTATTCGCTGCTTTTATTTCTTTGATTAGTTCGTATGTTATTCCCTTCTGTGGATTTTCTTCTGTAATTGTCACTTTCGTAATGTTATTAGTACAAGTTCCTAATGTCCAAAAAAAAAAAAAAAAAAAGGTGAGGTAACAATGAGACAGAGCATCAGGCAAAGGTAAAAGAAATAACAGGTACACTGCAATTTTTGATAAATATATATGGCATTCAAATAATTATAATTAATTGGGAGAATTTCCCTTAACACCACAGGTTATTTCATTTTAGTCAACCCTAAAAAAAAAAATATGTTGTTTCACTGCACCTGATAGATTAAAATAAATATGCTAAGTAAACAGTCTAATATTCATCATTTTTGTTAAGATTTAAATTTACTTTAAAAGTCCATGACGTGATTTAAATATAGATAATCCCAAAATGCAGTAGAAAACCCCTAAATTAGAATTTGTAAATGTTGGCAAATGACCACATTGTCCCTGATTCTTTTTTAAAATTATATTGTAAGATTATAAAATAACATAAATATAAAAATATTAATATGTTCCTTTAAACATATGTTTATTCCAAAAATTTCTTAAATTTTTTAAAAATTATTATTTTTTAAGTAAAACTTGCTTAAAATTTATCAATTAATTCAGAAAATTGATAACAAATAAATATTAAACAAACTATAAAAACTATATTAGAGATTTAGTTTGATGAGAGGAAAATTAGTATAAGGATTTATTCTAATATAATTTTTAATGTGAAATATCTTCCATGTTTTCGAAATATAATAAATAATTGCATAGAAGCTGTTAAACTAATCATCAAGGCTATGATAGCTAGGAGACCATAGTTATTATTTTAGTGATATCATAGATATAGATTAAGCAAGATTACTAGTCCACAGGGATTGGAAGATTTTGTTTAATCATGTTCCCTGGAGAGGACTTGTCATAGTTAGTTAGCTAAGCTGCCGCACAAACTTGAACAAAGTTTCTGTATTATTGATCACCGTCCACCTCTTAATCAAGAGCTGGAAGCTGATATAGATGAAGTTGGTAAATATTTTTTGTCTTAAGTGGGATTCATAAGAGGGCAGAGATTAGAATCACAACGGGGTCCATGAGCCACTCAGTCAAGATTAGAGAAAAAAATTTCTCTCTACTCCATTTTTTCCCCTCCTCCTCAAACGAGTCCGGTTTCTCTGCCCGGTGGACCCCTCTCCCCATCCCTCACAGTCCCATCTTGGCCGTCCAAATCTGGATCCAACGGCTGAGAATGGTTTTTTTTAAAAAAAATTTAAAAAATAATCAAAAAAATAATTTTTTTTTAAAAAAAAAACCATTCTCAGCCGTTGGATCCAGATTAAGACGGTCGAGATGGGACTGTGAGGGATGGGTAGAGGGGTCGCCGGACAGAGGATCCATTTCCCTCCTCAAATCAAACATGCCCTAAAATAAACCTCTTTATTAAACAGGAAAAAGGTTTAAGGTCGTGGTAATTAAGGCCACGTGGAAGGGTAGTTGCTTTCACTGATATGGGACAGCTACCTACACATGTGATAGAGCCTTGGGCGGGCAAAGGTAAAAGGAAGAACATATATCACTCCGGTTCTATTTATAAATTTATTTAGACCAAATCTCACATATCAATAATAATTATGGGAGTAAATTTTTAACTTTACCCTCATTTATGATTGGGCAATTTTCAACTTTTTATTATCTCTCTATCTTCATAGGTACAATTAATATGGGTAAAACTGTCACAATCTCATTTATTATATGAAACTGAACTTATAAATAGGATCAAACTTTTTTAGTCAAAATAGATTTATAAATAAAATTAGAGTGGTATAAATTACAGTGCATATCTTGTCTTGTTGAAAATCCATGTCCTTTTCTCATCCCAGCAATTAACCTCTTTTGTCCTTTTATATATATATGTGTGTGTGTGACCATTTCATGTGTGTGTAGGAAATTTAGTTTTCTCATACAACATGAGAAAACTAAAACCCATATATATATATATGGCATTCAAATAATTATAATTAATTGGGAGAATTTCCCCTAAGCCCATAATGAATTTTATTTTAGTGAAACTTTGAAATAATATTAAATTTCACTGGATGTTATGAATCAAAATAAAATAAAATTTTTTGGACTGTGCTTCTGATATCTTACAATGTTGACAATAAAATAATTGTTTATTAAAGTACACATACATACATAATAATTTAAATAAACATATGATAAGGTTGAATGGCTCGAAGAAAAATCTTGGAGCAATCATTTCTCCCCATCGATTAAGACATCTGAAATTACCTTAAAATGTAAAACCCTTCCTAGTTAATGTTTTTGCATTATGTTCAACACCACGGGAAGATACTTTTGGAAAAATAAATGTTTGTACTTTGTTTGGTGATCTCCATCATGAAAGAACCAAAAAAAAAAAAAAAACAGAGGAAGAAAATAACAGAAAAATATCATCTAAACCTTAAAATCCTTTTGGTAACAATAGTAATAGAATCAATAAGAATAATAAAATAATTGACAACTTATTTTTGTTAGAAAATCACATATTTAAGATTTTGAAATTCAAGTGGTATTTTTTTAAAATTTTTTTAAAAAATCATTGTGAATGGCCTACCATATTAGAAAAAAAAAAAAAAAAATACACGTCCATATCTTCCTTGCATTTACCCTTGTTTGTCTTATTGTCTAATACTTTAACCAACAAAAAATACCAAATTCTAATTCATAGGAAATTAATTTAGAATTTTGCAGTCCTCCATACTAAATCATTTTTCTGATCTTAAATGTAGGAACGAGTTGAAATGTTGGTTTTGGGGCTGTTTATATAACATCTCAATTTAATTTGTGCCAGCAACTTATATTTCTTAAATTATCCCTGCAAACTAAAGGAGGCTTATAAGGGCTAATTTTCAATGAAGATAGTTAAATTGGGCTATTTTAAAAAGGTCAATAATTATATTTTTATAAATAACTAAATTATTATTTTTTTAATTTCTGTAAATTAATTATCTAACTTCTCCAATAAGATAAATGGTCTATCAAATTGAATTCCCAATTGTTTACCCCTTTCATATTTGTTGTGGCTCTGACGGCACCTAGTGGAATTAATAAGAATTTGTTATTGTCAAAAGATTTCAAACATATGTTTCTCTAAAGTCAAAAGGAGCCTTTAATGTTTTCACCCGCCTTTCTTTCTTTTCATTTCTTTTGTTTGGACCAAAAAAGGATGAGGCATCATGAGTGACACAGTGACCTTAGTTAGGTGTGTAGTTTTGTGGCCCGTGTGGATATAGTTTTTGGAGAATATTTTTTGAGATTTATGAGGTAAAAATGACTTTTAGAGAATAGATTTTGAAAAATAGCTTTTGGGAAAAAAAAAATGATAGTGTTTGGATAATTTTAAAACCTAGGTTTTGATAAAAGCTTATCAAACACCTAAAAATTGTCTATAAATTATTATGCATCAAAACCTAGGTTTTGACAAAAGTTTATCAAATACACATATTTTTTTTCAGAAGTTATTTTACATCAAAACCTAGGTTTTTTCATAAGTCTACCAAACACTTTTATTTTTTTCAGAAACTATTCTGCATCAAAACCAAGGTTTTGTGAAAAACTATTTTTTTCAACTATTTTTTTCTCCTATACCATCATCAATATTTTTTTAGTATCAGTCAGTATCCTTAAGATATTTTTTAGTATCTTTCAGTACCATAAAATATTTTTTTCAAGATTAGTCATTACCCTGAAATATTTTTTCAATATCTTAAATTTTTTTTCAAGATCAAGAAGTATTTTTTCCGTATCTTTTTAGAACCCGTTAGTACCAAAAAAAATATTTTTTCAAGATTGTCAGTACCTTGAAATATTTTTTATGGATCCTAAAACAAATTTTTAAGACCATAAGAAGTATTTTTTCAATAACAGTTACTATTAAGTATCTTTTTAGTACCCTTCAGTACTTTGAAGTATTTTTTTAAGATCAGTCATTATCCTGAAATATCTTTTTAATATCCTAAAATAAATTTTTAAGATCATAAAATATTTTAGGGTACTGACTGATACTTAAAAAATACTTTATGATCTTAAAAATTTATTTTAGGATATTTGAAAAATATTTCAGAGTAATAATTTATCTTGAAAAAATATTTTAGGGTACTGACGGGTATTAAAAAGATAATTAAGGATACTAAAAAATATTTCATGATCTTAAAATTTTATTTTATGATATTGAAAAAATATTTCAAGGTAATGATTGATTTTGAAAAAATATTTAGCGTACTGAAAGGTATTAAAAAAATTTTAAAGATGGTACTGAAAAAATATTGATGATGATAAAGGAGAGAGAAAAAGCTAGAAAAAATAGATTTTTAGGTTTTGGGATCCAAAACATAGGTTTTGATACATAATACTCCCTCTGGTCCTTATTATAAGGCACTAACTAACAAGTGGCTTTAGTCCTTTTTATAAGGCACTTGCAAATTTTCAAGGTGCAATTAATTCATTTTTCCATGTCTATCCATATTCAATAAGGGTAGTGTAAGAGAGTACTAGATTTGAGTTTAGGGTAGTTAGTAGGGGTAATATTAGAAATCACTTGAATTTTATGATAACTTTAATGCTTTTAACTAACTTTATTGGTTTGTGAGAATTGGTAGTTGGTGTCTTATAATAAAAACCAGAGGGAGTAGCTTCTAGACAAAAGAGGGGTGTTTGGCAGACTTGTGACAAAACCTAAGTTTTGTTTACAAAACCTAGATTTTGTTTCCTTCCAAACAGGCCCTTAACTTTTAGGTGGGATTTATAAATTACTTCATTGGATTTTTTTTATAAGATTTTAAAATTTCAATTGTTTTACTTTCTTTTATAAGAGTCCAACAAATATTGTTCGATCATTTAATGGTTTTTTTTCTAGTAATTATTTATATATTACATTAATTAAAAAGTTAGTAATATCTATATTTATTTTAGGGTTTAATGTTTCTGCCTTTAAGATAGAAACATTTTATCTGCTTCACTCACATAAAAGTGAGTGGGTCCCATTATATTTTCTCTCTCTTCTCTTGATAGTGGGACACACTCACTTTTATGTAAGTGGAGTAGATAAAATATTTCTGTTAAACCCTTTATTTTATTTCTGTCTCTTAATTTTCTCTCATAAATAAGAGCATACTTAAAAAAAATATTTATATCGAACACTTTTATTGATTTTATCTAATTTTAACAATTTTCTTATATCACCTAATTCAGTAATCAGAATTTTATAACTAAATCCGGAGGAAAATAAGACCCAATCGTATGGCTCTGCTAGCTTTATAGAGACATAGATGATGTAAACAATGAGACAGAGCCTCGTGCAAGACAAAAGTAAACAACAGGTACAGACGTCTAGGGCAATTATAGAGACGTAGATGTTGCAAGGAAAGAGATCTTCTCCTTATCTTTTTCTTTATTTTTTTTATTGGCTAAATTTGGGCCGTTGATTGAGAAAATAAGAGAAAAATAAAAGTAGTATTGTATTAATTGGATAGATGAAATTTAGAGATTATGAGAAATAATGAGAGAAGGGTGATGAGAAAAACCCAACCCGATGTTGCAGTGCTTGGCCTACATAATGAAAATCCACGCCCTTCTTCTCTTCCTTGCAATTATGATATTAAAAACGAAGTAATATTTCTTAATCTTGTTAACATAAGAATAATGTGAGATTGCATAATTCAAACTACGAAATGGCCCCTTTCTTTCAACTTTCAAATAACTCAAACCAACCCTCTCTAGCTGCAAATAACTCAAATAGTGGTTTGGACAACAAATGACAAGAATAATGACCGTTGTTACATTTGAATTTGGTGCCCTTCTTTATCGGGATCATAAATCAAAAAATGAAGTACTATCAGGCTATCATAAATTTATCTTTTTTCCACGCCTTCCTCTTTCCTTCTTTTTGGATTTTACAGAAAACTACAATTAAGGCCTTGTTTATTACAGGGAAGTTGGGTCTAGAGAAAGGAATATGACAATCTTCCACCTAAAAAAGCCCGTTTGGTGGCAGTATGTTCCTTCAAGTAGCATTCTAGTGAGGTCCAAAGTTCCCACGTCCATACAAAAATTGGTTCCCTCTGAAATAGGCGGGAATGTTGACAAGTTGCCAGGAGGATGAAATTTTTGGACCAAAAAGACCTTGGATAAAACTTTAACTCTTCATAAAAACACGATGAAGGCACTAGCTAGAAACTCGAGCTGGAAGACGCTTTCGGTGAAGAAGCTTGGAACTGTTGTTACTGTTGGAGTCGAAGGAGAAGTTGAACCCAAGTTGAAGAAGCTGCAATTGAGGTCAGTTCTGTTGAAATCAATTTTATAGTTAATAGAAATTGAAATGTTGGGTTGGGGTATGCGGAATGGAAATGAAAAATGCGTTTAAATTTGAACTGAGAACAAGAAAGACCTTGCTGATAAAAATGGATACGGAATTTATGAAATAAAATGTTGGGTTGTATACACGACTGACAGCTTGTTTTATACCATCCATATTGTTTTGTACCTCTTTAAGTGTTACTGTATTGGTTTTGCTACTGTCACATGAGTTGAAATTAGGCTATGTGGTTCGAACGTAATGTTAAGGTGTTTTCACACATAGACATAGTAATATGCTTTCGCCTAGGGGATATAGACATATAAGACTGTTAATTATTTTTAGATGGTGGTGTGTTAACAACACACAATAACTATTTAGTGATTTACACAGTTTAATGCTTTTGTAATCAATTGATTAAACTTTGTTTGCATGTGTACAATGTGGTATGGAATGTGGCATGAAAATTGAAAATGGGGTTTTTAAATCTGTAAAGCTGAAATGACTTGGAGAAAGCAAGAACATAAGTAGTGGTGTAAATGGAGAAAGCAAATAATTGTGTAGGTATGAGCCACATGCACAAGAAATGGTTGGAATGTTGGCGGAGTGCTTAACTTTGCTTGTAGCTGTGAGGACCTTCCTTGTGATGATGATAGTAGCTGTGGGAGAAGGCAGACCAAGACACTTACCGTATAGGACATTTAGATTAGACTTTCATGCGAACAGAGCAAATTTGAGGGCCATGACATATAGTAGTGACACCACTTGCTTCAACCAAATTAGGATGTACCGAGCAATGTTTGATAAATTGTGTCACATATTAGACACAATTGGAGGATTGAGAGAAGCTAAACATATGCTAGTTGATGAGCAAGTGGCTATGTTCTTTCACATATTGGCCCATCATGTGAAGAACAGGGTCATTTAGTTTGAGTTTGGTAGCTCAGGAGAAAACATTAGTAGATACTTCAAATTAGTGCTCAAATGCAACCATTAGGCTTCAATCTTTGCTTTTGAAGAAACCAGAGCTAATTCTAGAGGACTAAAATGATAATCTTTGAAAGTGGCTCAAGGTAGGAAAATTATGTTATTATGTGACTACTTTAATTGACTATAACAAGTGCGCTAGCACCTTAACCTTGATAACTGCCTTTTCCAATTTAAGGGGTGCCTTGGTGCATTGGATGGTACACACATATGCATTCAAGTCCTGGTATCACACAAGGCAAGGTACCGAAATAGAAAAGGAGAGGTAACAACTAATGTCCTTGGGGTATGCTCATCAAATGTTCAATTCATATTTGTGTTCCCTAGTTGAGAAGGCTTAACTACTGATGGGAGGGTGTTAAGAGATGTCATACAAAGGCCACATGGGCTAAGAGTATCGCTAGGTATGGTGTAAGTGTGTGCTACTTGGTTACAATTAAGTTATAAATCTCTTTGTTAACTTGTAAATCTTGGCGTAGGGAACTACTACTTGGTGGATGTAGGGTACACCAATTACCAAGGTTTTTTGGCATCTTTCAGAGGGCAACAGTACCATCTTAATGACTGGAGACAAGGATACCAACCCTAAATTGTGCATGAGTGTTTCAACATGCGACATACAGCAACTTGAAATGTAATAAAAAGGTGCTTTGGCATACTTAAGTTACGGTGGGGCAATATTGAGAAGCTCATCATTTTACCCCAGTCAAGTTACAAAACATATACATTGTTGCGTGCTATTTGCTCCATAATCTAATTCGTTGGGAGAGTGTTCAAGATCCCCTTGATGAGCAGCTTAAGTCCTTTGAGACTAGACCAGCAACAATTGACAACACGCCCTTGGTTCCTATGGAAACCAATGATGTGTGAAATAATTATAGGGAATATATTGCAAATGACATGTTTGCTACCTTTGTTGCACTTAGAGACAACTGATAATGTTGTACACAAGTATTTCTTTGTTTGAGGACATTTTATTCTGTGTGCTTATGTTATAAACAAGAACCGTGTGATATGTCAATGTCAATTTCTTTTAACTTTATGTTTTCCTTTGTGGTTGATGAGGTGTTCTTGTCTATACTTTATTGTCATGTTAAAACTAATTTACTTGCAATCTGTAGTCTCAATCTTTGTTTTTCTTAGATGGATGAAGCCAAACAGGAAAGCAGGTCGAAGATCAAAATGTGGACTGCTGTTGAGGATAGGTTCTTGGTGGAATGCTTGGTTACTATGAAAATGGAGCAAAAGTGGATGGCTGACAACGGGTTCAAGCCTAGCTTTGCAAAGGCCTTGCAGTCCATCATGAAGGAAAAGCTTCATGGATGTGGCATCAAAGCAACTTCTCACATCACATCTCACCTGAAGACCTTGAAGAGGCTGTGGCAGGTGGCATACAATGACTTTGTTTACGGGTCCAACACTTCTAGCTTTGGTTGGGATCCGCAAACCAAACTTGTAACTACAGAAAAGGAGGTGTGGGATGATTATTTGAGGGTTTGTCATGCTACAACTGTGGTTGGATTTTTTCCATTTGTGTATCACACAACCACATTTTATCTTATTATGTACTTGTTCAAAGTGCAAGCTCTTCCTAAGGCAAAAGAATTTTGAACAAAATGCTTACCAAACTTTGACTCCTTGTACTTGGTTTAGGGAAGGGACCAGGCTGTCGGTGATAAAGGACAGTACCCTGATGCCATGGAGGAAGAAGTTAATCTTGAAGATGACGAGCTTCCTAAAACACCACATAATGTTGTTGATTCTGACTTGTCCCAAACAATGCATGACACTCTTCCCGCTCAAGGCAATGCAACTGATATAGCTTTTGGTCAAAAGAAGAAGCGCAAACTGAATAATGCAGAAGTAATTGTTGAGGTGTTGTGAGACACAGTCACACAATTGGACAAGACCATCATTACTGTGTTTGACAAGTTAGGAAAAATGATGTCAATGCTAGATAGGCAAAATAAGGAAATTGAGTTGCTGCCAAAGGAGATAACTTGTTCATGAATCTACTGCAAATTGAGGAGCTGACTTGGAATGAGAGAAACATTGCACATATCAAGATCCTCGCCTCTGACAAACTGCTCACTGCTTCTGGAAAGATTCCTCCACCGTTTAAGACTTCGTGGATTTGTAGCTTGCTGCAGTAGTAGAGGCTGAAGCAGCATTACATAATAGTGTGGAGTATATAGTTGGCCTTTGTTTTGTATTTTGTAATTGGCCAGGGGTATTTCATATCTGGATTAGCTGTGTTTTGTATATGCATTGTATATAACGTATCATTGAACAACTTTATTTTGTATAGCATAGGGAATTATGTAAAAGCTGAAACTTTGGACCATGTTCAATAAGGTTTACTATCAAATTGAACATGAGACAAAGTTTGGTGGTAGAAACCTGTTGAAGTTCATTTATTTTGTGTGTATTCTCCTTCAGCATATATGCAATAGCACAATGTCATCAGTTAATATCTGTGTTATGTATAGGGAAGGGGCATATCCATTGGCGCAAACTTTGCACCATGTTCAATTAGGTTGGCAAACAAATTGGACATGGGATGAAGTTTGAGTGTATGAACCTTGTAAAGTGCAGCAATTTACTTACGTATTGTAACTTTATAATTGATTAATAGCAAAGTGACATATTTTAATTAGCTTAGACCACTTTTTTATTACTTATGCAACATGGTGGATTAGTAACTATTTGTGTGGATAACATGTAAAACTTAAGCATTTTGCACTCCAACAGTAAAGCATTTTCAATGTTGGACTTGTTGAATCATGTTTAGTTAACCACATTGTACCTCACATGAACTAATGCAACATTGTGGCTACTATCAAAATTTGCATTCGAACGTGAACATATCTTCACCTATTATGTTTGAACGTGTATCATACATTCGAACGTCCTGGTTGGTGAGTTTGGCCCCTATAAAACGCATTGGCTATTTTTTACATTCGAACTAAACAATTTAGTTCAAATGCATTTTTTCACAAAAATGACACATAGCGTCAGAGTTAATGTTTTAATTATAACAGGTCAAATTAACCTTTAGCCCTATTTAGTGAAGATTGAACATCTGCGACTCTTTAAATTTTCACCGCCTCCACCTTTGATTATGAGATACGGTTAACGATACCCCTGTTTGCCTCTTTTTTGTATTTTATCTGTAACCGTAAAAAATCCTTCCAATCTGCATTTTTTTGGGCACTTTGTATTTGTGTTATTGGGTTAACAGTTAAGGAGGAGGCTTTGATGGCCATTAGCCATTAATCGCATCGAATTTCTGATTTAGTTCTACAGTTAGTTGATAAGTAATGGTAAGGATCAAGATGATCGACGAATGCTTGCAGGCAATAGGAATAACAATGGAAAACGTCCACAAGTACATAGAACACAAGGAAAACCTTCGGCGCTGTGGCAAATTAGAGCGTTCCAGGTACAAGTCACAAGAAGGAGATTGGTACAACGATTACGAGACTACAGCCAAGTGGAAGAAGGACATTAAGGCAAAGGAAGCCAAGAAACAACGAGCTGTGAAAAGGAAGCAAACTGTTGTTGCCCACTCAGCTAAGAGCGGTAACCCTGGCAAGAGAGACAACCATTCATTGCCTGATTCCTTTGGTCATTCATCCCCCACAAAGAAAAAACAGAGGCTGCAGGAAGAAGTTAAAAAGGGGAAGTAGGCACAGGTTATCAGTGAAAGTTCTAGTTAGGAGGCAGATGGAAAGGACAACAGTGACTCAGAACACTCGTCACATGAAGAAAATAATGAAGAGGACGACAATATAGGTGTTGACAGTGTTCAGGCTAAGTTGTACAACCAACTTAAAAGGCAGCAGAAGGCTAATGTTATTACGGAGGCAAAGGCTAATTTCAACAAGTCAAAACTGTAACACCCCAAATTCTATGTATGAAATCGTGTCGATTGACACTTAGTTTTTAGGAAAATCAACAAAGTTTGAGTTGCTACAGCTTCAAGTAATGCGGAAACGGAGAGCATGCGCTAATATTTGGATAATGAATATCTTATATAAAACGTCTAGACATATGTTGATGCTCGACATAAGCTGGTATATTAAAAATTTCCCCAATGGAATATTTATGTGATACAATTATAGAGCTTTGTATAATTACAATTCTTACATGGTAACTATACAATCTTCAACCAAGCCGTAGCTAGACTTGGGGGCAATGAACCTAACTCAGTTAATCAAACAATTTGGCTAGGTAGGTGTCTATCGCAGAAGTTTCACCGAGTTCACGGTGACTTATTGATTGATCCACATAGACTAGCCCTGCCTTCGGCACCAAACTATTTGAGGTAACCTCGTTAAATCAGTGCCAAAATGAATACTCTGATGATGTTCTTTCGGCATTTGCTTTGACCGGTGTTTCTTCTCAGCTCCGTCCATCGGTGCCTCTCTTTGGCTCCATTCCTCGGTGCCTTCTCTGATCCAGGTCTCTTTCCTAAACCTTTAGTCAGGGTTGAGATTCAATACCCATTGAATCTCATGTAACAGTTAACCTCATGCTCAAGTAATAACAATTTATATGATAGATATTCAATATATTTCAGCATTTAACAATACATAGCACACAACAGATGTAAAGTTATAATAGCACAACAGTACATAGCACATAGCTCATGTAAAGTCTATTCACGTTTGCAGTAACCAGTGCCACGACAGCTCCTCTTGTCCTCAGTGCTAGGAAAACAATCTCACGGTATCATCAAGACTATAACCAGTATATAGCTGAATGTATAAACAGTGACTTAAGACAGAGTCTTAATCACGGTGCATGACCCAAGACCTCGTCTTGTCTCGCACTTAACATGAATTAACCAATCATATATAATTACACAAGACATATCAGACTTAAAGTTACCAGTACGTGAATGTACATTTCACCGCGTAGTTACCAATATGCTCGTCCTTTGAATCCAACCCCGGCCTTTTCAGGTATCCTATAACGTTACTGTCGAATTATATCCTTTTCCATATGTTATATGATATTATAATCAATATCATATCACTTGAAATAATATTCTAAGGGTTATTTTTACCTCCCTTGACCTTTTTACCCTTAAAGGATTTGTTCTTTCATTTTTACCCTTACATTTCCTTAAAACGAAAGGCTGAATTTTCTAGGCAGATTTTTCAGCAACTTTGAAAAATCATAACTAATTATAAAAAAAATCGAAATGAGGTGAAACTAAATCCAAAATTACACTTAAAAAGTCTAGGTTTCTGGAAAAATAACGCCTCAACCTTGAAATCTTTGAGTCATCCCCAGTTTAAATATTTCTAATCACAATTCAAATTTTAACATCCTGAACAAGGCCTAACTTCAAAAATTCATAACTCATTGTCTAGAGCTTAAAACGTCACTTATTCTTTATCAATGGAAAACCCTAGATGTCTACTTTATAACTAAAAAATTTCATGATTTTTAAAGTTCATTTGATACATCAAATACTAGCTTCTTTGTGACTGACTCAACAACCCAGTTTTCTGGAAATTTTCACAATCTTGTTCCATAATTATCAACAAGTATTCCCTAACATGCTTTCACTCTAATTTTCATTTTAAACCCATTAAAAACCTTAAAAAATGTAAATAACTCTATTTTACAATTTCCTAGATTAAACCATAATTTTACCAAAAACTAAAAACTAAAGATCAAGAACTTACCTCTTGAAGTTCTTACTTCTTCCTCCTCCTTGCTCCAAGGCTTTGCCTCTCCCTCACTCTTACTTCTTAGAAATCAACTACTTGAAGTTTGATTTGGTATGAAAAGAATGGAGAGGGAAGCCCTCTATTTATAGCAAAAGGTCTAGGTTCATATTTGGTTCCAAGCAACCTTATTCTCCTACCAAACACTCCTATTCTTCTTGCCAAACACCACTACCCTTATCAACAAGTTTTCATTCTTTAATCCCATTCCTTCATCAATTTTCACTTTTTGAAACTTAATCTCCTCCCTACACCACTTGCCTATCAACCACCTCTTCTCCTTAGCCAATGAATGATCTTTCATGTGCCACCATTTATGGCTTATGTCCTTTAATTTTTAGAAGACTTGTGAATTAAGTTGCTTTAAGTTGCATGTGCTTTAATTCAACAAAATCTAATTTTTATCCCTTGGTCTAGTAGCTGCACAAAATATTAGACTCATGGGCAAATTGATGATGTCATAATATTATGTATTCAATTCTCCAGTTGGTTTAATTAATTTCAAGAGGATTTAGCTTAATTTCTTAAGATAATATCTTGAAATACTTGGCTCACAAAGCTCCACCATGTGCTAGTTGTCATTGTTGACTTTTGAGGCACAAATGATTAGCCTTAATCATGTGCTTAATCTCCCTTCCATTACAAATATCATAGGTTAATTGGTTGGCTACTTAATCAAGGTAATTAGACCATCATTAGCAACTTAATTTCATATCTTAATCCCTTGATATTTTCGAAAATATAATAGCCCCTTTTAATGATTTAATTATCCCAAATCATGTTGCAATTAGTCTTTAATTAATGCCTTTAATCAAATTGAAAATACTTACACATGTTAATTCACATTTGATTAGGCATTTTTCTTTTAATAGGCTTATGCAATTTTAGCATAAATTTGCCTTAATCATTATGCATCTAATTTTCTTAAATATCTATTTAATTTTGTTGTCATCTACATCTTGTCCTTAGGCTAAATTATAGCCCCTAAATAATGTCTCACAATTAACCTTTTGTTAATTAATTCCAAAGTGAAATTTGGATAAGAATATAATCAATAGATTATAATTCTTTGAGACATATATTCATCTTTGTATTTTATTTACCAAAATACAATATTTACATGTATTATGAAAATTAGGGTATTACAAAAACTAGAAAAGTATGACATGAGGTATGTTGGGAAAAGTCTGTGCAAAATGAGTATGATCAATGTTGACATGTTTGAGTCTGAGTTTGGGTTTGGGCTAGGTGATATTCTAAAGCCATTTAGGGGATTGCTTGAGCTGTCATTGCCATACTATGATAGTGTAGTGAAGGTTTTTTATTCTAATATGAAACTGTCAAGAATAGGAGTTATGTCAACCTGTGTGAGGGGCCAAACCATAAAAGTGAATGAGATTTTTTTTTTCTTTTTTGCAATGGTTAAATATTATAAAACCACAGTTAAATGACACAACCTTCACATGGGAAGAGATGGATAGAATCGTGCTTAAAGGTGAGAGTACAGACGATAATGGTCCTCTATACAAACCTAAGCAACTGGTTGATAGGTTTAGGGTGTTGTATTACCTATACAATATGAATTTTGTTAATAAGGGCAGACACTACACTACTTTGAGCACTGATGACAAGACCATCATGACATGTTTGAAAAAGGGTAAGCCTTTTCATATTGGGAAGAGGATAATGGACACTATGCTTAAGGCTGCTACGTTTAGGGTGAAAAATACTGACTACCATACCCTTTTGTCCCGTCTCTTATCTTGGAGAAGAAAAAATGTGGTATTTGGAAGAGGGTGAAGAACCAATATGGACCCATGAGTTTGACGGAGAGTGTTTATACTGAATGCAAATTCATATTTCACCCAAGTAGCCTACCATATCAGACAATGAGGAAGAAAAGGAAACCAAGATGACATTGATCACCTGAGCCACCAAGTAGGTCTTCACATGACCAACCTAGTGATTTTCACCACAACACATTAGATATGGCAGCAGTTGTTTGAAAAATTGTGAAGGAGGAGCTTTACATAATGGAGTCAAAGCTTCAATCAAGGCTTGATCATGTTGCAGCAAAAGTAAGTCACATGGAGACAAGAATGACAAGTATAGCTCTTGACTTCACTGATTTGAGGGAGTTCATCCATCTATATGCCACTGAGTTCAAGGAGTTTGCTGCTTACAAGGGCTATCATCAAAATGGCCCACCTAATGACTTGAATGACAGGGCAAGGACTACTTCTCATAATGGAAATAGAGGTCAATCTCCATGACATGAGACGAACCCATTACGCACACCTTACATTCATATACAATTAAAATCAAAATTGCTTCAATCTGTGGATATGTGTCATTTCTATGCAAGCGAATTTTTTTCAAAGAAATATAATGATATGTATATTGTCACTACAAAAAAGGTACTTTTGTAGCGGTTAAAATTGCGTAATTGTAGCGGTTTTAGCCGCTACAAATGACAGTAGTAGCGGTTTCATAAACCACTACAAAATATACTGAGGCAAGTCAATTTGTAGCGGTTAAAAATACCTGCTACTA
This sequence comes from Acacia confusa, assembly GCA_037074495.1. Taxonomy (NCBI): domain Eukaryota; kingdom Viridiplantae; phylum Streptophyta; class Magnoliopsida; order Fabales; family Fabaceae; genus Acacia; species Acacia confusa. Next base: position 18,561,039 of record CM073511.1, read on the forward strand.
CAGACAAAAAAACTGCTACTGTATCTGTAGCGGTTACGGACAACCGCCACCACAGGTGGCTGAGTTGACAATGCCGTGATACGATAGTAGCGGTTCACATAACCGCTACAAAATGATATCTTCTCGCGGCTATGGAACCGCTACAAGTAGACACAAAAATTCTTCGCCAAGGATGGCGGGACAAATATTTTTAAATTAATTTGTAGCGGTTTACTAACCGCTACAGAAACCACTACAAATGTTTCCCGCCATTATTTAAGTCGTGAAATTTATTCCCGCCATTTTTTAAACTTTTTTCCCTTTGTAGCGAATTTTAAAACCGCTACCAGATAATCAGATTTTTTTTTTACAGACAATTTTTTTTACTGCGAAAATTTTAGTTGTATTAGTAGCGGGTTTAAAACCGCTACAAAAGAATTCATTTAAAAAAAATAGTCAAATATTTAATTTTAATATAAATTTGTTAACCATTATATTTAATTACGTATTAGATTATGAATAATTTATATTCTGATTTGAATTATTTCTGATTTTTTATTATAAATTTTTTTAATTAACTTCAATTTATTGTAGTTTTATTTAAATAAAATAATGTGTGTGAAAATTAAAAGAATAAAATTTCTGAAGATATATGGAATAATTTGTGTAAAAGGAAATGAAATAATGTGTGAGCAAGTGTACACAGAGAATTAATAGAATCAGGAAAAAATAATTAAGCACATAGATGTTTAGCGAAAAAATAAATATTGCGATCACAATCAAATTTGATCCGGGTTACCAACACTTACCTTATCAAAATACATAATCTCCTTGAGAAAATGCAGAAGTTGGAGAGAAAAAGAGTAGAAAGTGTAATAGAAAACGAAAGTGAAGTGTTCTAAATGAGGTTTGATAAAGGCTTTTATATTGGTATCTGCGTAGTTGCTTTGTAGCGGTTGATGCTTCGGTTTTGTAGCGGTTTTTGTTAGTAGCAGTTAATGCATCGGTTGTTGTAGATGTTTGTTTTTTGTAGCGGTTGTTATTAAATTTGTAGCGGTTTTTAACCGCTACAAATAATTTTCTAAAATTTTCCACAATATACAAAATTACAAAGTAATCTTTTTTAAAAAAACATATATATATAAGATTACATATTAAATGTTTTGACAAAAAAAAAACAGATTAAAGCGTAAACATAATTTTTTTCTCTAGCTCTCAATCTTCGTCATGATCCCTACAAAAAAGAAATTTGGATAAAATGTTACTTTTTTGTTGATTATGTTGGAATACAAATAAAACTTTAATTAAATGTTATTATTTCATAAAGCGTATATTTAAAAACGTACCGAACTATAGGTAAATTGTCATCGTTGGTAGGGAAGAAATTCTCGAAGCTGGCTGGCTGGAATGGCTCACTCTCGTAGGCGACATTATCACCATCGCCCATATTGTAAAGGTCCCGAGGCTTTAAGTGAACAACATGTGCCAATCCCTGTGTCTCTCATCGGCGACATAATAAACCTGATGGGCCTCTGAGGCTAGAATATACGACTCATCATCTTCAGACTGACCAGTGTGAATCGGCCAGGGGAAATTCACTGATGTGATGCCTAAGTCGTCAATCGTGAGTCCCTGGGACGTTGTTGTGTTCGCCCACAAACACTTGAACAGCGTCACGGTGAAACAGCCCTGGTAATTTATCTTGACCACATCAAGGAGCTTTCCATAATAGGGGACGTCACCGAACTGCATGTTCCCGTCAGTGCTGCTCGCATAACTCCTCGTCCCAAACGTTCCATATATACCCGAGTTTTAGGTGAGCAATCCCTGATCTCGTGAAACGGTGCAAAACTTGAAACCGTTGACATTGTATGCCGTAAATCTTCGGGCGTGGTCAAGGGGGCCGAGTGTGAGAGCTCTGAAGTCTGGTGAGTGCGGGTTGTGGTCATTCATTATTCTCCTCCTAAACCAACCCGAGAATTCTCTATGGACCTTTCTATCAATCTCGGCTATTGTCTGTGTCCGGATCCTTAGTTGACGCTTGACATGACTCCTAAACTCCCTACAATTAAACATGAGAAGAAGACCAAGAGATGTGAGTGTAAAATGTAAGGAAATATAAAGGATACTTTATATCTGCTCGCATTCCTTACTGAAGGTACGGTTTAACTTTAGTGCAATTTATCAAGACATGTCTGTGTGCTTGAAGCTTCTCAAGTGCCGTCAGTTTGAAGTTCTCAGTTCCGCCAACTGGTCTACCAACACGAGGGATTAACAACTCTGTTGCTGATGACTATGGCTCTGGCTCTGGACAATCGTCCACACGAGGCGGTCGGTTGAATGACGTATCAATGTCATCAAAGTACTTGGAACAAAAGTACAAGACCTCATCCTCAATATAACCTTCTGCAATTGAACCTTCAGGCCACGCCTTATTCCTCACGTATGACTTCAGTTTCCCAAGAAACCTATGAAGTAATTAATGAAAAATGTTGAAACATTAATGTGGAAATGTGTGACAAGGTAGTAATCGTAAAGCAATTAATTTTAAATGAGTACCTCTCAATAGGATACATCCATCGGTAGTGAACCGGGCCAGCAAGCTTTGTTTCGTGGACAAGGTGTACTGTCAGGTGAACCATTACCATGAAAAATGATGGAGGAAAGATCATCCCCAAATGGCACATCGTAATAATGATTTTCTGTTGTAGCTGGTCGAGCTCGTCCACGGTCAAAACCTTAGAACACAACATCCTAAAGAAAGAACACAACTCAACAAAAACGATTGACACATCAAGAGGGAGCGTATCTTTGATGGACAACAGAAGTAGTTGTTGCATAAGCACATGTGAGTCATGACTCTTCAGCCTAGTAACCTTTCAAGCCTGCACGTCAACACATCGCGAAATGTTGCTTGAATAGCCGTCTGGAACTTTAATTTTCTTTAAAGTCACGAGGAAGATTTCCTTATTCGGTTTTGTCAGGGTAAATTTCGCTGGGTGAAATCTGTCATGGTCATTCGGCCATGCATCTCCACGAACTCCCATCTCCCGTAAATCTTTCCTCTCCTGAAGATGATCTTTTGACTTGCCTGGTTCGTTTAGAATCGTGTACAACACATTGTCGCACACATTTTTCTCAATGTGCATGACATCCAGACTGTGTTGAAGCACATTATCTTTCCAATAAGGCAGAGTAAAGAAAATGCTTATCTTCCGCCATTTCTGAGGCGCAGAACTAGAAGCCCTGGCGGTCTTTGTACCTGCCTTTGCTTGATCGTCTTTTTTTCCAAATTCAAACTCAACATCCTGAAGTTGCTCCATGATATCTTCACCGGATAAAATCTGAGGAGGTCCTATTTTTTCCTGTCGACCATTGAAGCGATTGCGTTGCAACCTAAACCTGTGTGTACCATCCAGAAACCTCCGATGATCCATGAAGCACCACTTATGATTGTGGGGAAGGCACACAGAGTCAGAGTCAAAATTGCAAGCTAGACACGCAAGGCCGGTATGCACATTCCACCCGGATAATGTTCCCAAGCCAGAAAAGTCACTAATATTCCACATCAAGGCCACACGCATATTGAATAGTGTCTTGTCATGCGAGTTATACGTCTCAACCCCCACATTCCACAACTCAACCAACTCCGAGATCAATGATTGGAGGTACACATCGATGTCATTTCCCGGTGCCTTCTTGCTTGGAATGATCATAGACATAATGTAGGAGCTTTGTTTCATACACATCCAGGGGGCAAGTTGTACGGGATCAAGACAACTGGCCAAATACTGTAGCTTGTGCTGAGATTCCCAAACGGATTAAAACCATCGGTCGCCAAAGCAAGACGAACATTTCTAGGGCCCGCTGCAAAATCTAGAAAGCTTGAGTCGAACGCTTTCCATGCTTGAGCATCCCGTGGATGTCTAAGTTTACCATCTTCGTTCTTGTCAGCTTCGTGCCACCTCATATGCTCAGCTGTCCTGGATGACATAAACAATCTCTGTAAGCGAGGCTTTAAAGGAAAGTACCTAAGAATCTTTGCGGACTTCTTCTTCTGCTTTTTCCCCTTCCTGACAGTCCTGAACCTCAAAGTGTGACACTTCTTACAAGACTCCCTACGAGCGTCCTCTCCCAAATAAAGCATACAGTCGTTCGGGCAAGCATCGATCTTTTTGTAGTCCAGGCCTAAACTGTTAATTATCTTCTTGGCCTCGTAGAAGTTTGTGGGAATGTCTGTGTCAGGGAACGCATCTCGTTATCAATTCCAGCAACATCAACATTGCCTTATCAATGATCCCACACATGCACTTGATATGGTACAACTTGATCAAGAAAGATAGTTTGGAGTATTTCCGACAACTTTGATACAACGGACGATCACTCTCATCCATTAGGCTAAAGAATTCCTGTGTTGTTTCATTCCTGAAGAAAATAGGTTCTGCACCCTGAACTTCTGCCATGAAGTTGTTGTCTTGAACACCAAATGCATCGCGGACAGCTTCATTAACCGGATCATTTTGAACTACTTGATTTCCTACATGTGAGCTTCGAGGAAGTAGATCCCCATATCGCATACCATATTTCTCACCATGGACTCCCCAAAATGTATATTCAACTGGGAAAGGCTTGATAAGAAGATGTTCCATAGCACCTTCTCGTGTTTGCCACTTCTTAAACTTGCATTTACAACACGGACACACGATTTTGCCATTAATGCTAGCATGGGAGAAGGCGAAATCTAAGAACATTTTCAATCCCGCTAGATATATGGGAGAATTGCGCGGCAACTTAATCCATGACTTATCCATATTTAGTGAACAAAGCTAGGATAGAATATAATTGAAGAGAGAAGGTGTAATCCTCTTCAAATGACTTCAAGTTGATTAAATGAAACTTTAGTTATATTGTAGCGGTTTAGAAACCGCTAGATCAACCGCTATGTTGGATCTGGCTGTCACCCAAGAGGGGGGTGAATTGGGTGTTTGATAAAACTTTAGGAACTTTAAAAATCTTTTCGCAACTTATTGAAATCAGTTCGAATGACAGTTAGATATTCAAATAAGCATATACTGGGAAATGTAAAAGATAAGGGAAGAGAGTATACAAACTGTGATTTATCCTGGTTCGGTCGAATCCTGACCTACGTCCAGTCCCCAAGCTCCACTTGAGATTTTTCAATCCATTATCTTCTTGTTTACTCCAGGCACAAGAGAAAAGCCTCTACAATCTCACAAGTTTACCCAGGCGCTTGTGAAGCCGAATCTCTCACCGAGATACTCCCCCTTACACACTGTAAGCATACAATCGATTCCCACTCAAGATTACCCAATCTTGAGTTACTCTCACATAAGCAGATGAAGTGATTACAATGAATCTTCTCTCTCTCAGAAGTGAATAGGATAAACACTGAAGTACATAATCGGTTATCTCACTCTCTCTATGGTAAAGTATATAACATAAAGAAACAGAGAGTATATTGGCTAAGTGTTTGACATATTGATGGTGAATATTATTTCATTGGCTTCATCGAATCAATCATCTTCTGTCGTCTATCATTTTTCATCATTGTCTCTCGTCACCCCATTTCGGTTTGAAGGCTTCGCTATTTATAGGTAATCATCATTTTGACCATTGCGAGCATTCGACCGTTGGAAAGATTTGAATGTGTTCATTTGGAGCGTCTGTGCTTCGATGTCTGTTGTCCTTTGTTGTGGTGTTCATCTTCTCAAAGAGAAATAGCCGTTATGACTATTTAAATTTTCCGATAGATTCATCAATGGCCGACATTCTCATGGTCTGACGGCTCCATGTCCATTTATCAGGATGGGCAGCATTTGGACGATTGTATTTCTTTTTTGAAGTTGCAGACATTTCTTGATATACACAATGAACACACCATACCGTGGTTGCGTCTTTCCAGCTAAGCAAAAGCTGTTGCTCTGTTTTCTAAGATTCATTCAAATCTGTTGCCACGTAGGATTACTCTTCACTCAATTTTAAACTAAGCAATGCTAATTACTTGAAACTTGATCAAATACATGATTAAATATGAATAGATGAGTTTAAAGATGATTAACCAAAGTTAGGTAATGGCCCATAGAATTTCAGGGGCAATTGATGCGTGAAATATGATGTACATGTAGGAAATGCATTCTGGAGAGATACCCATACATTCTTGAGAGCTATAAGATTACCAGACATTATACCTGATGATACTTGAGAATGATAACCTGAAAACATATAGGTTCAGATTGCTCTCGTTAATGCTTGAGAATTCATTTCACATTCTCCAGAACCATTCTGGAGAATTGGTTTCTGATTCTCGAGAATCACTTCAGTAGAATATCCCAAGTTAATGTTGAACTAATTGCTTTCATTCATTCTCGAGAATTGACTTACATTCTCGAGAACCATTCTTGAGAATTGATCTCTGATTCTCGAGAGTCACTTCAGAAAAATGTCCAAGATCAAATTTCCTTCGTTTATTCTCGAGAACTGACTTACATTTTGGAGAACCATTCTCGAGAATTGATCTCTGATTCTCAAGAATCACTTCAGAAGAATATGACATATCAAATTGTATTCGTTTATTCTCGAGAATTGACTTACATTCTTGAGAACCATTCTCAAGAATTGATCTCTGATTCTTGAGAGTCATCTCAACAAGTTAGTTCCACTGTGATCCGTAGAGCCATTCTCGAGAGTCATTTTCGAGAATTGATTTTTATTCTCAAGAATCACACCAGCAATATCATTTCATCATTCTGATCTGTCGAAGCATTCTCGGGAACATTGCAGCAGGAACTTTCGATAAACTTAATAACTTCATGACAAACCACTCAATGCTCTTTAAGTCTTCTTTCCAATGCAACAAGAATCAGCTCCAAACTTACTATATGTTGAGCATTATGATCAGATTAATAGAAGTTGTTTTTGAACCAACATTTTTGCATAATCTTGAACTGACTGTCAACTTCAAAACATCATATCTCCTTCAAATGATCTTTTTTTCCCGTGATCTTGATGTTTTTGGAAAGGTATGTGAGTCTAGTTTTATATGTCATTGATTTCACCTCATTCCGATGTGTGTTTTGTGAGATACACCCAAATTACTGAACCTTGTCCAGCTATATGACGGTAACAGATGGGGTGGATTGCAAAATTCATATCTCACTCATCTGAACTTCTTTTGACTTGAAACTTGGCCAAGATGACGCATTGGAAGTCTACTTTCATTCAAAATTGGTTTCACCTCATTCTGATCTCTGGTTTGAGAGATATCATCAAATTACTAAAGGTCACCCAGCTGAGACACGAAACAGAGTAGAGAGAGACACTGGATTCTCAAGAATTGGCACACATTCTCGAGAACCATTCTTGAGAATGCAGAATGAATTCTCGAGAAATGCCGGATTATGTAGCTTTTTCCCTGTAGCAGATCGTTCACTGTAGCAACTCGGGTACTATTCATCGTGAAGCTTGATCTTGCTTATTTTGACTCCGAATTGTGCCATTCCAACTTCTATTTGCATCATAGAGACTTTCATATTAATATTCTCCTTTCTTTAATCTACTCTCTTGATCATTCTTCATTGTTTGGGCTCCACATCTACATTAGTATAAGGATTAATTAAAGTAGAAAATAAATGTAGTATGCAAGCTTTTTGCTCATAATAATAATATCTATATTAGACATCATCAAAACTAATCATAATCAACACGCTACAAATAAATAAAGTACATCTAGTAGCGGTTCTTTAACCGCTACTAACTACATATATTGGTAGCGGTTTTAAAGATCGTTGCCTTAACCGCTACAATGTGTAGGCATTTAAATTTTGAATGATCCCGCCTGATGTTAGTAGCGATTAATAGAACTGCTATAAAGTGTATGAATTTAAAATTTTGAGTAATCCTGCCTAATATTAGTAGCAGTTATGAAAACCGCTATAAAGTGTAGGCATTTAAAATTTTGAATTAACCCGCCTGATTTTAGTAGCGGTTATGGGAACCACTACAAACGTTATTCAGTGTTTTTTATTTTTAAGGATGATCAATATTTATTTTTTTTAGACAAAAATGTATTTTGGTCTTTCTTTTTATGTAAATATAATAAACTTTATTGTTACAAATATAATTAACTTTTTTTAGATAAATATAATAAACTTTTTATATGTTAGAAGTAATATTAACAGGCTAATCTAAATGACCATAAGTATTTATAAACTAATGTCATCGAAATCTAAATATTGAAATGATAATCCAAAAATCCAATCCAAATAACATAAAGAAGAAAACATAATGTCAGTGAAAATAAAAACTAGCTATCAGGAGCATAATGAGGTCTTGTCTCGGGGGGGGGCATCTTCAGCAGCAGAGGTAACAACACCATCCTCATCGATAGCAGGACGATCAGCAGCATTAGGTCTAATAGCAGCATCACCCTCATAGATGAATGGATTTGGAGGCGAGGGAGAATCTTCCTCAATGAATGGCGGGGGAGGCGGGGGAGGTGAGAAGTGATTATCAGGTATCAACCTGTTCAGCGCACTAGGAAACCTATCCATGTAGCGACTATGTCCATCATACCAGCAATTGAATCTCTCCTGCATTCGCCTCTCCCTGGCAGCCTACCTTGCCGCTTGCGCAGCCACCTCCGCAGCAAACCGCCAAGCAATAATCACCTCTAGGTCAGACGGTGGTGGCATTCTTGTGCCGGAGGTTCCGGCCTCAGAGGCGGAGGCCTTGCCGTACACAACGCTCGGCCTGGCGCTTAGGCCCATACTCCTAACGCGGCCAGGATGCTCGGCTGGTCCCATAGTAGCCTTTAACGGGGCCGTAGCTGCCACAGACCCCTGTGACTCTGGGGGCAGCAACGATTGGAGCTCTACCTGGCTCTACTCAATCCAAGCCTGACGCACAAATTTCATAAAATAATAATGAAAAAATTTAATTCAATTCAAATATATTAAATTACCAATACAAAAATTTTGTGTAACTTACTATGATCTGCTCTGCCTCCTCAGAGGTCGGCGTCCCATCACGGTGTCTATGGGTGCGTGTGAACAACTCCCCATAGTCTGTCTGCCAGTTCTCCTCTCTAGCCTTCACTTGCTGAAAGAATTAAAAGAATAACAAGTTTGTCAAGTATTAAATTAAATGAAACTAACCAATAATTTAAATATAAAATTAAGTTTACTTTCAATTACCAGTTCACTGTAGGTCACGGCAAACGTCTTGGATCCCGCCGTGTGATGAACCCTCTGATGTGCCCGACTTGCGGTGTTCCTCTGAGACAGAGCCTGCAAGGAGGGGCAAAGAAAAAGTTAAGTGAAATTATTTATTATAAATAATTAACTAATATTTAAACAATAAAATAAAGTTGGACTACTAATTAATTAAATAATTTTCAAAAAAATGTAAGGTATATATAATTGCTTTAAAAACGTACCAGTCCAGCTGGACTCCTCCTATATTGGACAAAACCTGCCTAGTCATTTGGGTCGACTCCGTCAGGGGCATTCTCGATCAGCTGCTGCAAAGGAACCGTCCCATCTCCATTCTTTTTGTTGTACAGACGATTCCTCCGGTTCTTCCACCCATCCTCAATCTTCAGCATAGCATACCGTTTCAAGTTCCCTCCCACGTTAAACTTTTTTCTGTTTTGTACATAAATTATTAATTAATTAACAAAAAATAAACAAATAAATAACAATTATTATTATTGTTGTTATTATTATTATTATTATTATTAAGATGTAAATTTTTATAAAGAAACATATATAACATACCTGCACAATATCTCTAAATGCATTATCCTTAGTATTTTTCGGAACACGCTTCCAACTGATGAAGTCGAGCGGGAAGAAAGCCCAATTCCTACCGAATTCCGATAGGTACCGGTTGAAAAAGTGACCACCATTGCGACTGGCTGATCCGTCTCCGTGTTCCAGGGGACCACGACTTTTAGCCCGTCCAACAAAGTTACCTCGCAACATCAAGCAACATATTGCTAATGTTCCCATTTGTATCTGCACAAATGAAAAAAGTATTTTTTATTGCTTTTAAATTTAAGGAAATGAAATTTAAATTTAGTGAATAACTTAATTATATTTACCTTCGACATCCACCACAAATCCGGTGGAACGCGAAGACGACGATCGAGGGTTCCCTTGGTCCTGCTCGTTTTCCCTGTCCAGGAACTGCTGCACCTCGCTCGTGGGCATGCCAAGATCTATCTCTTCATCTTCATCAAGGTCACTAATCGAAAGAGTAGTGCCTCGTTCTCCTCCTACTATCTCAAGAGTCACCGGCTCTGGGATTGGTTGACCCGCGAAAAGATCCTCAAATGTCTCAGGGAGGGGAGGGGACGGAGGGATATTTGCAGGCCCACGCCCTTGCCCTCGACCTCGCCCTCTTGTATGGGATTTGCCGCCACTTCCTCTTATCACTTTCCTCGAGGGATCCACTCTCTTACCTCTATCACTGTTAGTCATAATGTTCGACTTTTACCGTACAAGTATACAAGTAAAAGTTAAAATGGAATGACGAGGGTGAGAGAAAAGTTAAAATGAAAGCACAATTATGAGAGAAACTGAAGTGAGTGATCAGTTAAACCGCGACATTTTGTAGCGGTTATTAGTAAGAACCGCTACAAAATCTCAGCATTTTGTAGCGGTTATTTCAAACCGCTGCAGAAACCGCTACCAAGTTACCTTGGTAACCGGATAATATAGCGGTTCCTTATAACTACTACTTAAACCGCTACAAATGTAATACCTTTCTTATTCAGTAGCGGCTTTGCCAATAACCGCTACTAAATTGATTTTTTTAAAAAAAAAAAATCCAAACCAATTGATTTATTAGTTTTACTAATAAACCAATTAGTTTGGTTAAAAAAACATATATATTTTTTAAAAAATAAGTGTGCTTAAAATAGTCTAACAAGTCCGTGAAGATTGGGCTTTCATGTTGTCATACCCGGATAATTATTATCTGGAATATTATGTCCATTTATGATAGATATGGTCTCAAAATGTTGTATAATTGGTCTATTTTCAAAGGGAAATACTAAGAAAATTAAATGGAATTTATTGCCAAAAATGTGAAAAATGCATTTTAGGGCCATAAAACATCCTAAAAATGTGATGATAAATCCTAAAGGGCTGTGAAATAATTATTAAAAATTAGAAGGAATATTGTCCCTAATTTAGACAATTTATTAAATTGTCTCTTTTGAAAATAGAAGAATAGAAAATTAAAAAGTATTCTGAGGACCATATTAGACCCTATGATTTTTAATATTATGCATGGAGCATAAATTATTAATGTCAATAAAATAGTTGTGAGATAATAATTATTACTAATTAAGAAAATTTTCAACAATTAGTAAGTGATTAATTAGATAATTAATGGCTAATTGTTTAGACATAAGATAAAGAGAAAAAGGTGGAAATTACTTAAAATAAATATACATATATAAATAAAAATGAAAATTAGAAGAAAAATAAAGAAAAATGAAATGAAAATTAAGAAATTAATATCTAGATATTTGCATTAAAATAACATTATAAGTTAAGACATGTGGTAATTAAGTAATATTATAATAGTAAAAATGTGAACAGGATAAATGACTACAGATAGAAATAAAATCCTACTTAGAAAACCGTGAACTAGGTTTCTTGAGTCAGAGTATATTAGGAACAAGTGAATTTCTATCTCGGAGTGGACTGTCTCCGAAATCATTTCTGTAACCAACGGAGTGATTTGGAGATCCGGCCAGGAAGATATTTTGTAGGATTAAAGCAGAAAGTAGAAATGTGAATCGATGGAAAATAATTCATAGATTGAAATCTGGGGATAAGTTGAGAAAAACCAGAGTATATTATTAATCAGTGGATTTTTATCCAGAGGTTGGCGCCGATAGACGATATTTCCGTAACCAGTAGCGATTACCGAGGATTTTCAGCAGGTAATAGAATGTCCTTAATGAGAGTATAAGGTTAGGAAAACCCAGTATTCTCGAAGAGGAAGAAAAGACCTTCAGAGTGTTATTTCCGGAATTTTAAGATTTTACAAAATTTCGCGATTGGAACACCGAACAGGGACTTTATCGGTAGAAAACTTCTTGAGAAAGTTGGTGACATCACCTTGGTGACTAAGGATGACATCATCCTTGAGAGGTGTATGGCCAAGATCTTGCCACCTCCAAGAAGTACGATCCAACGATCAGAAACTGACCAGACAAAGTTCAAGGGAATTACCAAAATGCCATTGGTTTTTCTATAAATAGCCTTCACCTTCTCTTCATTCTTCACAAATCCTAGAGCTTTCTAGAGAGAGATTTTAGAGAGAAGGAGGAGTCTGTGGAAATAGCAAAGTGCCCGGTAAGTTCTTCGGTCCTTAGTCTTTAGTTTAAGTAGTTCTTTCGGTAGTTATAGTAGAAATGCTAGAATAATCTCTAATCTTCCAAGTCAATTTAGATATCATGTTTTAGGGATAGATATGATATTTATTTCAGAAATATATTGGAGAAAGAGGTATGTCAAAATCTTGGGAGATTAGGATTAAAATAGCGAAGCTCTGACAAAATCTCGTCGATTTGTCAACCTAAGTGCAAAATGGTAATTTGTACCTAAAATGCCTATTATGATATTAAATATTCATAAACGTGATATTATCCCTATAGGATATTTGAAATCACGAACCGCTGTTACCGCTGTTGTACCGCCGTCGTATCGCTGTCGTTCCGCTGTTTTCCGACAAAAGTACAGTTTATCGTCAACGTACTAAACGCTTGTCAACGAAGGTACGTTCGCGTACTGTAACACTAACTCTGATATTTACAATATGTGTATATGCGGTATGTGTGCATGTTGTGGTGTGTTGTTTGAATACTTGTTTAGTAAGAAATAACTGTACAGCTGCATACACTGGGAGTGATATATCTGTTTTCACTGGGAGTGGTACTTTTCGCTGGGAGCGGTACATTTGCATTCACTGGGAGTGACATGTTTGGAAGTGTTTCATTTGCTATGATTTTGTACCGTATATGTAAATATGAGGTTAACCGTTACCTGGGGTCCATATGCATGGGACCTCAGCTCTTAACATAGCATCAGGGTCAGGAGAACCAAGGACAGAGGACAAGGGGAAGCACAAACAGGACGCATAGAAGACCCGGCTAAAGATTTCATTTTGACGTTCCGACGGAAGCCTTCCTTTTGTTGTCTACTTCACTTTTGAGCCACGCGGTTACTATACCGCTATTGTATCCAGCCAGACTTACGACATTTTGAAATACAAGTAGCAGTTACTCTTCCGCTCAAATGATCTACTCTGATGATTTTAAATGATTTTTGAATGATGAAAAATTATTCCGCTTTTGAAAATTGGGATGTTACACATGTAGCCACCGATCTCTCTGAATAGGTTTATGAATCATTTTTATCAAGGATATTTTACAGAAAGAAAGGTGGCTACAATAAAACCCAACCATCGATTACTTGTTAGATGCGATTAAGAAGAGTAGAAGTGTTCAGGTCTGAGAAATAACCAAATGTGCATTGTCGCTAAAGAGCTACCTCCGGCTTCAGGATAAAAAAGGCAAATATCTGCATCTATCATCTCTCGAGATAAGAGATGATAGCTACAGATATCTGCATATCTTCATATGAAGAAGACTTAGCTCTTTTAGTGACAATGCAGATTCGATTCTTTCTCGTTTTATATATTTTTTCCATGTATGGTCAAGTATATATAGGTGAAATATTAGTAGCGGTTCTTCCATAAAACCACTACAAAGTTTAACAATTTGTCGCGGTTTATATAGCGCTAATACCTAAACTGCAACAAGAATGGGACCTTTGGCTTACTTGTAGCGGTTCTTCATTATAATCGTAGCAAAATAACCGTGACAAACATATTGGCGCAAAATTGGTAGCGGTGTGTAATTATAACCGCAACAAAGATCCCCGCCATTTGGCGCCAAGTTGGCGCCAACTTTGTAGCGATTTTCCATGGGTAAACCGCTACAAAATAATGTTTAAACACGCGCGCATTTTTGAGGCAGTTTTCCACTACAAATTTGTAGCGGTTTTGCATATAACCGCTACAAATTCATGAATTTGTAGTGGTTCTTGTTGACCGCTACTATATAATCGCTACAAATCAGGCTTTTTTTGTAGTCTGTCAACCAGTGACTCTGTTCTTCTTCATCCTCACAAGTAGACATTTTTCTATGCCCTTTTTAACTGTATTCACTTTGGTTATTCTTATGTTGCTGCTTAATTTATTTTCCTCATTTTTAATAATCACCTCTATTTTACCTTCCTAGCAAACTCCTTTCATTCACAGACTTCACACTTCTCACAACTTTACCTTAATTACTTTAAATTTATTCTTCCCTTCTCTATCAGACCTTCGCCTAGGTTCAGTGTTTATTGATAATCTTCCTTGTTCCTCTTCCCATTCATTTCCGGCACTGCTTTGATATTTTCTTGCTTTCCCCCATTAAATCCCTTCCATCTTCGTCGTCCTACTCACCTCCGGCAGCCATTTTTCGTCGCAATTCTATCTCCCATCCACGTCTACTTCAATTTTACCTCTCAACAATCACACGATTTTGGTTTCTAACTCCTTTATCATGCACTGTTGCAAACAAAATAATCAGTTATGCACTTTTTTTCCCATTCTAGGGGCATTGTGGGTATTTTATATAATCTTCCCACTTAACCAACACACAATTCTTCATAACAAACATCTTATTTTCCCTCAACTTAACTTCCATTCCATAGTATATGTATACCAAAAGGTTCACATTTGAAAGTTCCCTCATGATCTTCCTTTCTTTTCCCTTCTATTCCTTTCCTTTCCTTCCTCAAATCTTCCCTATAAGAAACAAGGTCTAATAGCTCCATGCTTTCCATATCTACTGGAGTTTTATCCTTATTTTATAATACAAGCAAAACAAAAAGGATTTAGGCAAATTTTGCAATGCTTCAATCTCTTAAATCTTTCTATTAAGTTTCTTTTAATCATTGGTTCTACATGATAAGTGATATTTTTATATCTTATAGAATAAACGGTGCCATTTGTATTTTTATAATTTTTTAAAGGAAAATACTATACACTATATTTGGTTTGAAGGGAGTATCGGCATATCCGACTTTTCACACCAAGGGGGAGGGAAAACCCCCTCCCCTCCACTCAAACCAAATACACCCTAAAGTACTAACAAGCTGTTGGTTGTTATGGCAAGGGGACCTTACCCTTATAAGGAGGAGAACACAAGTTCGGATCTCGGAAAGCACACTTATTAGGAGAGGGTGAAAACTAGTTGCCCTCTAATCCTCAATAGAAAACCCTTGTTCAAATAAAAAAGTAGTATAAAGCTGGCATTTTTTATTTAGTTTTTGAATTATAAAAAATTTAATATTCCACCACTTTTTTTTTGTGAAATTATCATCCGGTTTGGGGTTTGTGGTTGACACTCTCAACCAAAATATCTCATATGAGACTTGATCTCGAAATCCAAAGGGATCTATCGTGGCCTATCACCATTAGATCCAATCTATAAGGGTAACAGTGCAACACTTTATACCTATAACATGAAAATGTCACTTAATTTATATCAAGTCTATGGATAAAAAGAAGGACTAACATCAATATGTTTTAGTTCTTTAAAAGTTTTTTTATGATTTATGAGGTAAATAAGTGAAATAAGTTTTGTCCCTGTGTTTTTGAAACCATATTATGAGATTTTCCAAACAGGCATACAATATTTAATAAGGTAGTAGTTCAAGGGACAATAATTATTAATTAAGAGTAATGTTCAAGGTTGTTTTCCGCGAGAGAGTGAATATTAAAAATATTTTATTGTATACAAGATATATATTATATAATGTAGTACTACTATAATAAAGTAACAGGCTCATAAGACTAAAGATCATAAGGAGGTTTTCGAAGGCTCTGCTAGGGTTTCCGAATTGGAAGGTCAGGGGTTGAGATCTCCGCTACCCACTGTGGTGGAGAAAATGAGCGGCTCCTCCGGCCGTGCCTGGTAAGGAGGAGAAAGTGAGGAAACACCGAGAGAAGAGGGAGACGAAGCGAATCGGAGGAAGAGGAAAGTGTGATTTTCGGCTGAAGAATTTACGGGAGAAGAAAGGATCAAAGCTAGAGAGGAGAATTGGATGAAAGCTGGAGCGAAGGAGCAAGAGCCGAGATCGTATCGCGAATCGTTGCTACAGAATGTGCATGAGAAGGAATGTTGGTGGGAATGGAACAAAAACGAGGAAGAAGAGGAGGCCGATGACTATGGTAGGGATACGGAATTCACGAAGGTATTGAATCCAAGTGATGGAATACATGTGGATTATACTAATCCATTATGTTTGAGTTTTTCATTTGAAGAAAAGGAGAGAGAGATTGATGAAACCGTTCAGACGCACATTGGTGTTCAAGTTGCTGGATAGGAGGCCATCATATGGTTTCATGTTGAAGAAACTAAAGCAGATTTGGGAGAGAAAAGGTCAGATAGACATATTCGACCTTGAGAATGACTTCTACCTAGTAAATTTCCAAAAACTAGAGGATTACATGGAGGCACTTATTGGAGGACCTTGGGTGATCTCGGACGCAGACTTAAGTGTGGCTAGATGGAGGCGAGAGTTTAATCTGAAACAGGAAAAGATTAAATCGATGGTGGCTTGGGTAAGACTCCCTGATTTGCTTGCGCCACTTTTTGATAAAAAATTCCTGCTGAATCTGCTTAATGCAATTGGAAAAGCAATAAAATTGGATGACCATACCGCCCAAAGATCATGTGGAAGGTTTGCAAGAATGTGTGTTGAATTGGATCTCTGTAAACTGTTGGTCCCTGAGTTTATTGTTGAGGGAAAATATCTGAGTGTTGTCTATGAAAGTATTGGGTAGCTGTGTAACAAGTATGGAAGAGTAGGGCACATGAAGGAGGGATGTGAGGCTTTTCATAGGAAGGTTAACGAAGAAAGCATGATAGTGGATGAAGACAAGTTGGAAATGAATAATGCTAAAGAGAAGGTGGCAGAAGAAGGACCATGGAGAACGGTCCAGAGATACAGAAGGCCCAAGGAGATAGGAAACCGAAGCCTAAAGGAAACCTTCAGGGTCAAGGTTTTCAGTCCTACAGGACGAAGAAGGAGATGGATTTTAGGGAGGTGGAGAGAGGAGTGTGCAGAAAAAGGGGTTGGAAAACAAGAATAGTGGAAAAGATACAAAAAAAAAGGGGAAGAACAAAAAGGGAGCAAGCAAGGAATGAAAGAAGTGAAGAAGGGGCAACAAGTAGAAATTGAGAAAGAGGTGAGTTCCTCTAGAGTTAAAGAAAGAGGGGTGCAGGAGGGCAGAAGGGAGAGACAGTCTAAGGAAAGATGTAGTTTGGCGGAAATCAATAAAAATAGCAGCATTAAGAGGTTGTCAGGACAGGAAAAGGGTCAGATTATGGAGATGGATGTGGGAGAAGGATACCTACGGAAGAATGAGATACAGAGTATCCAAATAACAAATAAGGAAAACATTCACCCAAGGGAGGAAGGCCAAATAGCAGGGAAACAAGAGGTTCCTGGTGATAAAGTTAGTTGAGGAGAGGAGTCCGAGAAGACAGATAGACTGGAGGATATTAGTATGAGCATGGAGGAGGTATGCCCTACAGCCACTTTGGCTATGTAATATGGTCTGCTGGATGTCAGGTCTTTTTTAATAAATAGTTATCCATGATTAAAATACTAGTATGGATTGTCGTGGAGTAGCAAGTAAGGGCGTTGCTTCTATGATTAAGGACCTCAAATTCCGCTATAAGTTGGATATGATTGTGTTGTTAGAGCCGAGAATAAGTGGATGGCAGGCAAATAAAGTAATTAAGAGCTGGGGATTTCACAACTCAGTTAGAAAAGAAGCTGTGGGATTCTCAGGAGGAATATGGTTGTTGTGGGATATGGAGGATTTAAGAGTGGATGTAAGAGTCATGAACGAGCAATCCATTCACAGCAAAATATGTTATAAGGGGGAGGAAGTAACGTTCACTGCACTGTATGCAAGTCCAACAGAACAAAAGAGAAACCAACTATGGGGACTACTATATGAGCTAACCAGTGAAGTAGATGGTCCATGGATGCTAGCAGGAGACTTTAATGAAATAAGGTCCCATTTGGAACAAAAAGGAAGAAGAAGAGTCAGCGATACGCGTTGCAAAAAATTTAATGAATGGATTGAGTATTGCGGTCTAATGGATATCGAAACGCAAGGGCCTTTTTATACATGGAAGGGGCCAAAATGGGATGGTTTGGAAAGGGTCTATAAAAGACTTGATCAGATTTTGAGTAATATCAGCTGGCAAGAAAAATTTGTAGAAGCTGAAATAAGGGTGCTACCAAGGGTATGTTCTGACCACCACCCACTATTGATAAACCTGAAGAAAGAATATAACAGAAGCAATCAGAAGATGTTCAGGTATGAAGCTATGTGGAAGTCGCACGTTTTGTTTGATACGGTTCTGTCAAAAAACTGGAAGAGGAACGTGGATACTCATGAAAACCTTAATAATTTGAGAGGAGAGCCAGAGAAATGGAATAGAGAAGTATTTGGTAATCTGTTAAACCGAAAAAACAGACTGATAAACAGGCTCAATGGAATCTAAATGAAGATTGAAAATAGGAGCAACCCGTTTCTGATTAATTTGGAGGCAGAGTTAGAAGAAGACTTGATGCAGACTCTAAGGTAAGAAGAAATCTTCTAGTTTTAAAAATCGAGAGGAAGATGGATAAATGATGGGAATCGGAACACGAAGTATTATCACAATAAAACACTAGCCAGGAGGCGGAGGAATAAAGTTACTATGTTGAAAAATGAAATGGAAGTATGGGAGGAGAATGAGGAAGTAATAGTTGGTATGTTCATGACGTTCATTAAGGAACTGTTTTGCGAATCTGAATGTGAAAGAGATTGGATCAGGACTAGACAAAGATGGGGACCAGTAAATGAGGAAGTATGAAAGAGGATTGGTAGAGAAGTTAATGTAACTGACGTAAGAAGAGCTTTCTTTCAAATGGGAGGGTATAAAGCCCCGGGAAAGGATGGATTCCCAGCTGTCTTCTATCAACAGAACTGGGATTACATGGGGGAGTCAGTGATAAAGCTTGTGACGGAACTGTGGAAACAAACAGAAAGAATTGAAGAAATCAATGAGACGTTGGTGGTCCTAATTCCGAAGATAGATAGGCCAGAAAAGGTTAGTCAGTTTAGACTAATAGCTTTGTGTAATGTTATTTACAAAGGTCTAACTAAGTTGATAGTGAATAGACTAAAACCTTTTCTGGACAAACTGATTTCTCCAAACCAAACGAGCTTCATTTCCAAAAGGAGCATTCATGACAATATCATAATTGCTAAGGAGATTGTTCACTTTATGAATAAGCTCCAAGGAAGTAAGGGTTATATGGTAATAAAAATTGATTTGGAAAAAGCATATGACAGAATGAATTGGTCTTACATAGATAAAGTGCTGGAGGAGATTGAAATGAATGAGCACTTAAGAAGAGTAATCAAATGTTGTATGACTTCGGTCAAAATGGTGCTTATGTAGAATGGAAGAAGGAGGGAGGAATTAGTCCCATCTAGAGGCTTAAAACAAGGGGATCCACTTTCCCCTTACTTATTCGTTTTAGGAATGGAGAAACTGTCTCACATAATAGCTGATTGTGTTAGCAATAAAGCTTGGAAGGCAATAAGAATCTGGAGGGGAGGTACGGAAATCTCACACTTGCTATTTACAGATGATCTCTTGCTTATTTGTGAGGCTAGTACAGATCAAATGAGCATGGTAATGAAAGTTCTGGAGGATTTTGGGAATATATCGGGACAGAAAGTGAACAGCAGCAAAACAAGTGTATTTTTCTCAAGAAATGTGGAGAGAAAAACACAAAACGAGATATGCAATGTCTCGGGTTTTGCTAAAAAGGAGGATTTGGGAAGATATCTAGGGGCCTATTTCTCAAAAGATAGAAGGAAGGGTAGGAACTTTCAGACCATTTTAGACAAAATGCAAAGCAAACTAAGTAGTTAGAAGAGACAAAATTTATCACTTGCTGGACGTCTGACCCTAGTGCAATCAGTGACTAATCAGATGGTTATCTTCAACATGTGGCACTCAGTTATCCCAATGGGAGTATTGAATCAAATGGAGAAAATACAACGCGATTTTATTTGGGGAAAAGAGGAGGGGAAGAGGAAGATATACCCTGTGAGTTGGGAGTTGATGTGTAAGAACAAGGAGAATGGAGGGCTAGGGTTGAAAAATTTGAAGATCATGAATGAAGCTCTGGTGGGAAGGGTGGGCTGGAACATAATGTCAAGACCCACTAATTTGTGTTCATCGATGCTGAGTGGGAAATATAGAAGAAACAAAAATTTATTGTAGGAATGCATGGATAAGAAATCAGATTCGGAGCTTTGGAGGAAATTGGCAAAATTATGGCCAAAATTGGTGGAGAATAGCTACTGGGAAATAGGAAATGGTGAAGTGGTTAAGTTCTAGACAGACAAGTGGGTTGATGATGTGAATAATCTATCTAATAGATGCAAAGGAAGTATTACTATGGAGGATAAGGAAATGACAGTGGGAGATTTGTCAGATGACCGTGGGGAATGAGATGTGGAGAGGATAAGGATGTTGGTAGATGATGATGGTTGGGAGATGATAAGGGCTATTCCACCCCCTAGACAGGAAAACGAGAATGATATAATCAAGTGGGGAAGGGACCTAAAAGGGAAGTTTGTGGTAGCGGATTTGTATGATATGCTGAAAAATGAGGAGCCAAGTATTGAAGGAAGATGGGGACTGGTATGGAGATGGAAAGGACCGAGAAGGGTGCAGATATTCCTCTGGATGGCATTTCATGATAGGTTATTAACAGGGGTCAGAAGAAGTAGGATAATGGGAGGTAATGCAAGATGCCATATTTGTAGTAAGGAACAATCTCTGATACACGTCCTTCGTGATTGTAAAAAAGCAAGGGACTTGTGAGATGAATTGAATTGTACACATGTTATGTCTGACTTTATGGTCTTGCAGGATAAAGAATGGTTAAGGCGAAATTTAGAGCAACTTGATGTAGATTGGAGGATCACCTTTGGTTTCACATGTTGGCTATTATGGACATGGAGAAACAGAAGCTGTTTTCAGGAGGACTTTAATGAACCAGAGGATAGAGTTAGAGTAATAAGGTGGTATGTTAAAGAGACTCTGAGCACTGATCTAGCACATAAACCCAACGACGTAAGGCAGGAAGAAGTGTTGATTGGTTGGATAACTCCACCAACAGGATGGAATAAACTGAACGTTGATGGTGCTGTAAGAGGAAGGAAAAAGAGAGGAAGATGCGGAGGAGTAATAAGGGATTCAAATGGAGTATGGGTTGGTGGCTTTGTAAGGAAACTGGGAATATGTTCTGTTATGAAGGCTGAGTTATGGGCAGTAGCGCATGGTTTGGAATTAGCTTTAAAGCTTAGATGTGGCAGATTAATTGTGGAATCTGATTCCCAATCTGTTGTAAATTTGTTAAATGACATGCAGGTAACAGGAGGACGGAATGGTGCTGTTGAAAAGGATCAGGAAGGCTGTAAATAGTTTAGCTGATGTAAAATTTGTGCATGTGTTTAAGGAAGGAAACTATGTTGCTGATGCACTAGCCAAGTATAGTTTTGTACAGGAAGATGAATGTGTTAGTCTAGATAGTCCCGCCATGTTTGTATCTAGCTTATTGGCTAGAGATTTTATGGGCACTGGTTGCCCAAGATTGACTACGTAACAGGAATAAGATTGGGCTAATGCCCCGTATTTCATCAAAAAAAAGTAACAAACCCATGTAGAGCCGGGAAATCAGGCCGAGCTCGTCTGACCAGCCTGTTTAGACCCTGGCCCTTCATGAGCCAGGTCTAAAAATTTGAAGAGATAAACGAAATTGGTCCAGGAGGGGCTCGAGCCTTGGAGGCCATAAGTCAGCCCATTAGGTCCTGTATATTATTATTATTATTTTTTAAATGAAGTTGAAGTTGAGCTTGGGCGCTTCAAATACATGATATTTTTACTCATGAAGTAGAGTCTACTGTAATTAGTGAAGCACAATCAAATATCTTTGACATTGATGATAGTGATGAAGAAGTTGTGTAGTCATCTGTTGTTAGTGGTACGTTTCTTACATTTTATGTGTATTATTTGTGGACAATAGTGGAATGTGGACAGTAGTTTGCTTTTGATTACTAACTGATGAACGTGTTCATTTGTTGGATAATTTGTGTTGCTTGGATATTAATGTTGATAATATTTATTTGATAAATTAGAACCTTAATTGTTGTATTTTACTAGTCATATTTTTTAAAAAAAAAAATGGACGAAAAATAGTTAAAATTTGGAATAGTAATTTTTGGGCCCTGGAGGGCCGGCCCTGGCTCTGGTGCTCTCAGGTCTGGCTTCAAAAAACAGGTGTTTTTCTTCTTCTGGGTCTTGAAGGGCTGGCCTTGTTAGGCCCTGACCCTTCAAGAACCAGTCTAATTCTGTTTCCCAGCTCTAGACCCATGGACATGCTCACACACATGCATGGTGGGACAGGAGCCACAATAATTTCGACGAATGTGAACTAGATGACAAAATTAGTAAAAGAAAGACTTGGAAAGTTGACATCGTCTCCAAGGATTTAGAGCATGGCATGTCAGTTTACAGTGGAATTAGTCCAACTCAAAGTGGAATAAGCCTGGTGCAGAAAAATAAGCCTGCACTGTTTGGGATAGCATTTGGGTTAGATGGATTTATTACAAAAGAGTGTTTAGGGAGTCATTTTTTCAGTCTCTGACATGATTTTTTTTAACTTATGAAAAAAATATTAGGGATAGATAATTCAATAATGTACTATTAAATATATATTTGTATGTAATTTAATTTATCTATTAGAATATATTTAATTAAGTATTTTAGAGTTTTTTAATTTTTGAATAATAGTCTAATTTATTTTATCAAAATTAAATTTGTATCTTTAATTAACATAATATACACAACTAATATATTTATGTAGCACTAAATAAGATTATTGTCATTTTCAATTATTTTCTATCTCAACTGACTTTTTAAACAATCATTTAAATAAGAGTTGATTTAGAAAAAAAAACAAAAAACAAAAGTCATTTCTTTCCCATCATTCCAAACAATTCACATGGCAAGCCAATCCCAGTTTTCTTTCTTTGCAGCTGTGAATTTTCCAAATTACCCTTGTCTACCAGGATATTTATTTTCCTAAGGCAGACTCACCCTTCTCTCAACCAGCTTCCAGTCATCTTCATCTTCTCTCTCTGGCCATCTGCTATTTCATTTAAGCACTCTAGCTGATCCTCCATGCACAACCTAGCCGTGACTTTCCCTCGGGTAAGGTTGCCGAATTTGTGTTGTGCACCTTGTTCTCTTTATTATAATCGTTACTCGATTTTTATTTCCTTCCAGCTTTGCAGTTTGTCCGTCTTTATTTCTTTATATTTTTATTCTTGATTTTAGCTTCCCCTTGGGTGATTGCTTTGCGACTTCACAAATCAACATAAATTAAAAAACTAAAAAGAAGGAGAAGGAGAATTCCCTATCTACAGGCTAAGAAGTTCAAAGAACCATTGTGATTTTGGAGGTAAGGCGTCGAATCATATCTATTTCAGTTTTTTGTCCTTTTAATCATATCATTATACAGGTTTTTTTTTTAATTACTATAATCAGTTTGCTGTTTTTTTCTCATCCCTCAAGTTTCAAATCGTTTTAAATCATAAGTTTTGGTCGGTTTTCAAGTTTCATTTTGTTTAGAATATTAGTCTCAATAACTCAATAAAAAAATTTGCCAGATCAAAATCAAAATGAGGGTTGAAGGAGTAAATATAGTATTAACCCTTTATTCTTTTTACCATGCCCGTATTATAATCTTATCTGATTTAATTAAGATCTTGTTCGTAGTTGTTTTTCTTTTTTTATCAGTCACATAAAATTGCAGAGACCTAATTAAAAATAAGATGAAATAATAAGGACCTAATAAAACAAATGTAGTTATGTAGTTTAAAATCGATTAATTTTTCAGGAGTATAAAGAATTGTTTCAAAATTTTTAAGAAAGTTAATTATTTTTCACGAAAACTTCTTTTCGTCTAAAATATTAATTTCATCTTTTTATTTTTACCTTCATTAAATATATGTCACATATTATCTCTGGAATAAATTTTTTCCTATCATCTCTCATATACTCTCTTTTTAAGTAAGAGTATAATTGGAAAAAAAGGTATATAAGTTATATATTTATTATTTTTAAGTAACATTTTGAACCACATGATTTTAATAGTTGTTTCTTATAAAAGCACCTTAGTGAGCATTTCTTTCCCCAATTCGAGGGTGACACTTGCCCCCCAATCATATATGTGGATCCGTCACTGCTCTTAAGGGACAACGTTATATTGCGTATGCATGTGATTCTGTCTCAGATTTCGGAACCCAACATTATCCTATATTCATTCAATAGCTCATCGTGCATATATATATCAAAATAAAATTCCCTCAATACCCATCGTTCCCCAAAACATTAGACTCCAGAAGACTGAGGCCTTTCTAATTAAGTAGCTCTTTAAAACAGGTTAACCTTTACAGAACCTCACTCAAATGAAGTTCTAAAATTGTAAGGAAAGAATAGAGATCAGGTGAGATATATTTGAAAATAAGCAAAGGTTGATTCCCCACCCCCCCCCCCCCCCAAAAAAAAAAAAAACCAGTGGGATGTTACATTTTACACATTCATTTTCTCGTGTTTTGTTATGTGTTATAATCCTTACTGAATGTTATTCCCCTTCGTTGCTTTGCAGTTTAGGCATCCTGATTTTATTGTGCTTTGATTCTTCATTTTAGCTTCCCCTTTACTTGGATTTCTTTGATTTTTCGCAAATCAACAAAAAGGAGACTTCCATACCGATAGGCACGGAAGACTCCAGAAATTGAAGGTTAGAAAGTGTTTCTATTGTGTTCAAAGATACCACTACTTTATCATGTAACATTAGATTACATATGTAGGGAAAAAAAAGTAAACATTTAGCTAGTCCTCTTAACTTTATACATAGTTTAAGTTTAGTCTCTTAATTTTAAATGCATGTTTTTAATCCTCTATAACCCCCATATCATTAATCACAAATCATAATATTTTCTAGTAATCATTGTTATTTTAAAGATTAAACTTAATATCTCAACATTTGAAATTTAAAATATCAACACTAATGGTGTTAGAATTTCAATATACGAAGTTTGAGTTTAGTCTCTTAATTTTATTATTATTATTTTCCCAAAATGATAGGGTTAAAAGACTAAAAATAAAGTTAAGGAATCAAAATGAAAAACCTTGTTGAGACCAAACAAAAAACAAAAAGAAACCTTATGTGAAGTTAAAAGACTAAATATGTATTTTTACCTTTTCATATGCATGCATACATGCATAGTTTATAAGTTGGGCAAATTAGCTTGGGAAAAAAATTAATAAATATGAAAGTTAAAATGGATTGAGATTTTATATTTTGAATCAAATCTAACTCCAATTAATTCTTATTTTAAAGACACGAGATTATCATATATAAAGAGAATAGCCAGTAATTACATTTTTTTTTTTTGGATCAAGCCAGTAATTCCATTTTATTTCAATATTTTCTCATATTATGGTTTTATTTCCATCATAAGCTCTATGGAAGTTCTCGATCCTTTTGCAGTTGTTGCGTACGTTCCCTCATTTGGTGGTATTTGGATGTAGCTTTACCTAATTGGTTGATTGTTTTGTCCTTCACCTCCACATATATCAACAAAACCCTAAAACATAGACAAGGTAAGTATATATATACTTTAATTTGATTGTTTCTTTTTGTTGCTTTGATGCCAACATTTTCTTTGACTTGATTTACTTCATTCTTTTATCTTGTTCTTGAACTCT
This sequence comes from Acacia confusa, assembly GCA_037074495.1. Lineage (NCBI taxonomy): Eukaryota > Viridiplantae > Streptophyta > Magnoliopsida > Fabales > Fabaceae > Acacia > Acacia confusa. Next base: position 18,587,032 of record CM073511.1, read on the forward strand.
ACCAATTGACAAACACACACCCCACGTAGCACATATTACTCTATTCCTAAATGTATGAATTAGATATAATTAATTCGTAGAAATTTAGGTAAAAACTTATTAGTTAAGCTATTTGTAAATTTGAGTGTTGGTTTCCTCTTAAGGCACCTTTTTTTTAATTATTTACATTGAAAACTACCATTTATATGTAATCAAATGGGGTAATTATGAGAAATTAAGGTATATACTTATTAGTTAAGTTATTTTTAAATTTGAGTGTTGGTTTCCTCTTAAGGCACCTTTTTTCAATTATTTACATTGAAAACTACCTATTATATGTAATCAACTGGGGTAATTTGAGAAAATAATAATAAATATGAGAGACAATTACATTTAGGATTAAAGCAAACTGTTCAATTAGACAAAGTATGAACTATGTTTGTAATAATGAAATGTGAATAATTTTTTTCACCTTCAATTGGCAAAGAAAAAGACTATGATCCTAAATAAACTTAATATTAGTCTATGCATCATAGATCCAACTCCTCTCCATTACGCGTTCCATCCGCTGCCCTCATTTTCTTTTAAACTGCCTTGTTTTGGCGCAAAACAATAGTGTTTTTTAAAAAAAAAAAAAATTCAGATACTGTAGGTACTAAAAAGATACTTCAGAAAATTGATCAGTACTGAAAAAGTATTTCATGATCTTAAAAAATTATTTTAGGATCTTGAAAAGATATTTTAAGATACTGACCGGTACTAAAAAGATAATTTAGAATACTGACTAGTATTGAAAAATTAATTCATAACCTTGAAAATTATTTTAGAATTTTGAAAAAATACTTTAAGATCCTAAAATAATTTTTCAAGAATATGAAGTATTTTTTCAATACCAGTCAGTATCCTGAAGTATCTTTTTAGCATCAGTCAATACCTTAAAATATTTTTACAAAATCCTAAAGTAATTTTTCAAGATTATGAAGTACCATTGAATATTTTTTTTTTCATCATCATTCAGTATCTTTTTAGTACCACACGGTATCATAAAAATAAAAAATAAAAATAACACCAGGTGGTATTGTTTTACTCCAAAATGGCGCAGTTTAAAGGAAAAGAAGGGCAACGGATGGGAGGTGAAGTGGAGAGAAGCCGGATCCATGGATCACAGTGTCTGTACGACGGATTCGGCTTTAGTCCTCTACCGCTCCTATCCATTACCATCCTCTTCCCTTAAACAGCGCCGTTTTGGACCAAAAAGCCACACCTGATGCCTTTTTTACACACACACGCATTTCAGGGTACAGTAAGTACTAAAAATATATTTCAAGATACTAATCGGTACTAAAAAATACTTACTGATACTTTTTAGTTTTTATCTCGGGACTCAAGATGGTACTCTCTCTATCTCTATTTATAAGGTTCTACTTTTTGAATTAGTCCATAGGTTCTCTTTGTGTTTGTTTGAGCATAAATTCGTTTTTTTTTTTTTCAGTGTTACCTCTAATTAATATTCCCCATACACTCTCTTTGGTCATTTTTCTTACTATCACTCTATCTCATTTATTCATTCATAGATATGGACATATTCGAAAATACATAGATATGGACATATTCGAAAATACCAAGTATATTTACTACATATTTGTTGCTTTTTAATTACTTTTAATTAACTTTTTTCAATAACTTAATTCAGTTAATAGGACCTTATAAGAATGGACCAAGGGAATAATATACTGGGAAAATTAAAAAAAAAAGGTCTAGAGAAAATAATATTTATTATAAAGAATTATAAAAATTGTAATTATTCATAATATAAATTTAAAATTACTAAATTTCCTCGAACTAATTCTCTTATATTATCTCTTGTATTCATAATTAAAAAATAACTAAAATTAAAACTAACAAAGCCTGATATGAACCTATCTTTTTCTTTTAATTTTTAATATATTATTTAATTAACAATGATTAAACTCATATTTTTTAACCTTTTTTTTTACCAATTTATATCATTAAGTTGCCTAATTTATATTTCCAACTGGACATCAAATAAACTCTTTTTATAAAAATAAAAAATAAAATCAATTTATATTTTTTAGGATATAATAAATTACCTATATTTTCTAATTTTGTTAACATAAATGAATTTCTTAACCCACATAAATTTTGTCTAAAACAAAAGTAAATCATATAAACTTTAGTGATTTACATGAAAAATTATAAAAGGCCTTGAGTTTTATTAAAATTATATAAATCTTATTTTTATTAAAAAAATTTGTTGATTTTAAAAAAATAATAAATTTCACAAAAGTGAAGAATGTGTAATTTTTTTCTCTAAATATCTGTGCAATTGAGTATTTTGTATTAGTTTTAAAAATAGAATGAGGAAGAGAATGTAGGAGGGAATATAGAAGATTGTTAGGGGCATTTTAGTATTTTTAATTTTATACTTTTGTATTTGCTCTTTCTAAATAATTATAATTTTTAAGGTCTTATTCCAGAAATATCTTTTCTTCTAGATACTTCATTCTAATTTTCCCTAATATATAAGGAGACTAACCAGTAATTTTATTTTATTTCAATATTTTCTCATCCTAAGCTCTTATGGAAGTTCTCGACTCTTTTGTTTTGCCTTTTTATTGGGTTCATTATTATGCTAATATATTAATGTAGGTAACTTATGTAAAACAAATATCTCTTTGATACTAAAATTGTCTTATTTTTTTGAAATTCTTATTATTTTAATAAATAATAGACCATAACACCATTTGTTCTCTACTCCTATGAAATATTAATATTACCATATATGGTGTTTTTTTTATAATTATTATTATCACGCTCCCTCCAAATTTCTAGATAAATAAAAATAAAATTTTTGAAAGATTTAAAAATTATTATTTTTATAATTATGTCTAAAGCTGGTTTTTTTTTCATAACAACGATGATTTGTCATAGTAATTTCAAGAATAAAATATTTTAACATTCTTTATATATTGTCTTAATTACACTAACATCCCTTCTATTTTAAAAACATAAATTTAAGTCCATACTCTTAGCACCATTAAGAAAATTCTAAAAAAATATCTTTATCTAAATATGTTTTATTTACTAATTTACCCTTCATGACATTAATATATACTTTTAGTAAAAAAAAATTATGCATAATTAAAGAGCTTTTTTTTTTCATTTTCTATAATTTTATTTTTTTACTTTCAAATTTATTTATTTAATATTTTTAATTATATTGAGACATATAATTTTAATTAATTTAGTAAATGTAGATATGAGAATTTGAATAATCCTTTTAATAAATATGTACAAACTGAATGTGTTCATAAATACTTTAGTATTCTTTTTTTATAATCTTATAAAAAGGACTTGAGGGTGTGATACGTAATACTCATTCAATTATAAACAAAAACTGCCAAAAAAATTTTGTCATAATTATTAATAAAAACTTTGTCAATTTTAAGTGAAATTAATGTATGCTTATATTTTCTGATTTAACCATATTTAAAATTAGAGCAAATGAAAGGTTGAAATTAGAGTAAAATACATTAATTGCCCCTCTATTTTTTTTTTACCTAAATTATAGAAACCTCCACTCATATTTGAAAACCAATATAAACTTTTCTTAAAATTAAAATGCATTTTAAACAAGCTTCCATTGTATTTTTTAAAATTTTATGTCTATTCTTAAACTTGGATTTGAACAAAATATCCCATTTAACATAATATAATTATATAAACATTTATATTTTTCAAAACTATTATACAACCAAAAAGTTATAAAGTATATGAATTCAAAATTTTTAATATATTAAAAATTTTATTAATTTTTTATTATTTTAAACAATTTATATTTTTTTTAATTTTCATTATGTTTATTAAAAATAAATTATTTATATTTCTTTTAGATGGTTAAAAATATATTTTATTTTATTTTAGCATATCAGTGAAATGAGTAGAGATTATGTAAAGGCCAAAATTTAGGTCTAGTACTTGATATAATGAAGGGTAAAGAAACCTCCAACACAATAAACTAGTAAGTGGAGCGTCTAGCACAATAAACTATTACCCCAGGAGCGTCCAGCATAATAATCTTTTACAAAGGAGTGTCCAACACAATGCCGTTAAATGAGAAACTAACACTGTTTTCAAAATTTTTATTTTAGTCCCTTTACGTACTTTATATGGAGGGACTAAAGTGAAAATTATAAAAAAAAAAAAAAAAATTTGGGCTGAAACATAATTTTCTAAAACTTTGGGTTCTTTTCTGTAATTTTTGTAGGGTCATCCCTACCTCCCAAAATCCGCCGCTGGTTACAGTCATACAAAGACGACTCCAGTAATGTTGTCACAAAGGCGATTTCAAATGTTTTTTAAAATAGAGTTACTTCAGTAATACAAAGATGACTCCACTAATGTTGTCACAGAGGCGATTTCAAATGTTTTTGAAAATAAAGTTACTCCAGTCATTAAGTCATAACTCCAGTCATTGTGACACAGAGACACTCTCAGTTATTTTGTGAACTTAGATGACTCTAGTCATTTTAGGATGACTCCAGTCATCATGTTAGCACAAAGCAATATGATTGGAGTCATTTAAACCTTACTGGAGTCAATTAAATGAGAAAAACAACTTTTTAAATGAGAAATACATTTTTTTAAACGATAGAATAGAGGCAAAATGGGAAAAAAATTATGTTTCTCGATAATGAAATATTCAACTCAACAAACGATATGCAAAAAGAAGTCAGATTTTTAAAAGGGATAAATTATAGCTAGAACCCAGAAGATCAAAAACCAAGAGTAAAGCTAGATGATGTCTTTAAGTTAAAAAAAGGCCTATAACTAGTGGCGGATTTTGGGAGTAGGGATGGCTCCATAAAAATTACAAAAAAGAACCCAAATTTTTAGAAAATTATGTTTCAGCCCCAATTTTTTTTTATTTTATATTTTCACTTTAGTCCCTTTATATAAAGTACGTGGAGGGACTAAAATAAAAATTTTGAAATGTTTTTGTGACTTAAGTATAGTTTCATAAATATAAACTGTAATTTTTGCCGGACCTCAGAAAACGGCGTTAGCCTCTTTCTAACAGCATTGTGTTGGACGCTTCTTTTTAAAAGGTTATTATACTGGACACTCCACTTAATAGTTTATTGTGCTGGACACTCTTGGGGTGATAGTTTATTGAGCTGGACGCTTCTTTACCCTATAATGAATATCAAGTTTCGCCACTAAAAAATTGCCATTTGGATTTTTTAACACATCATTATGACACATTTATTTTTTTCTTTTAATTTTTTTTTATTATTTTAGTTTGTGAGGAAATATATTTGGCTAAATTTCATGGTGTTAATTTTTATGTGAATTTATTTTTTGAGTCATTATCAGAAAATGGGTTAAAAATTAAATAGGGGCATTATTGTCATTTAAAATTTCATGCGTATATGTTCTCTCCTCCCTTGTTTCTACCCTCTATCCTAACACAGAGGGATAATAATCATAATATTATCTCGTCACTTTTCTCCCCTCTCTATTTTCCCCTCCCTTCGTTTAATTTTCCTCTTCCTATAATTTTCTCTTTATCTAAATATAGTGTTACGGAAAATTGGAGAAAAATTTTTTTTATTGAAGATTTTATTAGGTATGTGTGACTAAGGAAAATTATATGGGTGGTTAGAGTATTTTACTCTATTTTTTAATAAAAATATTTGGTTTTATAAAATAAAGGTTTAATATTTCTGTCTTTAAGGCATAAACATTTTATCTACCTCACTCACATAAAAGTGAGTGAGTCCCATTATTATTTTCTCTTTCTTCTCTTGATAGTGGAGCCCACTCACTTTTATGTGAGTGAGGTAGATAAAATATTTTTTTTTTTAAAAACAAAAACATTAAACCCATAAAATAATATATTATAATAAATTGAAATCTATTGTGACGGGATATCCATGTATCCACGTGGGATATAATTTTATTCAGAATCTTATGACTCGAGTTTAAATTTTGAATCCTTAACCTATATATCTTCTTTTAATATTTATATTTTTATGTAAAATTTAATCACCCGAGTTTAAATTTTTAGTCCTAGAAATATATATCCTGAATAAATAATCCATTATTATTTTTTTATAAAAAGAGAAAATTCCATATAAACATATTCATGAAACATTTTTTTTGGCTTCTAGCGAACAAGTTTGTCCAATAAGATTCAACCTAAACATTTGTCGCCTTCACAATGGTCGATATCTTCTCAGCGTGATCGGAATGCCGTCATCATGAAGCGAGTAATTGCAAGCATTCTCTCCAATCGGCATTTTTAAGCTAGGGAAACTGAGATGAGGATAGATTTGCTTCCCACAATTTGCCGCTTGGCTGCCAATGTGATTCTAGGATTTTATTTGGTGAAATATTATAGTTAAAGTTGGGAATTAGGGTGGTTCCATAGAGGTGGTATTAAAGGACTAGGGTCTAATAGGGTTCGGGGTAAGAAAAATATCTGTTTTTCATAGCCTAGCCTGAAAGCACTAGTATCAGGGCGGGTCGTATAGGGCTTACAAGTTACTATTTCAAATTTTAACTATTTTTCCTTTATTTTTTTTCAAAGAAATATAATTATTAAATTACAACAATTAAAGTTTTAATTTATCAAATAAATATTGTCAATAATTAATGTCTAGACAATATGAATCATCTAACAAATAAACACATTCACTAGTTCGTAATCAAAAGTAAACTATTGTCCACAAATAACTAACATAAATCATAAGAAGCATATCATTAAGCAACATTAGTACGATGACTATCATTATCATCTTCTTCGCCATTATCATCAATTTCAAAGACATTTGATTGTGCTTCACTTTGAGTAATAGACTCTGCTTCATGAGTAAAAATATCATGAATTTTTTCTCCCACGTCATGAACACATTCATAAAAAAAGGGAAAAAAAGAAAAGAGAGGCCAAGATTAAAATTTTTAGGGTTATCAACTCTCAAGTCTAGGCAGCTTAGATAATTTTTAAAAAAAAAATTAAAAGGGCCTAATGGACCAGCCTGAGACCCTACAGGGTTAATTTCATTTACCTCATCTAATTTTTAAGCTTAGCACTTGAAGGGCTAGGGCTTAAACAGGCTTAGCCTGAAATATCCCTAATTTCAAGTACAATATTCAAGACATAAATTAATGAATTATTGAGAAGTTATTGAGTATAATTAATTGTTTCTTTATGGAATTTCTCAATTTAATTAATTGGCCATAGAGATATTCCATGAACATAATTTTAAAAACTTTGTGACAATGTAGAAGTCACTAAAGGTGACTTAATTTTCAAATTAAGATAAAGAATAGGAGGATGATAAATTGTTGAATTAATCAAGGACAATGGTAGTAAGTTGACTTGCCAACTTTAGCAAGTATCTTAAGTATATTAGAGGACAATTTATTGGACCATTAATAGGGCCAATATTTCAGTCAAAAGGGGACAAAGGGAATGAAAATGATATTTAGGAAATGTAACACATGAAATGCCCTTGATAATGACTTAAGTAGCATAAACTTGTAAGGATGAATGGAGACAAAATTTTGTCTCTTTGACTCTTATAAATTTCAGCCAACTTAGGAGAACAAGAAGAAAGAATAATGTCCATATAAAAGTGGTATTTTGGAAGTCAATTGATAAATAAGGAAAAGCAATTTTGACTTAGTTTGTCAACCAATATGACATCACCAAGATGATGTAAGCTAACTTGTTAAGCAAGAAGTCAAAGTGGCATTATGAAACACAAAAATCTTCCCCTATAAGTGACAAGAGATTGCCAACCTCTCATAAAACAACCAAGTCTAGTAAAAAGATTTGTAGTATAAGGAACTTGGATCGTTTCCCACATAATTCACAATAGGTCCAATTTGTAATTGTAAAACAATGAAATAGTAAATGGTTGGGGAGAGTTTTTCAAATTACAATAAAACGAACTAAAACAAAAACAATAAAGGAAAACAGAATTAATCAGACTAAAACGACTAACTCAGAATCATGAATTCCAGAAGATAGAAAATAATACACCGAACTCATTATCGATTCTAGACAACCGAAATCTCTACATTTGTCCATAAATTCCCTTAACTGGACGATCGTCCAAAATATATTTGAAATAGGGGCATGTCACTAAGCAATCGCACAATGATCACTTAAATCTAGTTCTAATTGTGTCTATGGGATGAATCGATCTAGGTTTTTAATAAAAAATCCAATTTGAATCAAGAAATCGAATCCGATAAAAGAAGGCAGAAACGAGTTTGGATGTTACCAATTAAGCGCAAGTCCTCTGGAATATGGAATCCCTAATCTACAGGTTAATCAGATAGGTTCTATTGGGATTCGTACATGCAACAGAATCAAAATTTATCCAATAAATTACGAATCCCAAGAAGAGGATCTATCAACAGCGTTTAAATCGGGTTAGTAATTAGAACCCGTACCTTTCAAAAGCTCGTGTGTGTCTCATTCTATTTGAACTGGTGGGCTACCTTCTCGATCAGTAGAAGTCGACTCTTCGAATTGCCTTCCTCTACGGGTATCCACACAGAACAGCTTTTCAACATGAACGTTGGCGTGCTAGCGCCTTCTTACTTTTGCGTCTTACGCCTTTTATTTCTCTAGGGTTTTCTTTTGCGGCTCTTCTCACTTATTTTAATACGACTAGATCAGTGTTTATTTATAGAGTTTCTAAAACCCTAATTGGGCCGTATTAAAATATTCAAGATTAATCTCAAATCACCTTGAATTGAAATTTTAGATTTAAATAGCATTAATTAAATCTATCTAATAGATCTAATCTAATCTATTTATTTAATCTAAAATTAAAAGCCTACAGATTTAATTTATCTTTATAACTTAAATCTGATAAAAGATATATATATCTATTTAATTAAAACTAAGATACTATATCTCAATTTAAATTAAATCAGATATATGATATATTTAGTTTGAAAATTAAATCACAGATTCAAGATTAATCTCAATTAATCTTGAATTCGAATTTTAGATTTAAATATCATTAATTAAATCTATCTAATAGATCTAATCTAATCTATTTATTTAATCTAAAATTAAAAGACTACATATTTAATTTATCTTTTATAAAGTAAACCTGAGAAAAGATATATATCTAACTAATTAGATATATAATTGATTTATCTTCATAAATCAAATATAAAATACAATATCTCAATTAGTTTTAGTTATATAATGATTAGCCCTAGGGCATAATTTCTAACACTCCCACTTGCAGTAAGTGCAATCATTATATATATATATATATATATATATATATATATATATATATCCTCCCTAGATAAAACGTATTCATTGATTCTTAGACAATCTAAGATTCAATGAATTTGGACACTATTGCTCGTGTTGGGCTATTCTTGTGTGCGACCCTGCAAGCCCACATGAGATTGGCAGTGGGCCAATACTGTCCCAACCCACAAGTCGCAAGCGGCCTCTAGCAAGACATTGCGACTACCCAATTCATATGGGGATCGATGATACGATACAACCTATCGTACAACCATATCACGTCCCTTTTATCACGCGATAATTTGGTCAAGGATGAGGCATGGATAATGTCAACTTCCTTTTCTTGACCATTACTTTCTCGATTATTAAGTAGTCTAATAATTGAAATGGAAACTCTTTTCCACCGTAGTATGGTCATACGTTTCTCAGACTCACTTATCGAGGGGCCCAATATTATCTCTCTACAAATGCGAGGGACAAATTCCATCTTGACCATTCACATTCCTCTGCATGAAAACTACTGATCCCGATCCAAACCTTTATCATTACCCGGTCAAAGGTGACTTTTGACTAGGTCAAAGATCAGTGGCTCATCATGTAGGAATCCATAATGATCTCAGGTCATAGGACGTTGTGATGCATTTATACATGAGATAAGCTTATAACTAAATCCATACAGCTTTCTCATAGTGGGCCAATCCAGCACCTTGTACTCTTACAAGTGCCCATGACTTTGATTCATATCTCCATACCTCATCAAAGTCATACTGGTCTTATCTCATCTTTGCTCTCGCGTAGATGACCAACCAGGGACATTTTGGATAATCTATAAGATATATCCAAGGATACAGTTATCAATATAAACATGCAAATAAAATGATAACTAAAAGAGAATACTTTAAATAACATAAACGTTTAAAGTACAATGAATTGGCCTTTCCAATAGAATCTCACTTGCACTAGGTATAATCATTAGTTACTCTAATTCTCATTGTCCTAACATGACACTCATGTTTTGCTTGTGCAAGCGGCTTAGTAAGAGGATCAGCAACATTATCTTCTTCTAATACTTTGCATATCTTTATGTCACCTTTATCATTGATTTCTCTGATAAGATGAAAGCGCTTGGGTATATGCTTAGTCCTTTGATGTGACCTTGGCTCCTTGGCCTACGCAATAACCCTGCTGTTGTCATAGAACAGGTCTATTGGATTTGAGATGGTAGGAACCACCCCTAGTTCAGTAACAAACTTTCTGATCTAAACGGCTTCCTTAGCTGCATCCGATGCTGCTATATACTCAGCTTCTATTGCAGAATCACCTACTGTGCTCTGCTTTGAGCTCTTCTAGCTTACCGCACCACTATTTAACAAGAATACATATCCTGACTGCGATCTTAGATCATCTTGGTCAATTTGGAAACTTGCATCTGTGTAACCAGTCACACAGAGTTCATCCTCTAAGCCACCATATATCAAGAATAAGTCCTTAGTCCTTCTTAAGTACTTTAAGATATTCTTGACAACAGTCCAGTGACCCTCACCGGAATCCTTCTTGATATCTGCTGATCATACTCAAGGAAAATGACACATCTAGTCGAGAACATAATATGGCATACATGATAGATCCAATGGCAGAGGCATATGGAATCTTACTCATGTGGTCTCTTTGATTTGTGTACTAGGACACAGATCCTTGCTGAGATGAATGCCATGAGACATGGGCATGTAACCCCTTTTAGAATCCTACATACTGGATCTATGCAGTATCTTGTCTATGTATGTACTCTGACTTAGGGCTATCAGCCTCTTGGATCTACCTCTATAGATCCTAATTCCAAAGATGTAAGCGGCTTCACCTAAATCTTTCATTGAGAAAGACTTTCCTAACCAAGACTTGACACTCAGCAAGGTAGGAATATCATTCCCAATGAGTAGGATGTCATCAACATAAAGCACCAAAAATACAACTGTGCTCCCACTAACCTTCTTGTAAACACAAGGTTCATCTATGTTTTGAATGAATCTAAACTCTTTGACAACTTCATTAAAACAATGATTCCAGCTCCGAGATGCATGCTTCAATCCATAAATAGATCTTTGAAGCTTACAAACTTTACTAAAGTCCTCTGAACGCACAAAACCCTCAGGTTATGTCATGTACACATCCTCAAGCAGCTTTCTAGTAAAGAAGGTTGTTTTGACGTTCATCTACCATATCTCATAGTCATAATATGATGCAATGGCAAGAAGGATTCTGATTGATTTGGCCATTGCAACTAGGGAAAAGGTTTCATCATAGTCCACACCATGAGTTTGAGTGAATCCTTTTGCAACTAGCCGTGCCTTGAAGGTATTTACTTTGCCATCTATGTCAGTTTTCTCTTTGAAAACCCACTTGCACCCAATGGCTTTTATACCTTCAGGTGGATCGACTAAGGTCCATATCTTATTGTCATACATGGATTGCATTTCAGATTTCATAGCATTAAGCCATCTTTCAGAGTTGGGTCCCACTATGGCTTCTCGATACGTAGTTGGTTCATTATGCTCATTGAGAAAAATATCACGACTTCCAATAATCAGAAATTCATATCTCTGAGGTCGTTGTTGTGTTCTATCAAACCTTTGTGGGCCTTGTGTTACTTGAGGAGGCTCAACAACTTGTTGTGAGTCTTCTCCATTTTCTATCTGTGGTTCTACTTTGTCTTATGGCTCTTGAACTTCTTTGAGGTTCACCTTACTCCCACTGGTTCTTTTAGAGATAAACTCCTTTTCCAAAAAGATACCATTGCGGATAATAAACACTTTATGATCCGTAGGATTGTAGATATAGTATCCTTTAGTTTCCTTAAGATGTCTCACAAAAAGACATTTTAAGGATTTGGATCATAATTTATCAAAGGCTTATTGTTTAACATAAACCTCACATCCCCGAATCTTAAGAAATGACAAATTGGGTTTCTTCCCAATCCATATCTCATATGGTGTCTTTTCAACTGCCTTTGATGGAACTCGATTTAGTGTAAATGCAGCAGTGTCAGGGCATGGCCCTAAAAGGACGGCGGAAGATCTATTTGACTCATCATAGATCAAACCATATCTAATAGAGTTAGATTTCTCCGCTCGGAAACACCATTCCATTGAGGTGTTTCTGGAGGAGTAAGTTGCGAGATGATCCCAGAACTCCTAAGATGGTCAGTGAACTCTTGACTCAAATATTCACCACCCCAATCAGATCGAAGTGCTTTAATTGTTTTGTCAAGTTGATTTTGCACTTCATTTTGGTATATTTTGAACATTTCAAAAGATTTAGATTTATGTTTTATCAAGTAGATATACCCATATCTACTAAAATCGTCTATAAATGTTATGAAGTACAATTGACCTCCTCTAGTAAATATATTCATTAGTCCACACACATCGGTATGTATGAGACCCAATAAATCGGTGGCCCTCTCACTATGCCTAGTAAAAGGTGCCTTTATCATCTTTCTCAATAAACAAGACTCACACTTATCAAATGATTCAAAATCAAATGAATTAAGAAATCCATCTTGATAGAGTTTCGAAATGTGTTTCTCATTCATATGGCCTAGACGACAATGCCACAAGTAGGTCAGATTCAAATCATTTGACTTGATCCTTTTGGTAATTATGTCCATTCAATTTTCTACTATCCTTGGAACTCTGCACATTTATACAAATGTGAGAACTACATGTGGTATCTAATACCCATGTTAAGGAAGTGGAAAAGTGAATATCTACGACATAGATACCTGAAGCGATAGCCCCTCTATCCTTCTTGTTCTTTTCCAGATCTTCAAGGTGGTGTTTGCAGTTCCTCTTCCAATGACCGATTTTATTACAGAAGAAGCAGACCCCATCCTTCAGAGGTTTTGCCTTCTTGGCTTTCCGTTTCATACCCCTCTTGCCTTACCTGTTGCAGGAACATTTCCTTAAGATTAACAATCATCTCAGAGGCCTCCACATGTTCCAAATCTCTATCGAGGTTTGGAACCATAGTGGTAGGCATTAGGCATCCTGCATCCATAGAGTCATCTAGATGCTTCATGTAAACATCTTTATGAGCTTTTGGAGCTTTAGTTGCTGGTTTGTCAGGAATAGGTTAATCAAGGAGATACTCATTTCTTTCGTGTTTGGGATCAATGCTTAAGTTCCCAAACAAGTCCAAAAAAGTTTGTCTCATCGAGTTTGTCCTTCTTAAGGACAGATCGCATTGATGGTGTGACAGTATTGCTGGACGATATGATTCTACAACTAATATATGCAAAGTTTAAGTAGTAACTTCCCACTGAATTAATAACCCTCATTATAGTTAGTGGGTTAAGATCCATATTTGGCTTAAATTTATGTCCGCTTTGGCAGACGCTTAAAATCAAGTTATTTAGGTAGGCAACCCCTTTGCTAATTATATCACATGTAACTCTTAGATCTTTATGGGATTTGATCATCATATGGCCGACTGTTCGGGCTCGCAAGTGTACGAGTCGTGCAAGTAATAAAGTGATAAGTAAAGTATCGTTCCCACGAGGACTTAGGGCCCGTTTGGAAACCTTCCAAAACCTAGATTTTGCGTAGTACGAGGTAAGTATGTGAGATGAGTTTTGTCTCGGCTTGCGTGAAACCTAGATTTTGGGTGTTTTCCAAACACCCCCTTAATATCCACAACTTTGATCAGACATTGATTTTACAATTTCGTTTAAGTTGAGCTAAAACAAAGCTTTGATGAAAATTGAGAATTTTTAAAGACTATTTCAAAAAATAAAAATTAATAAAAGAAAATGATTTTTTTGGATTTTCAAGGATATAATAAAAGTTTAGGATTCTTTTTCCCTTTTTTGCATTTTATAACATTGAAGTAATTTCCTCTCTCTTAGTATTTTCATACATATATGTGTTAGTCTAAGGTTCATAAATACTTAACAAGCTCTCTCAAGTCATTATCAAGTTTTTCTTCTCATTAAAATACACAATCTCTTGCTACAATTAATGAGAATCAATATTTAAGCAACAACCTTAATGAGACAATGCAAGATTGGTAAATATATCTCTATTTTACCAATAAACTATCCATTGATCAAGTAAACTTCAAGACAAGCATGATTTCAATCAAATTCTACACCTAGATTAGCTTTCTCAAGTTAAACCTAAGTGAATAAATCATCTAAATGGTGGCCAATCAATTAGAAACATTAAGCCTAGATTAAAATCAACACACATATATATTTATTTACCAAAAGAGAAGATTATTCAAATGTTAATCCATATAAAAGGGTTAAAAGAATCCTAGAATAAAAGGGTTCAGCTACTCAATAAAGCACAAAAAATTAAATATAAGTTTAGAGACGTGAGAAAATGATAAGAGATTGGAGCTAGACAAAACTAGAGTAAGTGAGATAGCACAATACAAGAATAAGAACAGAAAATCAGTGGTACTATTCTCTAGGAAGAAGAAGACGAAGGCCCAGTCCTGCTCTGCGTCTCTGCGTCTGATTCAATTTCCCTCAGCGTCTTCGTTTCTCCCCTGTTCGCGTCGCTCCTGCTGCTTCTTTTTATTCAGTTCGTCCTCCTCCTTCCATTTCGTCCAGCCCTCTTTAATTCATTAGGTTTTCATTGATTCCATAATTCAATCCTTGGGCCCACACACAATGTTCCAATTGCCATTTGATTCTCTGCCCAAGTCCAAAATGACGTACTCCCTCCTGAATCCTTCAATTCATCTCCCAATTAATTGGTGGGCCCAACTCAATTGCTTCTTTTCTTCTTTTCATTCTGTGAGCCCACTTCAAATCAGCCCAGCATCATTCAATCCATTATGATCCAACATATTATCATATGCTCCGAAAATGACATGCCCCTGGTGCTTCTCTGGAAACAAAAGGAATTAAATACTAATAATAATAATAATAAAACTAAATAGTTTTTTTTTAAAAATTCTAATTACTATTATTTATTTCCTAAACTCAAAAACTCTTATTTTAAATTGAAATCCCACAATTGATGTACCAACTTAATTTATCTTCAAATCTTACGAAAATCTCTTTAATTTAGTATTAATGACTTCCTAATTATATCAAAATATACCTCAAATCTATTAAAATTAGGAAGCCATCACCGACACGTTTAATCTCATCTAATACTTTGAGATCCAAAATCATTTTGATGATCTCAATTAAGTCAAGACAATAATAAATGTAGAGTATCATTATTACTCACTCTTGCCTCATCAAAATTACTCAGATGCATCCACTTTGGTGGAACATACAATTGAGTGATCTAGGTTTTGACAAGTATTCATTAATTGATGGCATTGTGACTTAAGATTTTATTTAGAGGGTATTATTTGATATTTTATCTAATTAATCCTATTAATTGTACCTATGTGAATGCAATCATTATTGTATCTCATATAATCTCTAAATTAATCAGAAGTAATCTAATCAAATCATAATTAAATCTCTAAATTAATGATGAGTGATCTATTCAAATCATACTTAAAACTCTAAATTAATTATGAGTGATCTAATCAAATCATAATTAAAACTCTAAATTAATTATGAGTGGTCTAATCAAAACATAATTAAAACTCTAAATTAATTATGAGTGATCTAATCAAATCATAAGTAAAACTCTAAATTAATTATGAGTGATATAATCAAAACATAATTAAAAATATAAATTAATTATGAGTGATCTAATCAAAACATAATTAAAATTATAAATTAAAACTGTGACACAACATGACTCATCTAACTTTAAATCATCTCAAGCCAATGGGAGGACTTCTCTAAATAATAAAAGAAAAATACATACGAGAAACCCCGATTCAACATATGAGGGGAGTGAGATGAGAAGAGAATATATATCAAAAATACTTAGAGAGAGGTATGGCTCGCAGGCCATATTTAAATTTACAACACTTGTAAAACTCTATGAGCTATGTTGTTCATCATACCCAAACAACATTTGAAAGGAAAATTACAACAGGTAATTATTCATACAATATGAAAGAAAATGTCATGATTAAAATATCACAACATAATTATAATAATTGTAATATGATGTCAATTCCCAATTTTCATCCATTACGATATATAATCAATTATAATTATAACAAATTATTAATTATAACTCAATTATAACCAATTATAATTGATTCCCATCACGTCATCATAACACGCAATATACACTCTCAATATTCATGTTAATAATGTGAATTATATTTGAGAAACTATTGACCAATCAATATTCATGTTAATAGAGTGACCAATATTCCCATAACGTGAATCAATTCCTATGTGTTTCAATTATCATAATCATTAAATGATTGTCACGTTATATAATTACAATAATCATAACATAAACTCAATTTAAACGCACAATTGATCTGGCTTTGATACCACTGTTGGGATTCGTACACGCAACGGAATCAAAATTTATCCAATAAATTACGAATCCCAAGAAGAGAATCTATCAACAACATTTAAATCAGGTTAGTAATTAATACCCGTACCTTTCAAGAGCTCGTGTGCGTCTCATTCTATTTGAACTGGTGGGCTACCTTCTCGATCAGCAGAAGTCGACTCTTCGAATTGCCTTCCTCTACCGATATCCAGACTGAACAGCTTTTCAACATGAACGTTGGCGTGCTAATGCCTTCTTACTTTTGCGTCTTACGCCTTTTATTTCTCTAGGGTTTTCTTTTGCGGCTCTTCTCACTTATTTTAATACGACTAGATCAGTGTTTATTTATATGGTTTCTAAAACCTTAGGGGCCGTATTAAAATATTCAAGATTAATCTCAAATCACCTTGAATTGAAATTTTAGATTTAAATAGCATTAATTAAATCTATCTAATAGATCTAATCTAATCTATTTATTTAATCTAAAATTAAAAACCTACAGATTTAATTTATCTTTATAACTTAAATCTGATAAAAGATATATATCTATTTAATTAAAACTGAGATACTATATCTCAATTTAAATTAAATCAGATATATGATATATTTAGTTTGAAAATTAAATCATAGACTCAAGATTAATCTCAATTAATCTTGAATTCGAATTTTAGATTTAAATATCATTAATTAAATCTATCTAATAGATCTAATCTAATCTATTTATTTAATCTAAAATTAAAAGACTACATATTTAATTTATCTTTTATAAATTAAACCTGAGAAAAGATATATATCTAACTAATTAGATATATAATTGATTTATCTTCATAAATCAAATATGAAATATAATATCTCAATTAGTTTAAGTTATATAATGATTAGCCCTAGTGCATAATTTCCAACAGGTTCAGCTAAGCATTGCTAGGTAAAACAACGAAGAACGCAAAGAACAAATGGAGAACATTTCAGAGAAATTTAAAAGTCTATGTTTAATCTCCAAAACTAAAAAAAAAAAAACATAAATGACAAAGTGTTTTTAGCCACCATTTGACCTAACCTTAAAATGGCAAAACGAAATGGGGTTCCAAATTATAAAATATCCAGCCCAAAAGAAATAGACTAAAATAAAAAATGGGCCTTTACAAAATTCGGGCTCAAATAATAATCCAGAAAAACGTTTTTGACTTTGGCTATAAGATTGACCATCCTCTTGTTTGAATTTGCATTTCGAATCTTCATAACATTTGTAACTCTTTGAATCATCTAAAATATGAGACAAGAATGAGGCTAATCTGATGTTTGGTTCAAGAGTTATGGTTAAAACAATGAACCATTGTAAATCTGAAATTTTATCATGAAAAAGAATAAATCCAATTAAAAACTCAAAGCCCAAATAAGCATTAAAGCCCATTATCTGTTAACTAACAATTTTAAATTTATTACCCAAGAGATACAAATACATGTATAGAATATTCAATTATCAATAAGTCTTATAATTGTCAGCCAAAGAGGGGAAAAAAGAGACAAAGATGTATCCTCCCAAATTGCTAGCCAAAATACAAAGCCTTACTTGTTGAAAGTCAAATGCCATAAAAAGAAATTAAATTAATTTTAAAAGAGGGATATTATGACATGTGGACAAGGCTTTTAGAAAACAAATTTGGCTTCCCCTACAAGCCAAAAAGTCAACCAAAACATGGGCAAAAATAAGAAGAAAATAAAATCACATGATAAAAATAAAAGTCAAGAAGAAACTCTTAGTATGACAAATGCCAAGTTAGAAATTGGAGTTTATCAAAAGGAGACAAGTTGTACAAGTGAAATAAAGATAATTGAAGACCAATTTTTCTTCTTCCTTAAGTCACATGTTTTGGACAAGATATGATCAAGAAGATCCAACTCATGTTAAAGCCAAAAGAAGTAAGACAAAAGCCAAGAAATTGACCAAGGTAAGAAGAGAACCAAAACAAAATAATGGGTTAAGGTGCAAAAATACACATATGTTTTACCTCCAGGAGCGCCCAGCACCATATGTTTTTTTTTGTGTGCAAAAATACACACGCCGTTAGGTTTTAGGAGCAAAAATACCACTTCCGTTAGTTGACCGTTAACTGACTGTTAGTTGACCGTTAACCATGGTGAAATTACCTTTTTACCCTTAGTTTAAAATAATTAAAAAAGAAAAGGGTTAAGGCCAAAAGAGTAATTTCACCATGGTTAACGGTCAACTAACGGTTAACTAACGGAAGTGGTATTTTTACTTCTAAAACCTAACGGCGTGTGTATTTTTGCACCCAAAAAAAACATATGGTGCTGGACGCTCCTAGAGGTAAAACATATGTGTATTTTTGCACCTTAATCCCAGAATAATTAAAAATAGCTTTTTGGTGACATTTGAAGACAAATATCTTCCTCTTTTTTCAGCCTCACATTCGTCCAAGATGTGGACAAGGAAAGCAAACTAAAAGCAATTAATAATGGAAGGAAACTAAAATCAAAAGCTTGAGTTTGTGGCCAATAAGAAAGCACCAAGCATAAGGCCTAGAGTAAAAGCAATTGAGCACATGAGACAAACCAATACTATGCTTGGAAGAGGGGCATGTTTCGGTAAGAGAAGGAGGAAAGAGAGGTGGAGAAAAATCTAGAGATAGTGACAGTGGCAGGGCCACATGGCCTTAGCTGGTCTTTTTCTATCTTATGTATTTATATATATGTATCATATAATATTTTATTTTGGCCAATAATTTGGCCCCAGCTAAGTA
Organism: Acacia confusa; assembly: GCA_037074495.1. Lineage (NCBI taxonomy): Eukaryota > Viridiplantae > Streptophyta > Magnoliopsida > Fabales > Fabaceae > Acacia > Acacia confusa. The sequence goes on from CM073511.1 coordinate 18,606,510, forward strand.
TTTTATTCTACATATTTTTCTCTTTCTAATGAGGGTAATATTGTGTTGATTGGTGAAAATTTTAGGATTATGATTTTGGCAGAGTTTTGAGTTTTTACGATAAATAACTATATATATGTAGAGGGTGATTAATGACTAATTTTAATTAGTTTGGATTTATTATTTGGTTGTCTTATGATTTTATAATGAATTTCTCTTTTAAGAAATAGATTATAATATGTTATTTACTTAGTTAAAATTTAATTAGATCTTTATGTTTTTTAAAATATTTTTTGGGGTTCATATTATATTTATTTTATTTTCTCCAATTATTTTGTTTTAAGATAGGGTGGAATGTGTATTTAGGTGTTAATTTTATTAAATTTCATTATATATTATTATTATTATTATTATTGTGTTTGTGATATCTTTAAGATAATATTTGGTTCATTACTCATTGAGTTGTAAGAGGAAAGTAAAATTTTTGTTTCAGATACCTACTGAAAATGTTATTATTTTATATCTTATTTTGATTTACAATTGTTGGTTATTATTTATTCATATTTTTAATGTTATGCGATATTATTTTTTAAATAGTTCATCATATTTATTTTTTGGCCCACGCTAAATTTTTTTTTTTCTGGTTCCGCCACTGGATAATGACATGTGAAAGAAGCCAATTAAGTGGTCAAACAAGGAACCGATTAAAATTAAGAGTAAGAGATATTTTTGTATGGTAAAAGTTTTTATTTAAAGACTTCCAAGACTCATTTTTGGGCTGCCTATTTCGTGGCTTATGAGAAGAGAAGGAAGAGCAGAGTGTTCTTGAAGGCAAGTTGAAGAGGAAGCAAACCACTTGAAGAGTTAAGGTAAGCAAGTTCCAAATAATGTTGGATTCCTCTTCTAACTTCCTTAATTTTCTATATCACTTCACTATCCTTATGAACATTTCTTATATGGTTCTCCCATAGTCAAGGATTAAGTATACAACAAGGTCAAGGAGGAGAAAATCAAAACACAACAAAGCACAAGTAAAGTAAGCAACTAAGCTAAGTTTGACTTTGTGTTGTGATTTCTAGAGTTTTTTACAAGATATTAATGGATGAATATTGAATAATATTTGAGAAGGGAAGGCTCTGCCCTAATCTTTAAATTAGATTATCAAGAATTTAAAGTCAAGATCAAGGTCTTAAAAAGGCAAATAAACAAGAACTAGGCAAGATATAGAAGTAAAATGTAATTTGTTGTTATTGTGTGCAAAGTGTGATTTTCAACCATCACCTGTATACATGAAGCTATGATGTGATTTTGGTGTTTTTAATGATTCCAAAGTGTTAAAGACGAAATTTTGTATGGAAACAAATAGAGAAAATAATTTTAGAACTCAAAAGATGAGATAACAAGGAATTGAAACATTTGTCAGTTCTGAAGTTTTATGGGTAGTCGTATTTAAGGCTTGGTTTTAAAATCGTAAATGAAGTCAAATGGCCATGTAATTTTACAAACTTAAATTAGACATTTCAAACTTTAATTTGGTATATAATTTGTAATTTTTCAAGATGTCTACTAGGATAAACAAATTTTTGAAAATAGCCAAGAAATCTGGACTTTAGGTCCAACTAGAGGGTGATATTTTAACATAGTAAAATCGTACTTATTTTTTTACCATTGAAAATATTTTTAGTAAAAACTAGACATGTTAAGGGTTAAATTACCACTAGAATCACATCAATTGGAGTTTTATAGATTTAATTATAAATGTTTGAAGTCGGGTCACTGTTTCTGAAATTTCTGAAAATAGTTGAATTTCACAATAATTAAGAGGAGAGTTTGCATAAGTGAGTAAAATAGATTGTACTTGCTTTGTGTTGGCGTAGGTACATATCCATGGTAATTCCAGCATTAGGAAATTTTATATTTCATCTTTCACCTGTCAGGTAGTAGTACTGCTCACTTATATATTTTATGTAGCTTTTGTATATTTGTTTTCCATGATTGTGGAACCAGGCTTACTACGATAGGCTGTATGGCATTTTATGATTGGGCAGTAGGGTCTAGTGGATTGTATGTCCTTGGGTCGCTACGGAGCCGATGATGCATTCAGTGTATTTTAAGGTCTGAGGACCGGCTACAGTTGTTTTTCCTAATTGTGGAACCGGGGTTACTTTGGTATCATGTTTGGCATTTATGAGGATTGGGTCCTTACGTAGTGAACATTTACCTTGTGCGATATATGTTACTGTGTGTATTGAATGCCTGGGGTATGTGTTATCGCTTTAATTGTTTTTCCCTATTATGGTTGCATACATGCATTGTATACACTGTGTATATGGGTTTTATAATTACTCTGAGATTTAATTTTGGATCCCAGATTAATTTAAAGATGCAAGTTATTTTAGTTGAGCTAAGCAGGATAGAAGTAAGGGCATATCCATATATACACACATATACATATGTATATGTATGTATATATGTCTGTCTGTTTGTCTCTGTGTGTGTATGCGCGGTGCAAATTGTTAAAATAAGACTGGGAACACCAAGGAAAAACCATATGCATGTGAGTTTGTTACACTCGTATCAATAGGTGGATACTTGTGTTGGGCGGAAGAAAAAGTAGCAACAAGCTGAATCATTAGCTTAGGTCATTAACAATTTCATATTCTCTGTTTTAACACAATACAAGGCAGTAATCAAGTCCTTGTTCAAGTTTCCGAGCAAAAAAAAGTCCTTGTTCAAGAATACATCAGGCTTGTACCAATCTTACTTTTGTATCACCTTAAACTTTTGAATATTCGTTAAGGTGTTTGTAAGCTTAGGGATATCAAAAAAGTTAGCATTAAATACCACCATCAAACATAAAATATGATATCTAGTTGTATTTTGATTCAAGAAGAAAAACTAGATGAAAACCTTTTATGTTCTCAGTCTTGAAAAGGATTATACTATTAACCAAATTAAAAAGAAAAAGCAAAATTGGGTGGTAATGTACTAATATAGGAAATTGCATTTGGTAACCAGATGACAAACCAAAAAGGTTAATGGGCCTTGGTTTAAATGATTCAATAGGTTAGATCATCGGCCTAATTGATAACATAATGATTATATAAAAATTTAATAACAAATAATTATATGAGCCCCGCGCATACACATATATATAAAAGAAAAAAATATATAATAAATCTAATTATAACCTAATAATACCACAATATTTGAATGTTTCGATGAAATAACACCATATGAGAGCAAAAATATCTGAAAAAATATTGAGATTTTTTAGTGTCCATTTGATTTTTATTTATTTATTTATTTTTGCAGTAGTTTTTTTTTTGTTAGGGCCGTAATCTATTCTTTTTTTCTTGAATATAATTCAATTTATTAACCTAATTTCAAGTTCCCAACCAACTCAGATGCAACCCATTCCACTACGAAAACAATTTCTTGGTAATTGTTAGTGGGGGTTGGGTTTTTTTCATTATCATTTTTTCATCATCTCTCATAATCTCTAAATCATATCTGTTCAATCAATATAATATTACTTTAAATTTTCTCTCTCATTCCCAATCAATAACCCAGATGAGTTGATGAGGAAAAAGGAAAAAAAAAACCAATGAGAAGATCTCCTTCTCTATTAGTGGGTGATTGCAAAATTCCAGACAACTATATTTTCTTAAGCTAATAAAAGGTATTTTCAAATAAACTAACATTTTATAACTTGATAGTAGGTGGTTGCTTGCTGAGTATGAGAAAAGGGGGGGAAAAAGAAGATAAATACAATAAAGGATAGCTAAGCTATTTTCTTAGACCAAATTACACTCACACCCATTGAAGTTAGTGAAATATTATATCCTTTTCTTGCCAACTAGTAAAATATCTATCTATCTACTTTATAGACACCGTTTACTCTATGTTAATATACTTGTTTAGCAATGTTAGAAGTGACAAAAGTTTGAGTTGCCGTTAAGATTAATGATACATTAATTTACCATAGAATAAAAAATAACCCCAAAACCAAAGAAACGCTTACAAATGAATGAAACGCCCCATCAACCTAAATATAATAACAATTATTTAACCCAAATGATTCCACCGCTTCAAATCCAATTACTCCACCGATCCAAAACCTCAACCTTCAATCTTTGGAATGGTTCATTATGCAAGTGACACACCTTTAACCTTTATCATTTAATAATAATAAATAACAAGCATTAATAGTTATTATACATGTTGTTTGCAAATTCTTATAATAGTTCGATTAAATTAAAAAAAAAACCTATAATTGATCTCATCTACGGTTGTGCTCACACTCAAACAACATCATTTTCCATCATCCTCACTTGATCACTTTAAAAAAATTACAATATGACAATTGTTGTACAATTTCAACGAAACTGACAACCACAAGGACATTTGGGCCATTCTTGGATGTGTTTTTACAAAGTTTGTTTCCTTTCCTTTCTCTCCAAACTCTTAAACAAAGCCTTATGAGTGTTGTCTTTCACATTAGAGGTATTTTTTTGGGGATTTTCTGTGAATAATAATCCCTTTACTATAATTTTTTTAAAATGATTTTTTTGTTTTTTGTTTTTTTCAATTGGGTATGATGAGGTTTTCCTTATGTTTTTTTGCAGCACAGGTAACTTTCTTTGGGTTGGGGGCTGTTTATCTGCCCATCTTACTTAGAGAAAACAAAGCCCATAAAGCAAATTCCAAATGACGCCTTGCAGTTCAGTGCGTGCAAGTTTTGGGGGATCGCTGCTGTGAACAAGTAACAGAGCGAGCCGAAGAAGAAAGAAGCCAAAATGTCATTTATGAGAGGAGATTTATTTTGCCGAACCAGAAAGCTCGTAAAGGGTTTGGCCCAGACGGAACCCCTATGGCTCAAAGCCATGGAACAGTATGTGTCATTTCTTTCGTTCGCTATCCTTCATTTTGGGTTTGTCTTTTAATGATTCCAAGCGTTTTGTTGTCCTTTTAATTCAACATCTTGGATTTTAGAGTCATTTTGTTTGGTTGCGTTTTGTTATTTTTGAATCATGACTAAATGGAGTTGGGGTTGGTTGACAATTCGCCTATGAAATTTTGGTAGGTGAAGCCTGTTTTGCATCCTTTTCTTGTATCTAGTTTTTGAGTCTAATAGAAAGGGGCATTGTTCATTTCAATTTCGTCATTGGACATTGATCTGTTTTTTTTTTTTTTTTTTTTTTTTTAAAGAAAACTGTAATTACCAGTTTAAGTATTACATTGTGTTTGGTGCTGAGTATTGTAATAAAGGTCTGTTTAACAAATGCAGGAATCTTTCTTATGAACACACTAATTTCTGTCAATCTAGGGTAGTTGATCTCGATAAGGAGTTAACTGGAACTGAGTTTGTTTATGGTTTTATCTTCTGAATTCTTTTTCTTTTTGGTTTAGCACAAATATCTACTGTTTTGCCTTTTGTTTTGTTGTTTCTGGTGTAAATTGCCGTTGTGTTGTTTGTTTCAATAAACAATTGTATCGTGTGGTGTTTTTGTTGAATTTTCATACTTTGGTCAAGAAGATATAAGGATAGCTTTGATGTCTATGCTGCCTTGTTTCTTATTTTTTATAAGAATGAGGAATTCTCTAATATTTCATTTTATTGTGTTTAACAGAGCACCACCTGCAACATTTCCTCGACCTGAAGGGAAGATTAAAACAATCACCCTTCCGGAGGATGTTTACATAAAGAAGTTTTATAAGAAATATCCGGATTCAAAATACTATGATGCCATCAAGTATGCTCTTTTCTCTATTTCTTTACTGTCTTCATTTACTATCTTTAGTATCTAATCCTTTATTTTATGTTGTGCTGTCTACACATATTGTAATGATTTGGTTTATGTGTGATGCTCTAGCATTGTCATGAGAAATTATTACTTAACACTGTTGGTCTAAAATTTAATTTATTCATATCAAATATGATTTATGGTAGAACAGGAACAAAAAACTACGATCTTCATCAATATCTGGTTCTTCTGGATGGATAACTGGAATTGTATTCCTCTCATTTGCACTATTATCTCTCTGAGTCAGCTTCATTTGTGTCTTTTTTCTTTCTTTGGTATAAGCTTTTTGAAGTGTGCAATTCTGCCCATGCTATATTACATCAGCCTGTATCTCTTTTTAACGATAGCTTCTTTTTGCCTTTTTGGTCCCTAGAACTACAATTTCATGTCATAGTCGGTTTTGTTTTTGTGTCACCTTTTTGTAGACATGTTCAAGTCATCTGCTACACAAATGCTTATTATGTTACGGACCAGACAAATGAGCTCCATGAACTTCTGGATATTGGTTTTGTTCCTTTAAATTATATTTGATCAGAATAAAATCCCCGTATATCCAAAGGCATTTCTATCCTTGGTACAGAATTTTCCACTGTTATTCATTGAAAGAAGAGTTTTCCGCCAATCACTTTATTATTTACTTCATCATAGCATACTTGAATTCCATGGCCCTTGTATACAGTCAAGATGCCCAGCATAAAAATCCCCAGCTGCACTTAACTGTAATAACAACCTAACAATGTAACTAATCCCTTCCCATCACCATTTGTATTATGAAAACTTCTACCCCATTAGAAAACATCCTTGTCCTCAAGGATCTGGATATTTCCAAATTTCAAAGATACAGTGCAAAAGTTTAGGAGAATTGAAGAATAAAATCAAAATTTATTTTAGTTTCCTGAAACTCCTATTCTGCAACTTTGGATTTATGTCTCTTTCAAAAGCATGAAAAGTAATACAATTAGCGCCAATTGCTTGTAGCCATCCAAGGCCCTATTTTTCGGACCCATTTATTCTTTTGCATTGGAGCTAAACTGACTAAGTTGACATGTTTGACCAATAGCCCAATCTCTACTTCACCTTTCCCTTAGCTTCTGATCCTAAGAAGTTCATAACACATCTGGAACTTACAGAATATGCATGCTAGCTGTCTTGCTTTTTCCTCCATGTGTGTAATACTGGTGATTGGATTCCAATGATACAGCCATGGGGTGCAGACCTCCCATCTCTCTTGGTCTGAACTGCTCAACTCATTTGACCAACAAACCCACTTTCCCTCCTCTTATGCAAATCTTGATTGAGTGTTCTCCAACCAGTGAAAACCAGAATCCACGAGATAGATTCTTGAATCTAGGTTTTCTCATCGCTTCCATTATCACTATCTTAGGGAAGTTGATGAATTTTATGATATGCTTCTTGGCTTGGTGATACTGGACTTTTTTATCCAACTTTCATAATCCTTGGTACTACTTTCTATGGTGGCTCCTCCTTGGCTTGCATTTCTTTTCCTGCTTGATGCATTTCTGTCACCACTGGGCACCCCTCTTACCTTATGCATGTGCACAAATGAAGCCAGCTCTAATACCACATACTGTAAAATTTTCCACAATCAACTTTGTCATTCTCTTCACACTGCTTACATGGCCCTTATATACAGGATATGCCTAGGATGACAGCGTCCAGCTGGACTTGATCATAATAACAGCCTAACAACTGCTATCAACCTAACTAATCCCCTGCCATTTATTGGTATTGTAACCACAAAAATATACTCTTAGACTACTATCAGCCTTCAATGATGGTCTGCTCATGAACTTTGTAAGGATGTCTCTGTTTGATACATATTCAATGCTTACATGGCCCTTATATATGGGATATGCCCAGGATGATGGCGTCAGCTGGACTTGATCGTAATAAAAGCCTAACAACTGCTCTCAACCTAACTAATCCCCTGCCATTTATTGGTATTGTAACCACAAAATCATGCTCTTAGACTACTACTAGCCTCCAATGACGATCTACTCACGAGCTTTGTAAGGAAGTCTCTGTTTGATACATATGGGGATTGGACAACATTTTTACATTTTAAAACTGCATGTCTGTCTTTCACGCCCCTTGTCTGGCTCCAGGATGATGTCTCAGTCTCCACTGTTCTATATCTTATATCTCCTCCTTGAAGTTTGACAAATAAAATCATTATTAGGATCTATTTTTTGAGTGGACTATAGTCTCAGTTCCTCTCCAAGAAAAAAGTTGGAATGTGTAAGTTTATTTCTTCTTTATTCTCTCTATTCAATTTCATAGATCTGCCTTTTTGGTGGAAAGAATTAATTTATGAGGATTCAATCATATTGTAACCTATATTGGCTGATAAACTATATTTTAGGAGCTCATCATCTGCTTGAAAAATATTTTGTTTGAGTCTCTGTTTCAACATTGAGGCTACTCTGCTTTCTTTTATATTTTTCTGTCCTTGGCATAGGCTTCAAGTATTCTTCTACCTGCAAAAGATCCTTTTAAGCTTCAAACTCTTGCCTATCAGGTTTTTATGTTTTATTCAAGTGATAAGACTTCCTCAGTTGAATATCTGTTTCTTATTTTATGCTTGTCATTGAGTGCGCCGGTGAGGAGGGTTGATCAACTAGTATGGAGTCATGTAAAAAGAGGTCGCAGAAGACTGAAGCGTAACACTCAATGAGGTTATAGAGCAAGATCTTTTAGTTAATAACCTATTCAAAGATTTGGTTTTGATAGAATACAATGGCGTCGTGCAATTTATGTAGCTGGCTTCACCTAGAGGGATAAAGGCTTTGTTTTTTTTGATGTTGTATTTTATGCTTGCCAAGAGTAAAGAAAATCTATGTTTCATTGCTTCTTAGTGCTTGTTTGGGAAGCATAGAAAAGTGATTTTTTAGCATTTTTCCACAAGCCAAAACAAAACTCTTCTTACGTACCTACCTTGAAGGCTTGAGCGCTATAAAAGAACTTCTAAAAAGCTAAAACAAATAAGCACTTAGTCACACAGAGTTAAGATTTTTCTCACTATGGGAAAAAAATTGTATGTTTTATTCATGTTGTACGACTTCTTAAATGAGGTATAGACTTGCCTAAATATTTAATTGGTAATGATGAAAGTGAAAAACCAAATGCATTGATTGTGTCGCTCATTCATATATATATGATTCATGTTTCAACAGGATATCTGCTTTTGATCCCCCTCCATCTCGGGTTTATGCTTCGAGGGTTCTTGAATTAACAGAGCATGGGGTTACTGAGGCACAAGCAATGGCTGTAGCTGATGTATGTTCCAATTTTGCTGAACGTAATCTCTGCAATATGTTTTTCCCTTTACTCCTCTAATATTCCCTTGGCTTTTCTGCTTCATAGAGAGAATACCGGGCAGAGGTGACAGCAAAGAAGCAAGCATATGCTCGCTTGAAACAAATTGCCCGTCTTCAAGGGAAGAAACCTCCTCCAAACCCATATCCTAGTGCCGTTAGGGAGATACAAGCTGAAGAGAGGAAATATGTCCATGATCGCTTCTTCGATCCCAAGATACGTAAGATTGTGGAGCAACAGAAAGCGGACTATTATGAGCTTAGAAGACAAATGGGAGCAACGGTGAACGATAATTGAAATCACCAAAGGCAAGGTTGCAGAACATCGAAGTTTACAAATCATTAACACTTGAGCTTTGATCAGTCAATACTAAATAATATGTCCTTTGCTTTAATTATAGTTTGGTCAAGTAACCAACTCATCAGATGTTACGGTAAGTGCAAGATGTTCAACCAAAATTTCAATCAAGCATCATACTCTGTAGTTTTTGGTCCATCAACCTATGCATTTGCAGCTTTTTCATGTAGTTTCAGTCCCCAAGCAATAAGAATGTGATAAAGGATGGGTCGGTTTAGCAAGATCAAATATATTTATCTTGCTTTTGTTTGGCTTTGCTTGTACTAGTAAATTTTGAGACGTATGATGATATGGTTTGGTAGGTTCTTGTCCTACTGAATGATTCTAGTTGTTCGGTAGTGTCTAAGTAAAATCAAAATGATGAAGTAACTGATGTCTCTTTATTTATTTATTTTTTTAAATAAGAATGGTTACATTTTTTTTTTCTCTTTAAAGTAACTAAACAGGAGTTTGAACTTTTTACAACCATGTTAACTATTTTAATCAAATTACTGTTAAATACGGTTTTGGTAACTTCTCAGATGAAATTAAATACGTTCTTAATTCTAACTAGTGTGGGTTCCCAAAAGTTCAGGAGATGAGATATTAATAAGCATATTCATATTTTCGAGCAAAATGATGATGATGATGATAATAATAATAATAATAAATACGCATCTTCATATTAAAAAAGAAGAAAAAGGAAAGAGGCTAGCTGCCTGGGACTGAGATTAAGAGTGTAGAAAGATTGGATTGGAATATGGATATATTTTATTTAGGATTATAGCTTAAAAGCTAGATTTCACCCAAAAAAATCGAAAGCATAAAAATATTAATGAATTTCATTGAAAGAGCATTTTCACTTTGAGGATCATCTAAAATAACGAAGCTTAAACTTTTGGGCCTCATGATTCCTTACTTCCGCTTGAAGCACACTGATAAATGCGACAATACCGTGTACGTTTGACTTGTTTAGATTAATATCGAGTGGCTTTTATCCAAACTGATTTTTACAAATTGAAATTGGAATAAAATTTCTTAGTATAATGTAACTTATGTTTTGATACGTTTTTATTTTTTATTTTTTAAAAAAGTCCTTCTGACATAAATTTATTTGGATAATACATTATAAAATCAGTTTTAGAAGTTACTTTAACTTTAAGGTAGTTTTTAGGTTAAAGTTAGTTTTTCCTAAAGCCATGCCAAACATAATTTATCATCCAACTAGCTTTTTTTTTTTAGGGAGAATGACAAAAAAATATCACTTAAACTTCAAAATCATGTTGAGAAGAAAAATAATGAGATTAATAAGAACAATAAAGTAATTGATAATTCATTTTATTGTGAAATTACATTTGTGAGATTTTGAAATCCAAGTGATATTTTTTTTAGGATTTTCCCCTTTTTCAGTCTTGATTGACTTTTTTTTTTTTTTTTTTTTCTTTTTTGCTCAGAAGTCTTGATTGACTTCTAAGGCTTCCTAACACTATCTCAAACAAGCATTGTTATGTTGAAAAGTGAACTCTATCTTTAACAACATAAAGAGGCTTTATTTTTCCTGCATAATTTAGCAACACTAACTCATTTACGAATTGAATTGGAAACTGATCATTGACATATGTGAGTCAACCTATAATCTTATATATATACACATCCATACAATCCGAGCATGGCTGTTGAGTTCTTAATTTATGGAGATGGTTTTAGACAATTCAGTTATATTGGTCAACTCTATTTTGATGAACTGCATTTTAAATTCTACAATATTGTTGCAAGAGGTGGCCACTGAAGGTAACTACTTTAAAAATGCAAATCGAAGACATGTTTAAGTCTATCGTCTTTTAAAGCTTCCTAGAAGGATCTCTAATGTTCGTAAAATAGTATAATGACAATGGGGTCTCAGGCATTTTAGTATTGAGAAAGTTTACTTGTGTTTGAAGAGTATAGATTTTTTTTTTAAAGTTTTAAAAAGAGATATAATAACAGTACATTATTGTTCAATTATAAACTAAAAATAATAACTTTTTTTGTGTGCAAAATAATAAGAATATTTTAAAACAATACAATGTTGATATGTATTTTTTTAAACACCAAAATCATTTTCCTAATTCTCTGAAGTTTAATACATTAGTGATAGAGGATGATAAAATACACTACGCATGAAGTGTAACATCATGAATTTCTGAACTTGAGGTTTATAATACATTGAGCTTGGACTCAGTTGATCATAATCTATTAAGGAGTAGAGGTGTAAGGGAGGCAAGTTTGGGGTTGCTTTTTTATAATTGAATATTTCATACATTTATTTGTATCTCTTAGTTAATAAATTTAAGATTGTTTAGTTCATAAATAATAGGCTTTTATGTTTATTTGGACTTTTAATGGTATTTAATTCATTTTAATGTAGTGTAAGAGGAGCCTATTGAGATAGATACGTGGTGAATAAGAAAAAAAATCTTAATCAACATATATAATGATATATAAGGAAGAATTGGATTGGGGTTTATTGGAGAGAAAATGATGAAAAATCATTTAAGATAATTTACACACCTATAAAAGAGGTCATTTGATTAGTGGATTGTACTCTTTCATTGTTACAATTGCTCTTTTTTGAGCTATTAATGGATTTCAGTTTTCATTTAAAAAAACAAAAAACAAAAAACAGGTAATTGGATGAAATTAATGAACAACAACTTTGTCGTTAACAATTGATTTAAATATTAGGTTGTTAATGAAACACAATATAATTCAATGACCACATGTAATCCATGTAGCTAATTCGACCTGTAACATTCCAAATTTTTATTTTAAGATTTAAATTACTAAAATATATATTTAATATCAAAATTTGAGAATTGAAACTTGGAGAGTTCAAATTTAGGTATTTGATGTTTAATTATAATCTAAAATTCTATGCAACATTCATATTATTGTATATTTTTCCTAATAATGTCTCAAACTGATTTTTTCCCCCGAAATACCCTATTAGTAATGATGATCAATTATTGAAACAATTTCAACTACTGTACTCATTTGTTGTAATGTTGAACAGGGGTACACTTTTGTTTTGTTTTGTTTGGATCTCGAACAGGGGCACACCTGAAAACATGCTTTAATTGAACTATAAATTGGGTTATTTTTGCATATAACTAAGATGGGTGGTTCCCTGTTTGATAAGAGAGCTGGGTATACTAAGAGTTGAAGTGGAGGTAGACTGTACAGAGTTGTATTGGTGTTGCAAGAACTTTGAGGCTTTCAGCTTAAAATCCTTATGATGTATAGGAAATTTTCTATTCCACTTACCTTGCAATTGCACGAATATAATGGCTTACTTTCCTATATGATCCTATTCAGGTTGAATTGCTTTCAATGACGGAAGCAGACTTTGAAGTCAATTTCGGGGCCGGGCTTGCAGTAAATATAGTGACTGCAGTAGGACGACAAGCTCGATGTTGTTATCAATTCAATGAGTTTGTTACTGATTTGGGTGATGAACAAGAAAACTTAATATCAACAAGAGATGGCATGCAACGCCAACTTAAAAAAGACAAAGCCAACAGCAAAGAGCCTTCAGGAGATCTTAAGCTGCAGTTGAAGGCAGCAAATTGCCTCATAGACAAAGTGGAAAAGCTTAAAGGGCAAGCAGAAGCAAAACAAAGTTGTTGCAATGGGGTTTGCCTAATTGGATATGCCAATGTTTTGTTGGAAAGAAAGCAAAGCAGAAGATGAAAGCAATGAAGCAGCTCAATGAAACGTTGAGACAAAAGCTATTATGGGCTCATCGTCTATCACTTCGCTGCATGCTCCCATCATAAGATTTCATTCCATTTACTGTGCACAAAAGAGACAAGCAAACAAATCCTAAAGGCATTGGGAAATGATGAGAATATTAGAATTGGGCTTTGCGGAATGGGGGGTTGTGGTAAGACATCCTTGTTAAGAGAAGTCCACAAGGAATTGCAAGAACTTTACAAGACAACATTGGTCGTTGTGTCCAATCCTCCAAATTACCAAGCTATTCGCATTGCAAACTGGATAGACTTGGACTTTGAGAGGGAGAAAGGTTCGGCTAAGTACTCGGCAACAACATATACTTGACTTGATGAAATCAGACGTAGTGATTTATATGTCACTTTTAACAACAGATGAAGCATGGGAGTTATTCCAAAAGCATGCTGGTGAAATAAAAGAGCCATTCCAACAAGTAGCTCGAGAGATCACTGATGAATGTCATAGATTATCTGTTGCAATCAAAGCTGTGGCCAGTACTTTGAGGGGCAAAGAACTTTTTGCGATAGAGGCATTGGCAACATTGAAAGACCATCAGCGACTGCTAAATATTGAAAAAGGACTTGAAAATCCTTATAGATGTCTCAAATTTAGTTTTGATGAGTTGAAGGATCTAGAAGAGGTATCATTTTTTTTGTTATGTACTCTGTTCCCCAACGATTAAGAAATTGCTATTGAAGTTCTAATCAGGTTTGATTTGGGTTGGGCATATTTCTGGATATCGATTCATATCAAAGAGCTAGGTACAGAGTGCGTACAACCATTGATAAATTCAAGGACTATTGTTGGTTATTGCTGAAAGATCTTGCTGAACCCAAGAGGGGGGTGAATTGGGTGAAGATAAAAACTTGCAACCTTTAAAAATATTTTCGCAATTCGGTAAAATCAGTTTGAATGATAGTAAAGAGTTATAAAGCTATAGGCTATCATTCACACATATATGCTGGAAATAAACGAGATTAAGGAAGAGAATTGCAAATAGAGATTTATACTGGTTCGGCCCAATCCTTGACCTACGTTCAGTCCTTAAGCTCCACTTGAGATTTCCACTATCTCCTTATTTAACCATGTACAAGAGGAAAGCCTCTACAACCTCACAAGTTTAGCCAGACATTTGTGCAGCCTTCACAATCTTTCACTGAGACTCTCCCTTACAACCCGTAGGGATACAATCAATTTCCCACTCAAGGTCACCCAACCTTGAGTATTGATAATTGAATATTTTACACACTTATTTTGTATCTTTTGGGTAATAAATTTAGGATTCTTAGCTAATAAATAATGGGCTTTAATGCTTATTTGGGCTTTGGGCTTTTAATTGAATTTAATTCATTTTCATGATAAAATTTCAGATTTAATATGCTTCACTGTTTTAACCATAACTTTTGAACCAGACATCGGATTAGCCTCATTTTTGTCTCATATTTCAGATGATTCAAAGAGCTACAAATGTTATGAAGACTTGGAAGCAAATTCAGTCAAGAGGATGATCAAACTTGAAGCCAAAGTTAGAGAGGTTTTTCTGGATTTTTGGGCCTGGATATTGTAATTAAAAACCCATTTGTCATTTATTTCGTTTTGGGCCATTGTGCAGCCCTAGCCCATTTCTATTTTAGTTTAAGTTTAAGATAGACAGCAGCCACAAACACATATGTCATTACATTTTTGGATTATTTTGGATGGAAGACAGAAGTTTCATTTTCTTTGCAATGTTCTTCGTGTTCTTCACGTTCTTCATCTGTTCTTCGTTTTTTCCAATCATGCTCGGCTAAAATTCTTTGATTAACCTAACGTTGATGATTCCATGATTCGTCCAGATAGCTTGTGCTTAATCGGTAAGTTTACTCGTTTCTGTTTTCATCTTATCGGATTCGTTTTTTGGAAATAGTTCGAATATTAGATTTAATATTCGGTTTGGTTCATCCCATGGACTGAGTTCGAACTAGGTTTGAGTGTTGCTGTGCGATAGCACAGTGAGATGCCACTGTTCGGACAGATTCTAGGTGATTGCCTAGTAGAGGGATTCTTTGTACGGATGTAGAGATTTCGGTTCGTCCAGAACCAAATGCGAGTTCATTTTTAATTTTGCTCAATGATGGAAGTTTCTGGAATCTGAAATGTTGGGTTGAATGATTTTGATCTGTCTTTGTTTACTTCGTTTTATTTATGTTCATTTTGTTTGGCTTCTGTTTATTCCGTTTTAAATTTGTTTGAATCGAGAACCCCCCAATTTTATTGTTTCTGTTTTACTGTTACAAATTAAACCTACTGTGAATTCATTGGGATACGTCTAGGTTACACTATATTGCAAATCTTTTGTTAATTTGGTTATTTTGGGAGAGATCACGACAAATTTTTGTCAAGTATCTCTAAGAAAAATATGATTTACAAAGATTCTTCTCTCAAAGAAGTGAATGGATAATCACTGAAGTGCGTTACAAATCATTTCACACTCTAAATTTACTATGTAAGTATGAAAAATATAGTGTGTATAAGATTCATAATATTGGCATTATGATAGTGCAATCTCTTGTCACCCCTTTTGTGTGTTTTGAATGTGGCTTTATTTATAGATAAGGATGATCTGAACGTTGGTGAATTTGACCATTGTGAATAGGGACATTGAGAATATAGCTGTTGGAACTATAGCCGTTATAACCTCGTTTTTTGAACCAACTGTGATATTAGCATTTTCTTCATCTTTGATCTTCAGTTTAACGCACTTTGATCATCTGAAACATGTATACAAATGATATAAATGATGTTCATAAGTATTACAAATCATTTAGGTAATCATCTGGATGTTCTTGATCAAAAACGTGATTTTCAACACGTTGATTTTTCTGAAGCGAAGATGAAAACTCGAGTTTTCATTTGAATGCTCAAGTTTTGAGCTTGTTGCATTACTCCAGATTCCTCTCTGTCTGATCAAAACTCAAGTTTTGATTTACGAACTCGAGTATTGAAAATCCTCTGATGTTTGTTGCTCTCTGTCTGGGCTATACTCGAGTTTTCATGTGTAAACTCGAGTTTTCAAGTTGTTCTTGACTTTGGTTGCTCTCTGACTTGATATAGGTCCATATTGGCAAACCACTTATCCTCATATATCTCTTTGAGTCTTCTTTTCAATGCAAAAAGAATCAGCTCCAAACTCGTTGTAATTTGTCCGTTATGATCCGATGAATGAAGGCTGTTCTTAATGAGCGTTTTTGCATCCTCTTAAACTAACAGTCAACTTTCGAAGACCATATCTCTCTGGTCTAATCTTCATTTTAGTTGGATCAAGTCTTGATGGAAAGCCTTATGAGTCTACTTTCATGTGCCACCGATTTCAGCTCATTCCAATATGTAGATTGTGATTTATACTCAAAACATTGAAGGTTAGTCTGCTGTGTGGTGTGAATTCATGATCCAACTTCCGAAATTCACTGCTCTCTCATCTAATCCAACTTTGGGCTTGAAAATTTGTCAAGATGACGCATTAGATGTCTAGTTTTATCTAAAATTAGTTTCACCTCAATCCGATGTCTGGTTTAGGAGATACTATCAAATTACTAGAGCTCACCCAAGCTGAATGCGAAACAGAGGTGAACAGAGTTGCTGATCAGTGCTGGAAACTCAAGTTTTCTTTTGGAAACTCAAGTTTGTCAGGTCCAGAGACGCCAGAGATGCTGAAGACTTGCAAACTCAAGTCATTAAGTTCCATACTCGAGTTTTGAGTTCCAAACTCAAGTTTTGACTTGGAAACTCGAGTTTTTACTCCCAAACTCTAGTTTTCTTGATTTCCAGAGGCAAATTACTGCAGTAAGGTGGTAAACTCGAGTTTTGACCTGGAAACTCGAGTTTTCTCATTTCGAACCTAATATTTGCTTGTTCCAACTCTGAATTGAACCACTCTAACTTCTACTTGATCATGGAGACTTCTAAAATCAATCTTGGAACTTGTATAATGATATTCTCATTCCATTTATCAAGTTCTTCCATCTTCCATCTTGATCAATTTTCATCATTTAACTTCAGCTCATCATTTTCTGCAGCTTCTATCTTCTTCAAAATCCAGAGAGCCAAGCCTATATTGAACTTGTTCCAGAATCTCATATGTCTTCCTTCTATTTTCTCATCTTTTGATTATTCTCCATAATTATATTTGAATTGATGTTGAATATTTATATTCCCATTCTATTTGGCAAGATCTTCGCTTGGTCGTTCTCCACAACTCTATTCTTTCTTTCTTCTTCAATCTCTCATCTTCTTCTTGATTATCCCTAAAAACCTTTAATAAATTCTTGCTTCTTTGTTGATCTTCTTCTTGATTTTCTTTCTGAAATCTCTTATCTCCTTCTTGATTAACCTTTACAATTCAACTTGGATTGATCTACATTAAATACAACAGTTAGTCAATGTAGGAGATAACTATATTACTCAATCTTTTTGCTTTCAAGAATGGTATCTATATAAGATATCATCAAAACAAATTATATCCAACAACTGCAAGAAGGACATCATGTTAAACTACATGACATGTTTCATGCTTTAGCTTTATGGGAGGAAAAGAAAAAAACTCAAGTGATTATGGGGCCTAGACAAATTGTAATCTTGATAGAGACAGATTATTTGAAAGATACATGAAGATTATATTATCATGTCATAGAAGAATTTCCAGATTAGTTGAATTGCCCAAAACTTGAGATTCTTATTGTGTCTAATAATGGTGGATACTCATCAAAACTCCCAGATATGTTTTTCAAAGAGATAATTAAGTCGAAGGTGTTGGCCATAAAAAATGCATCTACTGGGACAAAACCAAATCTATTGCTTCCTCAATCAATTGAAGGATTGAAAAAGCTTCAAACTCTTTGCTTGAGAGGATGGACATTAATCAATATCTTTGTGTTTGAAAAACTTGTGATGCTTAACACTATTGAGCTAATGGATTGTGTAATGAAAGAGATGCCTCAAGAATTAGCAAACTTAAAGGCATTAAAATTGTTGCAAGTAGAAAATTGCAAAATAGGAGGCAGTCCTTAAAAGGTGCTTGACACGTGTTCACATTTGGAAGAGATGTATTTTGTCAAAAATTATCTTCCAGAAATGGTGCAGATTGGTCAGAATGTCCTTGAATTCTTTTGTCAAATTGGCTCATTTAAGGAACTGCAAAGGTATCATCTAGAAATTGGAGGTTCCATAAATACTTCCACAGATGATTCAATCTCTAAAATGATATCTATAACTAATTTTGATTCCTCTATTACAAATGAAACATTCTAGGCTTTGCCCCAAACACTAGAGGTTCTTTTGTTTGAAAAAGTTCAGAGAGATTGCAAAAGTATCATTCCTGAAGGTGAATGTTTGAACGAGTTAAAAGAATTTGTACTTTGTAATTCTGATTGCATAAAATAACTGATTAACACCACAAACGATCAACTACATCAGACTATAATTTTCTTCGCCAAGTTGCACACGTTGAAAGTTGAAGCCATCCAATGCTTAGAAGCCTTATGCTATGGTCCATCTTCTTTTGGCCTTTTTGAGAAATTAAAGGAGCTATTGATAACAAAATGTAGCCAATTGGCATTTTTCTTCACAACTACCAGTGCTAAAAAAATGGTGATGTTGGAAATTCTGAAAGTCATGTGGTAAGTTGAGGCATATCATAAAAGTTGAAAGCAACAATGAAGATATTTTAGTAAGGCTTATGCTCCCAAAATTGAAACAAATTAGTGTCAAAAGATGTAAAAATATGAAATTCATATTGGCGATCTCTTTTGCTAGTAGTCTTTTGCATCTATAGAGACTCAAAATAGAAGATACTGCTAAGTTGCAATATTTATTTGGCAAAGATAATCATGAAAAAGATCAAAATAAGAACTAGATTAGCATTGACCTTTCAATTGTGAAAATATTTAAGCTCATTAATTTGCCAATTATCATAAGCATATGCCTACAAAATTATGATATGAAATTGCCATTGGATAAACCAGTTGTAACAAGATGTCCACGGTTGAGTGGCATATTTGATTTTGATTCTGAAGTTAGAGGGCACAATGGTGATGAGGCTCTGAAGCAGGTAATGCTAGTTTGTTAGATTGTGATGAAAGCAGAGCTAAATCACCAAGACGGGGTGAATTGGGGATTTTTAAAATTTTTTACAAGTTCTGTTTTAATGATGAACGAACAAGGTAAAACAGAGAGCAGGGAAGAAGAATGAGACACGAAAGCTTATACTGGTTCGGTCCAACAATCTGACCTACGTCCAGTCCTTAGGCACCCTGAGTATTTCACTATGTCACTTGATTATGCACTCTGTAACTCTAAAGCAATTCTCTCACTAGAACTTGCTCCCTCTTACAAGTTGTAATCAATGACCCCAATCTCCAAGTCCCTTGACTTGAGATTGTTTACAATAAATGAGATACAAACAAATAACTCTCTTAAACAGCAGATAAAGATGAACACTAAAGCTCAATAGTATCAATAGATACTCTGTACAGAAAAGCTTTAAGAGTAGATGAACAAATTTAATGCTTTTTTGATTTCTAGCTCAATAGTTGTTAGAAGAATTGAATGCTGCTCTATTTATACTTATGGTGTGATTAATAGCCGTTGCAAGCATCCAAATGATCGTTGGTGAAGATGTCCATCAGTTGGAAGTACTTTGGTCTCTTCTCTCTCTACTTTTTTGCTTATTCTTTGTGTTGTAGGATAAATGTTGACTTCTATACGTTTATAACCATTGGAATGTCAGTCCCTTGATTTGGTGAATGTCTTTTTATCCTTTTTGCATCGTATAGAGCTTGGTAGATCAAAATATTGAAAAGCGGAGCAAATCACCAAGAGGGGGGGTGAATTGGGGATTTAAAAATTTTCTTACCAATGCTCTGGAAAGTATGCGCTAGAACAGGGATGAATAAAGGTTAGAAGAGGAAAGCAAGGCACGACAAGATTTATACTGGTTCGGTCTAACTCTTTGACCTACGTCCAGTCCCCAGACTCTCTGGGATTTCCACTATCACTTACAATCAGTTACACACTCTGTATTTGAAGTTATCCTCTCACTAGGATACACTCCCCCTTACAAGTTGTAAACTGATATACCCAATCTCCAAGTCCCCAGACTTGAGATTCTTACAAAGAAATGATTTTAATAACAAAAGAAACACTCACTAAGTGTAGATAATGATAATCACTGAAGTACAGATTTCTCTCAAAATATTTCACAGAAAAACTGAAATGCTAGTTGTAATCTTGTAAGTGTAAGCTTCTGTGTCTTTCCTGCGTTTCTGAGCTTCCTTTTATACTTGAGGAAGTTCATTTGAATGTTTCATATCAGAATATAGCTGTTGGAGCTCCACTAGAAATTTGACGTTGGAAGTCCACCATGAACTTGACCGTTTGAGCGTTTATGGATTCCATGTTTTCTGGTTCAATATTGTCTGTTACTTTCTTATCCTTCAGAGTATTTAATCTTGAGGATAATATTAATCATCTTCCATCAGAATGGGCAGCAGAAGAAAGTCCACAATTATTTATTTCAACTTGTATATATTCCCCGACACTCATGCTGGCAACCCATACTGCACTTTTACTTTCCAGCTCAGCAATCAGGTCCTGCTGATTTATGCTTCAAAATTCAGCGGAAACTCACTAAACAGAATGGTTAATCATGAATAAGAGTAATAAAGAATGGAAACAACAAATATCCAAGTAGTTCACATTGATTAACCCAAGATGTATATCGTTTTTCAATTATGTCACTGCAGTAAAGAAAATGTGACTGGAGTAGTTCATATCTATTCAAGTTTTACTGCATTAAGGCTTACTGGAGTCATTACTAGGTTACTGGAGTAATATTGCATATTACAACTTTTCTGACTTAAGTATTACTGGAGTAATACTTAGTTACTGGAGTAACTAATAGTCATTTCGCCTCTGTGTTGAATCCTACTGGAGTAGTGCATAGGTTACTGGAGTGGCTTTAAGTTGTAACAAGAGATGCTACTGGAGTAATAACACAATGACTGGAGTAGTTGACTTGTATTTTGTTTCTGTCTTTGATATCACTGGAGTAAGATCATTGTTACTGGAGTAACTCATGTTCAATTTGCTTCTGTATGCGATCTTACTGGAGTAGGTCATTTGTTACTAGAGTCAGATAGGTTCAGGTTGTTTCTATCTGGGATCCTACTGGAGTAATGCTAGAGTAAAGATTGCACCTTACTGGAGTAGGTATTTTGCTACTGGAGTAACTTCGAAAGACTATCGGGTTTAGGTTCTGGAGGTGTCTGAGAATGAAGGGTTATTGTAGTAGTTAAGTGACTACTGCAGTAATGTTACTGGAGTGACAATGTGCTTACTGGAGTAGCATGTTTCTCTTTAGATAAGCTATCGGGACTGACTCGAAGACAACTGAAAAATGATTGAAGCACAGAGACTTATTGCAGTACATTAGTGACAACTGGAGTCACTCTTATTGGAGTAAGTGTGAAGCTACTGGAGTAAGAATGGACATAGACATTTTACAGAAGGCTTCATGACATGCTTACTAGAGTAGTTACTGGAGTAGTGCATTTTGAAAAATATTCTAGACCAAGACATATTGCTGGAGTACCGCGAGCACTACTGGAGTAAGATTATTTTTTGAAAAACATTATGAATCAACACAACTTACTGGAGTAGCGTAATCTTACTGGAGTAATATAACTTTGAAAAATGTTTTGATTCATCATGCATTACTGGAGCAGTGAAACATTACTGGAGTAAACTGACTTGAAAACAACTTGAGCACTGGGACCTTACTGGAGTAACAGGACCGTTACTGGAGTAACATTTCACTGAAATGCGAATTAACAAGGCATGTTACTGGAGTAACAGACCACTTATTGGAGTAATGTCCGTGATCACATAGTGATGTTATTGGAGTAATACGACCGTTACTGGAGTAAGATTTTTCTGAAAAAAACTTAGTAAATGCATGAAATCTTATTCTTTTAATTTACAATTGTTAAGTTATCATCAAAACACATAGAGAACTAACAAATATAGCAAGTTAGGTGACCTTGCATTTAATGCTCTGACAGCTCTTTTGATTTAGTGAAGTCATCTACTAAAATCTGCCTGAATCATCTCTGAAATGGCTGAAATCCACTAGCAAACACATTAAACATATCTAATGAATTTGATAATCAATAATAGAAAACATTCAGATCAATCAACAAACATTATTCGGATTTCGTAAATTTAAATTTTCAACTATCACGACGCATACTCGTGTTTGTGCACCAATACTCGAGTTTATTGCTATGCACTTAAGTCTATACTCGAGTTTCTATATTGATACTTGAGTTTCCTCCTTCTAGAGAGGAAAGTCACGATCTGAGCTTTGGAGCTTCAGTTTAACTTAGATCAATACTCGAGTATTCAACCCATACTTGAGTTTTGGACTCTTAATGAAAATATGTTCAGAACATCAAAACCGGAGTTTTCATTTGAAACCGAAGTATTGAGATCTTTAGAAAACATCCATGCTGTCTGTATGACTTGAAACTCGAGTTTTCAAACCCATACTCGAGTTTGCCTTTTGAATTTGAAACTCAGAGAGAACATTAGCTAGTTCGAAACTGGAGTTTTCCAAACTGGAGTTTATAGGCATACTGAAATCTGTGCTAGGCTCAAAACTCAAGTTTTCAATGACATACTCAAGTTTCCATTTAAAAAATGAAAACGTTTGAAATTTGGAGCCAAATGATAAAAATGAAGTTTTCTCATTCCAAAACTAGAGTTTTCGAAACTGGAGTTTTCATTTCTTTTGAAAGATACTGAAAAGTCTCTTTGGCCTAAACTCAAGTTTTGAAACTAATACTCGAGTTTGTTCAAACTTAAAACTTGCGATACTCTCTGTAAGCCCCAATACTTGAGTTTCCAAATGAAAACTACTGTATTGCCTTTGGTCATTAAAACTGAGCTTTTCTCTATAAGGTCAATACTCAAGTATTGAATCTGATACTTGAGTTTTGCCTTAGAAAGCAAGTTTTCACTTTCTTGAAACAACACTTCAATCTTGATTTTACAATTGTTTGTTATCATCAAAACCCATAAAGAACTAACATGTGAGTGTGTATCTAGCCTAGCTATTACATCAAGAACTACCTAACTATTTATTGTTGTATTCAGGCTCAATTGCTTCCAAAGTTCATTGATGACAACTTTAGGGATGGAATTGCAGGAGATTTAATGGATGCAACACCGAGGAAAGATCAATTCAACTCTCTTGCCAGAAGTCTTCATAAAGAAAAACACAATTTGTTGGTTAAAATTAGAAAATTTGAAGCCAATACTATTGAGCCTTCAGGGGACCTTCAAGAACTGTTAAAGGAAGCACAAAATCTCCTGTTAAAAGTGGATAAACTAGAAGGAAAAGCAAAAACAAGCAAGATTTATTGCTCTTGGGTTAGTCCAAAGTAGACAAATCAATACAATGTTGGCAAGCATTTTTCTAGGATGGGCGTGGTTATAGTCCACTGCAGTGGACTGTAACCACGCCCAATAGAAGCATTAAAGCAGCTCAATGAAAGGTTGACATTGGTCTTACTTACACTGATGATTACACATGGTTCTTCTGGAACTTTCCTTTTCTTTGAGTCTAGATGTGTGGCAAATTTGAAGTTGATTAATGTAGTAAAAGATAATAAAATTAATATGATTAGGCTTAGTGGAATGAGGGGTTGCGGCAAAACATTCTTGGCCTTAGAAATTTGTAAAGATGCAAGGAATTTGGAGCATTTTGATAAGGTGGTCTTTGTCAATCTCAAGTCATCCAAATATTACAACTATTCAAGATCATATTACAAGTAGTATTAACTTGAGGATTGAAAGAAGCGAAGATGAATCCGAAAGAGCCGAAAGACTATACATGAAATTAAGTAGTGGTAAAAGATTTCTTATAGTCTTAGATGATATCAGCAAAGTGCTTAAACTTGAATACATAAGGATTCCTTTTGGTAGAAATTTCAAACTTATTCTGACGACTCGACATCGACATATATGTAACTTGATGGATTGCCAAGAAGATATCTATTTGTCAATTATAACTGTAGAGGAAGCTTGGGCTTTATTCCAAATACATGCTGACATGGAAGAAGATACATTTAAAGATTTGTCATTAAAGTTTACAAAAGAATGCTAAGGATTACCTATTACAATTGTTTTTGTGGCTAAATCTTTGAAGCATCAACCAGAGGTTGTGTGGAAGGAAGCATTAGAAGAGTTGGAGGGCAATTATGCATCAGATATACATGATACAATGGGAAATCATTTAAGATGTTTGAGATTATGTATCGAATACTTGTTGAGTGATGAACTAAGATCACTTCTCTTATTATGTTCTCTCTTCATAGAAGATTTGAACATTCCTCTCAAAATTTTGATACAACTTACAAATGGATTAGGCATATTTGAAGATGTTGACTCATATGCAAGTACTAGAAGCAAAGTTGGTGCAACCATTGGTAGTCTCTTAGATTTCAGTTAGTTACTTGCTAAGGAAGAAGGATACATTCACATGCACGACTTGGTGTGTGATGTAGCCCTGTGGGTAGCACATAAAACTCATGTGATTAGGAGACATAGAATGGATCTAGAAGCCTTTTCTGGAAGCATTTCCTTGGAAGTTATAGATTATATCGCTATAATATTTGTGAATTTCTATATCAATTTAGTCTCCCTGAACTTGAGATACTTTTTGTTTCTAATTCTTGTGTACGCTCACCAGAATTTACATATGAATTCTTTGAAGAAATGAGAGAGCTCAAGGTGCTGGCCATTATAAACACATTTATACAAGGAGACCTCAATTTGTTGTTAACCCTATCAATTGATAAGTTAAAAAACCTTCGAATTCTTTGCTTGAACGGATGGATATTGGGGGACATATCTATTTTGGGAGAACTGAAGATGCTTGAAACTATTGAACTGTTGTCCTCCTGCTTGATTGAGTAGTTACCCAATAGACTAGCAAAACTAAGAAAGTTAAAATCTCTGGAAGTATCACGGTGCTCTATAATCCATAATCCTTTGGAAGTGCTTGCAGAATGTTCTAAGCTAGAAGAGCTATATTTTGTTGGAAATCATATGTATGATGATTGGATGGGGTCAGATGCTTATTATGCTCTCTCCTTAATCAATCGTGAAAGTGGATTAGGGATTTTCAAAAATTCTTTTCTAAAACTCTGTTTTGTAATACTAAAACAGGGTATAACAGAGAATAGGGAAGAAGAGAAAATACACAAGGATTTATACTGGTTTGATCTAACCTCTTGACCTACATCCAGTCCTCGGATTCTCTAGGTTTTTCTTTATCACAATTGATTACACACTTTGTAATCCAAGAGTAATTCTCTCACTAGAATTTACTCCCCCTTCAAGTTGCAATCAATAACCCCAATCTCCAAGTCTCCAGACTTGAGATTGTTTACAATAAATGATTTACAGTAGATAAACTCTCTCTAAGAGTGGATAAATATAATCACTGAAGTACAAAGTGTATGAAAAGATACTTTACACGAGTAGTTGGAAACTTTGAATGCTTTTCGTTTTCTGCAGAATTGGTGGTTGAGAGGAATTAAATGTTGCTCTATTTATACTAAGAGAGCATTAAATGACTGTTATATTCTTTAATATGACTGTTGCCTTCATTAGACAAGGATTAGGTTGAGCTTTGGTCTTCTTCTCTCTCTATCTTTGGTTAATCCAGCTGCACAGATGTTTATGCTTGACTTCTTGGCTTTTAATTCGTTGGAAGAGCAACTATTGGATGTGGAAAAAAGACATTAATCCCTTTGCTTCAGGTGTAGAATGATTGTCCAAAAGAATGTAACTTTTCTGAGCTTTGCATTTAATGTGCTGACCTTACTTTGCTTTTTTGCTTTGAACCTTCATTTAATATCCTTTAAACCATCTGAAAACTTACTAACAAAAGTCGTTAAACATATCTAGGAACATTAATGAATAATGATAGGAAGTATTATGATCAAACAAGAAGGTTTTACAAATTTGTCAGATTTGAATTTTTAAAACCAGCGACGCAAACTCGAGTTTGTTTATCAAAACTGCAGTTTGTCACTGTGCACTTAAGTACAAACTCGAGTTTCCATATCAAAACTTGAGTTTCCTTCTTCTAGAGAGGATTGTTGCGATTTGAGTTTTGGAACAAGGTTTTGACTGAAGACCAAACTCGAGTTTCCAAATTAAAACTTGAGTTTTGAACTTTTAATGAGTTCATGTCCAAAACCTCAAAACTAGAGTTTTTAACTAGGGTTAAGGTGCAAAAATACACATGATCTTTTTCTTCAGGAGCGATCAGCACCACATGCTTTTTTTTCTTTGAGCAAAAATACACATGTGGTTACCATTTTGGAGCAAAAGTCACATCCCATTGTTAAGTAAATGTTCATTGTGATGAGAGAGAAAGAGATGAAGTGAACAATAACATAATGGTGGTGAACAATAACTTAACGGAGTGATGTGACTTTTGCTTCAAAATTGTAACCATGTGTGTATTTTTGCTCCAAGAAAAAGCACGTGGTGTTGGGCACTCCTGGGGGAAAAGCCCATATGTATTTTTGCACCTTAACCCTTTTAATTAAAACTACAGTTTTAAAAACATTGAAAAATAGCGATGCTCTCTGCTTGGCTAAAACTTGAGCTTTCATTTAAATGTTAAAACTTAAAGAGATCTATGTTAATTCAAAACTGTAGTTTCCAAACCAAAACTAGAGTTTTGAAGACATTGAAAAATAGCGATGCTCTTTGCTTGGCCAAAACTCGAGTTTCCAAAACCAAACTTGAGTTTCCATTTAAACATGAAAATATTTGAAAATTTGAGTCAAGTGAGAAGCTTGAGTTTCCATTTCAAAATTGGTGTCTTAAAAGGTGTAAACCATGAAAACTTTCTGTCAAGGCAAAACTCGAGTTACCAAAATGAAACTCGAGTTTTCCCAAAACTAGGAAAAACTTAGATAAGCTGAAAACTGAAGTTTTTAAACCAAAACTGGAGTTTTCATAAGTTAACAACTTTGATGGCTCTCTGTATGATCAAAACTCGAGTTTCCAAATGGAAACTCGAGTTTTGCATTTCTTCAGAAACTATTGAAGAGTCTTTGTATAGTCTAAACTTGAGTTTTCAAACTAAAACTCGAGTTTGCCTTGATGAAAAACTTGGTGTGCTCTCTGTAAGACCAAAACTTGAGTTTCCACATGGAAACTGGAGTTTTGTCTTTATTCATTAAAACTGAGCCACTCTCTGTCAAGTCAAAACTCGAGTTTTGTTTGCAAAACTTGAGTTTGCCTTTGACAGTAAGTTTTTCAAACTTACCAAAGATAAACTTTAATTTGTGTTTACAATTGTTAGTTATCATCAAAACACATAGAGAACTAACAAATCGAATATGCTCTTTTGAGGTATTGCAAAGGTATCATCTAGAAATTGGAACTTCTAGATTTACTTTGGAGAATGATTTAAACTCAAAATTCCTATCTCTAAATGATTTTACCTTTGAATTCCTTCCCTCAAAAGCACTGTACAAGAATATTTTTGCACAAAAACTAGAAGTCTTTTACTTGAATAATATGCAGGGATTTCTAAGTAGTATCATTCTAGGCCTAATTCCTACAGAAGGAGAATGCACAAACAAGTTGATTGAGTTGTCACTTTGTAATTCTGACAATATAATGTGCTTGATTGATAATGAGTTTTATCGAATTTCTCATGATAAAAATGTCTTCTCCAATATGCTTAAGTTGACACTCTTTGATATAGGTAAATTGGAAGTTTTGTGCCTTGATTAGCCTCTTTCTGGCCTTTTTGAGAAACTAAAGGAGTTACTTATAACAATTTGTAAACAATTACGCTACATAGTCTCTAGTGATATGCTCAATTTGTGCAATCTCAAGTGCTTACAATTGAGGGATTATGGTATTTTGGAATATCTCTTCACATACTCTACTACCTAGACTATGATATCCTTAGAAGTGTTAAAGGTAAAAGATTGTCGTATCCTGAAATACATAGTAACATTTGAAGGGGAAGATGACATTTTTTTTCTACCACAGTCATGTTCCCAAAACTGAGAGAAGTTAGTATCGTGGGATGCAATATGAGATATATAGGACTAGCATCTTTCGCTAGTGGCCTCTTAGAACTTGAGATTCTCAAGATTAAAGATGCTCCTTAGTTGGAATATGTATTTGGCAAATACAAGCATGGTATAGTTCAAAGTCTAAAAATTGACTTGCCAACTCTAAAAGTATTGAAGCTTACTAATTTGCTAAAGATCACTAGCATTGCCCCAGAAAATTGTAATATCTCATGTCCATCATTGGCTAAGTCACATATAAGGGGATATCTAAATTTGATTAGCTCATCTGGTTTAGATTTAAAAGAGAGCTAGCAAAGTGATGATGAAGCTACAAAGCAGGTAATTCTACATTTGAGTGTACATACAAATGACTCTTATTAGATAGTTAAATACTTTTTCTTTTTCCATCCCAATGCATTTGTCTTTTTTCAATCATGTCGTAGGATTGGGGACCTCCAACACAACTTAGCCACCCAATGATTGAGCGCAACCTACTACTAATATGGAATCAAATTTAGAGCTAGAGGGTTTGCCCCAAGATCACAAAAGCAAGTACACAATTACCTTAAAATTCTCAAATGCTAAAGATAGGAAGGGGAAAAAAACCTGTTACATAACTTATGAAACAATTGATTTACCTATTTCTATTCTTCATAAACGATATCCTTTATGAGTTCATTCTTACTTTAAAGAAATATGTTTTGAAGATAAACATGAAGCCAGAGTAACAACAAAACAAGAACATTTTCATAATGATTATGCTGTTGATAAGGATGAAAAGGAAGCTAGACAAGAAAAGGGTGAAAAATATGGAATACTAGAGGACAACAATAGGGCAATTGAGCAAGGTGCTATAAGCTGTGTGGATAACATAGAACTTGACAAGGTATTGATTTTAAATCCTTGAGTAGGCAACTGACTAATTTTACTTTCTTAGAAAAAGAAAAAAAGTAACCTTATTCATGCATGCCTTTGTGGTGCAATGTTATGCCTGAACTTATGGTTGTTTTCTATCTTCCTCTTATTTTTTTTGTTGGGCTTGTGTATTCATCATCACTTATCATGTAAAAGGCCCCCATTTTTTTTTGGTATCACTTTACTTAGTTTTTAATCAAAGAAAAAAGCATGAACTTGAAAGCACAGGATAGAAAACTGATGTCCCCTCACTTTCCAAACACTTAAAAATAAAATGTAATCTTATCATTGAAGTCAATTTAGAAACTAAAGTATATCATTTCGCAATGAATACTCAGGGTAGCTTAGAAATAGAGAAGGGAAGCTTTCATAATAATCCCGTGCTATAAGAATCGAAAGAGGGAGCTTCAACACTAGTAGGTTCACTGCACTCATTTATGATAGGATAACATTAAATAGAAGACAACCTAAGAGGCTACTATTGTTGGTTTCATATACAGGAATTGATTGAGAAGCAACCAAATGTTGAACTTCAACTGCCACTTTTGTTGGAGGACCAACAACAAGCTCTAGAAGAATACGAAGGTACCATGTTAGTTTCTCAAATGAAGTAATTGATCTTCCCAAGCTGTACATACTGATGTTAACTTTAACATATCAACTGCACATATTGCTATTAACTTCAAAAATTCAATTGATAATGGTTCTGTGCTTCATATGAAAACCCATCAAAAGAAGAGTTATCTGGAAATCTACTCGTAGGTAATTATTCTTTGTCATCAACTATAACTTCAGGTATGAGGAAAGTTGATGAAATCCATAAAGAAAGAGAAGTTCCATTACATACTGCATTTACTTGTACAATTCAATATGATGATAATCTAGATGAAGAGAATCCAAAGGAGTAATAATGAAATTCCAAGTGAACTTATTACAGTAGGGTCAAATTTTCACTTTTTTGAGCAGGATGGTGTGTGTGTGTGTGTGAGAGAGAGAGAGAGAGAGAGAAATGAATTTGTTAATTATTTTTAGTTTGTTAGCTAATTTTTCTCTCTTTTAATATTCATAGTTACCTACTGCTTTTATCTTGTATATTCTTTTGCAACTTCTTGTCAACATTTGCTAGCTGAAGATTCCCACGAGATTCAAGTAGCTGCTGAGGTTCCTCCTCAATCACAAAAACTTGATGTTATTGATAAGACTCAAAAAGGATTTCAAGAGTATAATCCAAATCCTGTTGATTCAATGAACTTGTGAGAGGTGGATATTGACTCATTTTACTATCTTCCACTCAATTGTTAACTATTCCCTTAAGTAAATATATTAACAACTTAATTTAATCCACCAAAATTTTAATCTAAGCTCTAAAGTTTACTGATGCATCTAACTAGATGGAATTCTAATGTCATGAATGTGGAGCTGGGAAATCGGGCTGAGCCCGTTGGGCCGGCCCATTTAGGTCATGGCCTCTTCAAGGGTTGGGCCTAAAAATAGGAAGAGATAAATGAAATTGGCCTTAGAGGGATGGCCCTGCAGGGCCTCAAGCCTTGGAGGGCCATGAGCCAGCACGTTAGGCCCTGCATAATTTTTTTTTTTAATTGAAGTTGAAGTTGGGCTTGGACGCTTCAAATATATGATATTTTTACTCATTAAGCAGAGTCTACTGCGGTTAGTGAAGCACAATCAAATATCTTTGACATTGATGATAGTGATGAAGAAGATGTGTAGTCATCTGCTGTTAGTAGTGCGCTTCTTATATTTTATGTGCTTTATTTGTGGACATTAGTGGACTGTGAACAGTAGTTTGCTTTTGATTACGAATTGATGAATGTGTTCATTTGTTGGATAATTTGTGTTTCTTGGATATTAATGTTGATAATATTTATTGTAACATCCCAAATTTTGGGTCTAAATGTTTGAGAATTAGTCTATTTTTAAGAGACTACTAGGCCCTGTTTTAGAATAGTTCAAAGTCTTAAGTTATATTATGAGGAAAAATTTAAGATAATTAGAAAAATTATTTAGGACTTGGAGAAAATTATGAAATATTATATTTTATTATGGTTATTATATTATATTATATTCTATAATAAAATATATATCATTAGTGTTTGTGTGCAACGTGCAATTTATGTGTGTGTACGTGTTGCATATCTACTAAATAAGGTGTAATGTATATGTGTGTACGTGTTGAATATATGATTAGTGTTTGTGGTGAAAAAGTGACATGTGTGTATATTGCTACGTGTGTGCATTAGGCATTGCCAACATGATCTTGTCCTTTCTTGCTCCAATAAATGTGTGTGCATCATATCTCTCCTATATATATATATATCTTATTCTCTCCTTGAATCCGAAAACACATACTCTCCAATTTGATTGTTTAAATCATCTCGGCTAAACACACACACACAAGACGGAGGGAGTGACAATATGAGAAAGAAAAAGAGAAGGAAGGAACGAAAGATCAAGGTAGTAACTCTTCTCTCACATATTATGTGTATCTTTATATGTTTATATTTATCATTGTATGTATATATATGAAATGCATGAATACTGAATGTGTTGTATGAATTGTATGTATAAGTAATGATTGTACTTGCATGTATTGTGTATATGTTGTATATGGGTGATTATTAACGTTACTACTGGGATTCATTCAAATCCCAGGAATATTTTTGAATAGTTTTATTTTGTAGTTAGGGTAAGAAGCCCGGAGCTAAGAAGGAAGAGCTGGAGGTATAGACCAAGAAGGGAAAGATTTTACCTTTCAGATTTATTTTAAGTTATTTGTATGGGAATAGTAGCTTCAATAGTAATTATTTATTGAGAAAACGCTTTCTTATACATATTTATTTATAAAAATGGTGTATTTTAGACGGGTGTTTCATTTATTTTATAAATTAGAACTTCAATTGTTGTATTTTACTAATCATATTTTTTTTAAAAAAATGATGAAAAATAGTTAAAATTTAGAATAGTAATTTTCAAGCTCTGGAGGGACGACCTTAGCCCTAGTGCTCTCGGGCCGAGCTTCGAAAAACAAGTGTTTTTCTTCTTCTAGGCCTTGGAGGGCCAGCTCTGTTAGGCCCTGATCTTTCAAGGGCCAGCCCTAATTCCTAGCTCTACATGAATGTGTCTGACTTATGCCAACAAAAGGAGGAAAAGTAGATAATGAAGTAAATTTAATTGTGTGATGCTAACTTCGTGAAGTAAATTGATTGATTTCAATTATAAATACACACACACATATAGAAATAACTTTTTTTATCTACAACAACTAAATTGAGAATTTTCAAACTATAGGGACCAAATTAAATTATGCCTTGTCCTTAGTATTAAGATCTGGTATCAACTTCCTATTCCAAACCTTAAAGTATAATTTAACCCCATGCGTTTTTCTTTAGGTTCATAAAAGTATGTTCATTTATGAATGTAATTTGGAATTTGAAATATATCATTTGGAAATTATTGCACAGAGTAGCACAAAAATAGGAAAGGGAAGCCTTCATAAAGATGCTAGACTGGAAGAACCAAAAGTGGAAACATCAACGCAGGTAGGATCATTATACTCTTCATTATGGCAATACCATTTTATAGGATACAACCTAAATAGTTAAAGTTGTTGGTTGGTATTATACAGGAGTGGATCGATAAAGAACCACATAGTGAACTTATGTAAATGTTGCAAAGGTTCAAGATGCTACAGGGGTTCATCCTCAATCAAAAGTATTTGATGTGATACCTAACACTCAAGAAGACCTTCAAGAGCAAAACTTTTGTTCAATTGGTTCAATGAACTCAATAGACATGTATTTTGAGTCTTGTTACTTTATTTTACACTAGAAGATTACTCTCAGTAAATCAGCTTATATTCATCATTGAAGTTAAACTTAGAAACTAATATATATATATATATATATATATCAACTATCAATTAATGCACAGAATAACATGGAAATAGCAAACGTATTGATTGACAAACAAGCGCAGGTTGTCATTGACCCACAACAAGCTCTTCAAGATTACAAAGGTATCTTTTAAATTGGCCCAAAGAACTAATATAATATATCTTCCCTTGTCGCTCATAAGTTAGTTAATGTAAAATTTCAACTAAATATGTTTCCAACCTTCAAATAAATTGCAACTTGCTTCTATGAATTCCCAAATTTCTTCAATTTCAAAAATTCAAACAGAAATTGATAATCACTTTTACTTGTGTCTCTTCCTCTGCATGTGCTTTAATCAGTACTTTCACCAAGTACCACTATCTCTACCCCTTCACCAGTTTCAAAAGCACTGTTTTCATCTTCAATAAGGCAACAAGAAGAGTTAGCAGATTTTCAGGGTCTATCAAGACTTGCTCACATTCCAAATGGTATAAAATATAAATGTCCCTTTTGGTTTACACTAATATAATTTTTTATGTCTAGCTACCTATAACTTCTTTCTGCCGGGATCCGTACACGCAGCGAAAGGAATTTCTTCCGTTAAATTTTTACGAATCCCAAAGAGGATCTATCAACGACGTTTAAATCAAGGTTCATTATGCAAAACGTACCTATACAAACTTGTATGCGTGCCTTGAGAACTCATGGGCTAATTCCTTCTTGCTCAATCAATCTTTAGGAGCGACTCTACGAATCCACTCCCTCTACCGGTATTCATACCGAACAGTCTCCAACACGTACGACAGCATACTAGCGCCTTTTTACTTTGTGTCTCAAGTTTTTCTCTCTAGGATTTCTTTCGCGGCTTGTTCCCTTATTTTATTTACGGAATTACCATCGGTCATACTTTTTAGACCTAATCCTCTATAATCCAGTCTAAAACGTTCTTTATATATTTACAAAACTACCACTGGTCATACTTTTTAGACCTTATTTTCTATAATCCGGTCTAAATTTTTTTTTATATTTACGAAAATGCCACCAGTCATACTTTTTAGACCGGAACCTCAATATTCTGGTCTAAACGAGGCAGTCTTAAAGCTCTTTTTTTTACCAGTATATATAATAAAAGGATATTTTGATATAAAATATACCCATGTCCTAATTTATTTTATAGAAGATATTATAAAATTCAAGTGAGAAGAAAATATCAATATACTATATCTATGTTATAAGATAATCGATAAAAGAAAAAGGGGGAGAGAAAGAAAGAGAGAGATTAATATATTATGATAAAAACACACACACAAAGGCAATATATGTGTGTGCGCGCATGAGTGTGTCTGTATATACATATATATACATACACACACAAATATATACATGTGTGTGTATTTACGTATACATAGATATATGAATATACATAGATGTGGATATGTGTGTGTATAAACAGACATACACATACTTATATATACACATGTACATGTGTGTGTGTGTGCATACGCGCGCGCGCGCACACACACACGTACCAATATATATACACATATATCTATGTATATCCATATGTGTATACTCACGTATATATTTGTATATACCTATATATACATGTATGTATGTATATGTGTGTGTGTGTGTGTGCGCTATGTGTAACATGAGGACAGTGTGTTCTATTTCCTTGGTTGGTGACGACAACACAAGAGTTCAAAATTTAGATGGAGGGAGATTAAAATTTGGAGATGCAAAATATGGTATTGTGTTTTTGTTTCTCCTTTCATTTCTCTTCTTTCTTTAGTGTTTTTATTTTGTATTTGGTTTTCTATTATGTTGGTCATGACAATGTTTAGTTTATGTAGCTAAGCCTTTGTTTTGCATTATTTAGTTTCATTATGGATTAACGGATGATAATTTTTGTCATTAATTGCTTTAATATTAATGTGTTTATTTAATTATGTGCTTACTTATTCTGAAACAAGAGACTTTATTTATTTTGGTGTTCTAAAGGAGCCTAGATCTAGAAAATTTAGACTAGACCTTTAATTGAATTGTGTACGATTAAGTTTTCTAACTTAATTTGCTTGTAGTATAGACTTATACCTATTGGCCTTACATAGTCTTATTAGGCTTGCACTTAAATTAATCTAATTAAGTACTAGTCACCTAAAACATTAGGGATTAACATAATTGGAATGTCTTTTAGTGTATCGAAACACTCTTAAATAAAAAAAGAGTCCTATACTAGTAAATAGAACTTTAAATGCAATTAATGGAGAAATTGGATACTAAGAAATAACCAAAGCTATAATATTCTAAGTCACCGCTTAAACTCTAGAATCACCTGTATCCTTTAGCTCTAGTTATATTTGATTTTTTTTCTTTTAATTTAATTAGCTTTTATCCAAATTATGATGACTCAATTTAAGCAAAAGCATAAAGTCATTACTTAACTATATTGTTGGTACTAAGTCATTGTGGGAACAATATCTTACTAACTTTTTATTACTTTATAGGAGCCGTGCACTTATGGAATCTTAAGATCTATATTTTGTTGCATGTTCACATGACCCTACACATAGGTGATGTAATACTGGTTGCTCAATTACTCCAACAGATACCTCAAGAAGCTTTTAGTCCAACTCATAACCCTCTTTAACTTTACCATTTGACACAAGTGTCAACATTAGTGATGAAGTACCCCTGATTACTATTAGGTTTAGAGAAGCCATTAGAGTTGTATCTCTTATTTTCTTTCTTTTTTTCCTTTTCTTTTCCCCCCTCTTTTCTTACTTTTTTTTTTCACTTGAGTCATTTCCCTAAACCAAAGTTTTACTTAGTCAACAAAGGTCATCATAAAATTTTCTAAAGAAATCATGTAGCAAAATATTCATAAACTAATCCTTTGTTGGTCATATTACAAACTAATCCTATTTTCATGGTTCATCTCAAGATTTATACAAACGACCAAGACATAAAGGCTTAGTTGAAACATTCTTTTCTATTTTAGTTTTTGATTCAACAACATTTTCTAAGTGGGGAAGGCTCAAAGTTAAGTTCAATCATAAGCAATGCAAAAATTTCAACTAACCTTATACACACACAAACATATTGTGTGTGTGTGTATATATATATATATATATTCAATTTCATAAAAGGACAAACACAAAAAAAATATTTATATCTCTCCCCCACACATAAATCAAAACATTGTCCTTGATGTTTCAAAAGTCAATAAAGGAGAAAGCAACTAGCATTCCCTTGATTTAGATCTCTGAGTTTGATATGGAGTTCTTCCTCTAATACCTTCAATGACGCTTTACTTTCCTACAACAAAACTTAAGTGGGGTGTTAGTGAAAAATTTGAGGCTAGGAGATATTAAAAATAATAAATAAATAACTGAGAGAAAAGAATAAGAATAATAATTGGAAGAAGAATTAGTTACATTGAGTTGCCTTCAAACAAACGCTAAATTTAAAGTTTTCAGCTAGACTTCTCAACACCAACATCTAATCATGCGTATCAGACATCACAATCACCTTGTTTTCATTTCTTTTCAAGCAACAAGGTTTCCAACACAAACGTATAATCATACATATCAAACACCACAATCATCTTGTCTTCACTTCTTTTCAAGCAACAAGGCTTCCAACACCAACATCTAATCATACATATCAAACACCATAATCATCTTGTCTTCATGTCTTTTCAAGTAGCAAGGTTTCCAACCTAAAAGGTGCTCATTCATGTTAATTACTTGTAATTCCTCAATCATAGACAACCTCATTAGAGTACAATCATTCACTAAATTTAAAGGAATCACAACATAAACATCATTGTAAATAGACATAGGTACTTTCAAAAATTTAGAGTGTCCAACGAAATCCACTTGACTCTTATCAATAAGAGTCAAAGAGTCAATATGAGAGTCATGTGTAACAACTATTGGGATCTCTTCATTAATTTCAACATCACAATCACATGAATTAGGCTCCTTAGCCAGAACCTTTATTTGACACCCACCATTCTCTCCCAAATTAGTTTCAAGCTCAAATTCAATTTCCACATTGTCCATAGTCTCATGCAATTCCCACCATTGTTGTTTTATTTCTTCAATGTCTTTTCACATTTGACTCACATAAGCTTTAGTATTTTGGATACTTGAGTTAATACTAATGTCAAGTTTCTTTTGTTCATGAAGGGAATCCTTAAACAATCTTTTGAAGCAAGATTCTTCAAATTCCTCATGGTTGTATCCCTCAACACATGGATAAGAGTGAAAAGATGGGGTCATCTCATTAGAACAATACTTGGTATAAGGATCCAAATACTCTTGTTGCTCTAAACTTCCACTAGGATAAAAGGAACGATCAAAACAAGTTTGCTTCCTAATGGAACCATCTCTCCCATAATGAGTAATTGTGCTATATGGACAATTCTCATATAAATGAATTTCTCCACAATAAATACAAGACAAAAAATTATAAGGAGAAGAATCAACATTATCATTTCAATATATGCTTGTCACATCCAATCCACATGCATCTCAAGTAAAGAATAAAGATTTGAAAATCTATCAAAAAATGAATGCCGTGAATAATCTATGTTTTTTAAAAAAAATATGAAAAAATAAGGAAAAAAAATATTCACAAAACTCAAGCTTAAACTACAAATGCTCAATCAATTCGAACCAAATAGTGTGTGCACACAAGTCCCCAGCAACAGTGCCAAAAACATGATAGGCACAAAATATATAGCTTAAGGCTCCACTAGTGCACAAGTTGTATCAAGTAATAAAGAGTGATTAAGATATCATTCTCATGAGGACTTGGTACTAACAATGTAATTGAGTAATCACTTTATACTTTTTCTTAAGTTGATTCAACATAATTTGGATATAAGATAAGTAAATTAAAAGAATAAAAATCATCTCTAACTAAAGCTAAGGATAAGGGTGAGTCTAGATCTTAAGCAGTGACTTAGATTATTATAGCTTTGGCTATTTCTTAGAGTTTGATTTCTCCATTGAATTGCATTTAAAATTATATTTGTTAGTCTGGGACTCATATTTACTTTAGAGTGTCTTTCGATCCACTAAAAGACATTCCAATTATGTTAATCCCTTTGTCTTAGATTACTAATACTTAATTGGATTAATTTAAGTGCAAGCCTAATGAGACTATGTCAGACCAATAGGTATATGTTTATCATACAAGAAAGTTAAGTCAGAAAACTTAATTTGACATGATTCAATTGAAGGTCTAGTCGAAATTTTCATTTTAAGGATAATTAAGCACACAATTAAATAAACAAATATAGTTATAAAGCAATTAACAACAAAAAATTATAATTCACTAATCCATAATCAAACTAAATAATCCAAAATGAGGGTTAGCTACATAAACTAACATTGTTATGACTAAAAAATAGGTAACCAGAGACAAAATGAAAGTACGAAAGAAAGGAAAGGAGAAACAAAAACCTAATGTTGAATTTTCATTCATGCTATAGATATTCTGTATTTCCAAACTTTAATCTCCCTTTATCTATATTCTGAACTCTTATGTTGCCATCACCATCCTCTTGCTACGCCTAGCATGCATTCATACATACATTCATGTATACATGCATGCATACATATATATTGTCTTATAAATATGTTAAATTGCCAACATAATAGGGTATAGTAAAGTGAGATTAAACCAAGTCATTTTGTTCTTATGAACAATACTTTAGGAGATATCTTCTTTGTCCTATATATAGATATCTTCCTCTTCCACCTTTCACTCTTCTTCTTGAAAAAAAATGAACCATAACACACTCTACATTTTTCTTGTTACACTGCTCTTCTTGATTTTTTGTTGTCGTCATTGTTCAATATGTGAGTAATGTTAAATAAAATAAATTTGATCCAATATTTTAAAATCTTCATATTATTATTTTAATTTTATTTAATTAATTCAATCATTTAATATCTTAATAAGACGGAATCTTTCAATTTCTAACTTGCATAACAATATTGATCTGAGATGATACCCTAGAAGTAGTAGCAAAGTGGGTTTTTGAATTTTAAAGATGGAGTTATGAGAAAAAAATATGTGAGAAATATCTTTGTGATAAACTCACTTTTAATTATTTAGTACCTATAGTTATTTTTATTTTTATATTTATATTGAATATTCACATTTAGTTAATTATTTATTATCTAAAATTTTTGAGAAGCAGGTGTAACATGGGTAGAGACTAGAGAGTCGCTTCAAGAGAATACGAGAAAGACATATTTGGGATTAATTCGAGTAGTTGGAGCCGTAAGAGTTAAGACCCGAACACGTTAAATTTTGGGCAAGTATTTAATTTAACTATTTATCTCAGTCTATTATTGTTAATGTAGTTGCTATATAAAGTCATGAGTGTCAAAATTAAAATGATTTGATTGAGTACCTTAGATTCTTAATGTTATTATTTATATTACATTATATTATTTTTTTAATTTATTTAATATCTACCATTATTTTGTAAAATGTTTATATTCTGTTGTAGAACACAAGTGTCTAGCCAATGGATTAGTGGTTTGATATAGGATCGAAAAGGCTCTCCTAGGTATCTATGGATCAAATACCAGTTAGTTCCAAGGATCACTGTGCATAGAAATGGCTTTCGCCTAAGGAGTGGGGTGTGTGCATAGTGACGACAAAATTCTAAAAGTAAAGAGAGAGTGTGTGTACCTTTTAGGGTTTTAGGTCATATTTATATGTTTACCTGGGGTCCTAGATTAGTGGGCTTTATCCAGGATATCTACCATGATTATAGATAAGATCCTGATTATGGTTAATCAGTTAAGATCTCCTTGATTTTGAGGTTGTTGAGATCAGATATGGGTCTTTATCATGGGTTGTCGTCTATTGGGTGTGATTGAACTACTTTGGCGTGAACCTAGATTCGGATGTCGCTTCAATTTCTTCTGCTGTCGTGAGAGCTCACACCATCATTGACCCCTGCCAGCTGGCGATTTCTAACTGCAGGGTAGTGGAAGCGTCTACCTAGCCGTTATTGGTATTCGTGCATATTAAATGCTTATACTGTGCGCATTTAATGCGCACGTCTTTTCTGCCACGTCAGCTATCTTTATTCGGGCCCTTTGGGCCCTATCGTTTCTAATTTCTCTCTTTTTTTAATAGTCTTTTAAAACCGCCATATATATAGCTGTTCATTTCCCTCTATTTTGCTTGTTTGAACATTTCCTCTATTACTTGCTCAAGAGATTCCCTTCTTTGCTTTCTGCATTTTCCAGAACTTCTGGCTCGCACATTTCCTCTTCTGCTAAGTTATTTGAAATCAGGTAATTTCACTTTTCATCTTGTTCTTCTTTGATTTTCGACTATTCGTTCTTCTGGAATTCTTATTTGCGCTTAGAATAGGTAATCTAAATTCCTATTTTCTGGGTTGGTTTATGGGATTTTGACCTGTTCTTGTGGCTTTATGCTTGTTTTGCAGTATCTTGAATTTTCGCTCACTGAATTATTGCCTCTAGGGCTTAGATCCCTTGGTTTACTATTTTGCCAAAGTTTCCTAGGTTTTTGTATCCTTGTTCCATGAGTAAAGATAAGCATCCTTGTTCCTCCCCTTATCCTCACAAAATCTCTCCCAAGGAGGAGGAAGAGTTGCGTCGAATTCTTCCTCCTAAATTACTATTTTGGCTTTATGGCCTTCCTTTGCCCAAGGAGCAAAAACTAGAGAATGTGCTCTGGGGTTGTAGAAGTAGGGGCAGCAAAGAGTCAACTCGGCCCTCCCAGTCTAGTGAGAGTTCTAGAAAATGGTCTCGGTCTTTAGAGCCTGCAATCCGGGATGGGGGAATGGCCATTGTTAGAGCGACTTCCATGGATCCCAGATCTGTTAGTCAGGGAGGATATGACTTCGTTTTGTCCTTAGCCTCCCCACTACAAAATGTTCAGTCATCAGGCTACCTCCCCGCCCTATCGGTCTTATCAGACCCTGTGAAGAATGCTCATACCATATTTGTGAGCTAAAGTTGGTGGGTCGTGGGTGGGAGTCTAACCAAGTGGCGTCATCATGTCGGCATAGCCTGTTGCAAAGCATTCCAGCCTCTAGTTGCGCTGCTGTTTCTTTGAGTCTTGACTTTTCAAACTCAAGTATTTTGTGTGCTTCTTCTAATTTATTTTTATTTTATATGTAGTATGTCGTCTCCCATCCAACCTACTTAGGAGTCTTGCTCCGGGGAATCGGGTTCAACATGCACTCCTAGGCATTTATTTGAGAAGTATTCATGGGTTGCGGCTGGGGTGCTTTCCAAGCTATCTGCTATTACAACAAGGCAAATTTTCGAGTTCCAAAACGAGGTGTTGAACCTCTGCATGCCCTCGGGAAAATTGCGTTTTCCCCCTCTTAGTCCCAATGAACCGGTTTGTGCAATCCAAGAAGGGAATCAACCCTCATTTTTCTTTTTCTATCGGGACTTTGTAACCC
The DNA here is from genome assembly GCA_037074495.1 of Acacia confusa. Lineage (NCBI taxonomy): Eukaryota > Viridiplantae > Streptophyta > Magnoliopsida > Fabales > Fabaceae > Acacia > Acacia confusa. Next base: position 18,648,169 of record CM073511.1, read on the forward strand.
AGCTTGGCCTTCATTTCCTGTTTACCGAGTTCCAAAAGGAGGTGTTGAACCTCCTTCACTTAGCCCTAACTCAACTTCACCCCAATTCTTGGGGTTTCATCATCACTTTTGAGCAACTTTGTAAATTTTTGCATATTCCAAGTTTTGTGTGTGTTTTCTTTTATTTCTTTTTGATTCAAAAGGTTTGTATTGTCGGCAAACCTTCAGAGAAAAAAGGTTAGATCTCACTTCGGGGGGTGCTGGAAAGAAAACTCTTTTACGTGGCTACCGACTCTTGGAAAAATTTCAAAATCTATTTTTTCAAGATAACTGCCGAACCCGAAGAGAAACTGTGGTTCTTGAAAGATGTTGATTCGAAAGCTGTAGAGTTAGAATTTCCTCTATATTGGACTAATGCTCATACGAGTAAGATCCAAAAAAATTTCAACCTAAGGAGGGTGACATGCAGGCAGCCAAGCTTGCTACAGTAATTACCTTGGTCAATCATGTTGTTTCTAATGGCATTGTTGACGCCAGGCATTTTATTAAGCAGTCTGTTGATGAGTTGTTCCCCCCATCGAGTAGGGCATTTGTCAAAGCTTGTTTTTATTTTTGCTTTATATTGTATGAATGTTGTGTGAATATCAAGTTTGCTTCTTGTTGCAGATCCGGAGATGGGAAAAAAGGTGGGATACCATGAACTGGCCACTCAGCTCAGGGCCTCTAAGAAAGTTGAGGCGGCCCCTAAGAAGAAGGTCGAGGCAAGTCATAAGATGATTGTTCCCACCCCTAGAGCCTCATCTGCCGAGTTGACCACGGACAGCTTGGTTGCCCAGGAGTGGGCAAAGACCGGGAAGGGGCCCTCGGTCTCAGACTCAGACTCAGACATCACCCCGGATTCATTTGTTCTGGGATTTGCTTAGGCTCCTCTACCATCGCCTCCTCCTCCTCCACCTCATTCTCGGCATTATTTCCATTCCCAAGGGAGGTTTAGACTAATGGTGTCACAACCGAGGTGGCCCATGTAGTGAAGGCCCCTACCAACTATTTCAATGCCACTGACTTCTCCGATGCCAAGGTACAAGAGTTAGTGGACATCCAGTGGCATGTCATGCAGGCAGCTGGTATTATTAATGCTTACACTGAGGTAAAGCGGAAGTATCATCTGGCATTTGTCGAGATTAGCCATACCCGGTTTGATAGGGATGTTGTTGTTGCCCAAAGAGAGAATGCTGAAGAGGAGTGGATTAGGGCAGTGGAGGAGCTATCCAAGGCCACTGCTGAGAGGACTTAGCCCGTGTAGAGCTGGCCAAAATGTAGGTGGATCTCGCCAAAGCTCGGGAGGCCAAGTTTAACCTAGGGCGATCCCTGAGTAGTCTCCAGGTTAAACATGGGGATGTTGTGACGGACTTAGCCAATGCTAAGACTGAGTTGGCCACTGCTGATGTGGAAATAACCTGGCTCGAGAGCTTGGTTGTGGAAATGGCATCAGATGCCTTCGACAATACACTCGAGCAGGTACGAATCCTTAACCCGGATAAGGATCTGGTCCTTGATAAGGCGCACTTCAGAGCTATGGTCGAAGATGGTCAGTTCATCCTGGCACCAGCCTCCCTTGAGTGATGAGTTGGCCTCTCAAGCCGATGGCGGCCAAGGCCAGGATGTTGAGGAGGTGTCCCCAGCGGTTCCTGTGAAAGAAGGATTGGCTAGCCAGCCGGGATCAAAACCCTCATTCGGTCAACCTTGAAGGGTCTAAGCATTCGTGGTTGTGGATGACTTAGCTGAAGCCTTTGCTGCCAAGCTTGCTGACCATTTTTTGCCGTTTAGATGTTCTCTTTTTTGTAAATGTTGCCTAGGATAAATCCTCGATTTCTTTTTGATGTAATAGTCTTTAGGTCAGTTGTAATTTGAACTGATAATGAATGAACAGTTATTTTGACCATTCCGACTTTTTATTTTTAATTTTGCGATTTGTTTTAAAGTTCGCAAATTATAGTATGAACTCAGATGTTTGATAGGGTTCTATTCAATGACTCGGCCAAAGTCAAGATATATTGCGCGGATTTTGCTAAGGTATTCTTCCAATACTATTAATCAGGCATATTCAATGTAAATAATGATTTAGAAAATCAACTTGATACTTTGGTTTTTAATCAAAGATGTAATCCAAGGTGATAGCCAAACGTCACATGTTCGGGACTTAATTTTTAAATAAGAACCTAAACATTTTGACTTGATTAGGGTCTGTATGATAGTTGTCTGAATCACCCTAAAGTTTCGTTGTGATGCATCATAACGTTGAAGATTCTCTTTCAAATCTTTTATAAGAAGGCCGAATTTCATTACCCTAGCACCTTCAGCTTAGTAGTGCCCTCTCGTTTTTGTTAGTTCTCTATGTGTTTTGATGATAACAAACAATTGTAAAATCTAATTGAAGTTTGTCTTAAGTAAGTGAAAAACTTACTGTCTAAGGCAAACTCGAGTTTTTGTAAACAAAACTCGAGTTTTGACTTGATAGAGAAAAGCTCAATTTTAATGAACAAAGGCAAAACCGCAGTTTCCTTGAGGAAACTTGAGTTTTGGCCTTACAGAGAGCATTACAAGTTTTTCATCAGGACAAACTCGAGTTTTAGTTTGGAAACTCGAGTTTAGGCCATACAGAGACTTCAATGTTTTTCTAAAGAAACGTAAAATTCTAGTTTTCATTTGAAAACTCGAGTTTTGATCATCCAGAGAATCATATAAGTTTCTGACTTGAGAAAACTCCAGTTTTAAAAGGACACTCCTGTTTCCAGATTTTCTATGTTTTTCTAAATTTTTGGGAAAACTTGAGTTTTCAGTTTGGAAACTCGAGTTTTGGCTTGACAAACTGTTTTTCACGCATTAAACATCTGAAGACTTAAATTTGAATAGAAAACTCAAGTTTCTCTCTTAGCTCCAGATTTCAAAAGTTTTCATATTTTAAATGGAAACTCGAGTTTAGCTTTGTAAACTCGAGTTTTGGGCCAAGCACAGGAGACCAACATGTTTTGATGTTTACATAAACTCTACTTTGGAAAACTCTAGTTTTGGAAACTTTAGTTTCGCAATAACACGGATCTCTCTAAGTTTCAAATTTAAAAAGGAAACTCGAGTTGGGTTTTGGAAACTTGAGTTTTGGTCATACAGAGAGCATCAATGTTTTTCATTGATTTCAATACTCCAATTTTGAATGAAAACTTAAGTTTTAAGATTTTGAACATATATTCATTAAAAGTCCAAAACTCGAGTTTTACCTGAAAACTTGAGTTTGGTCTCTGGCTAAAATGGTGTTCCAAAACTCGAATCGCGACTTTCCTCTCTGGAAGGAGGAAACTAAAGTTTTGATATGGAAACTCGATTTTATATTTAAGTACATAGTGACAAACTCGAGTATTGATACACAAACTCGAGTTTGCATCACGACAGTTAAAAAATTCAAATCTGTCGAATTTGTGAAATCTTTCTTGTTTGATCTTAATGCTTTCTAATATCATTCATCAACTTCACTAGATATGTTTAACGTGTTTGCTAATGAATTTCAACTGTTTTAGAAGATGATTTAAGAAGATTAAAAGTGTTGTTTCAACAAAAGCAAAAGCATGTTAGAGCATTAAATCCAAAGTACAGCTAACTTACCATATTCTGATCAAACAAGCTCTGCTCGATGCAAAGTGGATAAATGCTTCTTACCTAAACTACTCTCTGACATTCCAACAGACAAAAACACAAGAGAAGTCAACATTTATCCTCTAAACACAAGGAACGAACAAACGAGTAGAGAGAGAAGAGACCAAAGTGCCTCCAACAACTAGATTAGTGCACTAACGGTCAGATTGATGGATACAACGGTCATTTAACACTCTCTAAGTATAAATAGAGTTGCATTCAATTCTTCTCAACAACTATTGAGCCAGAAAACGAAAAGCATTTAAGTTTCAACTACTCTATGAGTTTTCTGTGTAAAGTATCTTTAAGATACATTTGTTCTTCGGTGTTTATTTCTATCCACTCTTTAAGAGAGTTCATTGATTGTAATTCATTTATTATAAACAATCTCAAGTCAGGGCTAATGTTCTGTTGTATAATACAAGTGCCTAGCCAATGGGCTAGTGGTTTGATATAGGATCGAAAAGGCTCTCCCAGGTATCTATGGGTCATATACTAGTTAGTGCCAAGGATCACTGTGCATACAAATGGCTTTCACCTAAGGAGTGGGGTGTGTACACAGTGACGACAAAATTCTAAAAGTAAAGAGAGAGCGTGTGTGCCTTTTAGGGTTTTAGGTCCTATTTATATGTTTACCTGGGGTCCTGGATTAGTGGACTTTATCCAAGGTATCTGTCATGATTATAGATAAGATCCTGATTATGGTTAATCAGTTAAGATCTCCTTGATTTGGGGGTTGTTGATATCAGATATAGGTCTTCGTCATGTGCTGTCGTCTGTTGGGCCGCACTCTTAGTGGCCTATTATTCGAATCCATAGCAGTTTATATTTTTATTTATTTAAGTTATAATTTATTTAATTTTTAAATTATTGTACTACTAATTATTTAATGTATGAATTGAAATATAACTTTGATTAATAGATAATTATCAATTGATTTTAAGGGTAAAATGTATATTTTCCTTTTCCTTTTCAAGTGTCCTCTTCAATTTTCTTCATGTCAAACAACTCATCTTCTTTTAACTTTCACAATCTTCACTTCTGTCCCTTTTCCTCCTTAAATTTTCCTTATAGCAAATGGGTTCTTGCACTAACACACAACAATATATATGGCAAAACTTGAAACTTCCGCGCTTGCCTATAGACAAGTCCACATCGGCTAAGAAGAGAGGGAAACTATGCTAGATAAAATATCCAGCACAACCTACAACCCGCCGAGCTTGGTAACACTAAGGTGATAGAACAAGGTCTAATGATTAACAAATGCAATTTATATGTTGTACCCGATAACGCAATTTGGAGCACATGTACCCACGTTGCCGTAGAAGCTGCTCAATCCCTTTCAAGAAACAACCATCTTCATATCTCTATTCAAGAACCCACCAAAAAGACTTAGATTTGCATATTCAAGAAGAGAATAAACTCCACTATTGTGTTCCTTGCCGATGTTTTGAAATTTTTTCCTAGAAGCATGTTTCAAGAAGTTTATTGGTTTTTCTGGATCGTACATCTCTCTCTGCTAAATACCCAAAATCTTTGTTCACCGTTTAGGACCTCAACTAGACTCTTTGTTTCCATCATATTAGAAAAGAATGAAATTTTGATAATGATAAAGTCTCCTTTAAGCTCTTGAGGTTGCAGCTTGATGGTTATTATGTTTGGCAGCAAAATTCTTTATAAGGTGCTTTTATTCTTAGACTTCTTGATTGAGTAACCTATATAAAGCACTGGAGGATTTTTTTTTTTTTTTATAACTGTCATGGGAAAAGGTCAATGTTACAAGAGAAGTAGCATGTATCTTCTAGTAAAAGTGGCAAAATCCATTATATCCTGTAACTGTGTCTCATTGTTCATAGTGATTCATGCAACTTCATATAAGGTTTTGGCCTTGTAAGGCAGAATTGGATTTAGCGCCTTTCTCTAAAGATTTTTTGTGGATTTAGTCATTGATACTCTAGCTTTCAGTTTATGAACCCCCTGAGCTCTCATCTTACAAGCCTTTACATCTAAAGCTTATAGAGGAGTTTCTAATTGCCTCTTATCTTGAAGGGCCTATAGATCTCCATGCTAAAATGGAAAAACATGGGAGAGAGTCTTGTGATATTTCATCGAAAAAATAAAGTGCAAAATGAAGTTGGCATTAAGTAAAATAGTTGGACAAGTCATGTCACCAAGCTTCCAGTATCAAACCCTCTGTCTCAATAATGCAATTTATATGGTGTGGTGGATGATAGACGTGATGGCTTTGGGAAACAAGTTCAAAGCTAATTTATATCTCAGAACCATAATTCATTGTGCCATTGCAAAAGTGTTGGTTTGGGAGGCAGAAAATGGTCCTGTCTTGATTCACACGGTCATCAAGAAAGGTTGTGGATACCCATATACAGATGAAGCTGCTGACAAATACCATGGAATTACTAAGTTTGATCCAGCTAGGTAAGCAATTCAAAGCTAAGGCTACCACCCCATTTTACACAACATTCTTTGCAGAGGCTATGATTTTTTTTGGCTCAAGAATTGCAGAAGCACAAGTTGACAAAAATAAGAGTTCAAGTAATCATTTTATGAGCCAAGATGATAAAGATAACTAGAGTGTTATGGTTCAGTTTTTCAAGAAGAAGAGTGAAAAGTGAAAGAGGAAGATGTCTCCTAAAAGTATTGTTCACAAGAACAAAGTGACTTGGTTTAATCTCACTTTACTAAACCCTATTATGTTGGCAAGTTAACACATTTATAAGACAATGTGCATGCTTGCAAGCATGTATATATGCATGAATGTATGTATGTATGAATACATTCTAGGCATAGCATGAGGATGGTGATGGCAATATAAGAGTTCAAATTATAGATGGAGGGAGATTAAAGTTTGGAGATGTAGAATATCATATCTATAGCACGAATGAAAATTTGATATTAAGTTTTTGTTTCTCCTTTCCTTTCTCTTCTTTCCATTGTCTCTTATTTTGCCTTTAGTTAGCTATTGTTTTGGTCATCACAATGTTCAGTTCATGTAGCTAACCTTCATTTTGGATTATTTAGTTTGATTATGGATTAGTGGATAATAAATTCTGGTTGTTAATTGCTTTATACTATATTTGTTTACTTAATTGCATGCTTAATTATCCTCAACAAGAGAAATATGATTAGGGTTTATTTTGGTGTTCTAAAAGAGCCTAGATGTAGAAAATTTAGACTAGACCTTCAATTGAATCATGTAAGATTAAGTTTTCTAACTTAATTTCCTTATATGATAGACATATATCTATTGCCCTTACATAGTCTCATTATGCTTGAACTTAAATTAATTCAATTAAGTATTAGTTGTCGAAGACATAAGGATTAACATAATTAGAATGTCTTTTAGTGGACCGAAAGACACTCTTAAGTAAATAAGAGTCATATACTAACAAATATAATTTTAAATACAATTCAATGGAGAAATCAAACACTAAGAAATAAACAAAACTATAACAATCCAAGTCACCGCTTAAAATCTAGAATTACCCTCATCTTTAACTTTAGTTAGATATGATTTTTCTTCTTTCAATTTAATTAGTTTACATCCAAAGTATATTGACTTAACATAAACAAAAGTGTCAAGTCATTGCTCAACTACATTATTGGTACCAAGTCTTCATGAGAATGATATTTTGATCACTTTTTATTACTAGATATGGCTCGTGCATTAGCAGAGCCTTAGGCTCTATATTTTGTGCCTATCAAGTTTTTGGCACCATTGCCAGAGACTTGTGTGCACACATTGTTTGGTTGGAATTGATTAAGTATTTGTAGTTTAAGCTTGAGTTTTGTGAATATTGTTTTTTTTTCCCTTTAGTTTTTCATCTTTTTGAAAAAAATATAGATTATTCACAGCATTCATTTGTTGATCGATTTTCAAATCTTTATTCTTTACTTGAGATGCATGTTGATTGGATGAGACAAGAATATGTAAATGCTAGTTGAAATGATAATGTTGATTCTTCTCCTTATAATTTTTTTTCTTGTATTTATTGTAGAGAGAGTCATTTATATGAGAATTGTCCATATGGCACAATTACTCATTATGGGAGAGATGATTTCATTAGGAAGCAAACTTGTTATGATGGTTCCTTTTATCCTAGTGGAAGTTAAGAGCAGCAAGAGTCTTTGGATCCTTATACCAAGTATTGTTCTAATGAGATGACCCCATCTTTTCACTCTTATCCATATGTTGAGGGATACAACCATGAGGAATTTGAAGAATCTTGCTTCAAAAGATAAGTTAAGGATTCCCTTCATGAACAAAAGAAATTGGACATTAGTATTGACTCAAGTATCCAACATATTGGAGCTCATGTGAGTCAAATGCGAAAAGACATTGAAGAAATAAAACAACAAAGGTGGGAATTGAAGAGAGGGAATTGCATGAGACTATGGACAATGTGAAAATTGAATTTGAGCTTGAAATTAATTTGGGAGGGAAGGGTGGCTGTCCAATAGAGGTTCTGGTTATGGAGCCTAATTCATGTGATTATGATGTTGAAATTAATGAAGAGATCCCAATAGTTGTTGCACTTGACTCTATGACTCTTACTGATAAGACTTAAGTGGATTTTGTTAGATGCTCTAAATTTTTGAAAGTACCTATATCTATTTGCAATGATGTTCATGTTGTGCTTCATTTAAATTTAGTGAATGATTGTACTCTAAGGTTGTCTATGATTGAGGAATTACAAGAAATTAACATGCATGAATGATCACCTTTTAGGTTGGAAACTTTGTTGCTTGAAAAGAAATGAGTACAAGGTGCTTGTGGTGTTTGATATGTATAATTAGATGTTGGTTTAGCAACCTTGTTGCTTGAAAAGAAATGAAGACAATGTGATTCCGGTGTTTGATATGTATGATTAGATGTTTATGTTGGAAACCTTGTTGTTTGACAAGAAATGAATACAAGGTGATTGTGATGTTTGATACATATGATTAGATGTCAGTGTTGAGAAGTCTAGTTGAAGACTTTAAATTTAGTGTTTGTTGGGAGACAACTCAATGTAATGAATTCTTCTTCCAATTATTATTTTCATTCTTTTCTTTTAGTTGTTTATTTATTATTTTTACTATCTCTTAGCCTCACATTTTTCACTAACATCCCACTTAAGTTTTGTTGTAGGAAAAAGTAAAGCATCATTGAAGGTATTAGAGGAAGAACTCCATATCAGATCAAAGATCTAAATTAGGGGAATACTAGTTCCTTTCTCCTTCATTGACTTTTGAAACATTGAGAACAATGTTTTGATTTATGTGTGAGGGAGATATATAATTTTTTTTGTGCTTGTCCTTTTATGCAACTGAAAAGATTTTTTGGCAAGATTTTCATAGTTGAAATTTTTGCATTGCTTATAATTGAACTTAACTTTGTGTAACATCCCCATTTTTCATGTGCATTATTATGAAGATAATTGCATGCATGATTTTTGTGAAGCCATGTGTTAATGACATACGTTATTGCAAAAATAATCATAACAAGATTAAAATGTAAATCGATTTGGTGACCTCCTCTAGCTTACATCATACCTTCATAAATGCAAGAGGACATCGGATTGGATTTGTGAGACACAAAATTTCCTCAAATCCTCCCTACTCCCACAATTTGAGGAGGAAAGAAGAGATCACAAAGTACACCTAGAAAGCTAAAAGAATTAGGACAAAGGACATGAACATGACTAAAGGAAAAAGGCAAGATATGACATAGCATATTTAAAAAAAAAAAAAAGATATTCTCCCTCCCCATCAGCTGCACCACGTGAAAGAAGGAAGGAAGAGGAGGAAATTAAATGAAATAACATGACATGAGAAAAGATGGCTTGTAGAGAAAGTAAGAGTGGCTCAACACTTTAAAAAGCAACTCTTCCTTCCATTGGGCTGCTGCACGTTGGAGAAAGAGAGGGAAAAAGAAAAGAAGAAGCTCTCCACAAGACACATAAGGAAGTTCAAGAAAAAAGGGAAAATTAAGGAGCTTAAGAGTAAGGTAAGGATTTAGGATCTCAACCTATTTTCTTCTACTCTTTTTAATAAGGTTTAGAACCTAAAGAAAATATTCTCTTGGTATATTTTTGGAGTAACTTTTAAAGGTTAAGAGGGGATAAACTAGATTCAAGAGCTCAAAGTTTATTGAAGATCGTAGGTCAAGTAAGTCACATTGAATTCCTTATAATCTCTATGGTATTAGTCTTGGAAATGGTTAATTCATAAGCATATATGCAACAATATGGGTCTATTTTGGTAAAAGTATGATATTAACACAAAGTTAACACTAAGGTTCATAGCCTAAATGGTAGATCAAACCTAGTATATGGGAGTTATGAAGTTATAATAGAAGTTTGACATTTTGGAGTAAACTATTAATTTTCGTGCAGCTGGTTTTTCATGTGGATAGGAATTGATTTTGGTGTTTTTGAGGGTCTTAAAGTGTTTAAAATGAGATTTTTTATAAGTGTGAACTTGGATCAAAATTTTGGAACCATAGAAGAGTAAAAAAACGTTGGTTGTCTGATTTCTGAAAATCCTATGAATTCAGCTGGGTTCAACTAGATTTTTGACCTAGTTAATGGACTTTAAAAATTATGAAATTTTACATAGAGAAATTAGACATATCAAGGGTTATTTTGATATATAATTTATAATTTTTGGAGTTATGGATTAGAAGACATTAATTTTTGAAAATTGCCCCTAAATCCTAGAAGTCATTTCGGACCAGAGATGATTTTGGGCCCATGGTTAAAATTTCGACTTAGTCTAGCCCAAATTAGTATTTTTTTTTTTTGTTGAAAATAGACATATTAAAGGTCACTTAGGCTTTAGAACCAACCCAAAAGAATTTTTCTATATTTAGTTATGAATTTTTGAAGTTGGGCCTTTATTGCTGGAAATTTTAGAATTGGGTCCAAAAAAAAGGTACTAAGCTATATTAAAATTCCTTAGTAAGAAAAGGGATTTAGTAAATATGGATACATTAATTAGGCTTATTTTAAATCAGAAAATAAAATATTTATTGAGGAGGAATTAATTATATTTACATTTTACTAGGTCTGATTATTGTGCTTCTGTGCCAAAAAATTATTTCTTTTATTTGTAGTCAACTGCCAGGTAGTAACATTGATCCTCATATACTCTGTGTGATTGTGTATATATGTTTTACCATCTATGTTACTTACATTTTGTTATCACTTATTTCCAAGCGCTATGGAACCAGAACATGTTATGTGCTTTATGGGCCTTATTGTGTGCCGTACCCAGTGGTCTATGCTGTATGCTATTAAGACTGCTAGTTCTAGATTTGGTTGTGTTCCTTAATATTAAATGTTATATGGCATTTGTTTATTTATGGTTTTCCTACATGCACAGTTTATACATTTTATATGAGATTAATGGTTACTCTGAGATTCATTTTCTGAATCCCAACCTCGTTTAAGCCCTATGGCAGTTCATCTCGACTGGAGCAAGGAGACAGAGGTAAGGCTCCAGGACAAGACTAGGAGGGTAACAGCTGGTGGTTATTATTTTAATATTTATTTTGATCTTCTGGATGACTGTAGTATATTATTTGGCTTGTCAGGCACTATTATTTTGATAACTATATATTTTGATCCCTCCAGAGAATTTTACTATTCCACAATTTATTTTATCAGTATATCATCATCTAAACTGGTGCATGCTCTGCTGTAATACTCTGATGAATGACGTAAATTAATTTGAAAAAATAATTTAAAAATTTAATAAAGGTAAAGAACCGCACTACCCGCCACCCAAAAGGGTGAGGCTGATAGGTGTGTAACACTTTGTGCCTTCCCCATCTTAGAAAATGTTGTTGAATCAAAAACTAAAATAGAAAAGAATGTTTCAACTAAGCCTCTAAGTCTTGGTCATTTGTATAAATTTTGAGATGAACCATGAAAATATGATTAGTTTTTAATATGACTAACAAAGGATTAGTTTATGAATATTTTGCTACCTGATTTCTTTAGAAAATTTGATGATGACCTTTGTTGACTAAGTAAAACTTTGGTTTAAAGAAATGACTAAAGTGGGAAAAAGTAAGAAAAATGGGAAAAAGAAAAAGAAAAAAGAAAGCAAATAAGAGATATAACTCTAATGGCTTCTCTAGACCTAATATAGTAACCAGGGGTACTTCATCATCAATGTTGGAACTCGTGTCAAATGGTAAAGTCAAAGTTATGAGTTGGACTAAAAGCTTCTTAGGTATTTGTTGGAATAATTGAGTAACTAGTGTTGCATCACCTATGTGCAAGATCTTGTCAACATGCAACAAAATATAGAGCCAAAGACTTCGTAAGTTCACGGGCTGTATCAAGTAATAAAATATTAATAGTATTTAATCAAATACATCTCACAACATACACTTATTCAATTATTAAATATATAATTGTCAACTTCTCACATACTTAACTATTTTCCTGTTCTCAACCAAAAGGAAAAAAAAAATATTATTCAAAAAAGAAGAACTTAGCTTATGAAATTTCTAAATAGAGAGTAGCATACCATAACACTTAGATCATGCTTTCAAATTTTGTTCAACTTAATGTCTTATTAGAATGAATCACTAAGCCAGCAACCTTAATCAATATTAACAATCTACTAATGTCAAAATGATAAAAGAATTAGAAATAAAAAGTGCAACAATATGATTAGTAAAGGAATATTAAGATACTCAAATTCTCGAGAAAAAAATTCATACACCTAATCTAACCAAGCGTTTCATTTAATTTAATAAGAATCCTCAAGTAGAAAATCGACTCATCTTATTTTGTTTCTTCTCTTTGTTTTTTTTCCTATTTTCTTTATCTTGAGTTGTTGTAGGTCCCCTTTTGACATGACCTAAAATAGGGGTGATGTAGCATTAGTTGATCAATTACTTCAACAAATACCTCAAAAGGCTATTAATTAGCTCAACTCATAGCCCATTTGACTTTACTGTTTGATGTAAGTGTCAATATTGTTGATGAAGTTCCCCTAATTACTAAGTTAGATCTCGATAAGTCACTGGAGATGTATATATTATTTTCTTTTTCCTTTTTTTCCATTCCCACCCCCCCCCCCCTTTTTTCCTACTTTTTAGAGCCCAAGATTAAACAAGTGTACATATCGTATCATCATCCCCTCCTTTATCAATTTTACCTTTGCACTCTCATCATTATATTTAACTTTACCTTTAACATTACTTACAAACACCCCGCGCAAAATAAATAAATAAATAAATGATTTTGAAGAAGTTATTGCCCCAATATTGGATGCTGTTATGCATGCTTACCTAAAACCCAAAAAGAAAAAAAAAATCAAGAATTCATCACAATGTTAGTTTTATAGCAATCATATTTTGTCACTATAAAAAATTTCCACACCACACGTACTTAGACCATTGACTACTTCCTTAAAGGGTTTGACAATTCCACTTTCCCAATTAACAACTAACTTCATCATTTCCTAAGTTTTTAACCTCCAATTGTACACCCATGTAATGACAGCAAAAATTCCTCGAATTTTCCCTTCAACCAACCCATCATCCCCAACTACTCCATTTGTAACCTATTACAAATTAATAAGTTCTTCATTATACTCCTACTCACAACTAACACCAAAAAATGAATCTATAACCAACACTATAGCATCAACGCCGTCCTACTTACATAAAGCCACAATCTTTAATCCCCCTCCGCCTATAAACCCACTTACCCACAACCAAAACCCACATTAAACATCCACAATGACAACACCATGGTCATTGTCCAATCCCCTCCTTGACAACACCCACATAATTGATCTCTAGCACCCCACTATGAAGCTCATCCTATTTACATAAAACTCCCAACTTTTTATTGTACTTATACCTTCAAACCCATTGAACCACACCCAAAACCCACCAACATGCACAAGGGGAAGAAGATGGTGATGATTCGGATTCCCCCATCGCCTTTATGTTTTTTGCATTTGTTAATAAACTTTTATGGGTTTTGCAAGTTGAAATGATATTTATTTGAAATTTTCATAAAATTTTATGGATATGATAGCACATCCAAAAAGCATATATTGTTTGACGTACTTTGAGAAAAAGCTGATGAGTATTTTTACATTTTTACCTTTTTTTTTTAATGTTCGGGGTATTTTGTTACATTCATAACAATAGTGTGAGCCCCACCATAAAAGGCAAAAAGTAATGGTTGTGATGTTATTTTAATAGTTGTGTCATTCTTGCTCTCATTTTCAAAATTTACGATCATTTTTGCGTCTTTTCATATTTGAGGTACAAAATAATAATTCAATTTGAGATAGAAAACAAACATGCCAATAATAAGAACAACTAAGTATCTCTATTTGTACATGCCAAATGCTAAATAAAAATAAAGAAGAAAAGAATAATTTGATTAAAAAAAGAATTAAGGTTATGAAAACTGACTGAATACATTACTAGTCGGAATAAAAGAAAAATTAGCGGTACAAAAAGTATCAACGAGACAACCGTGGGTAACCAAGACCCACAATGTCTCTTAAAAGAACATTAATTAAAGCCTCCCTAAGGGTTACAAATTTTAACAAATCATCACCACTCACCAGAAAACTAGCTAACCAATATACTACAAAGTTACCTTATCTCAAAGCACGAGAAAAATAGACCTGGATATTAGTGTCACTCTCCCAACCAGTCCTTACTTTATTGATATTATAAAATGACTTACAAATTGAAACATACATACCATGGTTGTGGTAGTTTGTAATTTTCAACTTGCCAGACTTTTTAATGGTATGAAAGAGTAACATGGAAATAAAAATGTACATATAGTAAAGCTACTTATGTAAGCCAATAATATTTGTAGATGTTGTAATAGGAATTGGTTTGTTAAGCAAAGAAAGCAAACGAAGGTTAGTGTGAGAATCTTCAGAATGACCATCACCATGTTGGTACATATATTGAGCCATTCTTGCAAGGTTCATAGAAATTTCTGTGAAACTTTGAGAGAACTCAGAATTTTTCGCTGCTTCATTCATCTTCTTCCAAGTTTGACACATCAAAGCGTAGACATACTCAAAAGCCTCTTGTTCAGAAGCTCCTGTTTCTTTCATGTAGCATTTTAGTGATTTAGGAACTCCACCATCAAACTCATTTGATGACTTTGAAACATCGCTTTTAATCTTGTAGGAAGCAAGGTCATTAGCAAGTCGAATAATAGTTGAAGAAAGACGAATAATGTCGGGGTATTCTCGTAAATACTCAAAGTCCTGGGGCCTGATTGAATCTGGAATCTGCAGAAAGTAACCTTGAACAAGTGCCACGGGCCCTCCCACAGAAATCCATGCATTATTCAAATATTCTTGCAGGCTTGGCACGTGCCCATTATTGTACCACCTTGCCTCTTTCATATATGATTCACACAGGTCACCCCACTAGAACCAAACAAGCAAACATGTCACTACATTTTTAGTTATATTCTGAAAATGTGAAGATTAGAATCTTGTATAAATATACATACCACTTTCTTGAGGTACGGAATAATGTCGATTCCTGTACGTTTGAGGATGGCAAAAGCTACCTCATTGACAGAATTATACAGTCCAAGAAAACATATTTTCATGTAACTTGGAAGAATGTCCATTGAATGTATATCCCACCTGCAATAAACAATTAATATATCAAATTATATTGGAGATGTGGAAAAGTGGTGCGCGCGCGCTTTGAATGTGTAAAAATGCTCAATTAAACTTTTATCAGGATAAAAATACTCAAACTTTAAAATTTGATAAAAAAAAAAATGGCACCACAATTAAAATTACGTAACACTTGTTACTTTTTTATAGAAGACAAAGATGGTGGGTCCCATCACAAAAGGCATAGATGTTAGATATTTTTAATGGTTGTGTCATTTTTGCTTCAATTTTTAAAGCTCAGGTATATATTTTTTGCACCCAAAAAAAGTTTATGGATATTTTTGTACATGGTATAAGTTCATGAGTATTTTTACACCTTAATTCCAATGGTAATAATTAAGAATAGCTAACCTGTGGACCACATGAGTGAAGAGTTCAAGTTCTTGCAACGTGCCATAAACATCATAAATATCATCAACAATGGTTATGAAGGAAGTGATCTTTGTCATCTCTCTTCTAAAATATGAAAGCTCAGGTTGAGAAGTCATTCCCACACCCCAAAAGAAGTTTTCTGTTGGCATGTCCCTTACAAAGCTCAGCTTTTCTCCATCATCTCTTATTTCTTTCCACCACCTTCATTATTTAATTTAGACATAAAACCAAGCACCACTATAAGCCCCATATCATAAGTCACATTATTGATCAAGACTTAAGAACTATATGACTTCCTATAATTTGGCCAAAAAAAGGACAAAATTTTCATTGTCTCCTATACCTTGATGTGTATTTTAAGTCTTGTTGATGGCTGGCTTGTACTACATTGAAATCCAAACAAGCAAGCTGAAGCAAGGTAGGGCTCACATGATTGCTTCTTTGGTACAAGTCAATGAACCATGGAGCTTCAAGTCTGTGTATCCTCCAGTGCAGGGGAAGCTCCAGTGCATGACTTATCATTACTGATAATATCTCATCACTATCTCTGTTCTCCTTCACAAACTTTTTCAGATAAATACTGCAAAAATCTCTTGCTTGATCAAGTATAGTTTCACCTTCCATTGAAACAAACGATGCGTCATACAATGATAGCATCCCCTTGATATCTCTCAAATCAAAATTCCCTTCCTCATCTTGAAAACTTGTGAAAACCTCTGGAAAATAAAAGCATTACATGCAAGTTATATTTCAGAATCATTAGTCAATGCGTTGCAAGGAGAGATATATAAACTGTCTAACGTTAGGTGTGGCCTACCATGGTACTGCAAATATAAGAATTAGGGCCGAATTTAGTAAGTACCTGATGACACATCATATCCATGTTGCCTTAACATTCTGAATTGAAGAGCAACGCTGTGTAACTCAGACTTGGCTTTTAATCTTCTGCCTTCATAATTCTTGGCGTACACATGTTGCAGCATGTTTCTTATTTCGAGTAAGAAATGGTGAGACAATCCCAGCTTTTGCAACACATCGATGAATTCAAGTTTGTTCAAATCACTTGTGAGTAGGGAAATCATCTTTCTAACTTGTGCTTTCAGTTCATCTCTTTCTTCTACATATGATTCTTTCTGCATAACAAAACCAGGTTATTACCCCGTCCTTATAAATCAGAAAACCAGTTAGCAAATAAGAGAGATTAATAGAAATCATAAATATGCCTACCCCATATTCACTAGTGATTGACTGGATATTTTCATAACCCCAACTTGAAGGTTGATAGTTTGCAGATCGGCGATAAGAAGAGTTGTTTTGATCAGAAACAAGATGAAGAGTAGAAGAAGTATTACATTGAACAATGAAAAGTGAGGGTTTTGCTTGTGGTGGTGAGAGCAATTTGAACTTGAAGAGACTACCATTTGGGAATGAGAGTAGTCTGGTAAGAGCCATTGTTTCTTAGTCTCACACCAAAAAGTCTTAGCTATATAGTGGAGTTCATAAAAACTCGAGTTATTTATACCCACATACATGACATGATTTATATTTTTTTGTGTTTTTTTTAAGTTTCTGAACTAGTTGGTAGAAATTATTAAAAAAAAAAAAAGGAAGAAGAAAAAACATGTGTAATCAGTGACTAGATTTATATATTTTACTATTTAGTTTATCAAGACTTTGTTATAAGTTATGAGAGAGAGAAATGTGCAATACGTACGGTCAACAATAGTGGATATATGTTTTAAAATATATAGTCTCCTGCCCCACTATAAGACGTGATAAATGTGCAACAGGGGCGCCATTAATAACAATTAATTAAAGATTGTATGTGATGTTGTCATATTTTAATGATATTTTGATCATGATTTATCCCCGATAGACTAGATGATTCTCCACCTGGGTCTACTTAAGCACGTGAAATAAGGAGTTGAAGAAATGAACAAATGGCAATTGAGAACCAAAAGATCATCAACCAAGGACATGAAAGGAAATTAAAACAAATAAGGACCACAGCATCCTTATTTTCAACAGTGTCATATTCAGCTGATGCTTCTTCTTTTAAATGCAACTCCAGAAAATAAGATAAGAAAAAGTCAAAGACGAGTTTTCTTTTACTTAATTAAACAATTAATTAATCACAGACTCTACATATAATGAACATTTTAATGATGACCACAAAGTAATGGTTGTTAGGTTATTTTGACAGTGGTGCCATTTTTGGTATCATTTTCAAAAGGATTAAGGTGCATAAACATACATGAGTTTTTTCCTCAGGAGCAAAAATACATATATGCTTTTTTGAGGAGCAAAAATACACATGTGGTTACCATTTTGGTGCAAAAATCATATCCCACCGTTAAGTCACTGTTCACCGTGATGAGAGAGGAAGAGATGAGATGAACAGTAACTTAACGGCGGTTAACAATGACTTAACGGTGGGATGTGACTTTTGCACCAAAATGATAACCCCATATGTATTTTTGCTCCTAAAAAAAGCATATGTATATTTTTGCTCTTGGGGAAAAAGTTCATGTGTATTTTTGCACCTTAACTCTTTTCAAAATTTACGGGTATTTTTACATTTCCAAAAAATTATGTTTAAAGAATAGTGGTTCAATTAGAGATTGAAAGCAAAGATGCCACTAATAAGAACGACTAAGCATCTCTATTTGTATATACCAAATTTTAAATAAAACTAGAGAAGAAAAGAATAATTTGAGGGGCGGGGGGGGGGGGGAATTAAGGTTATAAAAACTGTCTGAACTGGCTGTGACCTAATACATTATTCGTTGGGATAAAAGAAAAAATAGTAGTGGAAAAAGTCAAAGACCTTATGCTCAACAACCTATGAAAACAAATTTTTTTTTTGGGCTCGTGGTCGTAGCAGCGTCCAAGAGAATCAAATTTTAGGAGGTTTCCCATGAAGGATCATTACCCATTATTAGTTTGAGATCTCAATAAAACAAATTCATGGTCGTTGTCGGAATAAAAAAACAAGTAACACATAAAAATCACATGAACATAGAAAAGGAGGGAGCTCATAGAAGGATCGAGAGAATCTTTCTAACATTCGCACACGTTATGCCCTTTTGTCCTTATTTGCATGTATTACTTCTTTTAGTCTCTAAAAATGTTAACTCATAAAAATTGATAATATTCCAACACATTTTCTTTTCTTTTCACTTATTTATGGGTTTAAATTGTGTATATAAAGAGATTATAGAAGAAATTGTGACGGGACAAAACCAAACTCAAACTTTTGTTGAATCATAAGTTAAATGCATATAGTTGTAATTATTGGTGAAAGTTAAAGAGCCCATGATTTCCTCATCCTTGTGGGTGGAAGATGACAAGTTGTAAAAGCTCTCAAAGATTGTGGGAAGTTGTGAAAAGAAAGAAAGAATGCAAAAATAAGTTAAAAATAACAACTATAAAAGAGAAGCCTACGTTCGTTTTGGAATTGTTGAAGCCAAACCATTGCAAAACTGCCTCAAAAGATGACTAGCTTCTCTGTCTACCCTTTAGCCATGGATTTGCCAATATGAGAAATGTGACACCCCTCTAATATCCGAATAATTATCATAGTAATAACTCCCAACACAAATGGGTTATCAAAGTATGAACAGAAATAACGATAATATACTGATATGAAAATTTTGATTACATAATAGAAGTTATTATAGGATTTATACCCATTACGATAGTAAAATTTATTACACTGTCAACCTTCAATTCCTCGGCATTCCCTCTGCTGGTTTGTCTTCCAACAACCTTCCGTCCAAGATCTCATGTAGCACTTCTTCCCAGTGCATTGCCTAACTTCTCAATCCAAAACTTCTTCCTGAATCTTGAGGAATGTCTAAGATTAAATTTACAATTAAATCTCAGGGTAACGATTAATGTCATATTCAAAGTGTAAATCATATATGATAAATATTTCATATATTGCATAGAAATAAATAGCATTTAGTAAATGCACCACAACCAGTACACATAGCACACAACAAGTGTAATGTCATGGAAAAAGCACATACAAGTGCTAGATACACATGTTCGTAGACACAAGTCCTCAACGCTACGAAAACAGGCATGCAACATTATCATATAAAAACAATAATCCACAACTAGCTTAATGTAACAAATGTATGACATGCATGTATGACATGCAAGCCCAACCACGAATCCACAATTAATCATTGATTAAAAGAGACATGTATACAAACACACAAGAAATAGGAGATTAAGTTAGCAACCTGGACTCCAATCAATTAATAATAACTTCCTGGCGGTCAAAGTGTCTTGGACAAGTTTACTTTCCTATAATGGTACTAGAGGACAAATTAATTCCCTTTATTTTGTATGATACTATATTAAGTGTCATGTCCTTTAAAATGTTAAGAAGGGGGTTGTCTTTGCCACTTTAGAGTCTTTATAACCTTAATAAACAAGTTATTCAACTTTAACTTATCTTGTACTTATTTTCAAATTCACACAAAATTTTCAGCAAACTTTGAAAATTCATAATTAATTCTAAAAAAATCCAAATGGGGTGGTTGCATAATTCACATGACCATTAACATGTCCATTTTCAAGGAAAAATATTACCATAAGTCATAAAGATACGTATTATTTCTAGAATTATCAAATCTCTTTATTATCCATATTGTACACCCAGACACTTAGGTCAGTTTGTAAAATTCATAACTCCTTGAATAGAGCTCCAAAAACTACACATAGTTCACAAGGGTAAGTAACTGAGCCAAGTGCAAGTATAAAACCTATGGATAACAATTGTGAGAATGAATCCCATGAATATCAAGCGTGAGTACTTGCTCACAAATGTCAAGTGAGGTGTAGTTAACCATGGCACTCTAATGACTAACAATACTATTGTTAGTAACCAACATTTTGTATTTAGTCCTCTAGCTCCAAAACCTTTTTCAAGATACGTGGGATCAATTTGCTATTTAAAAAAAATATAACTTCTCATAATGAAACTAGTAAGGAATAATTCATAACAAAGAATCCCAACACGAAAGCTTACAAATAATATGTCAAAACCTTTCTTAAAATTCAATCTATCGACAAAACCATTTCCAAATAAAAAAAAAATTCACATATAGACATTTCAAAATGCAAGAGTACTATCTTAACATAAAAATTTATGAAAGATATCTCAAAATTTTCCTTATCGTTTCCATGCATAATCATGAATTATGTTATGAACCAATATCAGAATAAATAATAACAATATATAAAATCATCAATCTTTATTCATTTCAATATCATCAATAAGAAACTAAATAAGTGTTGGCCAAAATCCTCTTATGGCAAGTGAACCAGGCGAAGAAATAATAAAGTGTAAGTAGAGTATTATCCCACAGAGACTTAAACACCAGTTTGTGCTACCAATTTCTTGGTAAAAATTGTATGATGATAAAATGTGGATGTCGATATGGACACTAATTCTAGCAAACTAAATAAGAAAAATTGAGTGTGAATATAGATGAGATAAATCATATTTTAAAATAAGCAAAGCTCAGACTTCCTCTTAAGTTGCATTAATCCCCCAAATTGCCTCTATTGCATTGCTACATCAATATGTTGCACAGCTTCCGCAATATTGCATCAAACTACCTATCAAGATGTTATTCAGTTAACCCACCATGTATTTATACAGACGCTTCTATAATCCTGTAAATACGCTCCTTACTCTACTTCTCCCATATTCCTATGCGGATTTTCAGGCTTTGAACGTTAGTTCAACCTAGGTGTCTTGGCTATATGAGGTAAACTTATTCCTATAGCTTACAATTTAGATCGAGCTATGCACAAGCTCACCTAGCACACATTGCTTAACAGAAGTCTAACCTTAACTCCTTTCCAATAAGCTAAGGCCATTGCTCGTGCCTATTAACGGCCAACTAATAAACAAGACTAACATTAATATCACAACTAAGCAAACTGAATTTATTGAATTAAAACTAACAAACTGGGTTAATAATACAACTTAAGGATTCATCCTTGCTCGACCAATTGAGTTTAGCTTATGGCTGATGATAAGAACCCGAATGAAAGAAATGGAATTGTTCCATGACTATAAAGAAGAGAAAACGAAAACAGAGAAGAATCGTCAAAAGGTTTGACGGCACAGGGGACTATTGTCACACAACACCTCTATGTCTTCTTCGATTTAGTCTTATTTCTGTCACAATTGGCTCTTTTTTCAAGCTCCCAACGTACTTTTGAATATTTTTGCATCTATTTCATTCTCAATCTAGAGTTGCATACGTCTCTCACAGACTGACTCTGATTGGCTCTAAGTTTCACTCTAATTCAGCTCTCCTCCTCTTTAGGTCTAGCCTTTTTTCCTTATATTGTCAAGGCCTTTTCATCGTACATCCAGTGAGATAGGTTTTCCAACTCTGTTAAGTCTGACTCCCTAGATTTGATTGATTGATTCACTTTTAATTCTGTAGGATTTTGTTAGATCTTTAATCTTTTTCCCAGCATCTTTCTTTCCGTCTAAGTCAAGTCAATCGCCATCTAGACGTTCAACTCAATTCCCTACAATAGTAACACCCCAAATTCCATACTACTTATTATGTTTGTTGATACATAGTATCAGGAATATCAACAAAGTTGACAATGTTAACAGATTAGAGTAAAGCGGAATAGAGAGCATGCATTAACATTTGGACAATAAGTAATTGATATTATATGCCTAAACATATACTGGTTAAATCAATTCCCCTTAGGGATACATATGTGATACAATTATTCAAAGTTTGTATAATTAAAACTCCAACATATTACTATACAATCTTAAACTCTACTAAACCAAGCTTTAACTAGACCTATGGCATGGAACCCAACACAGTTAATCAAACCTATTGGCTAGGTTGGTGTTAGTTTAGTGGGAGTCTCCCTATCTTTCACAGTGACTAATTATTATAACCACATAGACCAACCCTTTCTTAGTTTAAGCTTCAAACGATTTGAAACAACTTTATCATATTCATGCTAAAAACTAGGCCTTAATAACCTTCTTTAGACTCTTGTCTTGATCGGTGCCTCTTCACAGCTTCATCTATGTCATCTTCTTAGATCCAGGTCTCTTTATTGAACCTTTAGCCAATTCTGAGATTCAATTGGATTGAATCTCAAGTAATAGTTAACCCTATGTGCAAAGCACAAACAATATATGACAAATATTCATAACAATATTATATTCAGCATCACAATACATAGCACATTGTAAATGTATGTTAACAGTGTTTTCACTCACCAGTGCCACAAATTCATGTGTCCTCAACGAAAGGAAAATATGTAACATTATTATGATTATAATCTACTTTAAGTTGTATCCATAGCTTAACTGAATGTAAACAAACAACTGAATCCATAGTCATGTCCATAACTCATGAATCAAACAATCATATATAGGTATACAAGACACACAAGAATTAAAGTTATAGTACATGAACGTACCTTTCACCAAGTAGATACCAAGATACATTGGTCTTTTGAAACCAACTCCGGACTTTTTGGATATCCTATAATAGTATCCCCGCATTATTTCCTTTTTATAAATACCAAAATGTTTGCAATAATATCCCAAGAGATATTTTTTCCACTTATGACCTTTTTACCCTTGGTGGATTAAATATTCCATTTTTACCCTTTCTTTTCCTTAAAAACGGAATTTCAACATTTTTGCCCATATTTTTCACTAACTTTGAAAACTTATAACTAATTCTACAAAAATCCAATTTAAGTGTTTCAAAAATCTACATGACCCTTGACATGTCTATTTTCAAGGAAAAAACATTCCCATAAGCCAGAACATCACAAATCATTCCTGGTTTAATGATTTCTCATTGTTGTTCAGTTTATAATTTTAGAAATAAGGCCTAACTTAAAAAATTCCTAACACCTTATCTAGAGCTCAAAACATTACATATTTTATATTAATAGAAATCCTTAGGTGTCTACTCTATCCATGTAAAATTTCATGATTTTTAAAGCTCATTCAATAGATAAAATATTAGCCACTATATTCACTGCCAGCACTAAATTTAAAACTGACAATTTTCCAAATTTTCAACATAATGATTTATTGATTCTAAAAATTACTCCCCAACATGTTTTTACTCCACTTTGAGTTAAAAGCAATGGAGACTTCAAAACATGAAAGGAAATTTTCACTATAATTTTCTAGATTAAACTACAATTTTACTAAGAACTAAAAGCTTGAACTCAAAAATATAACCTTTGATTCTGGAACTCTTTCTTCCTCTTGCTCCAAGAATTTCACCCTTCTCACTATCTAATTTTATAATCAGATGTTTTAAACTAATTATGGTGTGAAGAATGAAGAGGAATCATGGCCTATTTATAGGGGAAAATAAGCATATGTGAAACCTATTACATGTGATCCGTTTCCCCTTCTTTCCTTTCATCCATTTGATCAAAAACCACTTTGAAATAAAAGCTCCTGCCTTCCTCATGGCTGCCGACATGCCTCTTTTCTTTTCTTTTTTTTTGGCCATTAGATGTACTTTTTATGTGGCAAACATCCAATGATTCAAGTCTCTAATTGGTTACTTTAATTATCTAAGGATTTAGGCTTAATTATAAAGCTAAATGACAAGTATTGGATCTTAATACATGTCTCAAAATCTCATGGTTGGCTAGTTGCCATTGTTGATGTTTGGGGTTGTTTCATTAAGCTTGATTAACATATTAATCAAGTGTTTATTTGCTCTCTAATCACAAGTGTCATTATATAATTGTTTTATTAGCTAATTATGGTAATTAGTGCTTATTTAGACAAGCTTTATGTACTTTAATATTTACCTATTCCCATTGTCTTCGATTGCCCTTAACCAAGTTGAAATCGTAAGCCACTAATTAATCTCAATTAGCAAAAGCTAATTTACTGAATATTAATTGCTAAGTTGATTATAAATTAGTTACTATTTTATGTGCTATTTATTTCACATTTTATAGCCCTAAATAATGTCTCATAATTTACCTTCGGTTAATTAATTCCAAAGTGAAATTTGGATAAGAATATAATCAATAGATTATAATTCTTTGAGATACATATTCACCTTTGTATTTTGCTAATTTATTTACCAAAATACAATGTTTATATAAATTATGAAAATTAGGGTTTTACAGCAAATACCTTCTAACATATTTTCAAGAAAAGATAAGCGTATAACAGAATGTCACATATTTTCATTTATGATGCTATATCATTGAGACAGCATTGTAATGCTAGTTTGGAACATACATTTCCAATATTGTAGCATCATATCAGCATTTATATGCACTTCATAATACATCAATTAGAACCCTCTTCTTTTGCCTACATGTGGGATAATGTCTAAAATGCAACAGTTCAATTCATCTAATCCCTATTTCCATATATGCATGAATTCTATCATTTTATATCATATAAAATACATTTAAGCTAAGAATTACCATGCAAAACAATCATGACATAGTGGAAATGTATGGCATAAATATGACTTATCAATAAGCCTAATAAACTTTTCTTGATAAAACCATGCTTAAAATGTGGTGATCAATTTAAAAATATAACTAGTAGTAAAATATCATTTATAAAAATTATAATGGGATGTTATTCACTCACCTGGTGTACTCCTGAAATATGATTCACTCTTTCCAAAACTTCCCAAAAACAATCACCTTGTAACCACCTAACCTCCTAACCAATAGAAAAATATCATCACTTCAATATAATTCTTTTACTTAAATATATTCTCAAGATTTAAACATCCATCCCCAAACTCAACATAATTGTACTAGCTATTTTCTATGTTTCATTACATAGCCACACATTCATGCTAGTAGGAAATAAGGAAAATCCCTTCCAAGGACTTTAATTTTTCAATAAGAATATAACCCTAAGCCCAATTAATAATTGGATCTAATCACACTTAACTATTAAATCCAGTACTTAAAAGACTAAAAGAACTTGATCTTCTACTCTCCCTTTCTTAAACATACCACAAATTTCATTTTATACCTCAAACCTTAGCACCACCATGTCATGCATATATATTTAAACAATATGACTATTTGAATTTCAAAACATAGACTAGACACCTTTATCCACACAAACTTTATTTCAACATCTTCATGAAATATAAAGTTTCTAAATTTACCACATTTCTAACACACTCAAGCCAAAATAAGATTTAAATATTCTTCAACATTCAAAATACTATAAATATATAATGTATGTAATTGAGCCTTTTTTCCATTAGAATATGTCATCAAACACCTTGTGGGCACTCAAGTTTTACATAAAGAAACACCTCAATTTATAGTCTATCAACAATACTTTTCCCAACATTAATACACGTACACATACACATACACACACACACATACCTATCATACTTCCCAAGATTCCATTCTTATCAAGAATCAACTTAAAATTTAAGAAAAGCATAACTTAAACCCATCTTCTCCCTCTTACAACAACTAAAGCAATTAAAGTGAACTTACCTACCTATAGTCTATGAAGCACAGACACGCATAGTTTTCAAAAATATGTGTGTCAGACGAGGACATGATCTGACACGTTGACACGCGTGTCAGACGTGGTCAACAGTCACTAAATGTTGACCAATCCGACACGCGTCTTTGACCATGTCGGACACAATCAAGGGGTCAAATAGGCATAAAATTTTTTTTATTAAATAAAAAGTTAAAAGAAAACAAACAAAAAGCCCTTTAAAAAATGAAACAAAGAAAAGATAGATCATCTTCTTTGTTTAGCACCTAGGTCCCTTTTCTCTCCTCAAATCTGAACCTGAGCTTTACCGAAGTTTGTTGCCTTCGCCACCATTCTCATGCCATCACCATCAGTCCTTGATATGCATTTTCTTCGTCATCTTTCTTTGTTCACCTTCAATCTTCACCTTCTAGCGTCTCTGTCATCTTAGGTACGAACCTCTATGGCTCTCTTACTTCTCTATGGCAGTCCAGCTAATTTTTTGAAAGTTCTAAAACATGGATCTTGAAGATGAATAGTTGAATTTAAATGTTTGAATTTTAGATTAGGAACCATGTGTATGTACTTGTTTATGAATAGGATCACTTGTCTTCAATTGAAAAATAGGATAATGTTTTTGAATGTTCAAGTATATAAGGTCTCCAGTTGTACCTAAGGTATGATGCCATGCTATGGACATTTACACAACAAATCTTTGAATTATTGTCAAGCTTCATATGTGGATTCTCTATATTACTAATGAAAACTAGTAATATTAGTTCTGAGCTTGGCGTTCTTGATCAGTGGGAAGAATTTTAGCAGAACAATTTCACTCGAATCTTTCCAAGAGGTCACTGAGTTGGCTAATAGAGTGTTAAGCAAGGACCTTGCTTTATCTCTAAGAGTAAAAAACAGGAACAATTTAATTCTCAATGCATCTACTAGAACTCTTGGGATTTTGAAAGCATCACAGACTTCCTTAAACATTCTTAGAGGAAGATAGGGATCTTCGTTTGACATCCCACTAAATTGTTCCTCTGTCTATAACATTTGGAACATGACGGGTTTTAGCTTGAACTAAGGTGAATTTATGTTTGGTTGACCAATCCCAGAACTTAGTCCGTCTAGATTAGAAATTCCAAATTTCATGATGGCTCTATCCAGATCATCTTCCTTGCCCTCAATTGGTAGAGGTGGATTACTCAATCTCCATTCATATTAGTGTGATCTTCAACCATGCCTCCTAATGCAGTAAAAAGTTCTCTTCTTTTTTGCTTCCTCCTCCTTTGATTTTACACCACTTCTATCTTTGGATCGTAGGATTCAAGATCAAAAATATGAGAGCCACTCATACACGAGCAGAGTTCCTAAAAAATCAAAATTAAGAGAGTGAGAAAAACAAATCAATTGCAATTTTCAAACAGTAACATGCATGCATAAACATTAATAACAATCCCTGGCAACAGCGCCAAAAACTTGTTGGTCAATTTCCCTTAGAGCAAGTGAACCAGTCAAACAAGTAATAAAGTGATGAATAGAGTATCGTTCCATAAAAATTATAAAACTAACTTATGCAACAAGAAAGTAATCAAAAGTCATGTGATTTTGGTAAGACGATTATTGATGTGAATGTATGATGCAAAATACTAATTCTGTAAAATGAATAAAACATATAGAGAGTAAATATGATTGAGAGATATCAGTATATAAATAGGAAAAGCTCATATTTCCCCTTAATTTGTAACTATTTACCTAGATTACTACTGTAATGCTACCACAATGCTATATGTTGTAGCAAAGTTCTTCAGTTAACCCACCTCTTATGTATACAAAAATTTTCTAACAATCCTATAATTATACTCCTTACTCTACTTCTCTCACATTCCTATGCAGATTTTCAAGCCTAAAATAACATTCAAAACTAAGTGTATAGTTGTGTGAGATAAACTCATTCCTGTAGTTTATAATTTAGATAGAGTTGTGCACCAACTTTACTAGCACACACTATTTAATAGATGTCTAATCTTAACTCTTTTCCAATAAATTAAGACCACAAATCTTGCTTATTAGTGGCCACCTAACACACAAGATCAATGTTCATATACATAATTAAACAAACTAAATTATATAAATTAAAACTTACCAATCTTGTTCAAAGCTACAAATTAAGGTTCCATTATCGCTTAGCCAAAAGAAAGTTAGTTCATGGCCTATGAGCAAAATACAACTGAAACTAACATAAGATAATTCATGACCACACATGGTAGTGTCTGTCACGTAACACCTCTATGCTTCCTTTATCAATAGCCTTCTATCTCGGTTGTTCTGTCATGCTTTTCACATTCAATGTGTCTACATGTATTTGTCTCTCGTACTCTCAAACGTTTGTCTAGAACTCTCTTTTAGGGTTGGTCGTCTTTCCTTTTATGGTCTAGGATCCTTGTGCCACACATTTAGTCCATATGTCTATGAGCTAGGCTTTCCTCTTCTGTTAGGTCTGGTGGGAAGATTCTATTTGAATCAATGGGAATATGTTTGGATATCTTCTTAAATTCCCGTTGTACGTGTTTTCTATCTTCCTCATGCAAACAACTTTCTTCTATCTATCGTTAGCTTCAAAGCCTACTAAATGTTCTATATTTTCTCAAGAAAAGATTACACATAACAGAACATGATACTGCAGATATTAATCCATACAATGTTGCATCATTGAGACAATATTAATCTAGCAATAAGCTATCAACTTAAAAATGCATCATATTTAAGCCCTTTTTTTCTGTCTATACATATGGTAACTTCTAAAATGAAATAATTCAACTCACATGTCACTTATTTACACATATGCATGAAATCTATGACTATTGATCACATTAAACACATTTTACTAATTTGGCCAATATGAGAAGGAAAGGGAAAAGATGAAGTCTTGAAATATCTTGCACATGTTGGAACAAAAGTCAACAAGTCAAAGTGCCACATGTCAAGCTAGGCAGCAAGATGATCAAGATGTTCTAGAAAGGGGACACCTAAGCATTTAATTGTGACATCAAGATAGCAACATTTTCTAGCCCAACAAGGCTCAAATTTCGGCCAAGGCATGGAGGTAGGGAGGAAAAGATGACAAATTGTTCAAAAAGCCAAGCATAGAAAGTTGGTGAGAGTGGTTGAGCCCTTTTGGCAAGAGGAACACTCTTGGTGGTTGGCTTATCACTTCTTATACACCTAAACACTCATCTCATTTGTAACTTTAAGATAAAATACTCCCTTCCCTTAGAAAGAGAGAGGAGGCCAAAAATATAGAAAAGGAAGAGAGAAGGACAAGCTTCAAGAACTAAGGTAAGTGTTCTTATGCTTTAGTAGTTCATCTTCTCATATTCTTCCATAAGTCTCTAACCTTAGTAAAATACTCATCTTTGGTGTGTTGGTGGTAAGAAGGCCGAAACTTTGAAGGAGAAAAAGGAAGGAGTTGCCACAAACCACCAAGAACAAGGCTAGTTGGTAAGGATCTTAACCTACCTTTGTGTATTTCTTGTAGTTTGTTGTAAAAAGGCTTGATCTTGGTTTTCTTCAGTTTAAAAGGCATGAAACCCTAAGGGGTTATGCTACCCAAGTTTTTAAAATAGAAAACCATAAGATTAAAGTTTAAAAAGCCAAGATCTAAGACAAACTAAAACTAAAAATCATGAGTTTATATGAAAGAGGCTCTCTTTATTTCAAGGCTATATTTTGGCCTATGCAAGAAAATGGTAAAGCAAAGTGGTTTTCAAAATTTTTAGGTTACCAATGGGTTTAAAACGAAAAATAGTGTGGAAATAAGATGGAAAGTGATTTTTGGAAGCAAAAGATAAAAGTTCTACAAGTTGCAAAATCTGTCAGTTTTAGTTTTCTGGAGGCAGATGACTTGTATATCATTTCTTACCTATGAAATGATATCCAAAAATCATGAACCTTTCCAAAAATAAAGTAGACAAAAGGATATTTATTTTGATAGGTAATATGTAATTTTTGGAGCTATGTACGAGTTACATATTTTTGAAGAATACTTATGTTTCTAAAAGTGCAATCAAAACAGTAGTGATTGTGCATGATTTTTAACTGATCCAATGATGTGCAAAAATCATGAAAATTTTTAAAAACAGAAAGATCTTTATTTGATAGGTAATTTGAAATTTTCAGAGCTCTGTACATGGAGTTACATATTTTTAAAAAAGACTTATGTTTATAGAAGTGGAATTAGAACAGTCGTGATTGTGCGTGATTTGGGACTGATCAAATGATGTCCAAAAATCATGAATCTTTCCAGAAATGAAGTATACAATAAGAGCTTTCTTTGGTAGATCATAAGTAATTTTCAAAGTTTTGTAAAAAAAAGATATGGATGTTACAAATTGACTTATGTTTATGGAAGTATGATATGAACAATAGTGAAACTTTACTATTCTGGGAATAATTCAAAAGTTTCTGACTGTTGGAATATTTTTCTATAAAAATAGACATGACAAGGGTCATGTAGCTTTTGGGATGGCATCATTTGGATTTTTGTGCATTTAAGTATGACTTTTCAAAGTTACTAAAAATTTCTGGATAAAAATTAGTAAAATCCTGAAATAAGGACAATAAAGTCAAAGAAAAAAAATACTTATTCTTTATGGATTAAGGAGTGACTTAAGGGATAAGGAAAACCCTTTTTAAAATTTTAATATTTTAATATGGTATTTAATATAATACTTTATAAAATAAAAAGGAAATTAATAATTTATAATGGTCATACTTTAGAATATTAACAGAAGTCCAAGTCATAAGCACTGGGAATTAGTATTAATTATGTGAAGTGAAGGTTGGTAACTTAATCTTCAATTCCTTGTGTTTTCATGTATATCTTATATGTTCATGTCTTGTGGTTCTTGACTAGGTTTATATGCATGAATCATGTGTTTTATTCAGTTGGCTATGGATTATTGTTTTATATATGATAATGTTGCATGCTTGTTTTTCTAGCGTTGAGGATCCATGTTTAGGACACGTGTAATTAGCACTTGTATATACTTTCGCCGTTAACGTTAATGTGTTGTGTGCTATTGTAGTCTAATTGTATTGCATTTACTGACTGCTTTCTTTTGTTCTGTAATATATAAAATATTTATCATGTATGATTTTCACTTTAAATATAAGATTAATCATTACCCTAGGATTCAACTGATCATTGGACCTCAGACATGCTTAAAGATTCAGGGCCAAGTTCTAGATCAAGAAGTAAGACATTGCAGTTGGAATAGCTTATGAAGACCCCGAAAGGAGGGATTTATTTAAGAGAATTTTATATTTTAATATTTTGGGATTGTAAATACTAACTATTTGATTGACATTAATTGAGATAATTGTACAGCCAATATCCTACAAAGAGATCAACCTTAACTATTTCGGCATTTTTAATTGTATCACAGTTATATTCCTCCGGAAATTTAAATTCACCAACATATGTCTTGGCATATCTTATCAGTTACTTATCGTCCAAACGTTATGTATGCTCTTTATTGCAAAATCAATCTAATATGTAAACATCATCACCTTCATAATTACACGCTGAGTAGTTTAATAAGAGATCAAGAAAAATAATAAACACCATCATGAATATAGGAATTATGGGCGTTACAAGAACTCAATTGAGTGGGACAAAAAAAATTGAAGAAATTTTAATTTACAGCTCAAAAATTTGGGGAGAGCCAAAGGGTATGATAAAAGCCCAAAAAAAACAAAGTTGTAACCACTAATCTTCGTTTGACTCATGTCTCCTTTTTCATAATCCGTTCCAACTGTGAATTTTCCAAATTACCCTTGGCTACAACTGTCTGTTTCTTTTTTATGGAACCTCTCTCTCTCTCTCT
Source organism: Acacia confusa (assembly GCA_037074495.1). Classification (NCBI taxonomy): domain Eukaryota; kingdom Viridiplantae; phylum Streptophyta; class Magnoliopsida; order Fabales; family Fabaceae; genus Acacia; species Acacia confusa. Next base: position 18,680,320 of record CM073511.1, read on the forward strand.
CTCTCTCGTTCTCTCACTCTGGTTCCGTTCTTTCATTCAGGTGAGATTGCAGGAGTTGTATCTTCAGCTCCTCATTTTCATTTGCTTGATGCTTCTTCTGTTTATATCAATCACAACTAAGAAGCCCATCTTCTCCATTTCTTCCAGAGCTAATGGGATTTTAAAAGTAAGATTTCACTACTGTAGTTGGTTCTTTTCTTTCCCTCGGGTAAGGTTGCTCTAATCTTATTTTTCACTTTTACTATCATTCAACTATATATAGAGACTGGAAATTACTAGATCATGTATGATCTTTTACTTGTTCTTTTTTTTCTCTTGTTTATTGTTCATTATAATCTGCACTGAATATTTAATTTCACTTTTGCCTTGCAGTTTGTGCGTCCTCATTTCTTTCTTTGATTCTTCATTTTAGCTTCCATCTCCTTCGTTGATTGCTTTGATAGTCCGCAGATAAAAAAATAAAAAAATTATTTATTTATTTTTTAAAAAAAAAAAAGGAGACTTCCCTCTCCATCGACAGGCACGGAAGACTAAAAAGTAAGGTCAGCATATATTTTTTTTGTTATTTTTAAAATTCTATTCTTATCACTGTTTCTCATATGCTATATCCTCTACCTCACTCTAAGTATTTATTATAAATCCAATTTCTTTAAATTTTTGTTATAAGTACATGATCGTTTTTCAATTTTACTGTTATTTGATCCTCGGTTGGCAGGAAAAAAAAAAAAAAAAAATGAGAGAGGGATGAGAATGATTTATAGACAAAGAGAGAGAAATTTAATAAGGGTAAACTTCTTTTTGAGTTCTTCAATGTGGAATCGCTACGTTGGATTGGGAATATGGTTGGGAAAATGATTAGAGTGGATCGGTCTACATCAATCTATGATAACGGCGGGTCTGCACGTATTTGCATTGAGATTAATCTGAAGAAACAACTTCTGTCAACGTACATGGTGTTTGGTGAGGAGAGACCTATTGTCTATGAAGGACTGTATAAAGTCTGCTTCTCTTGTGGCAAGTATGGACATCAGAAGGATGACTGCCCGATGAATAGGTCTCAGACGAGTGCACACATGCCTGAACAAGGTAGTATGGATGCTATCACAGGGAGTGTTGGTGAGACGATGAAGGAGCCAATTCCAAGAATAAGGGCTGTCGAAGGAGAGCATTTAGAGAAGGATACTAGTGCAAGAGTTCTTAGTAGTTTTCGGACGGAACAGAGCTCAGGGATCACTGGTAACGTATCTGTTGTAACCGGCGATGATAATTTCGATGATAGCCTGTTTGGGAAAATGAGGATTTTAAGGAGGGATTTCCGTGGGCATTCAAATTCAAGTCGTGTAAGGAAGGTCCTTAATGAGCATCACGTTGTTGAAGATATGTGAGATTCGCGGCATAGAAAATGGAAAAGGAGGGTCAGGCAGCGTTTAATGGGAATAAAGGGGAAGAGAGTAAGTCAAAGGGAACTATTAAGTCTGAATGGGTGCAGTTGGGGTCCAAGAGGAAAAATGTGAGTAAAGGAAAAATTAAAGGAAAGGAAAATAAGCCTCCTGCTAGCAGGCTTGTTCGTAAGGCGTCTTTGGGCCAAGATTTGAAGCCCCATATGCAGAATTCTTTCTCAATGTTACAGGACTCAGAAGCCCAAATCAGGCATGCAGCGTCTTCTTCCAGTAGAGGGCCCTTATTTCTAAATGGAGAAGATCTCCATGTGGGCAATAAGAATGCAGATAGTTTTGTTGCTAGTTTTTCCATAGGTACTGCAAAGAAGGGCCGTGTCTTGATGGAGTATATTACATAGGAACATAGCAATGGACTATCTCAAGTTTTTCATTCGGATGAACCTATGTGTGAATAGGATAAGGTCTTAAGGAAGGTTGCCATACCCCAACACTCTCCCATTGTTTCCCAATAAATTTTCTAATTTGGAATTCTAGAGGCACCAGAGTGTAATACCCGGATAATTATTATCTGGAATATTATGTCCATTTATGATAGATATGGTCTCAAAATGTTGTATAATTAGTCTATTTTCAAAGGGAAATACTAAGAAAATTAAATGGAATTTATTGCCAAAAATGTGAAAAATGCATTTTAAGGCCATAAAACATCCTAAAAATGCGATGATAAATCCTAAAGGGCTGTGAAATAATTATTAAAAATTAGAAGGAATATTGTCCCTAATTTAGACAATTTATTAAATTGTCTCTTTTGAAAATAGAAGAATAAAAAATTAAAAAGTATTCTGGGGACCATATTAGACCCTATGATTTTTAATATTATGCATGAAGCATAAATTATTAATGTCAATAAAATAGTTGTGAGATAATAATTATTACTAATTAAGAAAATTGTCAACAATTAGTAAGTGATTAATTAGATAATTAATGGCTAATTGTTTAGACATAAGATAAAGAGAAAAATGTGGAAATTACTTAAAATAAATATACATATATAAATAAAAATGAAAATTAGAAGAAAAATAAAGAAAAATGAAATGAAAATTAAGAAATTAATATCTAGATATTTGCATTAAAATAACATTATAAGTTAAGACATGTGGTGATTAAGTAATATTATAATAGTAAAAATGTGAACAGGATAAATGACCACGGATAGAAATAAAATCCTACCTAGAAAATCGTGAACTAGGTTTCTTAAGTCAAAGTATATTAGGAACAAGTGAATTTCTATCTCGGAGTGGACTGTCTCCGAACTCATTTCTGTAACCAACGGAGTGATTTGGAGATCCGGCCAGGAAGATATTTTGTGGGATTAAAGCATATAGTAGAAATGAGAACCGATAGAAAATAATCCCGTTGTGGGAATCTGGGGATAAGTGGGGAAAAATCAGAGTATAATGTTAATCAGTGGATTTTTGTCTCGGAGTTAGTACCGGACAACGTTATTTCTGTAGCCGGGCACGAATACCGAGGATTTTCAGCTGATAACAGAATATCCTCAGCAGGATCAGAAACTGAGTTAAATTAGATAATTTGAAAGAGGAAGAAAAGACCTTCAGAGTGTTGTTCCCGAAATTTTAAGATTTTACGAAATTTCGCGATCAGGATACCGAACCAGGAATTTTACCTGATAAAGCAAGATGACATAAGACTTGATGATGCAGCAGGGATGACATCATCCTTGAGAGGTGTAAGGCCAAGATCTTGCCACCTCCAAGAAGTGCGATCCGACGGTCAGAATTCAATCAGACAAAGTTCAATGAAATTACGAAAATGTCATTGCCTTTTTCTATAAATAGCCTTCACCTTCTCTTCATTCTTCACAAATCCTAGAGCTTTCTATAGAGAGATTTTAGAGAGAAGGAGGAGTCTATGAAAATAGCAAAGTGCCGGGTAAGTTCTTCGGTCCCTAGTCTTTAGTTTTAGTGTTTCTTTCGGTAGTTGTTGTAGAAATGCTAGGTTGATCTTTAATCTTCCAGGTATGTTTAGAAATCATGTTCTAGGGGTAATTAAGGTATTAATTTCGAAAATCATTATGGAGTTGGAGATATGTTGAAATTCTGGAAGATTAGGGTCAAGGTAGCAAAGTGCTAGTGAAATTCCGCCGATTAGGGGATCAGGGGCAAAATGGTAATTTATACCTAAAATGCCTGTTATGATATCAAATATTGATAAATGTGATATTATCATTATAGGATATCAGTAATCTTGTTCCGCTATCATTTCGTTGTCGTTCCGCTGTTGTCCGTCAAAAGTACAGTTTATCGTCAACGTACTAAACGCTCATCAACTAAGGTACGTTCGCGTACTGTAACACTAACTCTAATGTTTATGCTATGCATATATGTGGTATGTGTGCATATAAAGGTTAGAGAGTATCTGTAATGCTGGGAGCGATGTGTCTGTATGCTGGGAGCGATATGGTTGCATGCTGGGAGCGATATATATGCATTGGTTATGATAGTTTGCTTGAGTATGCGGTTTGGTGTTGTGGTATGAGTTGTCTATATATTGTGTACGTAAACATGAGGTTAACCGTTACTTGGGGTCCGTATGCATGGGACCTTAGCTCTTAACATAGCGTCAAGGTCAGGAGAACCAAGGACGAAGGACAAAGGGAAGCGCAAGCAGGTCGTCTAGAAGACCCGGCTGAAGATTTCCTTTGATGTCCCGGTAGAAGCCTTCCTATTATTGCTTTTCTTCACTTTTAAACCACGCGGTTTCTATACCGCTATTATATCCAACCAGACTTATGGCATTTTGAATATATATATCGATACTCTTCCGCTCAAATGGTCTACTCTGATGATTTGAAATGACTTTGAATGAAAAAAAAAATCTTATTCCGCTTTTGAAAATTGGGATGTTACACAGAGCAAAATCTTTCCCCACTCTTGTCCATGACCTCAAAGACCATTATCATTGAATTTTTTTGCAATCTTGGAAACAAGGTGCACCAAGGAGGATGCTCAAAGAAGAGCGAATCAGTTGGGTTTTCCTCTCATGGAGATAATAGACTGTGAAGGGTATTGTGGTAGGATTTGGTGCTTATGGGATCATAGCATCTCTTCTATCTCTATTCTTGAACGACACCATCAATATATTCATTTGCAGATTACCGGAATAATTGGGAATCTGTGGACGCTTATTGTGGTATATACTAGCTCATCTTTTATTTATCACCGGACTTTATAGGACAACCTTTCCCGTCTAGCCTCATCAGTTCAGGGGGCTTAGATGATAGGAGGTGATTTTAATGGTACTTTACTTATCTGTGAAAGACACTCATCTGCCACATTTCGAAGCTCCTTTGATCGTGATTTCATTAGATGGGTTGATACATATGATATGAGAGATGTCGGTTTTAATGGCCTGGAATTTACATGGAAGAGAGGCACCTCAGAGGCAAGACTAGATAGGTTTCTTATTAATGAACAGTGGTATAATTTATTTCCTAATACATCAATTGCTTATCTACCTTTCTTCAAATCAGATCACAGACCATTACTTCTTTGCCTAGATAATGGCGCAAATAGTCTAAAGTCAAACCGGCCTTTTCGATTTATTGCTGCTTGGGCTCTTCATGATAAGTTTGATGACTTTGTACGTAAACCATGGTCTTTTGACCTCTCTTGGCTTCATAATATATCCCAATTCAATATGGCATGTTCTAAATAGAACAGAGAAGTGTTCAGACATATGGAAGGAAGAAAAAAAAAAGCTTCCGAGATGTCTTGATGGAATTAATAGGGTTGTGGAGCGGGTTGGTTTGTTACCTAAATATGAGACTCTATAGATAGATATTTGGCGGGAGCTTGAGGAAGTCCTGCTCCAGGAATCCCTTATTTGGCCACAAAAAGCAAGAGCAGAATGGTCGTTTATGGGACCGGAATACTCGCTATTTTCATGCTCGTGCGAATCATAGACGGAAATCCCAATGTATTGAGGCTATCAAGGATGAAGAAGGAGAATGGGTTTATGATATCAATCTAATCAAAGAAATGACCACAGGTTTTTTCTCTAATCTTCTTACAGAAGGCTCTATTTGACCCAACTTCAGTTGCTCCATGTCTTACCCTGATGTTGATGTTGAGGAAGGAAAACTAAGTCGGTGCAATATAGAGATTTCAAACATTGAAGTTAAGGATGCAATCCTCAGTATGGGTGCTCTAAAATCCCCGAGTCCGGATGGGTTTAATGCCTTGTTCTACCAAAATCAGTGGAGTACAGTGTGTGTATCTGTTGTATCTTATGTGAAATATTTATTTGCTGACCCGCAGAGCATCAAAGAGGTTAACGGCACCTTGATTGTGCTTATGCCGAGAAAGATCATCTAGAGTCCATGGGAGATTTAAGACCGATAAGTCTTTGTAATGTCATATATAAAGCACTCTCGAAGATTATTGTGAATCACTTAAAGCCTATCTTACCTCTGGTGATAGCTCCCAACCAATGTAGCTTCGTTCCAAGGAGACATAATAGTGACAACATTATTGTGGCTCAAGAAGTCATTCACACTATGCGAACCATAAAAAATAAGAAGGGTTTCTTGGCAATCAAAATTAACTTGGAGAAAGCATATGGCCGAGTTAATTGGAGCTTTCTTTTGAGCTGCCTGCAGGAAATTAGCATCCCAAGTCGTCTTGTTGAAGTAATTGGTAATGTGTATCTACTTCCTCTATGCAGCTTCTTTGGAATGGAGATAAAGCTGAGATATTTAACCCTTCGAGGGGAGTGAGACAAGGAGACTCTTTATCTCCATATTTATTTGTTCTATGCATGGAAAGACTGGCTCATCTTATTCAAGATGCTACTCGCAAAGGATCTTGGAAGCCAATCCATCTCACTCGAACTGGCCCACCTATTTCACATCTATTTTTTGCAGATGATATCTTGTTATTTGCAGAGGCGTCAATGGACCAAGTATCTGCGATTAATAGATGTCTTAAGACCTTTTGTGACAATTCTGGACTAAAAGTTAACCACCAGAAAACTCAAGTCTTCTTCTCAGAGAATGTCAACCATGTTAGGAAAAGGGAAATGTGCGCGGGCCTCGGTTTCTCCATTACCAGTGACTTGGGTAAATATTTGAGCTTCCTTCTTGACCATAAGCGAGTAACAAAGGAGTCTTTTCACTATGTGGTGGACAAGGTAAAAACTAGGCTCTCTTCATGGAAAGCAAAATCTATATCATATGTAGGGAGAGCTACTCTCATTTCGTCAGTGACTACGACAATTCTAGGGTATGTGATGCAAACTTCTCTTCTCCCAACTAGCACGTGTGTGGATCTAGATCAAAGTAATCGACAATTTTTATGGGGAAGCTCTGAGGAGCACAAGCGAATACCACTTATAGCTTGGAGTGATATATGCCAACCCAAAACTAGTGGTGGATTGGGAATTCGGCAAACAAAGCACTATAACCAAGCCTATCTTATGAAGATTGGTTGGCAACTCTCAAGTCGAAAGGATGACCTCTAGGTGAAAGTGGTCCAGAATAAATATAAGTGTGGGAATGACGTGCTTCCAAAGATAGACATGTGTAGGCCTGGATCTAATTTGTGGAGGGGCATCAAGCGCACTTGGGATAAGGTGCAGGAAGGAATTGAAGGACTGCCTAGTGGGCTCCTACGATGGAAGGGGAATAAAAGTGGAGAGTTTTCTATAAAGTTGGCTTACAACACCCTGAACCAAGATGAGCCGCACCCAGATCCTATATGGCGTAGTCTGTGGAAGACTAGAGTTTCGGAAAGATGCAAATGGTTTGTGTGGCTTACTCTGCATGATCATCTTCTCACTAATGTGTCTCGGTGTAGGAGAGGAATGAGTGACGATGCCCGTTGTTCAGTGTGTGGGGCAGAGCTGGAGAACCTGCAGCATGTTTTAAGAGACTGCTCAATGACGCTTGAGATTTGATAAGGGCAGTGCTTAGATAAGATAAGGGAAGTGCTTAAACTTGAAGACATAGGAATTCCTTTTGGTGAAAATTGCAAACTCATTCTAACCACTCGAGCACAAGAAATATGTACCATTATGGATTGTCAAGACAATATCTATTTGTCAATTCTAACTGAAGAGGAAGCCTAGGCTTTATTCCAAACTCATGCTGTCATGGTGGAAGATAGATTTTAAAGATTTGTCATTAGAGTTTACAAAAAGAATGCGAAGGAATACCTATTACAATCGTATCTGTGGCTAGATCTTTGAAGCATAAAACAAAAGTTGTGTGGAAGGAAGCATTGGAAGGGTTGAAGGGCAATTATGCATCATATGGATTAAGGCATATTTGACAATGTTGACTCATATACAAGTGCTAGAAACAAAGTTGGTGCAGCCATTGTTAGTCTCTTGGATTCTGGTTTGTTACTTGCTAAAGAAGGACAATACATTCACATGCATGAGTTGGTATGTGAAGTAGCCACGTGGGTAGCACGTAAAACTCATGTGACTATGAGAACAATGGGGGATCAAGAGGTCCTAAAAGAAGGATTTCTATGGAAGTTACAAGATTATATTGCTATGATATTTGTGAATTTCCACATCAATTTAATCTCCCTAAACATGAGATACTATTTGTTTCCAATTCTTGTGCACGCTCACCAAAATTTACAAATGAATTCTTTGAAGAAATGAGAGAGCTCAAGGTGCTGATCATTATAAACACATTTACACGGGGAGACCTCTATTTGTTGTTGCCCCTATCAATTGATATGTTAAAAAACCTTCGAACTCTTTGCTTGAATGGATGGATATTGGGGGACATATCTATTTTGGGAGAACTGAATATACTTAAAACTATCAAACTATTGTCTTGCGTGATTGAGCAGTTACCCAATGGACTAGCAAAACTAAGAAAGTTAAAATCTTTGGAAGTATCATGGTGCTCTATAGGTCGTAATCCTTTGGAAGTGCTTGCAGAGTTAGAAGAGCTGTATTTTGTTGGAAATCATCTTAATGATGGGATGGGGTCAAATGCTTATTATGCTCTCTACTTAATTGACCAAATCAGCTCCTCAGAGGTAATGCAAAGGTATCATCTAGAAATTGAGACTTCTAGATTTACTTTGGATAATGATTTAAGCTCAAAATTCCTATCTCTAAATGATTTTTACTTTGATTCCCCTTCCCAAGAAACACTGCACAAGAATATTTTGGCACGAAAACTAGAAGTTTTTTACTTGAATAATATGAAGGGATATTTAAGTAATATCGTTCCAGGTCTAATCCCTACAGAAGGAGAATGGAGAAATGAGTTAATTGAGTTTTCACCTTGTAATTCTAACAATATAATATGCTTGATTGACATCATGCATTATCAACTTTCTCATGATAAAACTGTCTACTTCAAGCTGCTTAAGCTGAAACTCTTTGAAATGGGTGGATTGGAAGCTTTGTGCTATGGTCAACCTCCTTCTGGCCTTTTCGAGAAACTAGAGGAGTTACTTATAACAGGTTGTAAATGATTACGCTCCATAGTCTCTAATGACAAGCTCAACTTGTGCAATCTCAAGTACTTACAATTGAGGGATTGTGGTAGTTTGGAATATCTCTTCACACACTCTACTGCCCAGACTATGATAACCTTAGAAGTGTTGAAGGTAAAAGTTTGTCGTGTCCTGAAATATATGGCAACATTTGAAAAGGAAGAGGACATTTTTTCTACCACTGTCATGTTCCTAAAGCTAAGAGAAGTTAGTATTGCGAGATGCGATATGAGATACATAGGCCTAACGTCTTTAGCTGGTGGCCTCTCAGAACTTGAGATTCTCAAGATTAAAGATGCTCCTCAATTGGAATACGTATTTGGCGAATACAAGCATGGTATAGTTCAAAGTCTAGAAATTGATCTGCCAGCTCTGAAAGTATTCAAGCTCACTAATTTGCCAAAGATCACTAGAATTGCCCCAGAAAATTGTAATGTCTCATGTCCATCATTGGCTCGCCTGCATATAAGGGGATGTCCAAATTTGATTAGCACATCTGGTTTGGATTTAAAAGAGAGCCAGCAAAGTGATGATGAAGCTACAAAGCAGGTAATTCTACATTTGTGTGCACGTACAAATGCATCTTATTAGATAGTTAAATACTTTTCCTTTTTCCATCACGATGCATTTGTCTTTTTAGAATTATGCCGTAGGATTGGAGACCTCTAACACAACTTAGCCGCCCAATGATTGAGCTTGCCACTAATATAGAATCAAATTCAGAGCTAGAGGGTTTGCCACAATATTACAAAAGCCCAGGTACACAATTCCCTTAAAATTGTCAAATGCTAAAGATGGGTAGGGGAAAAAAGACTTGTTACATAACTCATGAAACAATTGATTTGCCTATTTCCATACTTCATAAATGATACCCTTTATGAGTTCATTCTTATTTTTTAAAAAAATTATATTTTTTTGAAGATAAAAGAGAAGCCAGAGTAATAATGGAAGAAGAACGTTGTCATGATGATTATGATGTTGATAAGGATGAAAAGGAAGCTGGACAAGATAAGGGTGAAAAATCTGGAATACCAGAGGACAACAATCATGTAATTGAGCGGGGTGCTATAAGTTGTGTGGATAGCAGAGAACTTGACAAGGTATTGATTGCAAATCCTACCGTAGGAAACTGACTAATTTTATTTTCTTGAAAAAAAAAAAAGTAATTTCATTCATGCATGCCTTTGTGATGCAATGTTAAGCCGGAACTTGCAGTTGTTTTCTATCTTCCTTTTAGTTTTTGGTTGGGCTTGTGTATACATCATCATTTATCATGTAAAAGGGCCCCCTTTTTGTGTATCACTTACTTAGGTTTTAATGAAAGAAAAAAAGCATGATCTTAAAAGCACAGGATAGAAATCGGATGACCCCCCTACTTCTCCAAGCCCTTAAAAATATAATTTAACCTTATCATTGAAGTCACGTAGAAACTAAAGTATATCATTTGGCAATGAATTCTCTAGGGAAGGGAAGCTTTCATAATAATCGCGCGGTAGAAGAATCAAAAGAGGGAACTTCAACACTAGTAGATTCACTGCAATCATTTGTTATAGTATAACATTATATAGAAGACAACCTAAGAGGCTACCTTTGTTGGTTTCATATACAGGAATTGATTGAGAAGCTACCAAATGTTGAACCACAACTGCCACTTGTGTTGGAGGACCAACAACAAGCTCTAGAAGAATACAAAGGTACTATATTAGTTTCTCAAATGAAGTAATTGATCTTCCCAAGCTGTACATACTGATGTTAAACATATCAACTGCGTATATTGCTATTAACTTCAAAAATTCAATTGATAATGGTTCTATGATTCATATCAAAACCCATCAGAAGAAGAGTTGGTTTGAAATCCATTCATAGGTATTCTTCTTTGTCGTCAACAACTTCAGGTATGAGCAGAGTTGATGAAATCCACAAAAAAATAGAAGTTCCATTACATACTGCATTTACTTGTACAATTCAATATGATGATAACCTAGACAAAAGAGAATCCAAAGGAGTAATAATAAATCCCAAGTGAATTTATTGCAGTAGGGTCAACTTTTCACTTGTTTGAGTTGGATGGCGCATGTGTGTGACATGAATTTGTTGAGAGAAAAAAATTAGTCTTTTAGCTAGTTTTTCTCTATTATAATATTCATAGTTACCTACTGCTTTTATCTTGCATATTCTACTGCAACTTCTTATCAACAATTGCTAGCTAAAGATTCACATGAGGTTCAAGTAGCTGCTGAGGTTCATCCCCAATCACAAAAACTTGCTGTTATTAATGAGACTCAAGAAGGCTTTCATGTGCATAACCCAAATCCTGTTGACTCAGTGAACTTGAGAGGTGGATATTGTCTCCGTTTACTTTCTTTCAAATTCGTAAAATCTCTCAGTGAATTAGGATCTTTTTTATGTGTATAGAATTAAGTTCTTCATTGAGTTTAACCTTTAAAACTAAAGTATGTCAGTTGTCAAATATTGTACAGAGTAATGCAAAAATAGCAAAGGTAAGTCTTCATAAACATTATGCATTAGAAGAACCAACAGTGGGAACTTCATCATAGGTAACTTCATCATCACCTGATTCTTGATGGGATGATAACATTATAAACAGGACAACCTAAAATGCCATGATTGTTGGTTCCATTCACAGGTGTTGACTGACAAGCAACCACAAATTATGAAGGACCCACAACAAGCTCTTCAAGAATACAAAGGTATCTTTTGAATTGCTCAAAAGAATTAATGTGTCTTCTCAGGTTTTGCATCATGTAATAACTTTATAATTTCGATAAAAATATTTCCAAGCATCAAATAAAAGCTGGTGTCATTTTTATATATTCAAATGGAATTGGTATCATTTTTATTTGCAGTGTCTCTTCCTCTTCCTGAGCATTCAGCAATGCTTTTACCAAGTAGTAATAATATCACTACCATTTTACCAACTTCAGAAGAGCCGGTTTCATCTTCAAAGCAGCAACACCACATCGTCGAAGAGTTAACGGATTTTCATTTGATGAAGCAAGATGGTACTTCTGGTTTAAAATTTAAATTCCTTTTCATTTTACTCTTAATTTTCATCGCTAGCTACCTATCAATTTTATTCTCATATTCGACACTAGCTTTTCATCAAGAAATTCTTCCTGAAGATACGCACAATGAGGTTCAAGGGGCTTCTGATGATGCAGTTGTTGAAATTCATAATAGCCTTCAAGAGAAGCACCTATATGCAATTCGCTCCATGAACTCAAGACAGGTGTATCTCATGTCTTTCTTTTGCTGTGCATAATTAATTTCATCACTAAAGTTGAACTTAGAAACCGACATATCAATTCACAAACAATGTGCAGAGTAGCTCAGAAATTGTAAAGGGAAGTCTTCATAAAGGTCTTGCACTAGAAGAATCAACAGTGGGATCTTCATCACAGGTAGGTTTGCTACACTCTTCGTCATGGGATAACATATTACAGAAGACAACGTAAATTGATTGATGAACAACCACAGGTTAAAATTGAACTGTCACAAGTTGCCGTGGACCCATAACAAATTCTTGAAGAATATAAAGGTATCATTTAAATTGTTCAAAAGAACTCATGTATATTTCCAAGTTTTACATACTTGTAGTAACTTTAAAATTTTAGTTGAAACTGTTTCCAAGCTTAAAAAAATTGCAACTTATTGCTATGACTTCCCAACTTTCTCCAATTTTAAAAGTTAAACGGAAATTGGTATCAATGTTATTTGTAGTGTCACTTCCTCTGCCCTTGGATCCAACAGTGATTTCACCAAGTACTAGTATCACTACCACTTCTTCTTCAACAAATCAACACCCTCCTTCAGAGGAGTTTGTTGATTTTCATGGTCTATTTAAGATTAAGGAAACACAGGCTTGCTTACTTGAAGAGGCATTCGTCAAATGTCCACATTTAAAGGAATGGAAACTGTCACAAAAGACTCTCAGAATTGCAAAGTGGGATACGAGTCTTTGGCTGATATGTTGGCACTTTTAAAATCAGAGACACCAAAGACATTGAATGTTTCAAAGATGGAGGAATTTGAGAATCTATATTATGAAGTAGAATATTTTGGCTTTGACAAGATGTGGCTGACATCTATTCGGCAGAGAGTTATGGATATGCAAGCTGATTATAATAACAAGCTGAAGCAGCTAGACAGTTGGAGTCCCAAATTAGCAACTTAGAAGAACAACTTAGTAGTGTAAAGGATGATCTCTCAAAACCTAGCCATGTATTTGGCTTTTAACTATGGCTTACTATTGAGCCGTGTAACTCCATAAACTTAGAAGTCTCCCTATTTTATCATACTTTACCTTTCAAGAACCTTTTATCTAAAACAACATGACAGAGACTATCATGTTTACTAAATCTTATGTTTATCTTGGATTTCAAATATTTGTAATAATCACTCTTCTGTTATTGTTATATATTCAACATACAGTAGGGCAGTGGCCATTATATGTTATCTTTGCATGCCCTCTGGTTCTTATGGCTCACGCCCAAATCCCTCCCACTCCGACCCTAACTTTTGTGACTACTATTACTTTAGATTACTATAAATGGATGGTTAGAATGAAACAAATATAATAATCAAATTAAAATAAACCTCAATAGGATATTTTAAATATGTGTGTGTGTGTAATATCATCCTATAGAAAATGTTAGTAAATAAAACTTCAATTGGCCTTTTGACTAAGATCAAGAGTAAATTTTACTTATTGGTCTTAAGAAAATAAATTATGATATGGTTTTTGATAGGAAACAACGCCCTTAATTAGCAGTATATTTTATGTTTTATATTTATTAGTGTCTTATATCAGTTATTTTAAGTTAATGACAATTTTATGTGTTTAGGAAAGAGTGATTCTTTATAGTTATTGTATTAGTCTATAAATATCACACATGTACTTTATCAAAGGTATGGATGAATGAAATTATTATTAGATAATTATCTCCTCTCTTTCCATAAAACTCATATTCTAGTTCTAGTGTCTCCCTTCTTCCCTCCTCCCTCTCCTCATCTTTCTTGTCTTCTCTCTTCGTTCATCTTTTGTTCTCTCCTCTATTCTCTTCCGACTCCGTATTTATCTATAATTAGGAATTCTATTTCTAGAGTTCTTCTTCTTTTTTACCCTTTCTCCCCTTTTCTCCTATTTCTATTTTATATTCCAAAACCTAACCCTTTTTCTCTAAATAATTACTTAATTTCAACTCAGAAACAAATGAACACTCACCTCATGCTTGAACAAGACTTAAGGAAGTGGTAAGTGATAGTTGAGCCAAATGATTCCAATAATCAAATAAGTAAGTTGGTAGTAAGATTTTTCCCCCCTTTTTTTGGCCAAGACTTGGTTGACCAAATGGCTTTTGCAATGATGGTTGACAAGGGGTTTCACCACCTTACTCTTTGATGAGCAACTGCTAATCTTTTCCCCTTTCCTGAAATAAGAAATTTTAGCTTAGTTGAAATTTCTTTAGGAAATTCTTTCTATATCGTTGAAAAATAAGCATGGTGGCTTCATTCATTGTCCCACAAGAACTACATTTGAATGTTTTGAAGGCTCTCAAGCAATTCAGAAAGAATAACATATCCAGAACTTCCAAGAACCAGAAGAAGAGTTATCTTCCCTCCGGGAACTAGCTCAGGTAGTTTCGTAGGCGGAGATGAACTTGATTTCAAAGTTGAGTACCTATCAGACCAGGACATTGCAGCTGGAATAAATCCAAACAACACCAACACTACAAATTGAAATGAAACTTTGTGAAAAACTTGTAGCACCAGAATTAATTTCCAATAAATTTACTATGAATCATATAGAAAAAATAAATAAATATAGTTCCGTTTGTAAGTACTTGGTTTTCCAATAGAAACATAACTTATGCAGAATTATTTTTAGAAATTATAATCAGGTACATATGACTGAAAAAAATGTCTTACTATGTTTGTTTGCCTAAACTTAACAGAACTTCGACAGAAAAGTTGATAGAAAATTTAATTCGCAAGCATTCAAAAAACTGCACCAAGGAATAAACCTGTTTCTCAAGCTGAACATTAACTTGAAGATGAAAATAATCAACAAGCAACACCAGAAACATGCCCAGGAATTCATCATAGATATACCTCCATAGGTTCCAGCAAAGTCTAAGGCTTTAAAAAATATTTCTGGATCCGACAATGAGAATAGCAGCGGTGGGACTAAAGCTAACATATATGGGAAGGGCCTGTTTTGACCAGCTGGTAACTGCAACACTGAAAATTCAAATAATGAACATGAGAAAAATTATTAATAATTCTTCATTATTTTTCTGTTTTAAAATGGTTCTTGTCAAGATATCAAAGCTTCCATGGACAAATAATTAAGAGTTTAATTCAGATTGCAGTATACAACAACAACAAAACCTTATTCCATAAGGCAGGGTCGGCTATATGGATCACATAGCTGATAGCACCATTGTGCTCTATCAATTAAACTGAAATTTCAGTACAAGGTATAGAGGGTCTCGGTTTTGTCCAAGTTTGTAGCCTAAATGACCTTTTCATCATTTAAACCAACAAAGGACCTTATTGCATATGAAAAGTTGAGATCATATTTCAGCTGCAAAATCCCAACCCTGAAGTCCTAAATATTGTTTGACATCTGGGGTGACATAGGAACAAAGAAATAGACTCAAGGCTATTAAAAAATGCAACACATATGTATGGTGAAACATAAAGAGAGAAAGAATGACACTTACAGTCTGCAAGAAAATCCGTCAAACCCAAAACAAATCCGATGTAAGATGTTACCGTTGCAAGAAGCGAGAATGCTTCAACTATGGGCTGCAGAATCAAGGATGAGAGGAGGAACATAAATTCAACAATCAGATACCAAAACTTCAGGTGTCTTTATTGTAGTTCAGGGTCAAAATGCATGAAATTCCGTACAAACTTACTCCAATTATTCCATTTGAGGATCTCAATTGTTCTAATGGGTCCACTCCCGTATCAGTATTACCAATAACCCCAAGGATTACAGCATTCCATACCAGAAAGAGAGCAAGAGGTATACCGGTGCCTATGACAATTGCACTCCTGCAATTGTAAGAATATTCAAATATAACCCCAGACAATCCTTAGGGTAGAGAACGTCTAATTAGCAGGAAAAGAAAAGATCATAACTAATATGCCCCGTCACACAGAAGATCTTTTGGGCTGGAACTATGGGCAGAGCAGAGACCTCCCATACCCCATACATTGTATTTTAAACTTAATTTCAGACCAGAAAAAAAGACAAGAAGGCGGAACAGAGACAATCATGAGCTTGTATATTAATAAGCAATATGAATTAGATTATATGATTAATCGGTACTAAGTGATATGGAGACCACCTCTTGCTAACTACTCAGGTGAGAAAACCAACCCACTTAAATAACCATTGAGCATCCCATGCTAATAAATGTGAGACTTGGCCATCTCATGCTCATTAAGTCTCCATCATCATCTTCATGCTAGAAGGCATACATTACACGTAGGACAAGCAATTATTTAAAGATAAAAGGTCTCCGTTAATCTATGAAATTACAAGTTTTTAAAGCTTCATATTTTATTTTATAATTGTAAGTTAACCCTAATATGAATAAAATCTCCCAAAGTGAGTAAAATTTTAAGTATTAGAGCAACCACAAAGAACAATGTGTAATGGTGAAATTTGTCACCTTACTTTTGACAAGTCGCCTTCAAGATTCGTGCAAAGAACAGGCACCACATTCTGGATGAGCATTACCAAAGCGTTAAGATTATATCAAGTTGTTCAACAACTTTAGATTGATGTTACCTGGTAAACAAAAGAAAGCGCAATAATAGGTATACTCATGGGAGCTGCTTGGAAGTTGGCCTTAAGAAGAGCATCCCAGTGCAGTTCTCCACTTGCCACTGCCTGAGAATGACGATTCAATCTCCACCATAACATGAATGAATACTCATCCTCAATTATCATTTTCAGTTATATATTCTTGCAAATGATTTTTTTCATGTACATGGAAAGATCAAGATATATACACATGCAAGTTTAAGTAACAGTGGAGTAAAATCCCATTTCTGTGTCTTTATTGTTTTCATAAAATAGACAGAGGGAAGGAGAGATATATTAATGGCCTTAAACATTATTAAACCACACAAAACAGATAGAAACAACAGAGTTCATGCATTTATTAAACCAACAAAATTATCATGCCTAATGAACAACCTTCCCATACATGCACATGAAACCGTTTAAACATAAGGGTGATATTGACTTCTTTTTTCTTTTTTTTTTTTTGGGGGGGGGGGGGGGGGCGGCGCGTATTCTACAACTTTTTGCAAGATCTCAGATATTTGTGAGACCAACATATCAACTTAATAACAATAAACTAGATGAAATTACTCACCTCAAAATTATAAGAGAAATATGAATTTTATTTCAAAAAAGAGATGAGAAGAAATAATGGTGAATAGAGAACCAGCACAACTTCACTCTGGGCTAAAAAATGGAACTAGTACGATCCTATACAACTAAAACAGGACTTCATAGTTCTTGATTTGAGAATCTTACCACAAGAGCTGCAAAAGAGCCAATCAGTCCAAATACAAGAATCCCATTAACTGCACCTATAAATCGCTGGCTACAGATTGAAAACAAGTCATGGTTAACATTTCTACCATTGGAAATAGAAAAAGTATTATTAAAAGAAATGTAATTATTCACAGAGAACCTACTCATTTTCCTTTGGTTCCTTTTTCATATGCATTCAACTGATCTTACTAAGATTGTATTATTTGTGATAATTAATCAAGCCCTCTGATAATATTTTATGTATTTAAATATTAATATCTTGAAATGTTCTTAAGAATATCATGCTGCTCTTTACTCATCTTTTATGTTATTTTTTCTGTTTTTATCCACATTTTAAAACTTCATAATTTTTCATTAATTTCTTCTTATTTTATCAGCCAAGACTACCATTCTATGGCCATATGTACTGCTTCGTCACAATCATGAATAATGTGAAGTTGAAACTGAAATTTCTTCCCGAAAAAATTACAGTAGAAAAAAGGATTGCCTACATGTGTTATAGGGTCTCATAATTTCCTACACACTGATATTCTGAGACAACTGATGCGATATGATTGGACTGGACTACTAAATATACTGTAGTGTAACAAATTTTTGCATTTGTACTCAATTAAATAAACAATACTACTTTCGGTCCTAATTATAAGACATAGTTGACTTTTTTTGGAGGGATTAAAGAAGCTAAATAAGTAACTTAAACATTTCATATGTTGTGTATTCTTAGATTATATATTAGTTTATTAGTCAAACTAATTAGTTTGAAGAAAAAAATAAAAATACTCTAAAGTAATTTAATTAGCTTCCTTAATCTCTCCAAAAAAATCAACTATATCTTATAATTAGGACCAGAGGGAGTATCATTTTCACAGGCCAAAAACAACAATACACTATGATTTTTTTTGACAGGATAATGGTATCAATTTTATCATCCAATCTACACCTGGATGAGTAAACCTGACAGAAGGGAAGAAGTGAAAATTTTGATGAAATGCACACCAACCTCCCATAAAAGCATATGCCTCCGAAAACCAGCGAAAACAAAGCTGCACTTTCCCATCTGCAACCAAATGGCCAGTATCAGCATCTAGAAAGTGTTTTAGGTTTACATGGAACATAAAAGTTAAGTCGGGTCACATGACAATACAGGAAGCAGAAGAGAAGGTAAAATCTAGAAATAATTGAAAGAAGATATTGTGACTCATACGAGGGTACTCCAAGATAATTTGTCAAGATATCTGTAGAACGAGCTACATATGCAACAAGGAGGGCATAATGGATGAAGATGTAAGACCAACTGCAAGAAAATCAGAATTATTATATAGATAAAATAACGCTAATGAAAGTTGCTAAGACCACTTCAAACATGTGATTATTAGACAGTTTTGGGGTTGAAATAAGAAAGTATAAAGGGGCTAAAGTGAAAGAAAAAAAAAAAGGAAGTGAAATTTCAGGGAGAAACATGAAAATATAGGTTTCTTCATAATTTAACTGTTACTTTTTTTATGATTGAATGTTGGTAGGCTGCAATGCAATTGAACTTGAACTGATTAGCAGGTTTGTAGTTCAACTAAGGATGATTAACCAGTTCTGCACTCTGAATTCACCCAGTGCACGAGCGTACTTTTTTACAATAGATTATACATAAACCTACCATGCAATTTGAACCCCTGCTGTCCCTAAAGTTCTCCTGGCCATTGATACCTGAAATTAATTGAAAACAAGACACTAACATAGAAGCCAAATAATTTCAGAACAATGACAATTCAAATATCCCTTTTAGACATCTATAATCAAGACAAAAGGAATAATTCACTAAATTCCGCTTCACGGAAGCTAAACTAGGAACTAGGATACAGACGAGATCGGCCACCAGCTGACAACTATATTTGCTTTTAGGTAGTAGTGAAGAACCTTACTTTCAGACAAGTGAAATCTTTGCTACCATGTATGAGTAAGAAGAAGGCGAAATTACCAGTGACACACCACCAGAACCTAGTTCACACATGGTATTGATGTTCACTTCAGCAATGAGCAAACCTGTCACAACCTGCAGAAATTCTCTTTAGACTTGCTCATGCAATCTCCCATTTGTATGTGTTGAGTCATTGAGTTCAGGATGCAAAGCAAAAATATATACTGAAGGTTTTTTAATGTGTCATATGTTTGCACAATGGTAAATGCTGATAGAACTGACTTAAATAAACATATGATTATGATAGCGATCCAAATTGCTATTCTAGGAAAAATAAGAATGTTAGGATAAATTAGGAATTAATTATTTTATTTAATCTGTTTTAATTATCTTTTATTATTTAGATTAAGATTTAGATTATTTATCTATTTGAATTAAATAGATTTATCTGTTAAGATTTAGATTATTTATTTGAATTTAGTTATCTTTTATTATTTATTTTATCGAGTCTGTTTTGATTATCTTTTATCATTATCTTTTATTATCTTTAAAGATATTGATAGATTTATTATTAGGATTAGGTAATTATCTAAATCTTAGATTTAGATAAGATTTAGATATATTTTAGATTTACTATTTATCTTTTTTAAAGTTTTGCTCTCTGTAAACTATTATAGATAGGCATAATGCCTTATCAATAAAGTATGACAGATTTCAGAGAGTAATCATCGGAGTAAACTCCTGGACTTTATTAATTAGTTAAGTTACAGATTCTGGCTTTCTTAATTACTAGAGATAAAGCTGTTCTTGTTGAAGTAGTGAGATTCTTGCTATTTCTCTAAGATCAGATATTAATACGTTCAGATATTGAGCGTATTCTAACAGATTCTGTCCTCAATAGTCATCACCATACATCACTAAAGTGAACATTGGGTTATACCAAATAATTTGGAATTGATGCATAATCACCAAGGATTATTACCATGAATACCCAACAGAGGATGCATACAACTGCAGAGGCTAAAAAGCCTACTTCTTGTGTTACAGCGGGAATTGCAAGGATCCCTGCTCCCACCTGTGATATTTCTTTCATATAAGTAAATAAGAATCAGGACAGTTTAAGTTTAAATGAACCAAAATGAACACAGAGGAAAACAGAAAATTTTGTGAAATCAATGTAGCTATGAACTTGCAGAGTTTTAAGGAGGCATGGAGATTCCATAATTAAGCATTCATATGATGATAGTGGTGCCTATGTTCAATTCCAGTAATCTATGTATGTAACCTACAAAAACTCTCCCACAAAACACTATTCACAAAGCACATAAGAAAAGCTTGCTTGGGGCTTAGTGCACTTTTTTCCTACTCTCTCAATTTTTCTTATTTTCTTCCCCCTCATTTTTCTTCCCTGACATCTGTTCATAGAACTAGGGCCCACCCAAAACAATCCTTATATCTGTGAACATTACTGCTCATCTATGATAATATAATATAGGGTTAAGGTGAAGATTGGCCAATAAAATGTTACATCATGAGCACCTAGCACAAAAGTAGACCATAACTACCAAAAAACAATTAAAAAGTGCAAAATATCACAATGTTGTTAGAACTAGAGTAACGCCATTACTTTTCAGATGCAGATTGGCCAACAAAGTGTTACGCTAGAAGCACTTAGCACAAACAAATTTTTAAAGGACCAAAAGTACCAATCAACAATTAAAAATGGGTAACTAGCACAATCAACAATTAAAAATAGGTAACTAACACAATAACGTTAAAATCAAGCTAACGGCCATTTGGTGCAATTGAACGTTGCGCAGTTGACTGGGGAGAGTAGTAAGGTCCCTCAACCTTAGATCTCTGCCTCTAACATGCAATTCAAAAACCTCGGTCTCTTCTTCGTCCTCTTCTCCTTCTAAATCCAGCAAGGGAGCAAGAACCTAAGGGCGGTTCAAGTGGGTCGAAAGCAAACCTCATGTCCTCTGCTCGGTCAATATCTACCAACACCGGCTTGTTCCCTGTTCTTCACAACTTTTCATCAACAAATTTCAAGTAGGTCTAGTTTTCTTCTTTGGTTTTCTACTATCACATGTTGTGGCCTTCTCTGATTTGTTTGTATTGAAAATTCAGCCACCAAACTCCATTGAAGATCAGCCTAAAACCAAACGGCCATTAGCTTGATTTTAACGTCATTGTACTAATTACCTATTTTTAATTGTTTATCGGTACTTTTGATCCATTCAAAACTTATTTGTGTTAGGTGCTCCTAGCATAACACTATATTAGTCAATCTGCACCTTAACCCTTTTTTTAAACGGCCGTTACTTTAGTTCTAAGGACATTGTGATATTTTGCAATTTTTAATTATTTTTTGATAGTTATAGTCCACTTAAAAATTTTTGTTAATTCTCTATGGGTTTTGATGATAACAATCAATTGTAAAACCAAGGTTAAAGAGTTGTCTCAAGAAAGCACAAACTTGCTGAAAGAGGCAATACTCGAGTTTCAGTAGGAAAACTCAAGTATTTAGGTTCAAAGAACAGTTCAATGCACTTAACTAAGAGCAATACCGCAATATTCAAATGAATACTCAAGTATTGGAGCTTACAGAGAGCGTCGCAAGTTTTCCATCAAAGAAAACTCGAGTATTGACATGAATACTCGAGTTGTCAATACTCGAGTTTAGGCCTATGAGACTCTTCAAACAATTTTAACTGAAATGGAAAACCTCGGTTTGAAAAACTACAGTTTCGAGAACTACGGTTTGGAATTTGAAAAGATAGTTTTCCAACTTGGCTCCAGAATTTAAATATTTTTATTTTCAAATGAAAACTCGAGTATCACATTAGAATACTCAAGCATTGAGTCAAGTAATGATGGTTTTAAAATCGTTTCATTTATAAACTTCAATTTTGAAAACCACAGTTTTGAAAACTCCAGTTTAACACTTATTGAAACAATCTCAAAGTTTCAAAACTAAAGAGAAAACTCGAGTATTAAACCATACAGAGAGCTATCAAGGTTTCTAAGCCTTCAATACTCCGGTATAGAATGAAAACTCCGGTTTTGGTGTTTTAGACAATTATCCATCAAAAGTCCAAAACTCGAGTATTGGCTTAAGTTCATCAGGAACACCAAAGCTCAAATCGCGAGTCTCGCCTCTGGAAGGAGAATACTCGAGTATAGACACAGATACTCGAGTATAGGCTTAAGTGCATAGTGACAAACTCGAGTATTGGTACACAAACTTGAGTATTGGTCGAGCCTTGTGATAATTCAAATCGATGAAATCTGTGTAATGTTTATGGAATGATCCAAATTATTTATATTCTTAATTATCATCATTACTAGATATATTTAATGTATTTGCTAGTGTATTTCAGCCCAATTACAGATGATACAAGCAGATTAAAAGAGTTGTTAACACCTAAAGCAAAGTCTTGTTAGAAACATTAAATGCAAACCACCAAACTTGCTAAAATCTCAACTACCAAACATTACACAATGGAAAAAGGATAAAGAAACTTTCATTTAATCAAGGACTGACGATCCCAACAGATATAAACGACTAGAAGTCACTCTCTATCCTACAACTCAAGAAACAAGCACAAGTGTAGAGAGAAAAATGACCAAATTGCATCCAACAGATAGGAGACTTCTCCAACGGTTAAATGAATGCATGCAACTGCTATTAATGTCACTCTAAGTATAAATAAAGCAGCATTCAAGTCTCTATCAGAACATTGAGCTGAAAAACGAAAGAACAATAAATTTGTTCATTTATTGGTGTGCTTTCTGTACAAAGTGTCGGTTGACACAATAGATCTTCAGTGATTATCTTATCTGCTCTTTTAAGAGAGTATTTCATTTGTATTATCATTTGATTGTAAGAAATCTCAAGTCAGGGGACTTGGAGATTTGGGAATCATTAATTACAACTTGTAAGGGAGAGCAAGTTCTAGAGAGAGAATTACTTCAGAGTTACAGAGTGTGTAATCAAGTGTTTAGTGAAAAGCTCAGGGTGCCTGAGGACTAGACGTAAGCCAAAGAGTTGGGCAGAACCAGTATAAACCTATGTGTACTGCTCTTCTTTCTCTACTCTCTGTTGTGCCCTATTTCGGTTACCACTTGAGCAAGTATTTGCGAAAATTTTTCAAAATCCCCAATTCATCCCCCTCTTAGTGATTTAGCTCCACTTTCACTTTTTTTGTGTTAGGTAATCCTGGCGTAATACTTTATTGGCCAATATACACCTTAACGCTATAATATAATGGCAAACTTCTACAAACAGGCCCCTCCCAAGAGAGTTTGGAGAAGGATGGTGTAAAAGTACCATTTCTTTATGCTTGAAGAAACTGGAATTAATGTTGACACGATGGACCATATTATTTTTTTATTCATTTGGCTCTTACTTCTAAGTTGATTCAAATTGTGTAGTACTATATGATGGAGACATGCAAAATTAGCTTGTTTGAATACAAACCTTTGCCTCTAAGAGGAAAAAAGACACAGGTTTTTTTCTGTAATCTCTTCTAGTAACTAGAGTACGACCCCATGCATCTTCAAAAAGCCTAAAATTCACCCTATTTATGACTTGGGGACAATGCAACTTCCTAAAAATTTTATAGATATTGATAAAGATTTTAACATCATGAGTCCATGGCTTTTCATACTTGAGCCTAAGAAAAAGAGACCATTATGCACACACTGAACATGTCATGGACACAAATATAACACAGCATAATTTAAAGTTTCACATGACATCTAACATGAACATCAAATACAAGTACCACTCAGTTTTTTTTTTTTTTTGGGAGTGGTCTGTATTTCTTTGAGATAGAAAAACAAGATCAGGGTATAGAGTACACTAATTAATGATATGCAATTGCTATCAAAAGTCACTGCCAACCATCTCCAGTTACAATAGAACTTGATTTTTTCTCTTTGATTGCTTTGAAGAGCCAGCAACGATAGTTGGCATTTCATCCCATTTTAACTTTGTTTCCTGTTACACAGTTCTACTGAACCTTACTCCAAAATAAATATATGTTTACATCAAGAAGTGCCCAAATACATGCAGACAGGAACTTAAAATAAAATTTGCTATAGTAAAAAGAAGCAAAACTAGCGCACCGTGGTGCCTGCAACCAGTAAAATTGCACTGGATAAGCTTCCTGGAGATATTAACAGAAGGGGAAAAAATGAATACAAGAAAATAACAAAAAGAAGCAAGTAGAGTTTTACTATGGATTATAACAACAATACAAAGGATAGAATCGCATAATGGCATATGTAAACAGAATAAATCAGGAGTTAAATGGTCAGGGAGAGAGGTGGTGGTAATTTAAATTTTTCAAATAGTTAAAATTTATTTATAAAATATTTGAGGATAAAAATAATTGAAAAAAGCATATAAGTATACAAGTTTTTATATTTTAATCTTATGTACTTGTTCAGTCGTCATATAACCAGCATGTGGTATTATGGATCTTAAATACAAAAGTAAGTCTTAAGATGATGAACAACTTCATCCTTGAAAGTATATCTCACTTTTTTGAAAATTTGTAACGTTTCTTGAGACCTTCCATTAGGATTAATCTAACATCCCAGTATTGAAACTACTCATTCAATCTCAGTCCATGCCTCTAAACATGATAAAGATGTTCAAGTGAAACAATTAAAATTATCCATACTTTTATAACATTCACATAACGAAGCCAATTAAAACTTAGATATAAAACACCATGACGAAGTCAATTAGTAACTGTACAACCTATTAAGTATCTAACGGCGTGCTTTGAACGACACAAACTAATTTTGAGCCAACTGATCATTTAGCCACATTGATGCTTTAAGACTTTGAGAATTAGAATTAAAATACTCATATATGAAAACAAAATTGTAAATAAGCATGTAGATCACCAACCAGGTTCCCTTTTCAATGTTGCTTGGTTAAGGTTCGAGAATAGCCGCTCAATTTCGAGTTCTTGATCTTCTCGCTCTTGTTCCTTTTCTTCAGTGGATTGGGACTGCTTCTGCACGAAGCATTTGTGGAAGTTTCTGCTCAAACGGAAGGGAAGAAGACTGATAGGAGAGAAATTACTTTGCTGAGGAGTTAATTGGGGAAATGTAGGAGGAAGCTTCCTGGGTAAGGGTTGATTTCTGGGTGGGATCACAAGGGTTCTTGGAACCTGAAAGCAAGGAGGAGTAAGAGTGGGAGAAGATGGAGAAGAAGAAAACATCATCAATTGGAAGTTCAAGTTCTATTGTGGTAGTAGAAAAATTGAAAATACTAAAGAGCCATGGTTAGAAGTTGTGGGGGAGCTTTCCACGTCAGCGTCTTTAAGATAATGTGGGCCATGAGCAATCCGGAGCCATTTTTAAGTACAACATTTAAAAAGAAAAATTATTTTTTATTAAATACACATGTCAAAGCCGATTTTTTTAATTGAGAAGATTGGGAATTGGGGGTGAGAATAACTAACAAATTTCTATACAAACAGAATCAGTACTTTGCAAATTTTATAATTTATACCCACATATAGGACCAGTAATTTTATTTAGGCCCTTATCACCAATAAAATTTGTCATAGGGGAATTCTTTTTCAACTTTCCCATTAGAAGTTATATAAATATTTTTGTATAAATAAAAATGTATGAATGTAGAATTTTTTTATTGAATAATGCCTTGTTGTCATGGCATGCCACTGCTCCCATTCGACAGGGAAGAAGAAAGCTTCAATTCCCCCCCCCCCCCCCTCATCACTGGAGTAATGAATAGTGATGTGCCAAACAGAAAAAATGATATACATGGAATAAATGGAAACCTTCCGCTATGGTGTAACTTAGGAAAATTTTAGAATAAAACCTCCAAAATGAGTTATAAATTTTTTATTCAGTGTAGTGACCCATTATCAATTATAGTAAACAAACATGATTTTAATTTTTGATATTTTGGAGGTCTTTTTTAAGATTCTACCCGGTAACTTTTTCATTAAATTTTATGTGAGGGTCATTTTGGTCATGAGAAACATGAGGTTGTCATTCCTTTCAACTATAAAAGCTAAGGACATGTTGGTGTTTGCTTTAATTTTTACTCCTGGAAAACTAAAAACTCATTTTGAAAAGATTTTAAAAACTAAAAGATGTTGGGACAATTGTTTCTAAAAAGTCCATTGGCAATATTGCTAAAAGTTTGGGCCAATTTGGTTCAATCCCATTGGTAATGCAATGTAATATTAATTACGGAGTTAGTGTTTTGTTTGATTTTTAAGCAAGGTAAGGTGCAGTGAGTTATTTTTTTAATAATTATTTAAAATTATTATATCACACAAAGTCTATTTTACACTTAATATAATCTTTCTAGAAAAAAATAGTTAAGACTCATCGCGCTGCATGAACATAATTGTCAAGCTAAATCGTCGAGGATCATTTGATGGTAATGGTTCTAGTAGTGGAGAAGACAGTAATCGTGGTGTAGTGATAGCGGCGTTGCTTATGACAAGTGGTGACAACAACAACAGTGGAGGTGGCAGCAGTAAGGGGTAGTTGCAGTAGTGGAAAAGGAAAGAGGTAGTAGTGGCGATAATAGCGATAGCAGGTGATGACAACAACAAAAGTGGAGGACGAGGAGTTAGTAGTAGCAGCAGCAGTTGGGGGTATGGCAGTGGTGGAGGAGGAGGAGGTAATGATGACAATAGTGACAATGGTGGAGGAGGAGGTAGGGGCAGTGGCAATGGCGACGACAACGGTGGAGGTGGCGACGGTGGTGACAATGGAAGAAGCAGAGGTAGTAGTGGCTACGGTGGCGATGGCAGGTGTGACAAAAACAATGGTGCAGGAAGAGGTAGAGGTGGTGGTTGTCATGGTGGTGGCAATGACAACGGTGGAGGCGTCATTGGTATAAGGTGGCGGCAATGACAATGGTGGGAGGGAAGGTAATCGTAGGAGCATTTGTAATGCGGCATGACATGATAAGTGAAATGAGAGAAGTGAAATAGAGACAAATGAGACTTCAAGGGTCAATTGGACTTTTTAAACCATGCAATGGAGTGGTAATAAGGATTTATAAGGGGAGGTATGAATAAGGATTACCAATTTTTGTCAATCATCATTACCATGGTAAATGCTATTACCATGCTAAAAGGCAATCAAACACCCTTGGTAATGCAATCATGATTAGTATTACAGTCATGCAATGGGGTTGAACCAAATAGACTCTTTATTTTTCAAAGGGTTAAAATGTAAAAATACACATGTGGTTTTTCCAAAAGTGCACCTAATATTAAATGTTTTTTTAGGTGCAAAAGTGACTATGTGGTTACAAAAATGTAGCAAAAATATACATTGACATTTAGTTTGACTTTTTTGTATTTTTAAGGTTGATATGGATGATGACTTGGCTAAATTTCATCCCAGCTAGCAGTAAAGAACTGGAGAAAATTATAGAAAATGGCATAAATATTTTGAAAATTACAATTTAACCCTTCTCTTCCAATCCCAATCTTACCTATCAAGCCACCCATCTCCACTTCCTCACCACCGTTGCCGCCTTTCCGTAATTTTCAAGACTATCTGGACCCTTTTTTTGTAACTTCCTCAAGTTCTCTACTACCACATGAGATGAAATTTAATTGAGTCATCATCTATATCAACCTTAAAAAGATAAAATAGTCAAACTAATGGTCAATGGATATTTTTACTCTACTTTTGTCACTATAGTCACTTTTACACCAAAAAAAAAAACACTTAGTGTTGAATGCACTTTTAAGAAAATCACATGTATATTTTTGTACCTTAACCCTTTCTCAAAAACTAATTTGGGTTGCTTTACAAAAGTTACTACTTGCTTTTGAATAGCTCTCTATTAGTTTCAATAATAAAATATGATTTAAGTTTCTATACTCAAGGTCAAAAAGTTACTATTAAAATATTTCAATTTACTAAAATGACTTTT
Source organism: Acacia confusa (assembly GCA_037074495.1). NCBI lineage: Eukaryota > Viridiplantae > Streptophyta > Magnoliopsida > Fabales > Fabaceae > Acacia > Acacia confusa. The sequence continues at coordinate 18,708,734 of CM073511.1, forward strand.
TCTGAAAAAAAAAAAAGTGTATCTAAGTTTTAATTACGTTACCATAAACTAGATCTTCTATTTAAGATCAAATGAAGTAATAATTAAACTTTTTACCACATTAAGTTTTGTTAAATGCACCCTTGATAAGAATTTTAACAACTATATATCCAAGAAGAATTGACAACTTTTTTTTGGTACAATAGTGGATAACTTAGAACACTAAAACAAAACAAAAAATTACAACACCCTAACTTCCTTCATCACCTTCCCCCTCTCAAAAGATAGGAGGAGGTTGATCAAGGATACAAAAAGGACCATCAAGACTATGAGAAAGGTTTGCTAAATAAACAACACTGAGGTTGTCTTCCGTATATGTATGATGAAATTGTTAGAGTCTTTATTTTGATTATAACAAAGTTTAAGAAAGAGTTAGAAAGGTTTTGCAATAGGTTACAAATAATAGAAAAACATTTTGAAGCATACAAAAGTCATTTGTTGTAAAATTTAGTTGATCACTTGAATGGCCACTTGAGTGATATAGTTTTGAAAATAACTCATCACTACAATGATCACAATAAGGCTGAACTCAACTCACTCAAGTCATAGGTGATGTTAGAGAAGGAGTAAAAACTAGAAACAGAGTCTGAAATAAAATTAGCTTATGTGCCTTTATTTCTAAAATGATAATAAGTTGGCGTCATTTGTAGGAAAAATGATAGATTTGTAACATGCTTGATAAACATTTTTCCTAAAATAAATGGGCACATAATCTTCTGGGTCATTTGACTACCAATATATATAACTTATGCTATGAGCACAAGGGATGTCCATTAATGACCACTTTCTACAACTACATTCTTTAACTTTTAGATAAAGTTCAAATCTCTCATGTCCATCATAAACCTTAAACTTTTCATCTCCAGCCTAAAGAGGTAAACATATTACATTATCCTTAGCCTATCTTTCTAATCTTCTCTTTTAAATATTTGGAAGAATTGAACCTTGAATGCTATTCATTTTAGTTCTATTAGCAACCCACCTATTTATGAAAAAAATCCTAAGATCCTCCAACATTGACACAATTGGTTTTTCTCTTACATCAAGAATGACAGTATTGAAAGGTTCACTCATATTATTTACCCACACATCACATTTTGGTTCAAAGGAAAGTTGAGACTTACTCCAAAATCTGGGATGAATTTTTTTGATGAGATACTTATATACATCATCATTAATTTTCTGAATATCCTTCATTGCTCTTTCCCATCCTACAGGTAGGTAACTTTGGTTGCCCTCCACATCTTTTCTTTCACACTTGTTCTAGAGAATCACTTTCTAGAGTTGTTGTATATGTGTTGAACACAAAATTGATGATCTACTCTAGGTATAAGCTCATCAAAGGTAGGTAAAAGGCCTTATAAAATATTTAAAATATTAGGTTTTATATAATATATGTGAAATTTAAAAAGTAGACAATAAATGAAATTTACCTTTTGTTGGTCTGTAATAAAGGTATAGGATTTGCACTTATTTGTCCCACCAAGGTCTTCAATTATATTAGATAGCAACCAATTCCAAGAATCTTTGGTCTCTGCCTCTATAACAATTATAGCAATAGGAACATTGGCTCATTAGGATCTCTATCGACTGCAACCAATAATTGACATCTATATAGTCCCTTAAGAAAGCATCCATCCAACCCAATAATTGGCCTACAAGTGAAAAAGCACTTTTTGCAAGCTTTAAAGCATATATACAATCTTCCAATTTTAGGGAGCATGTTTCTAGATGGTGGTTGAGTATCAAGCTCTACATCGTAGTTAGGTGGCCTCTCCACTTTTAACACTATAGTAAAGTTTGGATTTAACCTTTTTAGCTCATGACAATAGTCATACAACCTTCAAAATTTTTCATGGAAAAACCCATGGAGGTGATTTGATGCTTGTCTCTTTACTCGGGAATTCGCTACCTTTAAGACAATAACATTCCACTTTCTCTTAGATCTACCAATAATTTCTTTCAATTTATACTTGAGGATTTTCTTTCACAGTTATCTAAACACTCCTACCCAACCATTTGGATGTTAACAATTTTATTATTCACCTCTTTTGTTGCATGTATGCTTGCCATTGATCATCCTTAATTGTCATGTCTCTTCTCCCTTTAACTTTACACAATATGCCTTCCAATCACAACCTTGCTTGAACCTCACTCTAATACTTTCCTTATCATTTTTAATAAACTTTAGCCCTTTACTAGTATGTACAACATATGACACTACGACTTTCTTAAGATACCCCCCTGTGTTGTAAAGGGTTCACAACTCCCACTTTTATTCACTCATATTTTTTTCCAACTTATGCATTGGAAACCTATTATTAATGCATCCATTTCTATCTCCATTTTCATCTCCAACTTCTTCCTCATCATTAAGGCTTTCCAAATGTTCACTCTCATGCTCTTCATTTGAATTACACGTACATTCTGTTAGATATAATTAGTTTTGATGATGTCTTATATAGATACCATTAGTTAGTAAGAGCAAAAAGTTAGCATACTATATTTATCTCCTATATTGACTAATTCTTAAATTTAATGTAGAATCAAACATTTATGAAGAATGATCAAGAAGAAGATAAATAAAGAAATATTGAATTAAAGAAAGAAATGGAATCAAAGAAGATGTGGAGTCAAATGATGAAGAACAAGAGAAGAGAAGAAAGAAATAGTAGAAAAGAGAAGAAAGAAAGAAGAACTTGTTGAATGGAATGAGAAAATCATTATACAAGCTCATAGATTGATTCTAGAAGTCTTCACGATCAAATGGAAATTGGAATGACTTAAATCAAAGTTAAAATAAGCAAAATCAAGTTTTGTGATGAACTAACTCGAGCCAAGAAGTATTTGACTCGAGTTAGGGCCAAAACTCGAGCCAGACCAACTTAACTCAAGCCAGGTGTGCCTTCAACAACTCTGTTCTACTTTGTTTCACGTTCAGTTCGGGCGAGGTCTGGTAAATCGATGATATCTCCTAAACCAGAGATCAAAGTGAGGTGAAACCAATTTTGAATGAAACTAGACATCTAATGCGTCATCTTGACAAACATTCAAGTCCAAAGAAGATCAGATGAAAGAGCTATGAATTTTGGAAGTTTCCCCATCAATTACCGTCATACAGCAGACCAAGGTTTGCTAATTTGAGGATATCTCACAAACTTAAATCGAAATGAGCTGAAATCGGTGGCATATGAAACTAGACTCATATACCTTTCTAAAAACATAAAGATCACAGAAAACAAGGATCAAATGAGAGAGATATGATTTTTAGAACTACATAGTCTGTTATGGATGGTGAAAAAATGTTGGTTCAAGGACAACTTTTACTAATCTGATCATAGTGCTCAACATACAATGAGTTTGGAGCTGATTCTTCTTGCATTGAAAAGAATACTTAAAGAGTATTCTAGGTATATATGTGATTTGCCAAGATTTGGAGCTTAACAGAGATATTATGGTTACTGGAACTTGATCAACAAAGTTTGAAAAATCATTTATACGTTTTATATGTCAGATTGGCTCTAGCCAATAATCTGACTCAAGCCAAGGTGTTTGAGAAATATTAACAAATGAGACATGTTGACTCGAGCCAAGAAAATGTGACTCGAGGTCATGCCAAAACTCAAGTCAAGGTAAGGTGACTCGAGCCAACAGAAAGCCAAGACTTTGACCGTTACCTGCAAATCACTACTTCTACCTCGAGCCTACAACAAGTGACTCTAGTTTGTGCTAAAACTCGAGCCAAGACAGTTTAACTCGAGCCTAGAGCATTTTTGATAGAACAACTTGACTTGAGCTAGAGAACTTGACTCGAGCCAAATATCTCAGTTTTTGAAAAATCTTTGTTTTAACCGTAACAAACTTTTAATATGATTTATTTGGGTTATATCTTCCCTCATTATTATTCCTAACCATGTTTGATGAGTTTGTTAATGAGTTTCAGATGATCATAACTTGGATTAACATGAGATTATCAAAAAGTGAATGATTACGTCAGAGTTCACAACGATAACTTTGAGTAAGTCACAACGGTCATATTCCAACGGGAATGTTTGATAAGTTTGTTAATGAGTTTCAGATGATCATAACTTGGATTAACATCAAATTATCAAAAAGTGAATGATTACGTCAGAGTTCACAACGATAACTTTGAGCAAGTCACAACGATTATATTCCACTAGGAAGAATTACTCAACAGACAGACGAATAGATCTTCATTGCCTATAAATAAAAAAGTCTTCAAACTGGAAGAGGTGACGATAGATGAATGATTTCGATGAAACCAATGAAATGATGTTACTACTTCCTCACCGTTGATATATCAATAACTTATATACTCTCTATTTCTCAATATTCATAGCTTACAGTAGAGAGAGTGAGATGAATGATTATATACTTCAGTGATTATCTATTCACTTTTGAAAGAGAAGATTTAATGTAAATTAGTTTATCTGAGAGTTACTCAAGATTGGGTAATCTTGAGTGAGAAACAATTGTGTTGATTACAGCTTGGAAGGGGAGTGAATCATAGTGAGAGGATTACTTTGAATATAGAGTATGTAATCAAGCAAGTGTATTGATTACAGTTTGTAAGGAGGAGTGAATTCTAGTGAGAGGATTACTTCGTGTATAGAACATGTAATCAAGTCGAAAGCAGATAGTGAATTGAAAATCTCAAGTGAAGCTTAAGAACTGGATGTAGGTCAAGAATTGGACCGAACCAGTATAAATCACAGTTTGCATATTCTCTTCCCTTATCTTTTACATTTCCAGTATATACTTATTTGAACATCTAACTGTCGATTTAGTTTTTGGAAGTTGCGAAAAGTTTTTCAAAATTTTTAAAGTTTTATCAAACACCTAATTCACCCCCCCTCTTGGGTGATAGCTAAATCCAACACATTCTATATTGACCTCCTTAATGTTACCTTGAAAATATTCACCTCCATCCACTTCTTCTTCAACATCATTAAAGTCAATATTTAAGGCACTATCTTCATCAGAATTGTTCCCCATCTTTGAATCTATACATACATTCAAATATTGTAAGAAAGCAAGAATTTAGAATAATAGACAAGTTTGATAATATCTGTGAAAGCCAAGTAGGGCAAATGAACAATGGGCAGAAGTCCAAATTGCTATTTATTGATGCAAGCAAGTGGGATCAATATACAAGTGAATATTCTATGCTAGGGCTCTAATCATTTATATTAAAAGTAAATTCAAATTCTAATGTGATATTTGTTTATTATTGTCTATTTGAAAAATTAGATACTTACGTATATAGTTCCTCCTCCTCTGTGCAATCATTATTACCTATTTGGATTTCATTAATTTATATTGTTAGTTCCTTCTACATATTATGTTAGATTTTCTACATTTGTAACTAATAAAAAAGGCAAATTTGCTTCTTGTTGTGCTGTTATTAATTTCTTTGGCTCGGCCTTGCAACAACTTATATGGCAGAGAAAATATACTAACCCTGCAAACACTTGAATTAGTAAGAATTTTTTTTTCTAAATAATACCAGCTATGAGTTGGATTCTTCATAATGCCAGGGTTACATAATCTATAGATTATTTGAATCACCATGAGTTTTTTTTTTAAAAAAAAAAAATACTACTAGCTATGCCTATGTATTAATTGATCAAATGACATCAATGGCATTAGAGGTATGATGAAAAATAATACAAACAACAATAATGATACTCTTAGGGGTACAGAATCATTCATGTACATAAACTTGTTCCAGATCCCATAATTTTCAAGGAAGAGTTCCAAACAACAATTGTCAATGGGTCATCATACATCGAGGATTAATGTTCCAGTGAAACCACTCATGAAATGGCTTGACAAAAAATTCAAAAACTTGCTGCTGTGGGAGGATCTTTGTTTAGGGATGTTGCTGCCTTTAATTTTTAGTTTGGTCAGTATTGTTCACTTGGGATTTTATTCTAGGTTTTGGGATGGTTTGTTAAATTACTTTTTGTGTAATTTTATGATTTTGGTTCAATGACAATAAAGAAAAAATATGATATCTCTGCAAGGATGAATGCAACCAATAGTAAATATAAAAATAATAAATCGACTTACAAGATTGACTTCATAGGACTGGTTATTTCAACAAATATGTTCAAAGCCACAGGGATGAGTTATGGATGGATGTATCAAAGTCACATGGATGAGTTATGGATAGAGGGATTGTTAATGAGAAACTATAAAACAGTCCAGATTAAATATTTTTCAATTCACATTATTTTAAAATATTAATTTATTAAAATACTGACATGTAAGCATGCTTGATCAGCATTTAATTACACAGTCATTGTTTAAAATTGTTGAGTCGGTATTTTCTCGTTAAGCCAAACTAACGGTGTTAACATTAAGGGACCAAATGTATACTTTACAAACTTAAGGGGTTAAAATGATACCTAAAACAAACATAAATGATCAAACGTATACTTTCGCCTAAAATAAATTTGAAATCATTGGATCTCAAAAAAAGTCTTTTAGGAAACATAGTGAAGTTGTCCTTGTCGATGAAGGCTGCACAATAATGGTCCATAAGCACCTTGTATCTTGACTGACATTGAAATTAGACATCACCCAATGTGTGCGATAGCGTTACACCTTATATCACATGATGAACCAAATGAGCAGGATATGTATGTATGTATGTATGTATGTATGTATGTATGTATGTATGTATGTAAGAGAAGCTAATATGGGAACAACACAATTGGTGTGAGATCATAAAAAATAATAAGGTAGACACAAATATTTCTGAAATTGACTTTTGCATTATGGAAGATCATTTCCATTGAGGCACCATCAAGAGTAACCTCATGTCCAAATATCACAAAGTTACCTTAGCCGAACAAATGCAATAAAAGCAAAGTTTTATAGGGAACTTTGAGTTGTTTACCAATTCCACAATAGAGGACATGGGGAGGCTAATGGCATTGAGGTGAAGAATATGAGAGGTGAAGACTGGGGTGAGAGAATTCCGCTCAAAATAATTTCTACAAAACATTAGTAGTGGGATTGAGAGGGGTGCAACTTGATAAAATTTCGAAATATTTTGAAACTACCATTTCATTATCTTTCTATTTTCAATATATTTATTCTAAAAACATTTTGTTTTATATTTTAATATTTCAAAATATTTTTCAATTTATAATTATCTGCTAGATATCTCTCTTTATTTTTTGAGCACGTTTTATTTTTTTTAGCATTGTTTTAGTTGTTATGATATTCATGGCAGGAGGAGGGTTTGCAAGAGGGACTCTCAACGTAAAATATTTTATTTTATATTTTAATATTTTGAAACTTCTTGTAATTTGTAACTATATCCTGATGTCTCTCTTTATTTTTTGAGAATATTTTATTTTACATATTTATTTTAGTTGTTAAGATATTCATGACATAATGAGAGTGTGCCATATGGTAGGAGGAGAGATTCTCAACGTCCCTCCTTTTATATATCAATATATAAATAGATATATTGGTTAAGAATTTCTTAAAAAATTTAATGAAATTGAAAATGCCTATTATCTTTTCTTAAAAGAACACTTGGAACTATAACAATTTTTTAGTGCAAAAATACCCATAAACTTTTATAAACGGAGTAAAAATATCATCTCTATTAAAATATCATAAACACCGTTACTTTTCTTTTTATGGTCCCACTTATAGTGTCAATATGTAAATTATATGCCAACTCACCTTGACCAATGAAAAAACAACTCATACTTTAATTTTTTATCATAGCTGTCATCCATTATTTTTCTACCTCTTTCGTCTCACAAGGCTATCATTCCCCACACTCATTTTCTTATTCGCTTCTTCAACTGCAGGTCTATCCAACACTCTTAACCAATGTCCATCAAAATCGTTGTCAGCTACAATAAACTATCAAACCCCATTTCCAATTCTCAGAGCATGAAAACTTAATCTCAAAGCAACAAGAATGAAGCACTAGCAGAGTCGAGACCCATAGACTCTTCTAATTAACTAGCACCCAACCCATCATACCTCGGAGTCCAAATGCAAAATTGGGGCAAGTGGGTCTCTGTAATTCAAGAGCCTAGCAAGAAATAAGAATCTGATTCTGCACTTTTGCCATTCTAGAAATGACAGCTCAAGCCCATGATGTCGCGCTTTGAGCATCAAAGTTGAATCCGCTATGCTCAATGTTACGCTCTATAAGTTTCGATTTGGTGAAGTTGTCGTCCCCGTGGAATCATGAACTTGGGTGGGTAGAGTCCATCGATTGTTGGGTGTGTATAATCCTCCATTTATGGGGTTACAAAAAGAAGGCTTCTTTGACCAAATGGTACATTTAAGTGAGTACAGTGAAAATCCTAGATTCTTCACTTGTTTTTTTTTTTTTTTGGTAATAAGATTCTTCACTTGTTTATCAATAGAAGGTGGCGATCATTATTTTTGGGCCGTGTACATTATAGCTTCTTCTCTTCAATCACCTTCCTCTTTCATTAGTTAGTTTTAGTTCCAAAAAATGTGAGTGATTGATTTGGTGAAAAGAAATGAGAAAATTAAATATTTTTCGTTAGTTAGTTTTACTTAAGACCAGGAAAACAGATTTAGATGATTGAAGCCTTGATAAAGACAAAAATGATTTTTTTTTTTTAATTTTATGTAAATCCAAGTGAAAGTAGGTTGAAAGACATATAAGTATTTACATAAGGATTTTCAATCTTTTTTTTTTTTAATGGTCAATATTGGTCAAATAAACTACCATAATACTTTTGGGCCCTTTTAAAATATTGATGGGTATTTTTTTTCACTTAAAACTTATTTATAATGCCAGATGCTTAAAATTATGGGTATTTTTATACCTACACAAATTTTTATACTTTGACCAAAAAAAAAAAAAAAGACCGCTTATTAAAAAATTAATTTCTTTTATACATGCTGGCCAGGGTGGGAGAAGGTACCATGCAGGTCAGTTGAAAAGGTTACCGGAAAATTGGAAAGAAAATGAAAAGGGTGGAAAAAGAATATAAAAAATGTTTCTTAAAAAAGAAAAATTGTTATGAATATTCTTATTATGTGGATGTCCATTGACCCATAATCTCCAAATACAGGATGACATTGTATATACGCATAGTAATCTACTATTTGCATCCTTCTATAAATAGAGGTCTCCTGTAACTATTCATTAGACTTTAATAAGAATCCATTTCATCTCTCTAGAATTTCCTCTGATTTCTCTCTAGAATTCTTTCAGTTTTATAACACGTTATCAGCACGATCACGATGGCTTCTTCTTCATGAGCATCACCGAAAGCTAATGATCTCTAAACCCACCATGATTGCTCCTCCTCCATCTACGGAGAAGAGCATCCCAGATCCCTGGGTTTTTCAAAGTCTTGCTGCTCTCTAGATCCATCTTCGTTTCTTCAATTTCTTATTATGGCCACCAATTTCAACAACTGAGGAACCGCCAGCGTTGGAAAGCGATTCGGCAAACAGATCTGGCTATCTAACACTTCCAGATCTGTAGACCTTTTCAGTTTCTTGATCTGTGCTACTAGGATCTTCACCTATGTCCCTTTTCATCATCTCTTTGAAAAAAAAAAAAAAAAAAAAAAAAAAAAAAAAAAACTGTCGGCACAACAGTCCAAAAAAAAAAAAAAAAAAAAACTGTCGGCACAACAGTCCAACAAAAAAAAAAAAAAAAAAAAATTCATGGAGATGGATACAATGTTTTGTACGTGCAGCAGGTAAGATAGTTACTATATAATAATGATGAAGATGAGTTTCCCTTATCCGTGAATGACTGGTAAGTATATAATATTAATATTATATATATCAATCATATCAATCATTTTAGTAATCATTATTATTATTATTTTAGTATTTTACTTAATTGTCATTTAATTTATGTTAAGATTTTATTATTATTGGGCTGCATTTGTTTATTTTATTATTTACTGCTTTATTTATTTTTCATGGTTGCAACACTAATATTAGTGGGCACCATTTATTTATTTTGTTTTTTGATTTATTTATTCTTCATGAAGGCACACTAATATCTATTAGTGGGCTCAATTTATTTATTTTATTCAGCATTTATTTATCTTTTATGGTGGTGACACTTTGTGGGCCTCATTTATTTTATTTTAATTCTTTACTGCTTTATTTATTTTTTCATGGTAGCAACACTAGTATAGTGGGCACCATTTATTTTATTATTTACTGCTTTATTTTTCATGGTGGTAACACTGATATAGTGGACTCCATTTATTTAAATTTTATTTACTGCCTTCTATATATTATATATATATTTACATTTGAATATGCATTCTCTTTCTTATCTTTGGATGAGATAGGTCTCGCTGTGAGTTTACTACCATTCCTATCTCATCTTCTTTTTATTTATTTAGCATGTTTATTTCCAGTCATTTATTTTATTTTATTTATTTATTAATTGCTTTATATATTTACATTTGCATATGCATCTTCTTTCTTACCTTTGAATGAGATAGGTCTCGCTGTGAGTTTACTCCCATTCCTATTTCATCTTCTTTTTATTTATTTAGCACGTTTATTTCCAGTCATTTATTTTATTTTTATTTATTTATTTACTGCTTTATATAAATCCCCCTTCCCTTTTATTATTTATGGCAACGACACTAATATATACATATTAGTGGGTTCCATCTATTTATTTTATTATGTTTATATTTTATTTATCCTGAAGATAAACTGTTAAAAGGCCATATATATTATGAGATCAAAATGCCATAGAGAGATTAGGCATAAATTGGCTTGAGACCAAGAGGCAAGATAGCCTTAATTTCAGAGGCAAGATAGCCTTAATTTCAGAGGCAAGATAGCCTGAAGCCAAGAGGCAAGTTAGCCTGATAACAAGTGACAAATTATGAAACAATATTTGATCCATAAATTTTGTATGCCATCAGTTGTATAAAGGTCTCAAAATTATATATTTGGCATTAAATATTCCCTTAAATTATGAGACAAGGGATTGTATGATCATGATTGATATTATAAATAAATATATTTAATTTGCTATTGTAGTAGCAATATTGTGGTAAAGTCAAGAAATATTATGGATTAATTTCTTGCCATGATCAAACAAATAAGTGAGTTATGGATTATGAATTTTTATCCAACTTCATTCCCAGAAGTGAATGAAGCAAATATATTATTATGGTTGTTTTGTGATTTCTATGATTATAACAATTTTTGTGAATACGGGAGAGGAATATTCATAAACAAAATAATTAAACAAAAGGAAATATTATTTCAACAAAGTTTATTAGCGAGTGGCTCAACATCATTACAAACCTTAATCATCTCATTCTGAAGATATTTAATGTCTTCTTCTTTTGCTTCTCTTGAGATGGGATCCAGATGAGGCAAAGCTCTTCGTAATATCGAGATTTGCGTCATAAGTTTCTTGAGCTTCTTGTGTGGCCACTCAGTTAACCCTCCTTTTTGATAGATTTTTTGTATGGTGTGAGTAGACATATTTAATTGTTTACTCGCTTCATCAAGGGTTAAGTGAAAATAATTTCTTAAATCATGGAGCGTTGTTTTCTTTATTCTTTCTCTTTGCTCCATAGATAACCTATATAATTCACCCTGGTTAAGGGATGAAGTATCATAGGGTATACTTACTGCAGGTTGTTTTCCTTTGCCTAATGAGTGTTCAATATTGGTTTGAAATGAACTTCCATGGAGGTCATTTGGATTTATAGCCCATTCCGAACCAACACAGAGAACCTCATGATAGGCTAATACAGGATCACGCATCAAGATATATCCTGATGCTTGTAAATCTATACAATACTGTGTCAGAAATTGTTTGATTTCTTCAAAATTTTTCTTTGTGAAATCAAACATTGGAAGCCTGTCAGTATTATAAGATTTATCCTGTACTTTTTCAAATAAAACAGCATGGGTAATCATACATGTTCTTCTTCCGTGAACTTCAAGTTTATGGTACTGAAGTCCGTTGGTATGAATAATTTCCCGTAAAACATGACAGCAACTACATTCCAATAAACTAGTAGTTGCTAATTGGCTTGTAGCTGTTGGCTGGCTAATTGTTGCTGGCTGGCTAGTGGTTGTTGGTTGGCTGATTGTTGTTGTCGGGCTGGTTGTTGCTGGCAAACTGATGATAGTTTGCTGGCTAGTGAATGCTGGTTGATTAACTGCTGACACTATTGGCTGAACTGGATTGGTAGACTCCATTAGTTCTGCCATAGTTCTACACCTCTTAACAGGCCTCCTTGATGAACCTGCTTCAGTTGTACCTTCAATTCTTGTAGATTGAGGAAGAACATTTGTTCTAGGGGGAGAAGTAGGTACATTTGAAGCAGATGGAGGAATAGTAGAAGGAGGAATAAACATTTCAAAGGGATTAGGAGATAACAAAGAAGTAAATGACATGTTATGCTGATCATCATACAACAAAGCATCAAGTAATGCTGTTTCGGATGTATCAGAAACTGGGATAAAACTGCTTGGTCCTGCCATGGCAATAGAATTTAGAGAAATATGTGTGAGTATCTGGTAGTTGATATTATCAGATGCTTGAGTGTTTGTGAGGCATGTTCGTTTGCCTTCCTCTATTTATAGTTGAATTAAATCCTATTGAATCTCTGCAGATTTGCATAGTCCTGTTAAATCTCTACAGATTTGCTCCATATAAAGCACGAGCCTGGAATCTTTTTGACTTTATATGTATACGACAATCTGAGTTGTCGCGCCTGTGATTCCACAGTGATGTGCCTCGGATTTGCTCCCTATAAAGCACGAGCCTGGAATCTTTTTGACTTTATATGTATACGACAATCTGAGTTGTCGCGCCTGTGATTCCACAGTGATGTGCCTGTGATTACACAGTATTGCGCTCGTGAATCTGCAAAGATACACCTGATGATTTTGTATTTAATATATATTTGTTTGTTGATTCTGGAAAATGGAAATTTTGTTACCAGAAGTAACAAAATTATGCATTGATAATGCATTTAGAAATATGTGGAATTTTAATGAAATAGATATCATATATGCTATTATCATGGAATATTGTATGGAAATTCCATAAATTAATTTTTAAGGTCTCACACTTGAGGGGGAGAATGATAATGATATATATCAAGTGTGAATATTTATGTGATAATTCTTTGTGAATGTTTCTATGTTGATTCCCCTAAAATGAATATTAGATTTGATGATAAATCATATGAAATGTTGGCATGACTTGTTTGATCATCCGAGTCATATATTATGTGCTGCATGTTCTCAGATAGAATTAATTATTGGAAATGGATCTCTGGAAATATATCAAATTGAAAGTTTACATATGAGATTATAAATTTGCAAAGTTTGCAGTGATGTTTGCAACCAGAAGTTTGCAATATATTATGCGCGCAATTTCCAGATTGAATGATCCAGAAATAATGTATTAAAATTTCCAGATTGAATGATCCAGAAATAATGTATTAAAGTATCCATGAATGGATAGATCAATGATTATGAGAACAAAATTTATATGTTGTGTATATTTGCAGCAATTATATAAGCCAACAGAATTCTCCCCGTATAATTGGCTTTTGGTCAGGAGCCAGATTAATTCCATCTTGAAATGTTTTAAATGTGTAATGATTATTTATCTATTACAATGCACATAGATGGATATACAAAGAAAATTGATGATTTGATGAGGGGGAGAAAAATAAGCAGATTGGGTAAAGATAAAGTGAAATGAATTATCATTGGCTCATATTGGTCCTCATACAAAGAAATGTGCACTAAAAGTTTAAAAGATAATTCATTTGCAGATTTTAGCTAATCAAATGCTAAAAGCATTTACTGACCTAAAGTGACAAAGTCACATGTCCCAACTGCAAATGCTCCTATATGAATTGTTATAAAGTACGCCTGAAGCGTTGCTGGTCCATCGGTTATAAAGATAAAAATCCTCGAAAGAGAAAAGGAGCTATAAAATATAGATGATCAAGTCGAGGATAATTAAGTAAAGCTTCAGAAGAGTTATCTTTTGATGAGATGTTATCTCCAGAAGAGATATTACAAGAAAAGTGTATTGTGGTCTAAGAGAGACCTAGATACCTAATATATGTGAATATAATGAGATCTCAATAAATTATGAATGAAATCCGATGGGACTGAAAATGAAGTCGATGTTAATAATATCTATGATAGCATATGCTGCAATGAATGATAATCATGAGCCACAATATATTTGTATGTGTTAGAAGCACATAAGGCGCCAGAAACACATGTGTCCCAAAAGGACTCAAGATGATAGTGCATATAGCATCATTATCTGAATAAACATTTATTGAATTTCTATATGCACATATATATTTATGAAAAGATTATTATGATTTTACTTGACAGATTTAGATCTTGCAGGTATATAATGAACAATCAAATTGGGCGTTTTCTAACAGAATATTTGATGACAGAAAGTATAATATGCTCAGAAAGACATTGAAGCAATGCAGTCATCAGGGGGAGTAACACTGATGTAATCAAGAGGGGGAGACGATACACGCTGTACTCTTTTTTTCCTTATCTAGGTTTTATCCCACTGGGTTTTTCCTAGAAAGGTTTTTAATGAGGCAGCACTGGATAGTGTATTAATGGATGTTGTACTCTTTTCTTTGGCTAGGTTTTTATCCCACTGGGTTTTTCCTAGTTAAAGTTTTTAACGAGGCACACATTCATAAATGGACATCCAAGGGGGAGTGTTATGAATATTCTTATTATGTGGATGTCCATTGACCCATAATCTCCAAATACAGGATGACATTGTATATACGCATAGTAATCTACTATTTGCATCCTTCTATAAATAGAGGTCTCCTGTAACTATTCATTAGACTTTAATAAGAATCCATTTCATCTCTCTAGAATTTCCTCTGATTTCTCTCTAGAATTCTTTCAGTTTTATAACAAAAATAATATTAAAGAGGAAAAAAATAAAATATATTTGATTTCATTTTTATTTTATCATTTCCAGATCTTCAGTTCCACAAAACCCTGATTCTGCCAAAATCAGTTTGAGCCTCGAAAAACCTATCTCTCTCTTCTCTTTCAACGATTTTGTCATTCAAAATCAGTTTGATCCCTTCATCATCTTCGTCAAAGCTATTCTCGATCAAACCGAAGGTTGGTTCTTCTCCTTCATTCTCAATCTTATTTTGTCTTCTCCTCATTTCAATGCGTTCTATGATCTTCGTCGAATTGGCAGCTCTGATATTTTCGGAGAATGATTTTTTTTTTTGGTCCGATTATTGAACCTGGCGATTCAAATCCTGCATTTTTTATTGTCGAATTTATTGTGTGGGAATTAGGAATTTTGTGTCAGTTTGGATTGGTTTCGCTTAATAGGATGAAGTAGAATGGATCTTGTAGAGCGCGAAATCCGTGAGGTACTTTGGCTCTCGTCCTTTTTCCTCATTTGGGAGTGATTACGACTTTCAATCTTACGGTTATCCATTTCTCCTATTCTGCAACCATTAGCGATTGGTTTACGTCGTGAAGGCGGAATTTCGGTTAATATGCATACTATTGAGGGAATGCAATGAAGTTGCTACTTACCGAATTTATTAATTTTGACGTCGAATTTGATTATATGAAATCCGGAAATGAGTTCTACGCCTTGAGGCGGAACATTAATTTGGCTTTTAACTTAGACTTCATGTGGGCATCTCTGTCCATCTGCTGTGTTGTATCAAAACATCACTCCCTGTGCTTTTTCACCTCCATCCTCTCCCCTGCCTTCTTTTCTTTTATTTATTTACTTATTAGAAGGTTACCATTGAACGTTGCTGCATTTTACAAGTTGCCTTTAGAATCTGTTCATTAGAATGTTCAGTTTTATCCCTTATTTTTTTGATAATAGTACGAACCCTGGAACTGCTACATCCTTCTGTTTTTGCAAGGTTGATTTCTCTGAATTAACCTTATTAGACATGCATAAAGAAGTTATTCAGATGGAGCTGAGATTAATTGTCACATATGAATGGAAGGACGAGAGTTCTGGTAGAAAGTTGACGTTGTTTAAGTATAAAAGTTTTTCCAACCATGTTGAGTATAGTCCTTAACTCCTTGTATGATCAGAATATTTTGTGCTCTGCCTTTAGGTCAGTTATTGGTCCATTTGTAAAGTTCAACTCTATTTGTCTTAACTACAGCACGCAAGCTGCACGTTGAATAATAAATATTATTTAAATGAATATCGTTGAGTGTTTTGAAGCCTAAATAATTGATCAAATTCTATGTCTGCTTGTTGTGTTGGCATATAATCATGATTTCAAATACGATTTGTTATGATAATTGATAATGTAAGGACTCAGCCACAAGTTTAATTTTAGTAATTAGCAATCAATGTATTACTATGCATCAACTTTTGGAAATTGCTTCATTTAAGATATTCTTTTGCACATATGAAACCTTTTAGTATTTGACTTGATTAAATCTATAAAATTTGCTAATATGTTTCATCACAAGTCTATGATGTTGATGTTGATTTCATTTTCATCATGTTGAATCTAGATTCAACCATACTTGCAACTATAAGCACTATATGTTGATTATATGGTGGAACTGTTGAAGACATGGAAATGCTGAAGAATGTGAATGGGCACTAATTAATTTTATCAGATATCTTGCAGATGATAATCTGCAAATTTTGACCGTTTCCATTTCTGATATGGGTGTGCTCATCATATTAATTTGAATGAGTTGGTAGTTGAGTTATGATTGGGGTGATCTTATGTTATGTCTTGCCATGTTGGGTATCTGTCTGATGGCATTTTGTTGGATTGCTTACGTACTGTGCTAGAATAATTTCATAACTTCTTTCTATGTATAAGATATAGGTGGTTTTCTATGGCTGTTATTATTTTCTCTTATTTTTCACTTTGGTCTCTTTCCTTTTCTTCTGGGATCTCCTTACCTTTGTAGAACTGAGCAATGCTGTTGTATATCTAACATTATTTTCTCTTTAACACAATAAACTGAACATAAAGTAATTAAATGCTATATGTTTCTGGTTAAGTGAGTATTCTTCTGTTGTTTAAACTTGAAACCAGAGTTTATTCTGGCCACTACTTTTTTAGTTGCATTAAGAGAAGAAATCAGTTAACAGATAACTAGGCATTGACTTACTAGCAGTCTGGCACTATTAATTGATGTTTGAAACATTTTGGTGTGGTGCTCAAGAGTTAAAATCATTGACTCGTTTAAAGTTATGGTTTTCATGCACTAATAGTTCCATGCACTCAAATCCATGTCTGTGGAAATTCATGCGTACATGTATTTCATGCAGTAACAGTTACATACTCTCAAAACATGACTAAAGATATGATCAACTTGTATATCTGCTGGTCAATTTAAAAACTTCTCAATTTGACAATTACCATATTCTTGCCAAGTGTTTCTGGATACATTCTCATTTTCATACTATCGGATGAGTCATGTAAAACCATCAACTGAGTAGACAACCAAAGTTCATTTTACATGCTAGTGTCTAGGAGAGAATAGAGTATTGCAACAATCTGATCTCATTTTGTTCTGCATTTTATTAGCGCTGGATTATATGTAGGTCAGTAGCTAAACACCAAGCCATGTTAGAGCAGGCCTATGGGACTGGGCATGTACATCAACCACAATCCAATACTAATGCTTACACAAAACTAACATTGTTGAGTGTTGTCATGTTAATTTTTCTTAGTTTGCTATTAATTTATTAGTTTGTCTTTGTTTTGGTTTGCTTCATTGGATAAGAATTAGTGACAATATTCTACACTCTACTGAAATCAACTTTATTTTTCTTGACCCTCTAACTAAGGATGAGTCTCCTACAATGATGTCGGACTCCATTTTCTTGGCTTACTTATGATATAATATAATCATAATTTTAAATTAACAATATCCTTTTTGAGGGGGTTTGGGTTCAGAATTACCTGAGATGTGCTGCCACCCTTTCGCCATTCATTTTTATCCTTGAAGTATGCTTTATTGCAAACAGATCTGTGCATGTATGCAGTGGTGTTAATATTAACTAAATATTGTTAAATAATATTAATCTTTTTTAGTGCCTGGACATGGTTGTCATATATGGCTATTCTACTGATTCGAAGTGAAACAAAGTCTCTAAATTATTATTTTTACTGTTGCAGAACCTTTTATGCCTTCAACCGACATGTCTCCTGCTTCCCGATCTAAGTCCAAAGACAAAAGGGCAGGTAAGGAAGCCCAGAAGGCCTCTGCTAAGCCCACAGGATCTGTTAATGCAGGGGCTGCCATACCCGCTAGTGCTTACAACCCATTATCAGGAACATTTCATACTCTTGATATGTCTCCAGTGTCGTCTACTTCCCCAATTCATTCTAATGGCCGATTTCGCAACGTAGATGAGACGGAGGAGTGTCCTGGGGTGTCAGTGATCGCTGGTGTTGAGTGTGATTCTGTTTCAAATAATGATAGTTTGTCTGGCGAGTCAGTACCTGGAGCTGATATTGACAAGCGAGAGAAAATCCGCCAAAAGAATGAGAGAAAACATCAACGCCAGAAGGAAAGGCGAGCCCAAGAGTTACATGAACGTTGCAGTGGCTATCTTATGTCAAGGAAACTAGAGGCCCTTGCTCAACAGCTTGTGGCTATGGGATTTTCTCATGAACGGGCAACAATGGCATTGATTTTGAATGAAGGAAAGATGGAAGAATCAGTCGCATGGCTTTTTGAAGGGGGTGAAGAAACAGATAACCAGAAGGATAAAAACGTAGGTGGAAGTAATTTGAAAATTGACATATCAGAAGAACTTGCTAGGATCGCAGACATGGAAACCAAGTTTGGTTGCTCAAAGCAGGAGGTAGAAAGAGCAGTTGTGACATGTGAAGGAGATCTTGAAAAAGCTGCAGATTCCTTAAGAGAACTAAAGCTGGACCCACCATTTGCTCCTCCAAAGCCAGAGGAAAACGGTGATCCTCCTAGTGTTAATAATGGTAAGCAGTCAGGAGTTGTAAGTCAGAATACAAGGCCACAAACAAAATCTATTCCTTCTCCCAACCAACTTAAAAGGGATGAAAAAGATCTTAACTGCGCAAAGGCAGCAGTTATGGCTGGGGTATCTTCAGAATCTAGTAATAAAAGTGTGCTGCCTCTAAAGAGAATTCAGTCCAAGTCAGAATGGATCAAGCCCCAACAAGCCCCTATACCAGCTGACAAAAGGTGGCCAAGTGCTGCATCTAATCCTTCTGTGTCCTATTCATTGGCATCATCTTTGCAGGTGGTGGCAGACCCATCTACAAAGTCTGAAGCCCGATATATGGCTGTTGGAGGTGAGTACAAGAACCTTCAACCAGGATCAGCTAGGGAACCAATAATGGTCATGCAACGGCCTCAAGCTGCAAATGTAAAGCAGGTTCTGGTCACAAGCATTAGCTCTTCTTCCGCCTTAGCTGCAAGTTGGCATCCAAATGGTGAGGTAACAAGGTCCAATGGCTTTTTACCCCACACTTCTAGCACTAGAAACCTCAATACAAGCTATCTCAGTTCAAATCAGATGTACCACCAACTTCATTATCAGCCTCATCAGCAGTTTGTCCCTAGTGGCAGCAATTCAGTAGATCTCCAAGCCGCTAGCCTGGGGAATAGAACAGGTGCTTCACCAATGCTCGCAGCCGCCGGTTCTCTTGGACTTTTTTCTGGGTTAGGATCAGCAGCCACATCTGGGGCATCGTCTGCCGTAGATTGGAACACCGGAGGGTCAATGCAGTTTGATTATGCCAACATAGACTGGTCATTAGATAGAGGTTTATCTTCACCAACGTCAAATGCATTATGGGTAGGGCTCTCACCATTCACAAAGGGTAATAGTTCTAATATATACAACTCGAATGCTTCTGGGTTTGTCACTCAGCCTTCGATGAGATCAGCACACTCAAATGGCAGCATTGTTCCCTTGCCTAGATTGCAAGATGGTGGAATAGCTTCTGCTGAAGCATCTACTGGTTCTAGCAGTAGAGAATGGAGTTCTCCATTTGAAGGGAAAGATCTTTTCAGTTTACCCAGACAGTTTGTTTCTTCTCCTTCCCTGTAGAATGAGAGAGAGAAATCAAATGAATAATGAAAAAGACGACAGGAAAAAGAAAAAAAGAATGTGTGGATTTGATGTTGGTTATGATGCTAGTGTTGATGTTGGTATTCTTTTGGGCGTTACTGTGATAAGTTCCACTTTTTGATCATTCTGAGATTATTGAGCTTTAATCTACTTTGAAATTCTCACTTCAATTTTTGTTGTAAATGAAGTCAGAATTTCAAAGTAGGTTTGATAGGGGAATGATTGAGGATATCATGATTATCATCCCCTTATGTGGAAGTCGAATTTTTCACAGCATTTTTCTCTTTGGGGTGTCTCAGAGACTCTGAGGTGCGTACTCATGCACGGTCCACGTTTTGAAAAAAAAAAAAACGAATCTATCAAGTAATTTTAAAATGGAAAAGATAATTAAAAAGAGAAAAAAAAAATTGAATATAAAAGGACATATATATACCCCGTATGGTAGGAAGCTTCTGAAATGTTTATGTTCTTCCTTTGAATGAAACTAAGTCTGAATTCTGAAAAAAAAAAAACAGAAATCTTTATTTCATAGATATTATATAACATGATACAATCATAGAGAAATTCATTTAACTTTTTTTATTCTCTTCAAATTAACCACTATCTCGTATTAAAAAGATTGGAGGTAATGTTATCATTTGCAATGAGACGTCAATTTACAGATCAAACAGAAGAAAGGAATAGGGAATGAGAAAAAGATTAAACAAGAACAGAAAAAGAAACGATGGAGCAGAACAGTACACAATATGACTCGATTCATTGTATCGTGAGTGTGGGGGTCATGATATAAAATTACCATCATTAACTTATAAATTTTATAACTCTACTCAAATTTATTCAAGCTAAATTCATCGGGATGAATGTGCATTTAAAGTAGGGTTAATGAGTAATTTGGCTAATAAACTATTACCTTAGGAGCATCCCAGCACAAATAACTTTCAAATGGACCAAAAATACTAAAAAACTTTAAAAAAACGTACAGTCAGCACTACGCCATTAGAAAAAAATAACGTCCGTTAGAGAAAGATAACGTTTGTTATCTAAGGTGCAGATTGACCAGTGAACTTTTACTCTAGGAGTGCCCAGCACAGAAAAGTTTTACTCTAAGAACGATCAGCACAAAAAAATCCATATGCAATCCACCTAAAATCCGACTGTTGCAAATCATTGCACGGACCTCCAACTATGTGCATTAGGGTTAAAAAGATTGAATGCAACAAAAAAATCATAAATTATATTAATTATCTTATATTAATTATTATTATCAGTTATATTATGCAATTATTGACTATAATATTGTATTATTTATTCTTTAAATTAAATTATTGACTATAACGGCATTGTGTTGACTACATATTTTTAAAAGTTTTTTTGGTATTTTTGGTCCAATTGAAAGTTATTTGTGTTAGGGGCTCCTAAGGTAATAGTTTATTGGTCAAATTGTTCCTTAATCGTATAGAAAAAAAAACATAATAGAATGGAGACAAGAGAGAATATTCCTTGTTGACTTCCTAAGTACTTTATTTTAAAATTTGGGGTTCTATAATAAGATTCACATTGGTGAGATCAAGAAGGCTCTTAAGAAAATGAAAAATCATAAAAGCTGTTGGTCTTGAAAATATATCTATTGAAATTTCGAAGTGTTTAAATGAAAAAGGGGTGGCCTAGTTTACAAAGCTTTTTTAATGAGATGTTACGGTTTAAGAAAATAAAAGATGATTGGAGGAAAATCACTTTAGTCCCTATTTACAAAAATAAAGGGGATATCCAAAATTACGCTAGTTGCAGAAGGATAAAGGTTATGAGCCACACAATGAAATTGTGGAAAAAGGATATTAAAGATTGGAGACTTACATTTCAAAAAACAATTTGAATTCATGTCAAGAAGATCCACAATAAAAGCGATATATCTAATGAGGGTGTTAATGGAAAAGTATCAGAACAAATAAAGGGACTTGCATACGGGCTTTATTAACTTGGAGAAAGCTTATAATTATGTGTCAAGAGTTACTCTCGAAAACCTTAGAGAAAAAGGGTGTGCGTGTTACATATATTAAGTTTATATAAGATATGTATGAGAGGGTAACAACTAGTGTGAAAATGTCTCGATGAATAACAATAGATTTTCCTATAAGGATTGACCTTCATCAAGGATCAGCCTTGAGAGCCTTTTTTTTTTTTTAAAAAAAAGGGTCTTAGATGTTCTAACTAAGCGTATACTTAAAAAAAATCTCCAAGTGCATGTTTTTCGCAAATAATATTGTTCTTGTGGCTGAGTCAAGAGAAAAAATTAATTCAAAACTTGAGCTATGGAGAAGGACTTTAGAGTTAAAGGATTTCCAACTAAATATGAGTAAGACAAAATATAAGCATTGTTTTTTTTTTTTTTTTATAAAAGGGGGAATAAGAAGTGATTTAGAGGTCAAATTGGGAGTTCGAGTTATTCCACAGGTAACACAAATTAAAGTTCATATATTTGAGCTTAATTATACAAAAAGATGATGAAATTGATGAAGATGTTAATCATAAAATTCAAGTTGAGTGTTTTAAATGGAGATAAAAGATATTTGTAATCAAAAAGTACCTAATAAAGTTAAAGAAAACTTTTATTGCACTGTTATTCAACCATTAATGCTTTACGATAGTGATTGTAGGGCTGTGAAGGGATTACATGAGCACAAAGTGGGGGTGTACAGGGTCATTGGATGTGTTAGTAAGGAAAATAGATCAAGTTGTTTGAAGCCTAGTTAAAAAAGGTAAATGAAGACAAAAAAGAATGCTCAATGGTTATTTGATCCATATAACCAATCCTACCTGGTAAGATTAAAATTTTGTTGTTGTTGTAGTCATCACTTCCTAAGTACAAAGTACATGATACAATGCACTTTGTTTATAAGCACGGTAGGGCACAACTTTACAACTTCAATCATATTATAATATACTGATTTGATGAAAATATGAGATACTCCATTGTTAAACAATGGAAGAACAATAGGAGATAGTGGAAGATAATGGATACATATGGATCCACGCATATATTATATTCATAACAATTTTTATATATTTTTTCAAGTCATTCAATATACCCTTTTTAAGGTGAAGTCATTTGATATATAAATTTGCTGTATTTAAAAAATATAATAGTAATTTAAAATATAAAAAAATAATAAATGAGGTAAGAAAATTGAATAATAATTATGCTTATATGAGTTTATAAAACATGGAAACAAAATTTATCTACAAAATAATTTTTCACTAAGGAATAAACAATTAGAAAATAGCAAAAACAACCAATGGTTAGGTCTAATAGAAGATAATAATACCTCACGCAATGATGAACCAATTTTCTAATCCTCCACAAGAGAGATACTCAGATTTAACTTGTTTTGGATAAGGTGCAAATTATGGGGAAAATGATATTATGAGGGAAAACTTCTAAAAAAATTTGAACTATTTTGAAAAGTTTTCCTTCATATTATCCATTTATCATATTTTTCTCTTTTTTATTTCTATCCAAATATAGGGTTATTGTCCAATAGTAAATATGCCATTGAGTATTATTGCCTCATGAAAATGGGATTTTTTCCAAAAAAGATATGCCTATAAAAAAGTTCCTGAAACATCTAAAAATAAATTTTCTTTTATTAGAAGTATCCTAAAACTGTTGAACTAATAAACTAGTTAGTTTTTCCGTTCTTCTTCTCCTTTTTTTTTTTTTTTTTTTTTACCTGCGTTAGTTTTTCCGTTTTTTCTTCTTTAAAATTGACCTGATTAACAATATAATCTTACAAACTTCAAAATTTATATTTGGCAAAAAAATCTAGATTCGTACTTGTACCAATTTATTGGTTTTGATGACCAAATCAATATAATTATTGACATATTCGATTTTCCCCAATGGGAAGTCTAGCCATTCACTTTCTTTTACTGATTTTACTTATATATATATATATATATATATATATATATATATATATATATATAGAAGCCTCCTTCATTTTCCCCCAAGTTATATATGCCAAAAGATTCCATAAACAAATATTTTTAATAATGTTTCGTAACATTTTTCCTTATTATTTTCGTGATACAAACGTGAACCTTTGTCAAACCGTAGGTATACTGAAAAAGGCCGATTATCCATATCTTTGAAAAAAAAAAAAACAGTTCAAAACTATATTTAAATACAGATTTATATATATTATCATTACTTTCAATTGAAACATTATAAATTTAAGATTAATTAACAAAAAATAATCACATAAGTTATTTTGAAAAACCTATACAACTATATTCATTTACAAAATTTATGTATTCATCAAATCATCTTATAATTGAGAAGTACACAAATGTCATTTTCAATCAAATATTTAATATTTTAAATATTATTTTAAGAGAAAATTAATAAAATTAGTTTATATATATAAATTATTGATACAAATTAGACTTGTATTGTTTCTCTATTATTATTATTATTATTATTATTATTATTATACTATTTCTTTGTATTTTTTATATTTGAATTTGAATTTTTTTTATATTGAATTCAGGATAAAACTCAGATCAATTTATCTATATCATTTAATTTTTCAATTAAATATTGTCATATTTTTATTATTTTTTGATTAAGTTCGGTTTTTATGAATAATAATGGTTCATGTATATATTATTTTACAAGAAAATTAATAGAAAATTGATACAAGTACGACTTGTATTGTTTCTCTTTATTAGTGGTAGTAGAGATTTCAATTTTCTTTTATTTTTTTCTGTTTGAATTTACATTTGAATTTTTCATATAAAATTTGGAACAAAACTTAGATGCGTTTACTTACATATTTTAATTTTTCAATCAAATATTACTACTATCATATGTATTTTATTACTGACAATGGTCTAACAAAATATTGACTTTTTATTAATGTAAATCTTTATTATGAATAAAAGTGTAAATGACAAAATTTGCTTAAAGAATTAAGGCAAAGATGTAAATCTACGCATAAAAGTTTGCAAAATTTTTATTGAAAGTGAAAATAACTATGAAGTTCTTAAGATGGTGTAAAAGTGTAACCAGCATTAAGTTAACTAATGTTAATGTGAGTTAAAAAATGGTACAAAACACATACAAAGTTTTAAAATTGTGGGAAAATGCTATAACCATTAAGTCAACTAACGTTGACTTTTTAATAAAAATACATACTAGAATGGCGAAGATAAGGTTGATGATGATCTGTCCATTATCACAAAAATCATTGCATCCAAATTCTTTAATAATATTTAATGACGCAAAAGAAATTTAAAAAAGGGAGGGTCGCACAGCCACAAAAGATCCTACAGTGTCAAACATGGCATCTAAGAGCCAAGTGTGCAAAGGCGTATGTGGGAATTATTTGTTAAATTGTAAACATTAATTGAAATTGTGACATTTTTACATAATTTTAAAAATTTTATATGTATTTTAGCACCATTTTCCTAGCTAACTAACATGTATTATAAATGGTTTAATGTTTCATAAGTGGTTTTGAATCTCAAAAAAAGCTTATCGTGTTTGATACATATTAATTAAAAATTATCCGAACTTATAAAATTTTTATGAGAACTTGTGAAAATTTTATAAGATTTTATGAATTTTGATTTGCATCATTTGGAATTCTTTAGGTAAGTTATGAAGTTTTTTTGAAGAACTTGTGAAAATTTTGTCTGAATTTGTAAAACCTTTATCAAAACCTGTAAAACCCTTATAAGATATTGTAAATCAAAATTTGCAACTTTTGAAATTCTTTAAAGAAATTGTGAAATTATTTTGAAAACCTTTATACGAACTTGTAAAATATTTATTAGATTTTGTGAATTTAAATTTGCAATTTGTTTAATTTTTAAAGGAAGTTGCGAAATTCTTTTGAGAACTTATGAAAACTTTATTTGATCTTGTGAAACCCTTTATCAAATCTTTGAATTTTGATATGCAACTTGAAAAAAATTTATAATAAATTATGTAAACCTTATCTAAACTTGTGAAAACTTGAAATCACGCTATTCGTTATGTTCTTAATTTTAAACTTAGAGGGATAGTTCTGTCATTTCTTTTTAATTTTGAAAAGGATGAATTAAACCCTAACACCTTTTAAGCATTATGAATATTCAGAACACTATTTTATCTTTTATCATTTTTGAAGTTCTTTTAAGGTGGATTTTTCCTATATATAAATGGATAGGGATAAAAATAAATTTTTATCTTAACCAAGATGGTGGTCAAACCTGACATTAGAGCTGGAAAATCGGGCCGAACCCATTTAGGCCCTGGCCCTTTAAGGATCGAGACTAAAAATTTAAAAGGATAAATGAAATTGGCCCTAAAAGGCCTCGGGCCCTGGAGGGCCACGGGCCCGCCCATTAGGCCCTGCATAATTTTTTTTTTTAATTGAAGTTGAAGTTGGGCTTGAGCGCTTCAATTTCATGATATTTTTACTCATAAAGTAGAGTCTAATGCAGTTAGTGAAACACAATTAAATATATTTAACATTTATGATAGTGATGAAGAAGATGCGTTGTCATCTGCTGTTAGTTGTACACTTTTTATATTTTATGTGTTTTATTTGTGGACAATAATTTGCTTTTGATTACGAATTGATGGATGTGTTCATTTGTTAGATAATTTGTGTTGCTTGGATATTAATGTTGATAATCTTTATTTGATAAATTAGAACTTTAATTGTTGTATTTTACTAATCATATTTTTTTAGGAAAAAAAAAACAGATGAAAAATAGTTAAAATTTGGAATATTAATTTTTAAGCCCTGAATTATCAGCCCTGGCCCTAGTGCTCTCGGGACAAGCTTTGAAAAACAAGTGTTTTTCTTCTTCCGAGCTCTGGAGGGCCGACCCGGCCCTGATTCCCATCTCTACCTGACATATGCGTATATGGATAAAAGCAATGTTTTAAAAGCTATATTGGATATTGAGCCCCAAAGATTAACATTTCATAGTTCAAATGTTGGGCCATTTTGTTGGGCAGGCGATATAATAATTAAATTAAATAATATTATATAAATATATAATGATTAAAATATAAGTAATATGTAATCCGCTTTAATAATTTTTTAATAATAAGGAAAGATGATATTAATTCTAAAATAAAACATTACAAAGTACTAGTTATTATAGAACATGAAGAAAAATTAATTATTTCATTAAGAAGATAGGGGGCCATAATCCAATTTAATAAAAGATTTAGTAAAGTCACAAAATATATCCAACAAGATGAAATAAAAAATATTTTGTAGTTATATATGGTTTATTAAGAATAAAATTTAAATACCAAATATACATTTTTAATTATATTAGTTCACACTATTGAAATTAGACAAAATTAAAATTGTTAATTCTATTATGACATATGTAATATATAAAATGGGTGTTGAAAAAAATATAAAAAATTAAGTATTGTTAAAATATTTTGCATTTTGTTCCATTGTAGAACACAAGAAGGATTGGACTTGGCCAGAGGTTAAATCCCAGGGGCCTATGTATCACAAATGGGATCAAAGTCTACGTAGTTTGAAGGTAGACAATAGGCTTATGATAGCTAGAGGGAGTGGAGGTGTGTGCTCTGTGAGAATTGAGTAGCTAGGGTTAGAGCGTGTGTACTTTAATGGAGTTTGTGACCTATTTATAGACTTACTTGGGGCCCTATTTTGATGGACTTGGTTATCTTATTACTTCAAAGATATTAAGATATTCTTCAGATAATATCTCCATATCCATCGTGCAGTTTAGATCTCGATAAACGTGCTTGATTAACTGCTGCTTTTTTTTTTTTTTTTTTTTAGATATTGATGAGTAAAGACTACTGAAAAGAAATTACAACGGTGAGGAAATTAATCCCAACAAGTCACGTGAAAACACCTCCTACAAGAACACAAGACATGATTAACTGCTGCTTGATTCAAGGGGTGGTTATAATTGTGAGTGGAGCCTTTCTCTTGGGCTCTTTCAACCATTGGGCCTAGCCCATTTAAATATTTCCGTAACACATTTCAAAAATTTTGACAGGAGATTAACTTATTTATAATAAAGTTATCAAGGTGAAAATTGAGTAAAAAAGCTAAAATATTTTATACACAGTTTTAATTTTTTTTTTAATATATTCAAATCTTTTTGTATTGACCTTCTAGATTTTATAGAACCGTTCCGGTTCCTAACTCAACAGTGACTTTCAACTCAATGAAAAATAAATAACGATCTAAAGCAGCCAAAGTAAAAATTCGAGCCGATGTTATGATCAACTAATGGTTTGACCGTTCAGTCCGGCTCTAAAAATAGAAGGTTCAAATTTATATACCAAAAAAATAATAGTAAAATACTCTGACTACCCTCATATTTTACTTTAATTACATAGACCTCCCCTCTATTTTGGAAACTCATATAAACCTCCCTTAAAAAAATGTATATTACACTAACCTTCTTTATAATTTAAGATTTTATTTTCCATTCACCCAAACTGTTAGTTGGCCGTTAAATTTGATTTTTGGAACTTATGTACCTCTTTAGTATTATATATATTCTGTTAGTTGGCAGTTAAATTTGCTTTTTGGAACTTATGTACCTCTTTAGTAATATATATATATATATATATGGGGCTAATAAAAATTTATAAAAAAAAATTTATACCACCAAAAATTTATTCTAATAGATTTTCTATCTCTCTAATATTTAAAATTTATTATTTTTGATATTATAAATTAATTTTGACTTCAAATATATATTAAATACATATATTTTTATCAAATATAATAAACTACCACAAAAAATTTATTCTAATAGATTTTCTAACTTTCTAATTTTTAAAATTTATTAGTTTTGATATTATAAATTAATTTTGACTTCAAATATATATTAAATACATATATTTTTTATCAACTATAATAAACTATATAAGTTTGAGTTTGTATGTGTCATTTAAATTTATAATTTAATAATTTTTTCACAAATATTTATAAACACATTTGATCAAACATATGCTTATTTAAAAAGTTACTTGAATATTCTAAGTTTGTGATATTTACATTAACCAGTGCTAAAATCATCAAATATATAACTATTTGTAAAGATAAAAATAAAAATTAAGAAACAGAAAAAAAAAATTCTTTAAAACAATTTTAGTCAAAATGTGAAAGACAAAATAAATACGCACAAGATAAAAGTAAAACTAGAGATTTAGTATTACGGGTAAAATAGTAAATAAATTTTATTTTTATATAAACTTTAATTAAAAAATAAATTTTTGAAATCTTTTAGGAATATTCTTAACGAAGTTAATTGTTTAGACTTAAATGTATGTTTTCAAAATAGATGAGAGATCTATGTAATTAAGGCAAAATAGAAGTGAAGTCAACGTATTTTACTCAAATATATAATACTAAAAAGAGGGACATTTTGGTGTAAAACAAACATTCAAAAGTCAAATTTAACGGTCAACTAACGATTTGGGTAGATAAAAATAAAATTTTTAAATATAAGGGAGATTTGTGTAACATACATTTTTTTTAAGGGAAGTCTATATGAGATTCCAAAATAGAGATATGATCTGTATACCTAAAGGTAAAACAGAAGGGTCGTTAGAGTATTTTACTCAAAAAATAATAAAGGTTCAAATTTAAAAGTTGTAAAGACCATATTCTCCTTCATTCTCTACCGTAGAGGCTCCGAAAATAGTGGTTCGGGGAAGGAGAAGCTAGCCACGACCCAAATCGATTCCAATTTTTCCCCCTCAAAAAAAAAAAAAAAAAAACCTTCCCTATTCGTCTTGGTCTTCTTCAATGGTCGGTCTTTCTACATTCTTTTTCTGGGTGCTTCTTTTTTATATAAGCAGCACGCGACCGTCTGGTTTCTCTGGATAATTTCTTCGTTCTTGTGGGTTTTCTGTTATTTTCGGTTCTCCAGCCGTGTGAATGTTGAAGAAGAGTTTGACGACATGAGGAAGAAACTCGATACTCGTTTCCCTGCCGTATGTTCTATATCTTCCCTTTATCCTTTTATTTAGTTTATACTTTTTTTCTCCCGCTCGTTGGGTTTTCATATATATTGGGTTTTTGGTGTTTGTAAGTATTTATTGCCAATATGCGTTTGTGGATAGGTTTTTACCTTATGGCACGCATGAGAGATTCACCTCTTGTGGTTTTTTGTTTTCAATTTGCTTAATATATTCAATTTCTTGTTTGTTTTGGTGGCCTTACCGGATTCTCTTGCTTTTGCTTTTGCCCCTGGACATGATAGTTGTTTGAGATGATGATTTTTCTGCATATATTCATTGGCCGGATTAACAAATCAGAGGTTTTGCGATGTTGTTGACATAAAGTGTCTTATACTCTAGTTCGTTACCGGATTTGTCTGAATTGACATTTGGTTATTTTTTAGGTTTCAATTTTTTGGTTATTTTTCATATGTTATCAGGTTATTAACGTGGTGTACTTTCTGTTCTTGTTCCCCAACAGCCAACAGTGTGTTCTTGAATTGTGATCAAAGTTGATAATGTCTTTTGTTTTGGATGGTGGGCAGTGAAAAGTTTTTATGTATATTACAATAATTAGGGTTGGACAACAAGCTATTCATTAACATTCTAATATGATATTTTCTTTTTCAAAAAACTTTAGTTGTGATATCACTGTTTTTTTTAGTTTCTTGGTCCAAGTGCCATATCACTTATTTGTTCCATCAAATTGAATTATTTTCATATTTTGTTTTTCCATAGTTTTTTTAATGAGTTGGACTAATCATTGGCAGGCTCGGATAAAGAAGATTATGCAATCGGATGAGGATGTAGGGAAGATTGCCATGGCCGTGCCTCTTCTTGTTTGTAAGTAGATCTGTCTAAGTCATGTTATTTTTTTGTCTCAGTGTAGGGAATGTGTGATAAGTTATCTTTGGCTTATGATAATGTTTTAACTATTTGCAGCTAAAGCACTAGAACTCTTTCTGCAAGATTTATGTGATCGGACATATGAAATAACATTGAGAAGAGGGGCAAAGACAATGAATTCCTTTCATTTGTAAGTGCTGTTACTGCTAGTTAATTTTGATTCAATGAGTTCTAGTATGTTCCCTTTGTAAGTAGGGTAGATGAAAATGTTTTCTTTCATTTTTATGTTGCTGTTTCTAATGAAATTGTAATAAGAATTGGAGTGTTCCAAATGTGATGATGATGTGTTTTGGTCATATAAGTCTTTGGATTTTTCTAGTTTCGGATTCAAGATGCCTAAAATGATAAATACACTCTTATCTTTCTTTCCTTGCATCAATACTTTTGCATATGCATCTGACAACAAATATTACAAATGAAAAGGTTGAAAGGTTGGGATGTATTGCTTTTGGAAAATTTGCTGACAATTTGTCTTCCCCTCCTTGCTGTATCTAACAGCTTAAGTTACTTGTATCTTTTGTCTTTGTAGAAAACAGTGTGTACAGACTTTTAATGTCTTCGATTTTCTGAAAGATATTGTCAGCAAGGTTCCTGATTTAGGTGGCCACACTGCTTCTGGAGATGACCGTACTATCTGTAAGAGAAGGTTTGTAATTTTCTTTTATTGGTTAGAAGATTCTTTTTGCTGGATTAACCTTTTCTGTACGCTGAATTTTGGAAACTATTTTTTCAGGAAAGTAGATGAAAATGGAAATGACAGTGACGATGACGATGACGCAAAAAGAAATAAGATGGTAACATATCAATCCTTTTTCTGTTTGTTTGATCAAGAAGGAAATTTTTGTTTTCAAATATAAAGATCAAACTCTTGACAACTGCGCATGGAATGTCTGATTCTGTGTTTGAGTGAATAGTGCAAAACACCACTGTGGTTATCTATATGCTGAATGGTAATTAGTGATGAAGTAAAGCAAAGTTCTCAAGTGGCTTGGGAAAACTGTTGCCCTTGTCTTTAAGGACAGAAACTTGTTGCCTGTCAAAACCGTTGGCCATGCAGTTTGCAGTGAAAAATTTTTAATTCATTTTTTATTTTAAGAAGATTTAATTATTGTATATGGCTTATGGATCTTTAGTTTCAAAAGTTGGTCAATTTGGGATTTGGGTGCTATTGGAATTAGCTAAGGTATCTGGCCTCAGTTTTATGGTCCCCTTTTAGTATCCTAGATGAGATAGGATACAAAACTTTGTGCTCTTTCCAGTCCTAAATATAGGAGGAAGTTGGGTATATTGTTTGGTTATAAATGTAAGATCTCAATCTCCTCTCTCTCTCTCTCTCTCTCTCACACACACACACACACACACTATTTTGTCCCTAAACCGTCCCTTTTGATTGCACAAATTAATGGGTATAATTAATAGGGGCAGTTTTCAATGGAAATGATTAAAAGGATGGGTGTTTTAGGGAAACCAACTCACTTTTGTTTCGTTTTTATTTGGGTAATATCAAGGGTTTCTCTTTTTGAGGTTTAGATTGAACCATTTGATGTTAAATCTCCTTTCTTTGTCTTAATATGGTATACCATTTCATGATTTGCAGTCAGAAAATGCACATCATGCTGGTGGTAGGGGAAAAGGTCGGGGTAGAGGTAGGGGTCGTGGCCGAGGAAGCAGAACAGCAGATCGAGAGATTGGCACACACGTCAAGTCTGAAGATGATCATCAGTATACGGATGGAATGAAGTACCATCACATGCACACTCACAGCAATGAAAGCATGGAAATTAGTACAGAACATGAAGTGAAGCCTTCCATTGACAAGACATCAGAAGCATGCTTTAAAAATTTCGACTTAAATATGGATCCTGTGGACGTGGACGAGGATGGGGATTCGCCAACCAGCAAAGCTCCTGTCCCACCTTGTCCATACGAAAAGCCTACCACAAAAACTTCTGAAAAACCAGCCACAACTTGTCCATCTCAAAAACCAACCGTAGAATTGAAACACGAAGAAATTGCTGGGTGGTCGTTGTCTGATGTGGAAAAAATGGCCATTGATCCTATCCAACTGGTCACCATGAATAAAAGGATGGATGAAGAAGATGAAGATTATGATGAAGAAAGTTGAAGTTATTGATGGAGAACTAGAGTTAGATTTAGGGCTTCAGATTTTAACGACAGATCCTTAGTTGTTAGGGAGACTAACTAACTAGGAGGTAGGTACTTGGAAGATTGAAATGTAGTCAGGTTAGTTTTAGCCTTTAGGCTAAAAGTTGTTAGAAATGTGTATGGTAGAATGATATGGTGTTCTGATTGATTAGTTTTTCATTGTCCTTCAAAATGTGGCATTCTGGGAAATAGTTTATTTTGCATATGGCATTAACCCTATTTTTATATTTTCTTGGGGCTGAGATACATTAATATTACTTTAAAATGGGAAATCGAATCCTTGTAAAGAATGTAGGTTAAACATGACAAGATCCTTAAAATGATTTTATGCACACTTAAGATTGTTCTTGTTTTTGTGTCCATTGTTAATGTTGTTAATTCACAGGAGATTGATGGACAAATTCTTTATAGGAACGTGACTAAAATTAGTGTGAGAAATTAAATTTTTTAATGGACGAAATTTAGCTTTAAAATATTTGAATAAAGAGTACAAATACTATGATTTCTGTATTAAAAAAAAAATATCATGAGTACTTTTTTAAGAATGCACTATTCTTATTGAATATGAGTACTTCAATTTACAGTTTATAACAGTACATAAATAGTTTTTTTTTTTTTTGGGTTAAGGTACAAAAATTCATATAAGTTTTTTTCTCCAGGAGTAAAAATATACATAAGTTTTTTTTGGAGCAAAAATACACACGTGGGTATTATTTTAGAGCAAAAGTCACATCTCACCGTTAAGTCAATGTTTACCGTGATGAGAGAGAAAGAGATGAAGTGAATAGTAACATAACGGCGGTGAACAGTGACTTAACGGTGGGATGTGACTTTTGTTCCAAAAGGATAACCACGTGTGTATTTTTGCTCCAAAAAAAAACTTATGTGTATTTTTGCTCCTAGGGAAAAGCTTATGTGTATTTTGCATCTTAAACCTTTTTTTTTTGAAAAAAAAAAATTTACAAATTTACAATGGCCACATCAAAATATTTTATATTGTGGAAGAACAGTGGTTAAATCTTGGTTGTAAATTAAGAACATGATGAATGACGCATATATTTAAGCTTTAAATATCTTTTCTCAGGATGATATTATAAGCAAGTACTAATTCCCCTTCTCAATTTAAAATATATTTACCTAATTTGATTAGACTAAGGAAGTGATATAAAACACTCACCAACAAACTGATTTAATGCAAAACATAGATGATTTAGGCAGAAAAATAGATACAGACAGTGAGGAATAGGCAGAACAGAACATGAACAGAGGAGGAAGGAGGAGGAACTAAGAGAGAGGAGGGGGAAAATTATTAGTACTGAGGGAGGAGAGAACAAGAGATTCAATAGAGAGTTCACAAAGCCAACAATAATTTCAATTCATCAAGTCTGTCTTACAGATCCTTCCTAACTTCTATTTATAGGGCAATGTTTCTTTCTCATAAAGCAACCTTGCTGCAACTAGCCAATAGAAAAATCAAAACACAAAAGCAGATATGTTTCCTTTGATATAATGAAACTTACAAGCCAAGCTTACAAAAATATAATTAAAAACTTAGAAGCAAATTTCCATAAGAGTTTTCTTTCAAAATATTTAACTACATGCTTCATAAGAAAGTAAGTTAGTTAACATGACTTTTTTTTTTTAAAAAAAAAAAATAAATTAATCTTCTTTAATTTCCTTATTCCCTCTCTTTCTTTATCATTATTATGCTTTTCCAGCCGACTATGCTGGGCGAGTCTAGCTGCTTGTAAGGATGCTCTGTTTTTGACCTCTGTCATTTGGGAAGAATAACAACTGGAAATTCATTCATCTTAATGAGAATACTGAAACATATATCAGAATGTAAGTGAATGACAATTAAACATGCTCGTCACATCTTTCTAACAAATCATACTCAATTTCATACTTATATGACAAAACTTTGTATTCAATTAGTGCAGTTTTCTTTATCTTAAGAATAAAAGTGTACAGTAATTTGATATTCTATTAGTGCAGTATTAACAGCAGCGAAGACTTGCCTAGAAACTCAATTCACCAGCCAAAGACTGATGGAAATATATCAACAAAGAAAAAAAAAAAAAGAATTATATGCAAAATTCCAATTTCACCAAGAATTTCATTTCACTTACATACACTAATTCTTAAGCAAGCAAGTGTGAAATAATTAACTGACGCAATATGAGTGATTATGCCTTTTGTATGTTAGCCTTCCAATGCATGATAAAAAATTAATCAAAGGATTGTACACAGTAAACTTATGATCATTTTCTTTTCTCATGAGGTTTTTTTATTGATTTCTAAGTAATTTAAATACTATAATAATGAAATAAAACAAGGGGAAATTACTTTTTGGTGTTTTGAATTAATAACAAAAAGAGTAATGTAATTTAATTAAAAGTTAAACTATTTTGTTCTTTTTTTTTGGATATTTTCTATAAAAATGAAATGAAATGATATGGAATGAAATGTAAAATATGAACATGAATGTTTTTGGAAACAAAAAAAAATGATTATTTTTTCTAAAAAAGATTATAAGAGTTAAAATTCATTAAGCTGGAAAAAAAGAAATTAAGATAACATTTTAATCTAATATTCTCAATTAATATTAACTCCTACAAGCTAACT
The DNA here is from genome assembly GCA_037074495.1 of Acacia confusa. Classification (NCBI taxonomy): domain Eukaryota; kingdom Viridiplantae; phylum Streptophyta; class Magnoliopsida; order Fabales; family Fabaceae; genus Acacia; species Acacia confusa. Next base: position 18,744,625 of record CM073511.1, read on the forward strand.
ATTACTATCTCTTAAGATATATTTAAAGTCACTTAATATGTAATTAAAATGGATGAATATAATTTGCTTCCCCTTCAATAACACTACTCTCAATTGATCCAAATTAATTATATTTTCTAACAATAATAATAGGTTCAATAACACTACTCTTTGATCCAAATTAATTATATTATCTAAAGATAACACATTATCATTGATTACATAGGTTTACCTATATAATATCTCAATTTATCTATTTAAAAACCTACAAAAATCCAATCCAATGTGTTCAATCTACAAAATACATAGCGATAGTCCTAAAAACTTAGTAATTGTTATGAATATTTTTATTATGTGGATGTCCATTGACCCATAATCTCCAAATACAAGATGACATGGTATATACGCATAGTAATCTACTATTTGCATCCTTCTATAAATAGAGGTCTCCTGTAACTATTCATTACACTTGAATGAGAATCCATTTCATCTCTCTAGAATTTCCTCTGACTTATCTCTAGAATTCCTTCAGTTTTATAACACGTTATCAGCACGATTGCTTCTTAATCGTGCCCAGCCGTCCAATGTTGTGCATCTGGGAGCCTCCATTTCTCTCAATTGACCAAGTTGGTTTTTCAAGCCCCTTCACCACCTTTTTTTTTCTTCTTCTTTAAGCTGGAGCCAGTCAGTTCTACTTCTTCATACACATAACCATTGTTTGTATCTTCTCTCAATCGATCATTTCCATCATAATTCATTTCTCCTTCTTCAGCATCATAATCAATACCCAAATTCATGATCTCATTCTCAACCCCATCGATCCCGGCAGTGAAGTCCCCTTCCCCTGAATAACCTATTTGGCCAAACTCAATGATCATTGCTTGCTGACAGGAGAGAGAAGAAAAAGGGAAAAGAAAAAGAAAGAATAAAGACAAGGATATGAGTCACGGGGATCACAGGTATGTTGAAAAAAAAATTTCTCGTGGGCCTTATATGTTTTTATTAAATTATTATATTTAAAAGAAGAGAAAAAAAAAACGTATGCAATTATATCATGTTATATATATGTGCTGTTTTGGTCCACCTCTAGTGTACAAATTAATTTATAATATATAAAAAAAAACTGTCGGTAGAATAATACTAAAAAAAAAAATTTATTATTTTGTTTTAATTGCTCTTACTGTACCCTTCTCTTCCTCCTCTGCCCTTGATTATTTGACATTATCCAAGCTTAATATACTTATGTGCATTCACGGGAAGAAGAAATTATATATATTATAATATATGTTAAATGCCTAAAGCTAGCTCGTGATAATACTAGATTAGCCCATGTGTTTCATTACTTGATTTAAATTAAAAAAGGGAAGAACTAAATGATTGCATCTTGGGTCCGATTGCATTTTTGATTGCATATCTATTAAGTAAGACAATCCAAGGTGAGTATATTTTTCAACTTTATCTTTATTATTATTGTTGTTAATTTGACTCCATATTGGAAGTCTAGATTTAATCTTTCTTTTAAATTGTTTTAATTTGATATTTTATTATTGTTACCAACTTAACTCACATTTACTTTTATGCATTTATTATTATTATTTTTTTTTAATGCTACTAACTTTACTAACATTTATTTTTACATATTTAATTTTATTGTCACTAATATTTATTTATCTTTCATGGAAGCACACTACATATTAGTGGGCTCCATTTATTTAATTTAATTTAATTCTTTACTACTTTATTTATCTTTCATGAGGAAACACTAGTATGTATTAGTGAGCTCCATTTATTTATTTTATTTTACATTTATTTATTCTTTATGATGGCACACTAGTATCTATTAGTGGGCTCTATTTATTTATTTTATTATGCTTTATTTATTCATGGTAGCAACACTATAGTGGGCTCCATTTATTTATTTACTGCTTTACTTATTTCTCATGATTGCAACACTATATTAGTGGGCTCCATTTATTTATTTATTTATTTATTTACTGTTTTACTTATTTCTCATGGTTGCAACACTATAGTGGGCTCCATTTATTAATTTTAATTCTTTACTGCTTTATTTATTTCTCATGGTAGCGACACTAGTACTGTGGGCTCCATTTATTTATTTACTGTTTTCTATATATTATATATATATATTTGCATTTGCATATGCATCCTCTTTCTTACCTTTGGATGAGATAAGTCTCGCTGTGAGTTTACTACCATTCTTATTTCATCTTCTTTTTATTTATTTAGCACGTTTATTTCCAGTCATTTATTTTATTTTTATTTATTTATTTACTGCTTTATATAAATCCCCCTTCCCTTTTATTATTTATGGCAACGACACTAATATATACATATTAGTGGGTTCTATCTATTTATTTTATTATGCTTATACTTTATTTATCCTGAAGATAAACTGTTAAAAAATCATATATATTATTATGAGATCAAAATGCCATAGAGATATGAGGCATAGATTGGCTTGAGAGATGAGGCATAAATTGGCTTGAGCCTAAGAGGCAAGATAGCCTTAATTTCAGAGGCAAGATTGCCTGAAGCCAAGAGGCAAATTAGCCTGATAACAAGAGACAAATTATGAAACAATATTTGATCCATAAATTTTGTATGTTATCAGTTGTATAAAGGCCTCAAAATTGTATATTTGGCATTAAATATTCCCTTAAATTATGAGACAAGGGATTGTATGATCATGATTGATATTATAAATAAATATATTCAATTTGCTATTGTAGTAGCAATATTGTGGATTAATTTCTTGCCATGATCAAACAAATCAGTGAGTTATGGATCATGAATTTTTATCCAACTTCATTCCCAGAAGTGAATGAAGCAAATATATTATTATGGTTGTTATGTGATTTCTATGATTATAACAATTTTTATAAATACGAGAAAAGAATATTCATAAACAAAATAATTAAGCAAAAGGAAATATTATTTCAACAAAGTTTAATTGCGAGTGGCTCAACATCATTACAAACTTTAATCATCTCATTCTGAAGATATTTAATGTCTTCTTCTTTTGCTTCTCTTGAGATGGGATCCATATGAGGCAAAGCTCTTCGTAATATCGAGATTTGCGTCATAAGTTTCTTGAGCTTCTTGTGTGGCCACTCAGTTAACCCTCCTTTTTGATAGATTTTTTGTATGGTGTGAGTAGACATATTTAATTGTTTACTCGCTTCATCAAGGGTTAAGTGAAAATAATTTCTTAAATCATGGAGCATTGTTTTCTTTATTCTTTCTCGTTGCTCCATAGATAACCTATATAATTCACCCTGGTTAAGGGATGAAGTATCATAGGGTATACTTACTGCAGGTTGTTTTCCTTTGCCTAATGAGTGTTCAATATTGGTTTGAAATGAACTTCCATGGAGGTCATTTGGATTTATAGCCCATTCCGAACCAACACAGAGAACCTCATGATAGGCTAATACATGATCACGCATCAAGATATATCCTGATGCTTGTAAATCTATACAATACTGTGTCAGAAATTGTTTGATTTCTTCAAAATTTTTATTTGTGAAATCAAACATTGGAAGCCTGTCAGTATTATAAGATTTATCCTGTACTTTTTCAAATAAAACAGCATGGGTAATCATACATGTTCTTCTTCCGTGAACTTCAAGTTTATGGTACTGGAGTTCGTTGGTATGTATGATCTCTCGTAAAACATGACAACAACTACATTCCAATAAGCTAGTTGTTGCTAATTGACTTGTAGTTGATGGCTGGCTAGTGGTTGTTGGTTGGCTAATTGTTATTGGTTGGCTAATGGTTGTCGGTTGGCTGATTGTTGCTAGCTGGATCGTGGTTGATGGCTGGCTGGTGGTTGTTTGCTGGCTTATGAATGCTGGCTCATTGATTGTTGTGACTATTGGTTGAATTTGACTGGTAGACTCCATTAGTTCAGCCATAGTTCTACACCTTTTAACAGGCCTCCTTGATGAACCTGCTTCAGTTGTACCTTCATTCCTTCTAAATTGAGGAAGAACATTTGTTCTTGGGGGAGAAATAGGTATATTTGAAGCAGAAGGAGGAATAGTAGAAGGAGGAATAAACATCTCAAAAGGATTAGGAGATAATAAAGAGGTAAATGACAGGTTTGTCTGATCATCATACAACAAAGCATCAAGTAATGCTGTGTCAGATGTATCAGAAACTGGGATAAAATTACTTGGACCTGCCATTGCAATAATATACGCGATTAGAAGAAAAATGATAAGTTAGTATATGGTAGTGAATGTTATCAGATGCTTGAATGTTTGTGAGGCATGTTCGTTTGCCTTCTTCTATTTATAGCCGAATTAAATCCTATTGAATCTCTACAGATATGCGCAGTCCTGTTGAATCTTTACAGATCTGCACCCTGTCAAGCACGAGCTTAGACACTTTTTGACTATATATGCATACGACAATTCCACAGTGATACATGTTGCGCCTGTGATTCCACAGTAATGCATCTGTGATTCCACAGTATTTTGATAATTTCAATGATTTTGTATTTATTTGATTGTTGTTTCTGGAAAATTGAAATTTTGTTACCAGAAGTAACAGAATAATGCATTGATAATGCATTTGTGGAATTTTAATGATATCTGTAGAAATAGATATCATATATGGAATATTGTATGAAATTACATGAATTAATTTCTACAGACTCATACTTGAGGGGGAGATTGATATATATCAAGTGTGAGTGTTTTTGTGTTAATTTTCTGTGAATGTTTGTGTGTTGATTCCCCCAAGATTGATATTGGATTTGATGATAAATTATATGGAATGTTGGCATGACTTGTTTGATCATCCGAGTCATATTATGTGCTGCTTGTTCTCAAATAGATATGATTATGAAAATATTATTGGAAATGGATCTCTGGAAATATATTAAATTGAAAGAGTACATATGAAATTATTGATCTGCAAAGTTTGCAGTGATGATTGCAACCAGGTGTTTGCAATATATTATGCGCGCAATTTCCAGATTGAATGATCCATAAATCATGTATTAAAGTATCTATAAATGGATAGATCAATGATTATGAGAACATTGTTCATACGTGTATATTTGCAGCTTATAATCCAACAAAATTCTCCCCGTAAAATTTGGCTTTTGGTCAGGAGCCAGAATAATTCCATCTTAAAATGTTTTAAATGTGCAATGATTATTAATCTACTTCAATGCACATAGATGGATATACAAAGAAAATTGATGATTTGATGAGGGGGAGAAAAATAAGCAGATTGGGTAAAGATTTACTAGAATGTATTATCATTGGCTCATATTGATCATCGTACAAGGAATTGTGCACTAAAAGTTCAAAATGATAATTCAATTTCAGAGTTTAGTTAATCGAATGCTAGAAGCATTTACTGACCTAAAGAAAGTGACAAAGTCACATATCCAAACTGCAAATGCTCCTATATGAATTGTTATAAAGCACTCCTGAAGCGTTGCAGGTCCATCGGTTTTAAAAGATAAAAAATCCTCAAAAGAGAAAAGGAGTAATAAAATATAAATGATCAAGTCGAGGATAAGTAAGAAAAGCTCCAGAAGAGCCATCTCCTAAAGAGATGTTATCTCTAGAAGAGATATTACAAGAAGAGTGTATTGTGGTCTAAAAAGAGACCCAGGTACCTAATATATGTGAATATAATGAGATCTCAATAAATTATGAATGAAATCCGATGGGACCGAAAAAATAAAGTCGACATTGATGATATTTATGTTTATAAGATAACATATGTTGTAATGATGATAATGAGGATCATGAGTCATACTATATTAGTGTGTGCCAGAAGCACATGTTCCTGAAGAACATAAGGCGCTAGAATAAGTCCCTGAAGGACTCAAGATGCTAGGAGCATCAAATTCTCGAGAATAATTAATTAAGTGAATTCATATGTAGCATAAAGCATTTATCGTGCATGTGATATTATTATCTGAATAAATATGCACATGTATATTTATGATTTTACTTGAAAGATTTAGATCTTGCAGGTATACAATGAATACTTGATGATAGAAAGACAATGAAGCAATGTGGTCATCAGGGGGAGCAAGTTTGATGTAATCAAGAGGGGGAGACGATACACGCTGTACTCTTTTTCCCTTATCTAGGTTTTGTCCCACTGGGTTTTTCCTAGAAAGGTTTTTAATGAGGCAAAACTCAACAGTGTATCAATGAATGTTGTACTCTTTTCTTTGGCTAGGTTTTTATCCCACTGGGTTTTTCCTAGTTAAAGTTTTTAATACGGCATATTCATAAATGGACATTCAAGGGGGAGTGTTATGAATATTCTTATTATGTGGATGTCCATTGACCCATAATCTCCAAATACAGGATGACATGGTATATACGCATAGTAATCTACTATTTACATCCTTCTATAAATAGAGATCTCCTGTAACTATTCATTATACTTGAATGGATTTCATCTCTCTAGAATTTCCTCTGACTTCTCTCTAAAATTCCTTCACTTTTATAATATTAATCAAAATATACAAAATACAAAAGGAATTGAACTTGATAACTAGATAACTCCCAGTTCATTGAGCTCGAGTATTCATCTCCATCACCATCACCATGCTGTAAAGGAATCAGCCTATCATTGCATTAGAATAATCACAGCTTAGAATCTGATCACCCGCCGGAAAATTCATGATGTCACCGGAATCTGGAAAATTCATGAACTCTTCAGAATCTGCAGAACTTTGCCGGAAAGGCGTTGTGATGGTGGAAGTGAAGAGAAAGAACGAAGTTGAATGGAGAAGAAGAAGATAACGGTGATGGTAGATGGCTGTGGTTCTGACTCCAATGAAATGAAGAACGGCGAAAGACGGTGGGGTTCACTACTCCGACGAGATCCAAGGTCCTAGCTCGTTCTCTAGTTTCGGCCCCAAGCTCCAGCCTCTGGTTCGACAGTGGTGTGAGAAACGAAGGATGGAGGTCGCCGGAGGTCTGATTCAAGCTCTCTCACGGCGTCCTCTGCTTCTGTCGAATCCGGCGGTGGAAAGGAGAGGGAAAAAAATCAATGATGATGGGTGTGGTCAGACCGGTGGAGGAATAATGATGGTGTTGAGGTGTGTCTTCTTCCTCTTCCGATCGCTTCTCTCTCTCTCTCTTCATCGTCCGAAGCTCAAGCTCTGCGGCGTTCTCTCTGTCACTCCAATCCGAAAAAATCGAAGAATAGGAAGAAGATTTCGGTCAAATAAGGCTTTGACCAGGGACTTAAGTGCAAACTTCAAAGTTCTCGAGGAAGGACTACTTACAAATATAGAAAACATATGTGGGAAAAAACGATATTCCCAAAACATATGGGTCCTTTTATGTAACTTTCCCTGATCCTTTTTCTGCATCGGTTTTCAATTTCCATTAATTTTAGGGAATTTTTCTGTAATGTTCTTTAGTTCTCAAAATATTAAGTCTGACCCTCTAAAATCCCAAATATCTTTTTTAAACACATAAAATGCAAGATTAAACATATAACATTATCACAAGTTTCAGAAATTATTTGTATGAATAATTAATAAATTATGACTATTTTGTCTTTAATTATATTTAATTAAATACAAATTGTCTCTAAGTCTAATTAGTGCTTAATCATGTAATAATATTTTAAGAAATACATTAAAAATTTCAATTTAATTATGAAAAAGCATATAAAAATATTTGTTAAAATTGTACCTTAAACCTTTAGTAAAATAGTGCAGATAGATATTCTCTCTTACTTATTGCAAGTATTTTTTTTTTGGCCATTATTTATTGCAAGTATTTAAATAATATGGATTTTTGTTTTGAATTGTGACTTTTAAAAATTTTAATTTCTCTCCTACAGCTTACTCAAAGCTAATCTATCTCCATATCATCAATGCACAAGAGACTATTGTAGTTTGAGATAAGGAAGACCCATCTAAAAAAAGAGCAACAACATCACTGAGAGCACGGGAGTGACTACAATGGATGACTTGTTTTTAAAATAATTTACATAATAAAATTTCAAATGAGCAAAGCCCTGCACAGTAAGTAAGCAACCATCTCACTGAAGTTACCTCAAAAAGCAATTAAAGAGAACCTGATCGAGAAATAACAAGAAAGTACCAGAACTAATGACACCCAAACTCTGTTAAGCGTCTTATTTAGAGAATAAGATAATATCAGTTATGCCATTCACAAGTACAAAGGGGACACAAGATTTCTTAACTAGTAAAATTTGAGAAAACAAGGTTGACCTCAAGAGTCATATGTCTCAATACTAACTAAACTTATAAGCCAAATACATGGTCAAGTTTGGATAGATCATGCTCTATACCGTCCATTCTTGCCCTTGCAACATAATGTTGATCTTCCAAGCTGCTAACATCAGACTTCAATTAAACTAGTTGCTTCAACTTGTCATTGTGATCAACTTGCATATCCATCACTCTCTGGCGATTAAATGCTAGCCACTCCTTGTCAAAGCCAAAAGATTCCAACTCAAGACATAAATCTTCAAATTTCTTCCTCTTTAAGTCATCCATTGTTTTTGGTTTCTCTGATTTTAAAAGCTCCAACATGTCGGTTAAGGACTTGTATCCCCATTTACAGAACCTGGGGGACTTCTGTGAGATTTTCCAGTCCCATAAATGTGGATATTTGACAAATGCCTCTTTGAGTAAGTGAACATGTCTTTCCTTAATCTTAAAAAAGACCATGAAAATCAATCAACTCCCCCGCAGGAGGGTGCTGGTTTGTTGAAGATGAAGCTGTAAGAAATGTCTCATGTGGCAGTGATAAATGTATATGATATAATAAATAATGAAAGAGTTAAATGACTATTGGTAAATAACTTTTGGGAAGAGGCTTCTTGACTGCTTGATGGGAGCAGTCATATCCCTAGGATGTACATGTCTTTTGGATACAAAAGTTATTTAAAGGATCGAAACTTGTCCATTCACTCTCTGACCATAAGAGACGCCTCTAGTTTTCCATCAATAAAGGAGAGCGTGTAAAGAAAAGTAAAGAGAATGATAAAGGTTTCAATTAACGTGTTGCAAGTTACATATCATGAAGTATCAATTCCGCAATTATGGATAGAGGTTAGTGTATCTTAACTTAAACCTATAGTAGTGTGAAAATCATGAGTTCTTAAGATCCTTGTTCATGTTCTTATTATTTGATGTTTGAGTATGAAATTATAGAAAAACTTACATGTGGTATCAGAGCTTTGGTTTTAGAATTTATGGTTTTCCAATTATGAATCTTATATTGATACATAAATGATACTTTTGAATTTATTCTGGAATGGATTTGTTAATCTTTAAAAGTACGTGAAATGAGTGAATGAATTTCAAACAAGTAACGTTGATTTGTTGAATCAAAAGTACACATATTATTGTTTTGTGTGGGATTTTTGTTTGAAATAGAAATGCATATGTCTGCAATTATTTTTTGCTTTACAAATTTGGGACTATCAATTTTTTCTTAAGAATTTTGAGATTTAAGAGAATAGATGATGGTATATATACTGTTTTTTGTAAAAAAAAAAAAATTTAGGTCATGGAAAAAGTGTTTTTAGGCAACAAAAGAAGTTTCATCGAAAAGATCTTAAAAAATAAGAGAAAGACACTAAGAATGTATAAATCTAAGGTTGGGAACGTCAGTTATGGAGGAATTAAGTGTCGGGCTTGACAGATCCGACTCTTGTTTTTAGTTTGTTTTGGTGCTTCCCTTCCAATGAAAAGTCATGGCCCCAATGGTAGAAAGCTTGACTTTTAGGCGCATTGCGCCCCTACAGTCTCCAGTTCGAACCCCCTTGCAGCATTTTGTTAAGAATGGTAAAAAAACATGAAATAAAATGAAGAAACGCACCCAGCAGGATTCGAACAGGGATCATGATAGTGCGGACGCCTTAACCGCTGAGCTACAGGCACCTTTTTGTTTTTGTATGGGCCGAATAATATTTAAAGTATATTTAGCATGGGGCTCTTATGTTAGGCCTAACCATTTTGGGCCGAATTGTTTGGGTCAATTTTGGTAGTTTTTAATTCTTTTTGGACTGAATTTAGGCTCTAATTTTGGGTTATTTAGCTTCTTATTATAGATAAATGCTTTAATTTTGGATCATCTAGATTTATACATAAATAGATATTATTTATGGCTTAGAAAGGGAACAAATTATTTGTTAAAGCCTCTATATGTTGATCCAAAATATAATTTACTTAAATGTTGTGAATAGCAATTGTATGAATGCTATACATTTGAGTTTTGGAATTAAGTATGGTGAATTTGTTAGTCACCAAAGTGGCCAAATTCTTATAAATTATTTTAATTCTAATTATTGTTGTGATATTTCAAATTCCGCATAACTTTGATGCTATGAATTATGTTTATGTTGTGGGTGAATTTAAAGTCTGTTATTATAAGGAGGTTATGGATCAACTCAAAGGTTAATTATTTATCTTTATAATAATTAAATATAAATGATGGTATTATCCATATGCTTATAGTTTTATTTAGACATCCAAAGATGATAAATATTTATAGTTGGGATATGCATCACTACCAAATTATGTGAAATCTTTTATAGCATCATTATGGTTGAATGTTGTATATTAATGGGTTCCCAAAGGTGAACATTGATATGCATTGAATGAATTATATCTGAATTTGTGAAGCATGTTAGTATGTGATATATATGACTCAAAGCATTAATGTTTTCAATTTTCACAAGCCATGAATAGTGAAAATGGTGACAAGTGGTTAGATGCCATGAAATATGAGTTGAAACTTATAACAAAATGATGTTTGGGACCTTGTTGAGTTACCAAAAAGATGTAGGAGAGTTGGTTGTAAGTGGGTCTTTAAGACTAAATGTGACTCTCATGGTAACTTGGAATGTTACAAGGCTAGACTATTTGCAAAAGAATTTACTCAGAAAGATAACATTGACTATAAAGACATTTTTTCACCAGTTTTTAAGAAGGATTCTCTAAGAATCATTATGGCATTAGTGACTTATTATGATTTAGAGTTACACTAAATGGATGTGAAAATTGCCTAAGAAAAGGAAAGGAGCACTCGGTGTGCAAATTAAAGAAATTAATATACGGACTTAAACAAACTTCAAAACAATGGTATCTTAAGTTCAATGATACTATTGTTTCCTTTGGATTTAAAGAAAACACTGTTGATCGGTGTATATATCTGAAGGTCAGTGGGAGCAAGTTTATATTACTAATTTTGTATGTTGATGATATTTTGCTTACAATGTTGATGATATTTTGCTTACAATTAATGATCTTGGTCTTTTACATGAGACTAAGAAGTTTCTCTCTAATAACTTTGAAATGAAAGATATTGGTGAGGCAACTTATGTGATTGAGATAGAAATATTCTGTGATAGATTAAAAAGATTGTTAGGCTTATCTCAAAAAACATATATTAATAAAGTTTTGGAGAGATTCCGAATGGAAAATTGCTCATCATTTTCGGTTCCAATTTAGAAAGGAGATAAGTTTAGTCTCATGCAATGTCCTAAAAATGAATTGGAACGAAAAGAAATGGAAGCAATTCCGTATACATCACTAGTTGGGAGTTTAATGTATGCTCAGACTTGTATTGAGACCAAATATTGGTTTTGCAATATTGGAAAGCTGCAAAGAAAGTTCTGAAATACTTGTAAGGAACTAAAGGTTACATGCTAACTTATAGAAGGTCTAGCAACCTTAAAGTGATTGGATAAACAATCAGTAATTGCTACATCCATTATGAAAGCTGAATTTGTGGCATGCTTTGAGGCCATGGTTCAGGCTAAATGGCTATGGAATGTTATTTCAAAGCTTGGGTTAGTCGACAGTATAGCCAAGTCGTTGAAAATTTAATGTGATAATTCCATAGCAGTCTTCTTTTATAAAATGACAAGTATTCTAAAGGTGCTAAGAATATGGAATAGAAATACTTTGTTGTTAAAGAAGAGGTTCAGAAACATAGAGTGTCAATAGAATATGTTAGCACTAATATTTTGATAGCTGATCCCTTGACGAAGGGATTACTGCCCAAGGTGTTTATTGGTCATCTGTATAATATGGATATTATGTTAGCTAATGAATGATGGATCGTTATTATAATTATTGACTATTGACACTTTGAGCTCATTAATATATATGTGTTTCTGAGATTTTCCTGTTTTCAACTTTATGTATGCATGCATAAATGATGTTGTTAGAAAATAGGATTTGTCTACTATGAAGACATTATTGATGGACATTAAAGTTACTTCCATTAAAGTGTCATGTCAAGGAGAAAGACTAATAAAGTAGTACATGGAAGGGACTATGTCGATATACTGACGTACAACTGCCATGACTTGTATTAGTTTTATCCTTAACCATGACTTATGATGTAACCAATATATATGAAATCTTTTAGCCAAGATTATGCGCAAATTATTGATCTTTTGTTAAATCATGAAATGACATTATCACATGAGCCAAGTGGGAGAATGTAAGAAATGTCTCATGTGGCAGTGATAAATGTATATGATATAATAAATAATGAAGGGGTTAAATGACTATTGGTAAATGACTTTTGTGAAGAGGCTTCTTGACTGCTTGATGGGAGCAGTCATATCCCTAGGATGTACATGTCTTTTGGATACAAAAGTTATTTAAAGGATCGAAACTTGTCCATTCACTTTCTGACCATAAGAGACGCCTCTAGTTTTCCATCAATAAAGGAGAGCGTGTAAAGAAAGGTAAAGAGAATGATAAAGGTTTCAATTAACGTGTTGCAAGTTACATATCATGAAGTATCAATTCCGCAATTATGGATAGAGGTTAGTGTATCTTAACTTAAACCTATAGTAGTGTGAAAATCATGAGTTCTTAAGATCTTTGTTCATGTTCTTATTATTTGATGTTTGAGCATGAAATTATAGAAAAACTTACAGAAGCCAGTGCTTCTGTAGTTAAGGGGATAGTACTTGGTGAAAGCACTACCGGATCCTCTGCCAGAGGAAGAGACACTGCAAATAACAACAATACCAATTTCTGTTTAAGTACTTAAAATTGGAGAAAGTTGGGAAGTCATAGCAATAAGTTTCAATTTTTTGAAGCTTGGAAACATTTTCAACTAAAATATTAAGGTTACTAACAGTATATGAAACTTTGAAATATACATGAGTTATTTTGAACGATTCAAATGATACCTTTATATTCTTTGAGAACTTCTTGTGCATCCACGGCAACTTGTGACAGTTCAATTTTAACCTGTGGTTGTTCATCAATCAATTTAGCTTGTCTTCTGTATTATGTTATCCCATGAAGAAGAGTGCAGTGAACCTACCTGTGATGAAGATCCAACTGTTGATTCTTCTGGGGTTGGATCTTTATGAAGACTTCCTTTAACAATTTCTGAGCTACTCTGCTCATTTATTGTGAATCCATATGTCAGTTTCTAAATTAACTTTAGTGATGAAATTAATTTTGCACAACTAAAGAAGAAGATAATTTACTGAGAGTAGTGTACAAATGTGAAGGAAATTAACATGTGTTAAGATAAACCTCAGTTGAGTTCATGGAATCAGCTGGATATAGGTGCTTCTCTTGAATGCTATCATGAATGCCAACAACTTCTTCAAAGTTTTGTAAATGTAGTTGAAACTCAGAAGCTCCTTGAACCTCATTGTGTGAATCTTCAAGAAGCATTTCTTGATGAGGAGCTACAGCAGAATTTGAGGTTAAAAATTGATAGGTAGAGAGCAATGAAAATTAAGAATAAGCTAAAAAGAATTTTAAGTTTTAAACTAGAATTATCATCTTGCTTCACTAAATGATTATCAGAATTTTAGTTATTACATGATGAGAAACCTGGGAAGAAATAATAATTCTTTTGTCCAATTCAAAAGATACCTTTGTACTCTAGAAGAGCTTGTTGTGGGTCCGTCCAAATAGGTGGTTGTTTGTCAATCAACACTTGTGAGTGGAACCAACAATCACAACATTTTTGGATGCCATCTTTATAATGTTTTCCCATCAAAACAGGATACGAAGCTACCTCTGATGAAGTTCCAACTGTTGATTCCGGTACAGAATATTTTTGAGAACTTGACTTTGTTATTTCTGTATTACTCTGCACATTAATTGACAACTGACATATTTTAGTTTTTAAGGTTAACTTCAGTGAAGAACTTAATTTACGAATTTCTTGTGGTAAAAGAAAGTGATGAACTTGATTTTATGCACATAGAAAAGAGCCAAATTCACTGAGAGTATTTTACTAATGTGAAGGAAAGTAATAGGAGTCAAGATACACCTCTTTCAAGTTCACTGAACCAACGGGATTTAAGTTTTGCTCTTGAAAGCCTTCTCGACTTTCATCAGTTACATCAAGTTTTTGTGATTGAGGATGAACTTCAGCAGCTGCTTGAACCTCATGTGAATCTTCAACTAACATTTGTTGATAAGAAGCTGCAGTAGAATATGCAGATAAAAGCAATACGTAACTATGAATTAAAATAGATAAAACTAAAAACATAACAAATATAACAGATTGATGTCAAATATACGTAACATCCTGCTCAAACAAGTGAAACTTTGACCCCACAACAATAAATCCATTTGGAATTTCATTATTGCTCCTTTGATTCTCTTCATCAAGATTATCATCACATTGAATTGTGTATGTAAATGCATTTTGTATTGGAATTTCTAAGTCTATGTGGATTTCATCAACTTTGCTCATACCAGAAGTTGTAGTCGACGACAAAGAATGATTACCTACTGATGAATGTCCAACTAACTCTTCTTCTGATAGGTGTTGATATGTTGAAACTTAGAAACATTATCAATTGAAAATTTTGAAGTTAATGGCAATATGTGCAGTTGAAATGTTAAAGTTAACTTCATTATGTAAAGCTTGGGAAGATAGATTACTTCATCAGAGAAAATGAAATAGTACCTTTCTGTTCTTCTAGAGCTTCTTGTTGCCCCTCCAACACAAGTAGCATTTCAAGTTCAAAATTTTCTTGTTTCTCAATCGGTTCCTGTAAATGCTACCAATGATGTTAGCCATGTAGGTTGTCTTCCATATAATGTTATCCTATAATTGATGAGAGCAGTGAGTTTACTATTGTTGAAGTTCCCTCTTTTGATTCTTCTAGTGTGAGATTATTATGAAAGCTTCCCTCCTCTATTTCTGATATGACCTGATCATTGATTGCCAAATGATATACTTTAGCTTCTAAATTGATTTCAATGATGAACATAATTTTATACCCCAAAAGGAAAAAAGGGATAAGGTTGAATTATAATCTCAAGGGTTTAAAGAAGGAGGGGACACTAGTTCTCTATCTTATGTTTTCACAAGTTCAGGCCATTTTTTTTAATAAATATAAAAAGACGATTTATTAAGAACTAAGTAATGCAATACCCAAAATTGGGCCCTTTTACATGATAATGCTAATGTAAACATGGGAGCCCAACACGAGAAATAAAAACAATAGTAAGTTCAGGCTTAACAATGCACCGCAAAGGTATGCATGGATAATGTTTCTTTTTTATTAAAAAAATTTAGTTAGTCATATACTGAAGGGCTTGCCATCTAATAACTTATGAAATTCTCTGCTTTCCACACAGCTTGTAGCACCCTGTTCAATTACCTTATTGCTTTCCTCTGGTATTCCATATTTTTCTTCCTTATCTTGTCCAGCTTCCTTTTCACCATTACCTTCAGAATCATCATCATGGCAAGGTTCTCCGTCCACTGTTACAATGGTTTCTTGCTCATCTTCTAAATGCAATTTTTTAAGATAAAAATGAACATATAAAGGATTCCATTTATGAATTATAGTAATAGGTAAATCAGTTGCTTCATGAGTTATGTAGCAGAGGTCTTTTTTTTTTCCCTTTCTTTTTTGCTCATCTTTTGCTTTTGAAAATTTTAAGGGAATCGTGTGTACCAAGGCTTTTGTAATGTCGTGGCAAACCCTCTGGCTCTGAATTTGATTCCATATTAATGGCAGGCTCAATCATTGGGCAACTAAGTTGTGTAGAAAGACCCAAGTCCTATGACATAATTGACAAAAGACAAATGTATCATGATGAAAGAAAAGGATAGGTATTCAACTATCTAATAAGAGGCATTTGGATGTGTACACGAATATAGAATTACCTCATTTGTAGCTTCATCATCACTTTGCTGGCTCTCTTTTAAATCTAAACCAGACGTGTTGACCAAACTTGGACATCTCCTTTTGTGTAGGCCAGCTGGGGAGGGACATGAGATAGAACAATTTTCTGGGGCAATGCTTATGATCTTTGGCAAATCAGTGAGCTTGAATACTTTCAAAACTGGCAGAACAATTTCCATATTTTGAACTATACCATCAATGTTCCGAGCAAAAAAAAAAAAAACTATACCATCAATGTATTCGCCAAATACATATTCCAACTCAAGAACATCCTTAATCTTGAGAATCTCAAGTTTTGAGAGGCCACCGGCGATAGATGCTGGCATTATGTATCTCATACTATGACATCCCACAATAATTACTTGTTTCAGCTTTGGGAACATAATTCTGATAGAAAAAATGTCATCTTCCTCTTCAAATGTTATTATATGTTCCAGGAAATCACAATATTTTACCTTCAACACTTCTAAAGACATCATAGTTTGGGCAGTAGAATATGTGAAGAGATACTTCAAATTTAGGCAATCCCTCAATTGTAAGTACCTGAGATTGGTCAAGTTCAGTATGCCACTAGAGTTTATGGAGCGTAATGGTCCACATTGTATTATAAGTAACTCCTCAAGTTTTTCAAAAAGGCCAGAAGGAGGTTGACCATGGCACAAAACTTTCAATCTTCGCATATCAAAGAGTCTCAGCTTAAGCAACTTGGGGAAGAGAGTTTTATCATGAGAAAGTTGATGATTCATGTTGTCAATCAAGCATTCTATACTGTCAAAATTAGAAAGTGACAACTCAATTAACTCCTTCATGTATTCTCCTTCTGCAGGAATTATGTCAGGTATGATATTACGAAAATGTCCCTTAATATTATTCAAGTAAAAGACCTCTAGTTTTTGTGTCAAAATAATCAAGATTGTACTTGAGGGAAGGGCATCAAAATCATTTATAGATATGGCTTTTGAGCTTGAATCGTTCTCCAAAGTAAATCTAGAAGTTCCAATTTGTAGATGATACCTTTGCAATACCTCTGAGTAGGCAATTTGGTCAATTAATAGGGGGCATCATAAGCATTGAACTTCGTTCTATCATAAAGATGATTTCCAACAAAATATAGCTCTTCTAGCTGAGAACAACATTCTGTAAGCACTTCCAAAGGGTAACCTCCCATAGAGCACTGCGATACTTCCAGAGATTTTAAATTTCTTAGTTTTGCTAGTCCATTAGGTAACTGCTTCATCATGCAGGACAAAAATTCAATAGTTTCAAGCATCTCTAGTTTTCCCAAAATAGATATGTCCTCCAATATCCATCCATTGATGCAAAGAGTTCGAAGGTTTTTTAACATATCAATTGATCGGGGCAACCACAAATAGAGGTCTCCCCGTGCAAATGTGTTTATAATGGTCAGCACGTTAAGAAAATCCTGATAAATTTTTTAAAAAAATCTTATAAAAATAAAAATAAAAAATGGACGGTCTAGATCTCATATGGAGATCTGGACCGTCCAGATAGGGACGAGTGCTCCCTGCTTGTCCAAACCGAGTCCATAAAGATAACTAGAAGCTAGTTGGGAGAAGGGTAAGTCGGAAGGAGATTCTCTCCTTAGCTTTTTTTTTCTCATCCCTCATCAGCTCATCTGGGCTATTGATTGAGGAGGAGAGAAAAATTAAAGTAATATTATATTGATTGGACGGAAATGATTTAAAGATTATAGTGATGATGAGAGAAACCCAACCTGAGTAAGTCCGCGTTACGAAAATAAATATCTTGCTACACAAGGGTAATTTGGAAAATTCAAAACTGCAAGCAAAGAAAACTGGGATTGACTTGCCATGTCAAAGGGAAAATTAAAATTTTTTCCCCCCTGTTGATTATGATTAATACCTCAATCTTTAACTTTTGGCTCAGTCCAATTTTTATAACTTTGACCAACAAGTTAAATTAATTTTCTAAAGTTTAATTTACCACAATTTAGTCTTTATAATAATCACTTAAGATTTTAGTCATTAAGTTTCATAATATATATAACTTTATTTTCTAAAATATGACAACTTAATATTTTAGATAGTTAAAATTATAAAAAATTGAGTTGCATTGTGTTAAATTTAGTGATGGAATATTATAAACGAGTTAAAATTATAGAGATTAAAATATTTTCCCCCTAAAATATGACAACTTAATATTTTAGATAGTTAAAATTATAAGAATTGAGTTGTATTGCGTTAAATTTAGTAATGGAATTATAAATGAGTTAAAATTATAGAGATTAAAATATTTTTTCCTCTAAAATATGACACCTTACTATTTTAGATAGTTAAAATTATAAGAATTGAGTTATATTATGTTAAATTTAGTGATGGAATTATAAATGAGTTAAAATTATATGGATTAAAATATTTTTCCCCCAAAGATAATCCTACATCTCGCACTTTGCCCCCTAAAATTATGAACATGCTTTTTTAAAGTTTTAATGGATGTACTTTTAATCATTGGAGACGACAATGTCAACTTTTCACGTATTTCTTTTACTAATTTTGCCATAGTTCACATTAGTGGAAAGTATTATAGCTCCTGTCCCACTATATGCACGTCCGTGCGAAAAACCAACCGCAGAATTGAAATTTGGATAAGAAATGAAAGAGATATATATGAACTCATGGCTAAGTTTACTGTGTTTGGTATGTGGGAATTTTAACTGTTTTAGTGGTCGAAATTTATTTTCAAAATATTTGAGCACAAAATTATATAAATAAATCATGAGTACTTTTATAATAAAAAAATATAATTTTGTATGTGTTCTAGAAAAAGAATACATGTATTGGATTTGACCTAAGAATAATACCCAGGGCTTACGTACCCATGAATGAGATTAAAGTCCACGTAGTTCGATGTATACAAATAGGGAGTGGAGGTATGTGCTCTGTGTATACAGAATAGTAAAAAGGCAGAGTTTAGAATGTGTGTACCTTGTTAGGTTAATCTTCTATTTATAGGGATTACCTTAGGGTTAGGGTTTGGACTGTGGGGTATCTTGTGACTTTAAGCCTAAATGATTTGATGTCATGTTTGTGTCAAATCGGTTGCCTCTTGTTGGGCCATACCTTAGATGGGCCCAATATTTCACATCCATAATAGTTGCCCCCCAGCCCGGTAGTTCAGGGCTCTGGGCTGCCGGGATGTACTGATTGTCTTGCTTGCTTTTGTCGCAATTTTTCTCGGGATAATTACCCAGTCTATATTCCTGTATCTAACCATATATAAGTAAATCATAATCAATAGAAAATACTTACTTTTGCGCATTTCAGATACTTGTTAGAATTTGATTTTCGTTCGGGTTTGCATCAATTTCGGTTATTGATAATTATGTTTTTCCATTAGTTCCTTGTTGTTCACTCTGTTCCCCCCCAGCTTGGTAATTCAGGTCTGTGAGCTATCGGGATGTGCTGATTTTCCAACCCGAACCAGGTATTCACGATTTTTTGGATTCCTTACGTGCTGTCCCGAGATTATATTCACGATTTTTTGGATTCCTTATGTGCTGTCCCGAGATTCCGGGTTCATATACTTTAGCCTCAAGATTCCGAGTTCATATAATCTAACACCGAGATTCCAGATTTATATACTCTTTAACCCCGAGATTCCGGGTTTATATTCTCCAAGCCCGAGATTCTAGGCTAATATTCTTCAAACCCGAGATTCTGAGTTTTTGATTTTTGAAGACGGGTTTGTTTATCTTTCATTCTTTCCTTGTTCTTTTTGCCTTGATCTCGGTTATTGATAACGTGTTTTTTCAATAATAGCATCCAAAAAACTAAGATAGCACTATTTGCCTTGACCTCGGTTATTGATAACATGTTTTTTGACTAACACTATTCAAAAACCTAAGATAGCATTTGAAAATTCACATACACCACAAGGGGCTTTCATTTCCTCTTCTCATATCATCATGACAACTTAAATGCTGTCCACTTTCTGCCATCCAGCATGGTAGTCCAATTTTCTGGGCTGCCGGGTACATTGATTTTTTTAACTCGGATCTCATGTTTGAATTTTATTTTCATTTTCACAATAAGTTGATTATATGAACTCAAACATATGTTTAAAGTTATATTCAATGACTGGGCCAGAGTCAAGATATATTGCGTAGAATTTGCTAGATATTCCATCGATATTAATAAATAGGCATGTTCATTAATAATCAGACATTCTCAATAAACAGATGATTTTAAATAATCATCTTAGTACTTTGACTCGTAATCAAAGCCGTAATCCGAGGTGATAGCCAATCATCACATGCTCGGGATTTAATTACTTGAATAAAATCCTAAGCATTTTGACATGATCAGGATCAACATGACGATGACAAACCACCCCGGAATGTCGTTTTAATGCATCGTAACGTTCACAAGACTTGTTAATATATCTTATGAGAGTCGGGTTCACGTCGCCCTGGCTTTTTAAGTTTTACTAATTTATTTGAGGTCCATTTATGGGGCGCGGATTTAACTGTATAATTTTTAGTTTATCCAGGGTCCATTTAAGGAGTACTGATTTAACTGTATAATTTTCAGTTTATCCGGGGTCTAATTAAGGAGCACGAATTTAATTGTATAATTTTTAGTTTATCCGGGGTCCAATTAAGGAACAAGGATTTAACTGTATAATTTTTAGTTTATCCAGGGTCCAATTAAGGAGCATGGATTTAATGTATAATTTTCAGTTTATCCGGGGTCCAATTAAGGAGCACGGATTTAACTGTATAATTTTCAATTTATCCGGGTTCCATTTAAGGAGCACAAATTTAATTGTATAATTTTCAGTTTATCTGCGGTCTAATTAAGGAGCATGAATTTAACTGTATAATTTTTAGTTTATCTGGGGTCCAATTAAGGAACAAGGATTTAACTGTATAATTTTCAGTTTATCCGAGGTCCAATTAAGGAGCACGGATTTAATGTATAATTTTCAGTTTATCCGGGGTCCAATTAAGAAACATGGATTTAACTGTATAATTTTCAATTTATCCGGGGTCTATTTAAGGAGCACAAATTTAATTGTATAATTTTTAGTTTATCCGGGTTCCAATTAAGGAGCACGGATTTAATGTATAATTTTCAGTTTATCCGGGGTCTAATTAAGGAACACGGATTTAACTGTATAATTTTCAATTTATCCCGGGTCCATTTAAAGAGCACAGATTTAATTGTATAATTTTTAGTTTATCTGGGGTCCATTTAAGGAGCACGGATTTAACTATTATTCAAACTCAGTTTTACCGAGTTCCAAATTGATAATGGACGTGCGGATTTAATTGTATAACACCGCGATTTCGGGTTTATGATTTTTGAAAACGGGTTTATTTACCCAGAATACAATCATTCATATAAACTTTGACATGATTCATGAAAACAAGTTTGTGTATCTCAGATTCATGCATGTAAATAGATTTGGCGGCATTGCCGTCGCAATATGATTTTTGAAGACGGGTTTACTTACCCGAATTCAATCATTTCAATAGACTGGCGGCATTTGCCATCACAGAATGATTCCAATAAAGGAATTTTAAATAGGCTTGGCAATATTACTATCGCAACACGAAGCCTGAATTTTAACCGGATTCGATTTAACCGTGGCTCACCTTCAAAAATTTACACAGAGCCCAGATTTTAACCAGATTCGGTTAATCCAGGGTCTGTCTTAAAAAATTTACATGGAGCCCAGATTTTAACCAGATTCGGTTAATCTGGGGTCTGTCTTAAAAAATTTACATGGGGCCCAGATTTTAATCAGATTCAGTTTAATCGGGGTTCGCCTTCAAGAATTTACATAGAACTCGAATTTTAACTAGATTCAGTTTAACCGAGTCTGCCTTCAAAAATTTTCACGGAGCTCGGATTTTTAACTAGATTCAGTTAATCTGGGGTCCACGTTCTTAAATTTATAAGGAGCCATTCAGTTTGACGGGGTCCGCCTTAAAAAATTTACATGGAACCCGAATTTTAATCAAATTAAGTTTATCCAAGGTCCGCCTTCAAAAATTTATACGGAGCCCGGATTTTAACTAAATTAAGTTTACCCATGCCTTCTTTTTCTTTTAGAGGCACAACACTCCTCCTCCTCCTCCTCCTTTTTCCCCCCTTTTGGCGTGTAAATCATATCATGAATATCATCGGTTAATGCTCTTTGAGCTAGTAATGCCCCCATAGCAGCATAAGTGTTTCTGTTCTTAGTGGAAGTAAAATCAAACTTCATATCCTTTGAAATAGAATGAGCCACGGCAACAACCTTGCTAGTTTCCCTATGAACAACACAAGCACGAACAGAGGCTTTTGATATAATTATATTCAAGCAAATGGCTCGTGATATGGACCTGTAAGCTGGTTAAAAGTAAGAGTCCTCTGTTTCTTATTCTCCACAGAAGCAACATTAGCTTCATGAGGCTGAGGCATATTATTAAAAACACTTTTAGTGCTTTTGACTTCTTGAACTCTGGAAGTTTTAAGACTTTGGCTAGCTTTCTTATCCTTCTTAGGATCTTCCTTTTTATCATCTCCTTTCTTTGGAGATTTCCTCCTGTGAAACTCTAGTTTATATTCATCAAACTCTTTAGGACTCTTCTCAAGTTTGTAGAACAGATTCCCACGAATTCTCATATTATCAATGTCTTCAAAACCAACTTCTTTCTCCAAATTAGAGGAATTGAAATCAATGAGTTCGTTGGTTTCTTCCTTACCTGTAGAACTTGCTTCTGGAGTACCCAATTCCTTCTCTTGCCAAGCTTGTGATAACCAGAGGCAAATTAACAAACAATTGGATCATTGCTAATATCCCTACGGAGGTTTTGAGGACCTTTTGAAAAAGCTTGAGTTGAAAGAGTCATACAAAGCTAATTATGAACTAATAAAGTAGGAGAACCCTGAGATTCTTGCCTCCAACAATCTTGAAAAATTTCGGAACATTCTTTGTATTTGAACCAATAATTCTCAAATCTGCCCAGCTTTTCCTGCAGGAAATTACTTGCCATTCTCTTCTGATTCATATGCTAAAGCACATCGAACATATATATTTATGGACTACCATTATTAAAGCGTATATACAGATGGGTCAAGAAGAACATGCGGTGGAAGCATTTAAAAGAATGAGAATGTTAGACGTCAGTCCCAATGAATACACTTTGTCAGCAGTAATTTCTGCTTGTGCTAATCTAGCTGCTATTGAATGGGGAGAACAACTTCATGCTTATGTATTGTGCCTAGGACTAGTAGAAGCATCGTCAGCGGCAACCTCTCCCTAATAAATAGTTCTGCCACAGATTTAAGTCAGCAAGGTTCTGAAGCTTTTGAAGCTCCCTGTCCCACAACCTTCAAAATTTCGAAATCTTCAATGCTCACACCCTGGATCTTCGTGAGATGCCCATTATCATTTTCAAGAGACTCCTCAACAATGACATTGTTGCCATTAGATTCATCAACCTCTTTAATGGTCTCTCCAGCAACATGCCCAGTCACTTCCAGTGAATTCGCTATACTCATGCAGAAGTGAGTTTGCCAAGCTTGAGTGATTGGCTAATACCAGTAGAAGGGCCAACCAGTGAATGTGAGCAAGTAGCAATAACAGCTGCACTCATGCAGAGGATTATGGATCAGCTTCTTCATTTTCAAATTCAACTGGCATATCAGATGTGATTCAACGTTACAAAATTTGAGAAGTCAAAATTTAAGCTTCATTAGTTTTTCACAGTATGCCTAGAAAAGATATGGTTTCTTGGAGCACTATAATTTCAGCTTATGCCCAAGGAGGTTATGGGAAAGAGGCTTTTGAATATTTATCATGGATGACAAGAGAAGGACCAAAGTCCAACGAATTTTCCCTTACTAGTGTGCTGAGTGTGTGTTCAGGGATGCCACTTCTTGAGCAAGGAAAGCAAGTGCTTGCTCTCGTCTTGTGCATTGGGTTCGATCATGAAGTCATGCTTTTGAGTGCTCTGATCAATATGAACTCAAAATGTGGGAGTTTTCAAGAAACTTCAAAGATTTTTATGGGACAAAAACCAGTGACATTATATCATGGACAGCCATGATAAATGAGTATGCTCAACATGGATACAGTCAAGAGGTTATCAATTTGTTTGAGAAGATCTCGTGTAATGGTTTGAAACTAGATTCTGTTACTCATTTGGTTTAAAATCCCAATCAATAGCCAAAAGTGACAGATTGAATAGAGGGAATCATTCAAATTTTGCTTCTTTGCCAAAAGTGACAATCAACTGCATAATTCTTCACAAGCTTTTGCCTTATTGCCTCCAAACCAGAAGAATCGAACCCAGAAAGAGTTGTATTTAATAAGAATTGAACTGTTAGAATTACCCTCAGCAGAGGCAATGGTTTCCAAAGAACAACCTTCATTCTTCAAGTCACGAGTCAAGTGAAAAGGACAATCTAGAGCTATAAACTCTATGATCTTACAAAGATGATAAGATGTGTCCTACATAAACTTTGATTGATCAGAACCACAGGGAGAGCACAACCCCAAGCCATAATACAGCTCAACAAGAAAAAGATGACATTCCACAGTTTTTTTCTTTCCCCAATGCCTTGTCAATTTCTCCAACTCCAGGAATTTGACAAAATCATCTTGATACGTAAGGCTTTGTCTTGCAATCTCCTCTAAAAGCAAGTGCCTTTTTAACATGGTAAGCAGCATAGTTTTTTGAGGTTTCTCTTACAACTCTAGAAACTTCAGTAGATTCAATATTTACTATGTTGGATGAAGTAGTGGTATCAAGAGAATCTCTACCACCCAATTCACTAACAATAAAAGATTCTAGATATTGACTGACTAACCTAGCATGGTTCTTGCCACATGAAGAATCTGATTCTTCTTTCCCTGGTTTACGATTCCTGAGCCTTTCTTAAGGAGAACTTCGCCTCTCATGTGGTTGTTCTTCTTGGGAATTTCCTTCCTTTCCTAGCACTTGAGTTTTTTATGTTACCCTTTAGGTCCATTTGTGTTAATAATCTCCACTAAATGAAGCTCAACAATGTAGTCTTCACGAGGAAGGTAATCAAATCTATAACAAGAATTTCCTAATCATGCTGATTGATAGATAATTGGACAATCTCCAGCCTTCGCTATTTGCTCATTGGTACGTAAAATGTTCCCACCTTCAAAGTAGGAGTCGCCCATGACAGTCAAAACACCATCGGCCTCATTTATAGCCTCCTGCCCTCCTCCAATAACAGAGATCCTAAATATGGCGAATGAAGAACTTGCAAGTCTTCTTCCGGCCCATTGGATGGGGTGGGTCTGGTGGATTTGATTTTCTGTGGTGCCAGTAGGTGAGGGAATATGATGCAACTGTAATAAGAGGCGAGAATAGAGCCTCGAGATACACAAGTCAGGCGTAGATCATAATGTTTTTGATTCCGATCTCGTTCCACTGAAAAAGTGTAAATATAGATGAATTCCCACAGGTCAAATTCGCGTATGCATATTGTTCTGCATAGCATTCTAATGGAGAAGCCAGATTCATGCAATCCTGTTTCATTGGTTTGCCTTTATGGACATGGTGTATCTCTGATCTGTATTGAACTATTGATTACATGCAATTCCGAGGCTCGTTCAGCGCGTCATCCCAAAGCCCTAATTTGCGAAATTTCAAGGCTGGGTGTTGGATAGATGAGAATTTGAATCTTCTTTGATTTACGAAAATTTGAGGTGTCAGGAGGTGAATACACATTATTGAGGAATTTCTGTACGTTTTGCTCATGCATCCTTTGTTTTCGCGGTATTTTTTTTAGTTCGTCACGGCAATCGAAATTTATCGATCTCCACGGACGGGCAATCGAAATTTATCGATCTCCACGGACGGTGCCAATGTTTTGGAAAAAGAACACAGATATTGGACTTGACCTAGGAATAATACTCAGGGCCTACATACTATGAATAAGATCAAAGTTCATGTAGTTCGATGTAAACAGATAGGGAATGGGGGTGTGTGCTTTGTGTAGGCCTGAGCAACGGACGGACAGGGCTGTCCGGAGGTCAACCCGTGCCCCGCCCGTTTTGGAGTCCACCCATACCCGTGAAGAAAGCCCGTTTAACCAGTGCAAACGGGTACGAGTTAAACGGGCTTTCATAAAACGGGTAAGGGGTAACCCGTTTATGAGATATGGACCATGTTTTTGTAAAAAAAAATTTGGGCCCAGAACAGTTTTTGGCCCCAAACTCATTTGGTTTTGTGTTTTTGGGCCAAGGTCATTTTACTATAGCCCAACAGATGGCACAAAGGGTTAAATGAAGTAGAAGCCCAAAAATATATGGAAAATATGCTTATAGCCCAACCAGTAATACTTGTCATTGGCTCAAATTTCAAACTGTGTATGCGTAACGCGTTGGACAATTTCTAATATGGACAATTTAATCACTGTGTATGCGTTGGACAATTTCAAATATGGACAATTTAATCACTGTGCAAAGTTAACCACCCTGATGTTCTTGTAATATGTGGTGAGAATGAAAATAAATATGCACATGCTATTAATGTCTTGATGACTTCAAACATAAAAAATTCACCAACAGAACAATATTAATATTCATCAATTGAAACTTCAAACACACAATAATGATAGATTCATCAATTCAAACTTTAATCATCACAACTTCACAATTCAAATATAAATATAGAACAATATTAATAATTGAAGTTCAAATTTGATGACTTCAAACATAAAAAATTCATCAACATAACAATATTAATTGAAGTTCATTGCTTAGATTCGCCTCCTACTGCTGCATCTACCTCTACAAAATAAAAGAAGATAAATGCTAATTAATATGTATTAACTAATACGACAATAAAATGAAACATTAATAACTGAAAATATACCATTAACAATAGCTTTAGTCTCATCAAAATTATCACAATCAAAGTCATTGAAGTTGGGTGGCTTCACTGATAGCCAATTTTGTGCACATATGAGTGCCTCAACCATCTTTGAGGATAAAGAGCTCCTGAATGTATCTAATACTCGACCCCCAGTGCTAAAAACTGATTCTGATGAGACAGTAGAGACTGGAACAGCCAATATATCACGCGCAATCAAGCTTAACACTTTATACTTACAAGTGTTGACTTTCCACCATGCAAAGAGGTCAAATTTTGAATCACGATAACGAACCAATTCAGCTCGAAAATATTCATCCACTTCTAAAATTTTCTCAACATTACTCTTTGCATCTGCCTGGGCCAAAACTTTTTGAAATGTAGCATCACCAGATGCTAATGACACTTCAAGTTCTAGCTCGACATGATCCCCTAGCTCTGATGTTGGTTGAGAAGAAGATTCCCCAACATGAACACTAGCTGAATAGTAGTCATATAGACGATACAATAAACTTGTAATCTTTCTCAACATAGCTTTACACTGTGTTGGTTCATGAAAAAGGTCAGCAAAAGCAACCTTGACATATGCCAATTTATATCTAGGGTCTAGTACCACAGTCACAACCAATAAAGGATTCATTTTTTTAGGATTGTAATTGCAGAATCATTGGCAGAAGCATTGTCAACTGTGATCGTAAAGACTTTGTCAATGCCCCATTGAAATAAGCAATCCTCAATTTGTTTGGCAATTGACTCACCTCTATGATCTTTAATCTCACAAAAATTTAAAATGCATTTTTGCAAAATCCAATCATCATTAATCCAATGTGCAATCAAACACATGTAGTTATTATTTTGCATAGATGTCCAACAATCAGTTGTGAATGACACAAGGACTTTAGAAGTCTTGAAATATTTTGTCAAGATATTTGCTTGTTCTTTATATATGCCATAACAATCTCTAGCAATTGTTCATCTTGATGGCATTTGAAATTTAGGTTGAAACTCTTGCAAAAGTTCTGTCAACCCCTCCTTTTCCACAGCTCAGAAATGCACCTCATCCTTTGTGATGTACCTAGCAACAACCTTTCTACCTTGCTCTTGACTGAATAAGTGATGAGTTAGTGTTTTATTTGTTGTAGCTGAGAATAAGCCTTGATCCTTGCTTGCTTTATTGGGATTCTTTGGACACTTGTCAAAATGTCTCCATAATTGCTTAGTGCTATCATTCGAAGGATAACTCGCATAATTTGTTGAACAATAATTACACTTTGACCTATGTTTCCCTTTTGTTTCTGCTAATGGCAACCTTGTAAAATGGTTCCATATACTAGATGTCTCTTTCCTTTTTTTTTTTGGTTGGGAATCATTAGCTTGTCCCTCATTCATCATCTCATTCTCAACATGGTCATCAATATGTTGTGCTTCATTACTAGCTTGAGTAGCTTCCCCTACAACACTTGGATCTTGCCATTGCACATTATTTGGTGGAATATGTTCCAAGCTAATTTCAAGATAAAAGGAAAGAAAAAAGAATAAAATTATGGTCATCCACTCATCCAGTGCAGTGTACATATATGGCCAAAAGGGAATAAAATAAAAAGAACATGCAGTGAGTAAAACACAATAAATTATTTTCTATATGTATTAAAATCCTTATGCAGAAAATTCAATTTAATTTCTCTTGGTGTATGTGTCATGCGTGTCTAAATGCAGGAGCTTAATTAAAGCTTGCAACAATGTTTGAAGACATCGATACATCATCCACAAGAAACAAGATTGGATACAAATAAACAGAGAAAAATAAGGAATTGAAGACGAGTCACTGTGTGAACATGTGGTGAATAATAAACAATAAAGAAAAGCTGCTAAGGGATGTAATAATTTGGAGCATGCATGCATGCATGCATTCATTAATTAACTAAATCAAAAATTTATATGCATCTCACATGAGTGTCCAATATAATAATAATATGCCAGCTTTATCGTGTCTTAAGCACACGGAAACACACAAGCACATCCATTTAAGGAAGAAAATAATTTAATCTTCGAGCACAAACTTCCATTCCCACAGTTCAAATCAAGACTTAAATTAGATACAGACATAGTAAATACAGATACTCTCAGCCTCTCTGATCATTCGACGGACCCCACCCACCATCTCTTATCCCTCAATATTCAATAGACCAGTCAACCCACGGTCCCCACTCCCCACACACCATTTCTTGTCCCTCAATATTCAATAATATATACAGACAAGCAGACAGGAAACAGCTACAGGCATAGCCGACATTGTCCAGACCCTTTTAACCTTTTTGAATCAGTTCCAAACTTCAGATTGAAAGAGATACAGACGACAAGTCGCAATGCAAAGCCAACAAGAACAGGACGAAGAGATACAGACAGCAAGTCACAACTTCGCAAGGCGCTACGCAACAAGCCAACAAGATTCAACACAGTTTAGTAAATAAAAAATAAAAAACAATCCTCAAGCTCAACTAGGTTCAACTTACTAGCTTTTGAGTTTGAGATAGAGAAGGAGATCGATGAGCAACCAGCTCGAGAGGAAGAGGACGAAGAGATGAGCAACCAGCGAGATGAGAGACGAAGATCGAGTCTTGAGAGGAAGAGGAAGAGGAACAGGAACAGCCAAACAGGTCACAGACGAGCTCACGGCTCATGGCGACCGGCTGAGCAACGGAGATCGACGGAGAGATGAGAGACAGGTAGACAGACGGCGTCGCGGAAGGAGGAGGAATATGACAGGATTGACGAATGACTGATGGATGAGGGTTTCAAATTGAAACCGTGACCTGTGACCCGTGCCTGAGGCTGAGAGAGTGAGAGGAGCTGAGCTGATTTTTTTTTTTTTTTTAAAATTAAACCCATGTAAACGGGTCATGGGGTACCTGTGCCTCAACCCGTGACCCGCCCGTCCACTCTAAACGGATAACGGGTTAACCCGTTCCCGTGGTAGGCCCAATTTGGGCGGGTTTCAAACAAGTAAAAAAATGCAGGTATGGGCAGTTGGGCGGGTTGCGGGTCACTTGCTCACCCCTAGCTTTTTGTATACAGAATAGTAAAAAGGCAGAGCTTAGAATGTGTGTATCTTGTTAGGTTAATCTCTTATTTATAGGGATTACCTTAGGGTTAGGGTTTGGACTGTTGGACCTCTTGTGCCTCTAAGCCCAAATAATTTGATGTCATGCTTGTGTCATATCGGTTACCTCTTGTTGAGCCATGCCTTGGATGAGCCCAATATTTCACATCCATAATAGTATGTATTTCTGATTTCATTTTAAACATTCTTGAAAATTTGATAACTAAAACTTCTTTCATATGATCATATTCTAATTAATGTGTACTTTTTCCAATTGAAAATAAATAAATATTTACCATATTCTTAAAAAGAATTGAATATTTACTATTCAAGAATTAGAAAGTTGACTACGAACTTAAATCTTTTTACTTAGGTTACTTCATCAATGACTGGAGACAACAATTACAATTTTGGTATGATTTTACAAATTTACACTTTCGGACAACTTTTGTCAATAATTATGAAATAACGTATAGATAAATATTAAGAGGCAATATACACACCAAATTATTAACATCACCAATCGTGAATATATATATATATATATATATATATATATATATATATATAACGCTTGAAATGTTTTTTCTGAGGATGATAGTATGATACTACATGAGAAAAAATATTTAGGATAATGAATTTTGGGAAAATTCCATTTAAATACCACTTGAATTTGCAAAACCCTCAAAAGTCCATCGAATTTTTGAAAGAATGAGAAGGCAGGAAGGCCAATGAAGGATATGCAAATTCGGATGAATTTACCTGTTTGCCCTTAGTTTTTAAATAAATTAAAAAAAACAAGAAATATGACCCATGCCGAATGGCCATCGTGGTTGGTTGCCGGGCAACCTACAACTGCTGGGCTCCAACAGCTAGTGGCTTGAGATTCAACGAGGTTTTTTTGGTGGGTTGAATCCTTTTTGAAAAAAGATTCAATGAAAGTGAAGAAAGTGGGGTTCGAACCCCACCCCACCCCAGCTTTATGGGGGCCAAGTGGCCCAACCACTTGGCCATTTGATTCCTTTAACATCTGTGTGTATGTGTGTGCGCGCATTAACAAATATATGTTCTTATTTACATAGAGTTTGAAAAAAACTTGACGAAAGCATTAGTAATTATCATTACATAACTTGTAAATACCATAACGAATTGGTAATTCTCATTATAAGATTTGTTATAATTGACCCTCATTTGTTGTCTCATGAGAAACACTTGTAAAAACCTGACGAAGGCACTAGTAATTACCATTACAGAACTTGTAAATATCATTAATAAATTGGTAATTACCATTACTGAACTTGTAAATCCCATTAATGAACTTATTATTTCCATTACAAATTTTGTTCAAAGTGCTCAGATTTTCTTGATTCTTGTGAATCTCATTATATATATATATATATATATATATATATATATATATATATATATAAAATACACACACACACATGCATTAGTATACATAATATATGTATGTATGACACACACACACATATATATGCATTAATATACATAATATATAAATATAAATATGATATATTATTTGGATTTATATGTAATGGGATTCACATACTAAACAAAATATGAACACTTTGAATAAAATTTGTAACGAAAATAACAAGTTCATTAATGAGGTTTACAAGTTCAGTAATAGTAATTACCAATTCTTTAATGATGTTTACAAGTTCAGTAATGGTAATTATCAATGCTTTCGTCAGATTTTTACAAGTGTCTCTCATGAGACAACAAATAAGGGTCAATTATAAAAAATGTTGTAATGGAAATTACCAATTCGTCAATGGTATTTACAAGATTCATAATGGTAATTACTAGTGTTTTCATTAGATTTTTTTCAAACTTTATGTAAATAAGAACCATATATTTGTTAATATATATATATATATATATATATATATATATATATATATATATATATATATAATAAATGAACCAAGTGGCCTAGTTGTTGGGCCACTCGACCCTCATGAAGGTGGGGTGGGTTCGAACCCCACATTCTTCATTTTCATTCAATATTTTTTCAAAAAGAAGAAGAAGAAAGATTCAACCCTACCCCCTAAAAAAAAATAATCCTCGCCGGATCTCAGGCTGCTGGCGGCTAGAGCCTGGCAGCCGGTGGTTGCAGGCCATCGGCCATCCAGTGAGGGTCATATTTCACTGTTAAAAAAAGGGTCATATTTCTTTTTTTAGTTTATTTAAAAACTAAGGGTAAAAAGGTAAATTTACTAGAATTTATATATCTCTCATTGGCCCTCCTGCCTTCTCAATGTTTTAATAAGTTTAGTGAGCTTCTAGGGGATTTGTAAATTCAAATGGTATTTAAATAAAATTTTCCCATGATTTTTTGTCAAAGTGGCATAAAGTGATGACCTAATGTTGTATTATTTATAGTAAGGTAGATAGGGCCAATAAATCGGGTCAGCCCATTTAAGCTCTGGCGGATCGGGCTTGGAAATTAGAAGAGATAAATGAAATTGGTCCTATAGGTTGGCCTTGTAGGTCTTTGGGTTTAAAAGGGACAACCCTACAAGGCCTTGAGTCAGCCTATTAGGCCCTTTTAATTTTTTTTTCTTAAATTATCTAGGCTACTTAGACTTGAGAGTTGGTTGCATAAATTTACATATGATGGTAATTTACTAATTTGTATGTATTTTGTATAGGTTTAATATTTCTACTTTTACTACAAAAATATTTTTTTTGCCAAACTCACAAAAAGTGAGTGGGTCCTAGTAATATTTTCTCTCTCTTCTCTTTATAGTGGTACCCACTAACTTTTATGTGATCGTAGTAGAAAAAGTTTCTGCAGCAAAAGCAGGAATATTAAACCCATTATGTATTTGTTATAGAGTTATCTATCCATTTAAGTACAAATACATAATAACTATACTATGATTTTATGATTTGATTTATTATTTGTTGCAGATAAAAATGATGGACATATTCATGATGTGAGAGAAGAAATTCATGATATTCTTACTCATGAAACATAGTGTACTATTCAAAGTGAAACATAATCAAATGTCTTTAAAATTTATGATAATGGTGAAGATGACGACAATGATAGTCATCGTACTAATGTGTCTTAGTAGTATGTTTCTTATATTTATGTGAGTTATTTGTAGACAATAGTTTGTTTGAAATTTCAAATTAGTGAATGTGTTCATTTGTTGGATAATTCGTGTTGTTTGGATATTGAAGTTGACAAGATTTATTCGATAAATTAGAATTTTAATTGTTATTGTTAGTCTTCATGTTTTGATGATGAGACAACATTATTATAAAAAGAGGATGTTAAAAGCTCTGCTGTCAAAAATAAGGAAAAACATAAACCAGAAGCTTGCTGTCAAATAAACTCGAGGTTAAGAAATTAACCTCGAGGTTATACACAAACTCGAGGTTCCAAATAAACCTCGAGGCCCCAGGCCATAGCAATCCTCTGAGCATTTCCTGTGTCAACCTCGAGTCTTGATTATGAACCTCGAGGTTAATCCAAAACTCGAGGTTGAAATAAAACCTCAAGGTTGAGCTCATAAATTGTTCAGATCAATACCTTATGATTTATCATCCTAAACCTCGAGGTAGTTAAATTAACCTCGAGGTTACTATAAAACTCGAGGTGGAATGGGTAACTCGAGGTTACATACTTCAATTACCAAAAATGCTTCTGATTCATAACCTCGAGGTTGCCATTCTAAACTCAAGGTTGGTAAGAAACTCGAGGTTGAAGATGAACCTTAAGGTTGACAGGCTTTAAACTGATATATTTTTACATAGCTTTTGCGATCGTTTTAGTATCTAACCCATGTGAATCTAATTCATTGTTCTTGTTGAGATTACATTACACTACTTATTACTAACCATATTTCGAGCTTATCTTATCATGGAAACATCAGGTATTCTTATGCTCAGATAAAAGGCAGATGATGTCATCAACATTTATTACAACATATATCATATCAGAAAGAAAAGCAGAGTGACAATGTTCTTTCAGAACTCTAACGGTAAAATGTGTTAAGCGAAAACATTCTCTTTAGGAATAAGAATGTTGGTCAAGCAGTTGTCCTTAAAAAATTCAAACTGCTAGCAATAAGTGCCAACGGTCATTTAGCTGCCAGGATTACACAAGTGGAAGACGACGACTAGTTTTTACAACGGTGATAATTGGCAGTTATAAATAGAAGAAGCATTCAATTGAGTCACCGACCGAAACTCTGCTCATTTACTCTGAGTTATTATTCCTATCAGTTTCATTACTTCCAATATCTTCGGATATTTCCCTGTACCTCAGTGTTCATTTATTATCTATTGGTGAGGAGTTGTTACAACACTTTTTCATTCAGATATTAAATCTTAAGGTTGAGGAACCTTAAGTGTGTGGGTGTACGATTACAAGTAGCAAGGGGGAGTGAGTCCGAGAGTGTGAGGATCAACCATCCCAGGTTGTATTGTATTTGTAATCTCTGAAAAGTTAGTGAAAATCCCAAGGAGTTCTTGGGGACTGGATGTAGGTTAAAATTGGACCAAACCATGATAAATTGCCTTGTGTTCACTCTTCCTTAAACCTCTGTTTAGTTAGTGCTTAATCTTAATTCAAGAAAATTTTTATTAAGCGAATAAATTTGCAAACCACCTATTCACCTCCCTCTAGGTGATATTCCATCTTCAGTTATAATTTACTTATTATATTTCTTTGAAAAAAAAAGAAAAAATAGTTAAAATTTGGAATAGTAACTTTCAGGCCCTGTAAGGCTGGTTTTGGCCCTAGTGCTCTTGGGCCGAACTTTGAATAACATATGTTTTTCTTACCTTGGGCCGTGTAGGGCCGACTCTGTTAGGCTCTAGCCCTTCAAGGGCTAGACTTGTAAGATAGAATATCACCAAGAGGGGGTGGGGTGAATTGGATTATTTAAAAAATCTTTTCGATTTCCCCCGAACACACTATCTAAAACAAAGTATAATAGAGAGAGTATGAGAAATATTGACGTGAGAGATTTATATTGGTTCGGTCTCAACTCTTGACCTATGTCCAGTCCCCATATTCTCTAGGATTTTCACTATTACTTTAACTGATTACATATTTTGTACTCGAAAGTAATCCTCTTACTAAGATTCCCTCCCCCTTACAAGTTGTAATTAAATATCACAATCTCAAAGTCCCAATACTTTGATATTCTTACAAAGATATTGATTCATAAATAAACACTCTAAAAGAACAGATAGATAACACTAAAGATTATAAACATCAAAAGATATTATACAAATAAATGAAACAGTAAATGTGTATTGGTCATTTGAGTGTTTATGTTTTTCGATTGTCAGAACGAATTGAATGCTTCAACTTATATTTGGTGAAGATAATTAATGACCATTGGAGGCCTTCAATGCACCGTTGAGAGTAATCAATATAGCTATTAGACTTAAAGCCTGTTCGTTAATCACAATGCTTGATTTGTTCAATGATTGTTGATGTTCTTCGTTGACATTCCTTGTGTTCTTCCTGTTGGATGATCTAGCATTCAGATAAGGAAGGAAACCATAAATGCCTTCAGAATGTCCAGAGAATGATTAACCAAATTTGTGCTTCGTTTTTTGGAGACACATTTAATGTAAGTGACGTAATCAATGCTTTTCGATTAATTTGCATTTAATCATTCATTTAATCATTTGAAACTCATTAACAAACTGATTAAACATGATTAGGAACAATAATGAGTGATGATATGAAGAAAGCAAATCATACTTAAAGATTTAAGATTTACGAACACAGTGATTGTAAAACAGAGATAGATTTAGCTTGAGCTAGATTCAAGCGAACTCAAGCAAATGACTCAAGTTAAGCATTCTAAGTTCGAGTCACAAGTTCATCTTATTTGAAAATAACTTTGAAGTTTAAGTAAATATGTCTCTATATGACTTTAGCTTGAGTTTAAAACGTTTAGCTCAAGTGCATAACTTGAGTCAATCATAGTATGCTCGAGTCAAGTTCATCTTTCATAAATGAACTTTGAGATATCTTTTGAAAGTGATTTGAAATTGCGTCAGCTCAAGTCATTAAGTGATGGCTTGAGTTAACTAAATTCATTTGAAAAATGAGTTTCAAAAAAATGCTCGAGTTAAGGAGCACTAGCTTGAGTTAGAGCTTTTTTATTTTGAAAATAATTTTAAGTTTACAAAAGATGACTTGAGTGAAATAGCATAGGCTCAAGGCAACATCATTTTTCAAAATACTTCATAAGGGCCTATAACTCTAGTCAATAATGACTGGCTCGAGTTAGTCAAAGCCGTAGTGAATGTTAACTAATCTTTCAAAAGACTTGACTTGAGTTTGATAACCTGAAACTCAAGTCAATATGATAGTAGGTTACTGATACAAGTTTGATCAAGTTAAAACATTTTGGACTTGAATCACTAACTACATTTTGTTTATAATTGTCAATTATCATCAAAACACATAGAGAACTAACATTCTCCCCCTTTTTGATAATGACAACACTTGTAAACTTCATGTCAAATTTTTAAAGATTCTTTGAGAATTTTTGAAAGTTCAAGAGATAGAAAAAAAAGCAACAACTCAAAGAGCTAATCATTTCATTTCATTCATGTCAAAATGCTATGTACATGATAAATGAAGCATGAAGCAAGGGTACATAGCATAAAGTAAGATACATGAAAGAAACTATGAAATACACAAAAAAAGTATGCAAATCAATTGCACACCCGCAACTCTTCACTTTTCTTCTCCCCCTTTGTCATCACTCAAAAAGGGAGGATCATAGGAGGAAGCAGAAGGAGGGAAATGAAGAGGTGAGTAAAGAGACAATATGAGGCAAGGTAGGGCTGAGATAGATGGCTCAAGCTGAGGTGGAAGGGTAGGGATGGAAGTGTCTATCTCTAGCTGAGGTGGAGGAGAGTAGTGAAAGGTGCTGAGGGTGAGTAGAAGAGGCAAAGGAGTTCTCATCAAACAAGTTAGTAGTAGAGTCAGATGATGAGATCTTGACTATGGAAGTTTAGAGAGGGGGGACTAAGATGATTGCTGGGGTAGTGGCTAGGACATGGGTAGTGAAAGTGAGAATGAGAGAATAGGAGATGAAATGATAGGGGCAAGAAATTTAGTAGGAATGCTAATACAAGGTTCAAAATGAATAGGTGAAGGAGATGAGATAGGAACACCAAGATTAGGATCAACAACAATTAAAAATTGAGCCTTTATCATCTTGTCCATCTTTTCATTGAGAATAAACATCATAGAATGAAGAGCGTAGATGCTAGTAGTATGATCTTCAATGTGTCCTCCAAGGGTGTCAACCTTCTGATTCATCTCATCTTGTACATCCACATGCTTATTGTGACCCTTGGTCACTTCAGTAACTAATCTTCCAACCTTACTCTCAATTTTATCAGTCAATTTAGAGATTGCTTTATTTACAATTTCCTTGATTGAAGCATGTAAACTAGAAGGAAGTGGAACCTGAGTAGGTTGAGTAGGAGCTGATTAGGCTTTATTCATTCTAGACTGAGATGCCCTTGATCTAGAAGGGGCTCTAGATTACCTTGATCCTTCCTCAAATGAAATCCTCATCATATTGAGGTGATGTTGACCAAATAATTGGGGCTTCACTACTTTCTTATTTAGCTCAAGATACCAAATCTTTTCTTGCAATAGGATCAAGGATACAAGATTTGGAAATGGATAATAGAGGTTTTTTTGGAAGCAAGTATTGAAGATGGAATATCACCTAAAGGGAGGGGGTGAATAGGTGATTTAAAAAATTTATTCGCTTAATCAAGATTTTTGCGAATTATGATTAAATACTAACTGAGCATAAATTTAAAGGAGAATAGACACAGGACAATTTATCTTGGTTCGGTCTAATCCTGACCTACATCCCGTCCCTAAGAACTCCTTAGGATTTCCACCAACTCCTCAATGATTACAAATACAACTTGGGGCTGATCCTTACTCTCACGGACTCACTCCCCCTTACTGCTTGTAATCGTACACCCACAACTTAAGGTTCCACAACCTTAAGTTTAAACAAAGAATAATGAAAGTATTTACAACTCCTAACAAGTAATTAATGATCACTGAAGTATAGAGAATATCCGAAGATATTTGATAATGAATGAAACTGATAAGAGTAATAAATCAGAGTAAATGTGCAGAGTTTTTCGGTAGTTGGTGATATTGAATGCTCGAGCTCTGATATACTTCGCCATTAATGCCGTTGGGAGGAACTGGAAGATGACCGTTGTCACTAAATTGAAATTCTGTTAGACACAGGTTCCTTGTCAAATTAAATGTATCTGCTTCTTTCATTAAATGTCATGGCCGTTGGTTGTACTTGAAAGCTGGAATAAGTATGCCTTGAAGAATGTTTTTTGTTCTGCTTCAGCGTTAATTCCGAATGTTGCTTTGTTTCTTATGCTACGCAATAAATGCCTATGACGCTGTGACGTGAGCATTTGCTTTATGTTGCTTTTTAATCAATGCTTCATTTTGAACCCTGAAATTACTAGCAAACAAGTTAAAAATGTTTTATAAATGATTATTAATTGTTGTGGGAAGTATTGGCTTAAGTTCAGATCATTTGGAAAGTTACAGGAAGTGATTCACGAATTCTGCTTGCAAGAACTCTAGTTCTTAGGTAAAGAACTCTAGTTCTTAGGTTCTGCGCACAGACTGAGTTTCAAAAGAACTTGAGTTTTTAATAAGGAACTCTAGTCATGAACTCTAGTTCTTTAATAAGAACTCTAGTTCTTATTCTTTTGAAAGAGATCTAATTGTTTTCCAAAGTGAAGAACTCTAGTTCTTGTTTAAGAACTCTAGTTCTTGTGCTTTCGAATGAGACTCAGTTGTTTTCTAAAATGAAGAACTCTAGTTCTTTCTCAAGAACTCTAGTTCTTGATTAAGAACTCTAGTTCTTATGATTCTTTTTCTGATTGAAGAGTTTGAGTGATACAAGCCTTCGTGAACTCGAGTTCTTATACCAAGAACTCTAGTTCTTGAACTTTCCATAATGAAGAGCTCTAGTTCTTGATTAATGAACTCTAGTTCTCAAAGCCCCTTTTTCTGTTTGAAAAATTTGGGTGAAACAAATCTCGCGAACTCTAGTTCTTGGACAAAGAACTCTAGTTCTTGAGGACTTTGATCGACATACTGACATGATAAAGTGAAGAACTCGAGTTTTCAAACGAGAACTCTAGTTCCAAACTCTAGCTCATTACCCAAGAACTCTAGTTCTTTTAACCTTTTCTGATTTTAGAAGGATTTGTGAGTTGCAAAGACCACGAACTTGAGTTCTACTACCAAGAACTCGAGTTCTCAATTTGACTGATTGAGAACTCTTCTGTCAAAAGGCGAGAACTCTAGTTCTATGATCGGGAACTCGAGTTCTCAATGTTAGACTTTTCTGAAACTTGAGTTTTAAAGACCAGAACTCTAGTTCTTGATAAACCATCAATTAACAACTGCTTAGTTATTATCAAAACTCACTTGAGAACTAACAAATATAAATTTTTCCAACTCAGTATAGACCCATTAGCCTATATTATGAAAAACCTTGTCTACTAGAGAGGCAAAAAGAGGGTAATCCATTTTTGGAAAGTGAGTGAAATTTTTACTCTTTTACATTCCTGGAGTAGATATACCAGAGAGCTCTATGCAATGGGGGCGTGACAACAGGAGGGAGAGATAAAGTCTCTAATAGCCCATCAGGTACAGGCATATTAGGTCTTACAATTTTAAAGATCTCCTCATTGTCATAGTTCAACCTGGCAGGAAGAGGAGTATTTGAGATTCTTAATAAGGAATTGAGGTATTTAGCAGTTAAAAGGATGCTCCTACCTCTAACATGGGTGACAATTCTCTCCTTAATAAGATCACCATCACCATTCAAAAGATTTGCCATGGTCATATTAAAATAGAAAGTCCTAACAATGGAAGGACTAATTGAAAGAAGATTCCAATTGAAAGAAGATCGTAAAAGGGCTTAAGCCATAGGAAAAGATCAAGATTGCAATTTTCTCTAAGCTTAGCAAGGTTCACATAGATAGTTGGACAAAAATTTCTATTTGCATAATGTTCTCTACACTGTTTAGCTCCAGATTTAGAGAACATAATAGGATTGTAACAGAAATCCCAAGGGGAATAGGATGTGAATAAACTGCTTGAAGAGTAGGAGGTTGATTAGGTACCTTAGAGCTAGATTGCTCTTGAGCTTGAGCAGATTGGCCCTTGGATTGAGAAGCTTAGTCTTTGAACTTAGAAGAAGCAACTATCTTCTTCTTCTTCTTAGGAGACATAACCACAATCTCCTTGTCTTTACAACTAGTGGTCACACCCTTACCAGCCTCGCTCTCTCAAGTGGTGGATAGAGGGTTTCTGTCTTATTGATTACCTTACTGTAGTTATTATTTCTTATTAATGTATATCACAGTGATTC
The DNA here is from genome assembly GCA_037074495.1 of Acacia confusa. NCBI lineage: Eukaryota > Viridiplantae > Streptophyta > Magnoliopsida > Fabales > Fabaceae > Acacia > Acacia confusa. The sequence goes on from CM073511.1 coordinate 18,785,237, forward strand.
GCAACAGAGCATATGATCAGTTTGGACAACTATATAATACTGGTAAAAACATAAACAAAATAATGTCCTCGATGTTATATATGATTAGTTTTGATGATGTCTTATATAGATGCTATTAGTAAGAGAAAAAAGCTTGTATATTATGTTTATCTTCTTCATTGACTAACTCTTAAATTTAATGTAGAAACAAAGATGTGAAGTCCATCTATGAAGAATGATCAAGAAGAAGATCAATAAAGAAGTATTGAATGAGAGAAAGAAATTGAATCAAAGAAGAGTCAAATGATCAAGAAGGATTAAGAGAAGATAAGAAAGGAAAAATTGAATTATAGAACAAGAAGAAGAGGAAATATTGAAGAGCTTGAAGAAAATAATGAGTCCATCACAAAGAATGATCAAGATGGGAGATGATGAAAGATGGAAGAAGTTGATGAATAGAATAGAAATATCAATATTCAAGATAGCTCAAATATAAATGTGAAGAATGTCCAAGTGAAGAGAAGAAAGAAAGAGAAGATCTTGTCAAATAGAATGAGAAAAATCAATATTTAAGGTCTTAGATTAATATTATAAGTCTTCACAATCAAATGGAAGTTAGAGAGGTTCAATTTAGAGTTAGAACAAGCAAATATCAAGTTCTGGATGAGAAAACTTGAGTTTTCAGGTCAAAACTTGAGTTTACAAGCTTACTACAGTAATTTGCCTCTGGAAAGCGAGAAAACTAGAGTTTGGGGGTCAAAACTCGAGTTTCAAAGTCAAAACTCGAGTTTAGGACTCAAAACTTGAGTTTGGAACTTAATGACTCAAATTTGGAGTGTCTTTAGCATCTTTGGCATCTCTGGACCCGAAAAAAATTGAGTTTCCAAATGAAAACTTGAGTTTTCAGCTCTAATAAGCAACTATGTTCACTTCTGTTTCACGTTCAAATTGGGCGAGGTTTGGTAATTCGATGATATCTCCTAAACCAGACATCAGATTGAGGTGAAACCAAATTTGTATGAAACTAGACATCTAATGCGTTATTATGACAAAGTTTCAAGCCCAAATAAATTCAAGATGAGAGAGCTGTGAATTTCAAAAGTTGGATCAGGAATTCACGCCACATAACAGACCAAGCTTCAATGTTTTGAGTGTAATTCACAATCTACACATCAGAATGAGTTAAAATTGGTGGTATATGAAAGTATACTCATAAGGCTTTCCATCAAGAATTGATCTAACTAAAATGAAGATCAAACCAGAGAGATATGGTCTTCGAAAGTTGACTGTTAGTTCAAGACGATGCAAAAACGCTCATTAAAAACAACCTTCATTCATTGGATCATAACAGACGAATTACAACGAGTTTGGAGCTGATTCTTTTTGCATTGAAAAGAAGACTCAAAGAGCTATATGAGGATAAGTGATTTGCCAAATATGGACCTATATCAAGTCAGAAAGCAACCAAAATCAAGAACAACTTGAAAACTCGAGTTTACAAATGAAAACTCAAGTATAGCTCAGACAGAGAGCAACGAACATCAGAGGATCTTCAGTACTCGAGTTTGTAAATCAAAAATTGAGTTTTGATTAGACATAGAGGAATCTAAAGTAACACGACAGCCTCAATACTTGAGTTTCCAAGTCAAAACTCGAGTTTACACCTTCGCTTCAGAAAATTCAACGTGTCGAAAATCTTGTTTTTGATCAAGAACATCCAGATGATTACCCAAATGATCTATAACACTTCTTAACATCATTTATATAATTTGTGTACATGTTTTAGATGATTAAATGAAGGATTACATGAAGATTCATATGTTGAGTTGTAAAGTCAAAAAGTACATCTTTCTAACGGCTAGTTTCCAACCGCTATATTCTCAAACGGCTCTATTTACAACAGTCAGATTCTCAAACGTTCAGATCATCTTCATCTATAAATAAAGCCACATTCAAAACGCACAAAGGGGATGAGAAGAGATTATGCTGTCAAAATGCAAAAATTCTGAAGCTCCTATACACTCTGTTTTTCAATGCTTGCTTTGTTTATCATGTAGAGAGTGAAATGATTTGTAATACACTTCAGTGATTATCCATTCACTTCTTTAAGAGAAGATTTATTGTAAAACATTCTATTTGAGAGTTACTCAAGAATGGGTGATCTTGAGTGGGAAATTGACTATATCCTTACGGGTTGTAAGGAGGAGGATCTCGGTGAGAGATTTGGCTTCACAAGTGCCTAGGTAAACTTGTGGGTTTGTAAGAGGCTTATCTTGTGCCCGGATAAACAAGAGGATAGTGGATTGAAAATTTCAAATGGAGCTTGAGGATTGGACGTAGGCCAAGGAGTGGACTGAACCAGTATAAATCTCTATTTGCAGTTCTCTTCCTTAATCTCATTTATTTCCAACATATATGTTTAAATGATTGTCTACAGTTTTATAACTCATACAAACTAATTTTACCGAATAACGAAAAAGATTTTCAAAGGTCCTAAGTTTTTATTTTCACCCAATTCACCCCCTCTTAGGTTTAGCAGGGTCTTTCACCTGAAAGGTTAAGATACAGTTATCCAAAAATATAAATACAGGCTGGTAAGTAAAATATACAGCATCCGACACAGAGTAAAGTACAAAAGGAGATAGGGCATTCCCTATTACTTTCACCTCCAGCTCCATGCCCTTACTTCATTCCTGATCAGCTAAGCTAAAACAACCTACATCTTTAAATCAATCTGAGATCCAAAATTAAATCTCAGAGTAACTATCAAACTCATATACATAGTGTATGCAATGCATGTATACAATCATAACAGGGAAAAACAACAAAGTGGTAATACATACCACATGCATTCAGTACGTGTAGTAATGTATTAAACATATCACACAATGCAAATGTTCACTACGTAAGGACCTAGTCCTCATAAATGCCAGACAACCTATCAAAGTAAGCCCAGTTCTACAGTTGGGAAAAATAACTGTAGCCAGTCTTCAGACCCCAAGCTACATTGAATGCATCGTCAGCCCTATAGTGAACCCAAGAACACACAATCCACTAGGCCCCATAGCTCGATCATAAAATGCTAGACAAGCTACCGAAGTAACCCCGGTTCCACAATCATGGAAAACAAACATACAAGAACCACACAAAGTATATAAGTAAGCAGTTACTACTACTACTTGACAGCTGAGCAATAAAATATAAATTTCCTGGTACTGGAATTACCCCAGATATGTACCTAGCCTAACACAAAGCAAGTACAATCCATTTTATACATTTATGCAAACTCTCCTCTTTAATTTCATGGAATTCGTTTATTTTTCAAAAATTCCAGAAACACTGCATTGACTTCAAAAATTCATAATTAATTCTAGAAAAATCCAATTAATGTGATTCCTATGGCCATTTGACCCTTAACAAGTTTAGTTTTGACAAAAATTAATTCCAGAGGCCACAAAAAGTCGTACAACTTTATTGTGTTAAAATATTACTCTTTGGTCAAAATTGAAATCCAGATTTCTGGGATATGGTCAAAAATTCATATATGCCAGTAGACATCTCAAAAAATTAGAAATTATATACCAAATCAAATTCTACTCTAAGACTGTAAAATTTTATGGCCACTTGACTTCATTTACTATTTTAAAATTATTTCTTAAGTATGACTCCCCAGAAAACTCTAGAACTGTCAATAACTTTATTTTTTGTAACTTAGCTCTTTAGGTTCCAAAATTTTGTTCCTTACTTATACCCATAAAAATCTTCATTCTAAACCCTTTAGCACCTTAAAAAAAAATGCCAAAATCTCATTACAACTTCAAATATATAGAGCTGGTCTAAATTTACACTAAGCAAGCTACAACAACAATTTCAAATTTAACCCCTTTATCTTGCTTAGTTCTTGGTTATTCTTCTTTTGAAAATCATGATTCTAATTTTACCCTTTTGATAACCTATTTCAGTGATTAGGGTAGAGCTTTCCCTTCATAAATATTATTCTTCCATGCTCATCCATTATCTTGCAAAGAACTCAAGAAATCACAGCACAAAGTCACAACAAACTTAGCTTAGTTGCTCATTTTGCTTGTGACTTGTTGTGCTTGGATTTTCTCCTCCTTGACCTTGCTATATGCTTTGTCCTTGATCATGGGAAAGTCATACAAGAAATGTTCATGAGCATATTGAAGTGATTATGGAAGATTAAGGAAGATAAAAGAGAAATCCAATACTTTTTGAACTTGCTTACCTTAGATCTTCAAGACTTATGCTTCTTCTTCACTTTAGCCTTAAGAACACTCTTCTCTTTTGTCTCTTCTAATAAGTCATGAAATAGGCATCCAAAAATGAGTCTTGGAGGACTTTAAATAAAGACTTATTACTATGCAAAAATATCTTTTTCCCTTAATTTTGATTGGTTTCTTGTTTGACTTCATAATTGGCTTATTTTACAACTCAATATCTCTAGATTTTTCTCCACACCTCTTGTCTCCTTCTCTGGACCAAAACATGCTTTTCTTTAAAAATCATGAAATATTTTTAGTACAATTCAATATCATTACAAGATTTTGAAAAAATAATTCAACATATTGACGAGTACTGAAATGATTCTTTATGATACTAAATGATGTTAAAAAAATATTTCAGAGTAATGATACATATTTAAAAATTAGGTTTAATGTTTTTGCCTCACTTACATAAAAGTGAGTGGATTCCACTAATATTTTCTCTCTCTTCTCTTTATAATGGGGACTTACCTACTCACTTTATATAAGTGAGTTAGATTTTTTTTTTTAAAAGTAAAGAAAGAAACATTAAACCCTTAAAAATTACTATTGGATGATGAATACTATTTTGCAAAAGAAGAAAGAAAGAGAGAAAGAAAGAATAATGTGATTCTGCACAAACGGTATCATTTTAAGTGAAAAGGAGCGCTGCAGATCAAATTAGTATAAGACGAAAGCCATGTCCAAGTTGACATGTATAGGCGAAAGACTATGCTATATAAGAAACTATTATAGTCTACGTACAACACGCCTAGTTGGGTAACACTAGCTTGTAACATGCCTCTGGCGTCACTAGGTTGGGTTAGTAGATGCAAGTGGCTGGCCTGCCCCGTTGCGATTGGAGAGCAGACCTATGGGCCTTAAGCAAAGGCTTAAGCGGCGTAGTTATTAGACCATAGGGCACTACCTGAGGTTGGTTTGATAGAGCGGTGGGCAAAGTCTTAAGGGTGGTTGTAATTGGATGATATTTTTATATGATTTTTTCATAATTAAATTAGATTTTTTTAAATGTATTTTGTAGAACATTATTGTACAATTAAATACTAATTTGAGTTAGAAGCATTTGGATTGAATTAAATATAATTAAGGATAAAATAGTCATAATTTATTAATTATTTATATAAATAATTTCTTATACTTTTGATGTTACCTCAAGTTTAATCTTGTATTTTTTGGTGTTTAAGAAGAAAATGTGATATTTTGGAAGGTTAAAGTTAATATTTTGAGGATTGATAAAAATTATAAAAAAGGTCCCTAAAATTTCTGGAAATTATAATCAATGAAGAAAAAGGGACCAGGAACAATTACAGAAAATACCCATATTTTTTGAAATTACATGTTTTCCCTGCAAAGTTTCATATATTTACATTTAAATCCCTCCTCTAAAACTTGTGAAAATTTCAGATAGGTCCCTGATCAAAATAGCCTTCTCCCTCACCATTAGATACACAGACCTGAGGAAAAATAGAGTTGCACCCCGACATCACAGTTGGAAGGGGAGAGTTTGAGGAGAGAGGGAAAAAGACGAGAGCCACCACCACCGTCGAGGACTTCCTTCCTCAACAGCGTTGTCTTTCCACCTCTGGCGAAGACACTAGAAGCAAGAATTTAGATCGCGTCGAGATTGTGAAACAGAAGAGAGCTCAGAATCGCAGCTTGGATCCTCTCTATACCTTCATCTTTATCCTTCTTTTCCCCCTGCTGACGTCTTCCCATACCTTCAATTTTTCCGGAAAGCGTCATCCTTTCACCACTGAAAGAGAGAGATGAGATTCAGAGTTGAAGTTGCAATGTTGAAGTTTGCGAGCTTGAGTAGAGGTGATCGGAGAGACTTTCAAAGGTCCTCTTCTTTCTTAACCACAACACCGTTCATTCTTGGTTCACACAGCACTGAGTGGTTGAGCTTACTTTGCTTCTCGAGATGTAGCTTGAGTTTCGGAGTTAAACTGAGAGTCTTCAATCTATGTTCTCTTATTGTTGTATTGGGATTTTTTAGTTTTAGGAATGTTATTTTATATGGTTGAGATTTAATTTAGGGAAAATTTCATATAAATTTGCAAAAGCCCCAAAAGCCCATTGAATTTGTAAAAAGACTAAGAAATGACAATGATCTACGGGAATATGCAAATTCAGGTGAAGTTACTTTTTTACCCCTTATTTTTACATAAATCATAAATAAAAAAAATAAAAATACCCTCATCGGAGGGCCAACGACAACTGGTCGCCGACCGGCAGCCACCGATGAGGGGGGTGGGTATTTTTTAGGGGGGGCTTAGGGGGTTTTGTTTTGTAAAAAAAATAATTTATTCAAAGTGTTGGGGGTGGGGGTTTAAACCCCCAACCCTCCACACATCCATGGGGCCAAGTGGCCCAACAGTTGGGCTACTTGATTCCTTTAAAACACACACACACACACACACACACACACACACACACATATATTAACAAATAAATATATTCTTATAAAAAAACAAATAAATATATTCTTTTAAATATTTTTTCAATGGTATTTACAAATCCTGAAACGAGAATTATCAATCCTGAAATGAGAATTATCATTCCACAAACAGAATTTACAACTTTTTTTTTCAAGTTTACATTTTTTCCTCACTAATGCACTATTACAAATACTGAAACGAGAATTATCATTCCATAAACGAAATTTACATCTTTTTTTTCAGGGATCCCTTTTTTACTCTTTGATGCATGTGAGTGATCCCTGGAAAAAAGTTGTAAATTTTGTTTGTGGAATGGTAATTCTCGTTTCAGGATTTGTAATAGTGCATTAATGAGGAAAAAATGTAAACTTGAAAAAAAATTGTAAATTCCGTTTGTGGAATGATATTTCTTGTTTCAGGATTGATAATTCTCATTTTAGGATTTCTAATAGTGCATTAACGAGGAAAAAATGTAAACTTGAAAAAAAGTTGTAAATTTCATTTGTGGAATAGTAATTCTCGTTTCATGATTAGTAATTCTCATTTCAGGATTTGTAATAGTGCATTAACGAGGAAAAAATGTAAACTTGAAAAAAGTTTCAAATTCCGTTTGTGGAATGGTAATTCTCATTTCAGGATTTGTAATAGTGCATCAATGAGGAAAAAATGTAAACTTGAAAAAAAGTTGTAAATTCCGTATGTAGAATGGAAATTCTCGTTTCAGGATTTGTAAATACCATTGAAAAAATTGAAAAAATATTAAGAAGAATATATATATTTATTAATGTATATATATGCTAAAGGAAGGCTACTTGGCCCCATAGATGTGTTGGGGGGGGGGTTTGAATCCCACCCCTCACACCTTTGATGAATTAGTTTTTGTTTTAAAAAACAAAATCCCCTAAACCCAACAAAAAAAAAACCCACCCCCTTCACCAATGGCCGCCGGCCAATGCCCAGATGCTGGTAGCTCTTTGGCGGCCGCCGTCGGCTAGGGTATTTTTATTTTTATGATGTATTTAAAATTAAAGGCAAAATGATAATTTCACCTGAATTTGCATATCCTTTATAGCTCCTTGTCACTTCTGAGTCTTTTTACAAATTTAGTGGGCTTTTGGGGGTTTTGCAAATTCACATGGTATTTATATGAAATTTTCCCTTTAATTTATCCGTTTATATAATTTTACATATTGAACCTATCTTATATTTTTGTAACTCGTTGGAAATAATATTATGTTTTATATTCCCTTTGATCCTTATTATAAAGAACTAACTACCAGAAGTTTTTAGTCTTTATTATAAGACACCAACTTTCTGTAACCGACTCATTTATCACTATTTTTCAATTATACCCTCATTTTAATTTAACTAACTCTTTAAATTCACATCATTAAAGTAATAGTAAAGTTGAAAATATTTTTCAATTTTGGACTAATTTAATGACTTAATTTCTATTCTTAGTCCGTGAGAAATGGTAGTTGGTGCCTTATAATAACGATCATATGGAATATGTGTTATTGAATAATATAATTGAATTGGATTATTTAAGTGTCGTGTTATTGTATTTATATAAAGAGAAAGCAAGTTGTATTAATCTAACTCTAATCACACACTAAGTGTATTTCAATAGTGCTTTAAGAGGTGATTGCTGGTTATATTAGTAGGAATAATTACTAATTAAGAATATTAGACTTAAGTGTTAAGTGTTTGTTTGGGGTTTTTCATAAAGATTTAGTGCAAAATTTACTCCTACATTTAATCGAACTATGATAGTCATTACTCCATTTTTAAGAGTATTTATTATACATCTCATGGCCATTTTCATACTTCATTCCATATTAGAAAGAAAATATCAAGAAAAATAATAGTTTAAGATTTAATTTTGTTGCACCCAATTAGTTGTAGTTAAAAAAAATGATTTTTTTAAAACCAATCTATTGTTTTTATTGTATTTGCATGAGATTTAGATTATTTAAGAATTAATAAAAGACTCCCAAGAAAAGAAAACGATAATAGGTTTGCCTATAAACAATCTTTAACAATTTAGATCCAAGAACCGGCAAAAGACCCTAACAAATTCCTAGATGAGAGGACCCCATGGGAGGCTGGAGTTACATAGCAGCTAGTTCAGCCCACTACATTTGGTAAGCCTAGCTTCATGAACCATCAATTTTTTGGTCAATATAACATAGATATATACATATACATGTGTGTGTGTATTCATGTTATTCGGAACACCAAATTACTGAAAAATATATCAATTTGAAAGTGAATAACAATTAAACATGCAAGAAAGTTGAGGAGATAGACAAACAACTAAACAATGCATTAAATGGAATTGGAGTAGTTAAGTAAGAATTACACTCCGTATTTGTATGATTGTAGTGTTATGCCCAATCCATCATTAGTTGACATCTGAAACATTCTTAATATGTATTTTTTTTTTTGAAAAAAATAAACCAAAGAAAGGAAATTACATTAGGTTATGATTTTAAGAAAATCTTAACATCTCAGCAAATGTTTAATACCTCCATTTGAATAACCCGGCCGGGGGCCTTTTGGTGAGAATTTTCACTCTTACAAAATGAAGGTATTTTACAAGCCATCTTCTAGCTAGTGAGTTCCTCTTGCCTTAATCACAAACCAACTCTTGTTTAAATTTTTATTTTTATTTTCCAGTTAAAACGTAGTATAATCACCAGAGCCATGTCCTGGAATCCCCCTAGCTCAATGATAATCATTTTCAAATGAAAAAAAAAAGTACATGAGGCTAGTGACTTTAGCTCAATGGACTCAAAACTTCACAACCTAATTTCCAACTATATATATAACAGAATACTAAAATGTAACATCTTGTTCTCTAAAGGGGCAAAAATAATAATTTTTTATTGCAAAACTTATAACTTCAGCGTTTGGTTGGATAAAGTCCCAAATCGAGAAGTATGAGAGAGAAACTGTACTATATAAGCATGTATCGTTGTCTGCAGCAGCTGGGTAATGCTAGCTTGTAACATGAGTGGGGGCATTAAGGTGGTGGAACATGGCTCTGGTGTCACCTGGTTGGGTTGGTGGATGCAACTAGCTGGCCTGCCTATTCTAAGTGGAGAGGGCACCACGTGAGGCTGGCTTCACAGAGGAGCAAGAACCACTAGCTCCTCGTAGTGGAAGGATTATAAGCTGCTGCTTCTCCAGCCCACTACGCCCGGTGAGGCTAGCTTTATGAACCATCACCATTTCGGCCAAAATAACAGAAAGGGAGGGATATATATATACACTCACACATACATGATGTATATGTATGTTTGTATATACATAGATACTTACATATACATAATACACACACGAGCACACTTACACCCCTCTAAAGACACTACTGAAGTATATGTATGTATATGTAAGATCCCAAACTTTGTGATTTGAAAATTAGGATTATTGTATAGGAATTTACTACGAAAAGTTTGACCTGAATAATAAAAAGGACAATGTTTGACCTAAAAATTATAGAATCAAAATTTTATGGCCTAGAAGATTTAATTGAGAAAGAAAAATCCTTAAATGAAATTAAGGATTAATTTTTAACGTGTATATGATATTTGCAATTAATTGAGCTAAGGACCTAATTGCAAATAAAAGTGTTGTAGAAAATCAAGTAGGTACTAATATGAGCCCCACAACACAACACATACACACATATTTTTCATTACTCCTATGTTATCATAATCATTAAACAGCAAAGCTCATTATTTATTCATATTCATTTTTTTTATATAACGAAATTTTAGGAAAGGAGTCAGGCTCACTCACAATTCAAGGACCGCTTTGAGTTCAGTCCACAGGGAATACTGGCTAGAGAATACACATGCCTTCACCTCTACCAGCGTTATCACTGCTTTCTAGACCCTTAGGATGCCTCCACCAGCGCCTTGACTAACATAGGGATCGAACCCCCTTCTTAAAGGTGAGGAAGACCGACTTCCACGCCAGTTGAATCCAAGAACGAGGGGTTAGGTTTCTCTCTTCATCTTTTTCTCATTATCCCTCATCATCTTTAAATCATATCCATCCAATCAATCACAATACTACTTTAACTTCTCTCTCCTCTTCTCAATCAATCCAATGAGGGAAAAGGAGAAACAAGATCATGAGAAAATCCTCTCCTAAGAACGAGGGGTTTTATTTATATTCATTTAATTTGGCCCAGAAGCAACAACACAAAGCCCAATTTATTTAATCTTTTGGCCTAACACATGAAAAGCCCATTCCCCTCAGCCCATAAACCCCTTCTGCCTAGCGCATGCATCAAAAAGAAGAAGAGAGAAATAGTGGCAGCGTGAACACGAAAGCAACAAGATGGAGTAGACAACACACGATTTTTGCAGCGAGAGATCCGCTCATCCCCATGCTTCTCGAGCAGAACACCACCTCACCATTCCTTCTTATAACTTTGGACCAGTTCAAAGCCAGAGAACAAGTGAGTGAAAGAAATAAACATAAGACACAAAATGTTGGGAGAGGCCGAGATCGAAGTAGAAACAGAGAGAACAAAGGAGCTGATGGTGCAAGCTTGAGGAATCAACCTAGGCGAGTTCTTTAAGCCTTTTCCTTCTTATTCTCATAGTTTTAGTCTACTGCTAACTATCTGGTTAGAAGGAAAAATGTAGAGAATTAAAACAGGCTCTATTTTGAAACCTAAAAAATCAGAGAAGCTTGTGAGCTTTTGTTCCAATGGTAAGTGTTTGAAGTTTTCCTTAAAATTTAGTTAGTTTATAGTAGACATCTTAACCTTTAAAATAAGTCAAAGAAAACTCAAGTCGGATGTGTACAATGAGAGTTATGATTTTTCAAATTTAGAAGTTGAAAATTAGAAAACATCAGTTTCTAGAAATGAACAGTAATTTTCGGGTTTGATTTTGAAAGGGTAAATGTTTGAGTTTTTCCATAAAATTTGGTCAGTAAATAGTAGAGTCAATGAAATTTAAATGAGTCTAAGAACACCAAGAATGGACATGTAGAATGAGAGTGATGATTTTTTAAAGTTTAATAAAAAAAATTTGGACAACTTCTGTGTTCTAGACGTGGTGATCATTTTCGAGCAGCATTTTTACTAAGTAAATGGTGTCCATTTTCCATGAAACTTTCCATATTTGTAGTAGACATAAAGGGATTTGTTTTGATAGGTAGTTTGTAATTTTTGGAGTTTTGTACAAAAATATATGAATTTTACAAACTGACCTAAGTTTTGAAGGTACAATGTAGACAGTAGTGGAAATTGACTATTTTGGGAATGATGTGAAATTTTCTTGCTATTGGTGTTATTTTTCTGTGAAAATAGACATGACAAGGGTCATGTAACTTGTAAGATCACATCATTTAGATTTTTGTGCATTTAATTATGATTTTTGAAACTTACTGAAAATTCTGCCAGAAAAATGATTAATCCGAAAATAAATTACAATAAAGATAAAGATGTAAGACTTATCATTTATGGATTAAAGAGGGAATTAAGGGGAAATGATAACCATTTTAATATTTTACTATGGTATTTAATATAATACCTTACAAAATGAAAAGGAAATTAATATTCATAATATCTTACTTTAGGATATCAACGGAAAACCAAGTTTCTATTATTATGGGTCTTATATGTTCATGTGTAACATCCCAAATTCCAGGTTCGAAAATCGTGTCGGTCGACACTTAGTTTTAGGAAAATCAACAGAGTTTGAGATGCTACAGCTTAGAGTACTGCGAAAATGGATAGCGTGCGCTAAGATTCGGACAGTGAGTATCTGATATAGAATGCCCAGACATATGATGATGTCCCGACATAAGCTGATATATTAAATATCCCGAAGGAATATTTATGTGATACATCTTACAGAGATTAAATACAATTCTTTGATAAAGAAAGTCTTAAACTAGACCTATGGCGTGGAACCTAACATCAGTTAATCAAACAATTTGGCCAGGTTGGTGTTCAATCTAATGGGAGTCTCACCAACTCTATGGCGACTTGTGACAACCCACCGATGAACCCTTCCTTAATTTAAGCACCAAATGGTTTGAAATAACTTGATTAGATTCTTGCCAGAAACTAAATCCTAATAACTTCTACCGACCTTCGTCTTTGACCGCTGCCTCTTCACGGCTCTATCCACCGACATCTTCTCTATCCTGGTTTCTTCCCTGTACTAGTCATTAAGATTGAGGTCCAATGCCCATTGGACCTCAGGTAACAGTTAACCTTATGCTCAAGTATAACAGGATATGTATGATAGATATTCATTTACAATTCAGCATATGACTATACATAGTACACAGCACATGTCATAGTTCACATCACAACAATACCTCTACATAGCACACAGCCCATGTAAGGTCCACATAGTTTGCACATAAACCAGTGCCACGCCCCGGAGCGTGTCATCAGCGCTAGGAAAACATCCATACGGCATTACCAAGACTGTAACCCGTTTTCACATAATAGCTGAATGTATAAACAGTGACTTAAGACAGAGTCTTAATCATGGTGCATGACCCAAGACCCAGTCTTGTCCACGACTATATAAATCATCACATCACATATAGAGCATACAAGCAGCATAAGAGTTAGAGTTACAGTACGCGTCCGTACCTTTCACCGGGTAACTATCAAACGTCCGACCCTTGGATCCGGCCCTGGACCTCCCGGATATCCTAACATATCACTATATAACTTAGAATAATATCCTAAGAGATTTTTCCACCTCTGTTTACTTCTCTACCCTTGGTGGATTTGTTATTTGCAATTCCGCCCTTACATTTATTCAAAAACGCAGTGCAGTATTTTCTGGGCAGATTTTTCGGTAACTTTGGAAAATCATAATTAATTCTACAAAAATCATTTTGAGGTACTGTAAAATTCCTCATGACCCTTGGCATGTCTATTTTCAAGGAAAAATATTCCCAGAACCTAGAACACCATGAATCATTCCCAGTTTTAAATTTTCTCAACGTTGTCCAGATTTTATTCCAGCAAAAATGACTTAACTTCAAAAATTCATATCTCCTTGACCAGAGATCAAAATGTTGCATATTTTATATATTTGGAAAGCCTTACATGTCTACTTTATTTCTGGAAAATTTCATGATTTTATAACTTCATTTGCTTCATAAAATCATAGCATCTTCTTCGCTGCCTGACAAGGACTTAAGAACCGAAAATTCTGCAACTCTTACAAATTTAATCTAAGGACTTTCAAACATCATTTCCTATCATGTTTTTACCTCTTCAGGCATTTTTCAATGCAATGAGGCCTAAAAAAAAGTATAGGAATTTATTCTCTAATTTTCTAGATTAAACTAACATTTATACTAAGAACTTATAAAAACTAAAGACTAGAACTTAAGAACTAGAGCTTACCTCTTGAAGACTCTTGAACTCCTTCCTCCTTTTTACTTCACTCTCCTATTAAACTCTCCAATCTTTGGTATGAGTTTGGTGTGAAGAAAAATGAAGCATGAAGCCTCCTATTTATAGCCAACCATGAGTTAACTACCTAGCAACTTTAATTCCATTCTAACCATTGGATTTAACTTAACTAGAAAGCTTAAATCTTTGACCTTACACCTCTTACAAAAAAAATGCCACCTCCCCCCTTTTCTAGATTCATCTTTTCTCTTTCCTCCACTACACACACACATGCACAACACTTAGGCACACACACACTCACAACATACACATGTGCTCTTGTGATGTCATATTGATGACATAATCAAGGCTTAGGTGTCATTTTTGAATTTTCAACACTAATTAGCAATTCTTAATTATCATGTTAATCAAGTGTTTACATGCTCCTTAATTATATTTTGCCATTAGCTAACTCAATTATATGAAGATTTAGACTTAATTACTTAAGATATTATTTCATTCTCTTTGGCTTAATTATTTTTAAATATAATTAATTAGCCCTCTTTTAGTTTGTCTCTAATCATCTAGAAGAATTGTGCAACTAATCTCAATTAGTGCAAGCTTATTCTATTAAGGATATTTGTAATTTACTTAATATACCTCTTAATTATGCTAAATTAATTAGCAACACTCTTTATGCCAACCTTGACCCCCCCATTGGTCATTAATATCAAATTAGGGGTTTCATATAATTAACTTTGGATATTCCCTTTTATTCATGTTTAAACAATCAACAATTAATTACTTATTTAATCACTTACTAATTGTTGACAATTTTCTTAATTAAGATTAATTATTTTCTCACAACTATTTTACTGAAATTGATAATTTATGCATTATGCAAAATATTAAAAATCATGGGATCCAATATGGTCCCCTAATACTTTTTTATTTTTCTCCTTTAATTTTTCCAAGGTAATAATTTAATAAATTACCTAAATTAGGGACAATATTCTTCCCTATTTCAAATAAATATTTATTTGTCTCTTTATAATATTTTCAGGGTATTTTATAACCCATAAATATTTCAGGGACCTATTTGTAAATTATTTATTCTTAGGAGACATTGTCCTAATAAATTCAATACAAGGTGTTTGAGACCTCATATTCCCCTATTTTCAATAGGTATTATTTGTCTAAATATATATTTAAATATATTATAAAAATTAGGGTATTACATCATGTCTTGTGGATTCGTGGCTGGATTTGTATGTCCGAGTCATGTGTTTTATTCAGCTGATTGTGGATCATTGTTCTATATGATAATATTGCATCTTGTTTTTTTAGCATTGAGGATTTGTGTTTGGGACACGCGTACTTAGCACTTGTATGTGCTTTCGCTGTTAATGTTAAATGTGTTGTGCACTATTGTATTTTGGTTGTAGTATGTTTACTGAATGGTGTTTCTTTTATTATGTAATATATGGAATATTTGTCATGTATAATTTAGACTTTGAATATGAGATTAACTGTTACCATGAGATTCAACTGATAATTGAATCTTAGACATATCTAAAGATTTAGGACGAAGTTCTAGATTAGGAAGTAAGACGTTGTAGTTTGATTAGCTGATGAAGACCATGAAAGAGGGGATTTATTTATGATAATTTTATATTATTATATTTTGTGATTGTAAATACTAACTATTTGACTGACATTAATTTGAAATAACTATACAACCAATATCCTTCAAAGGGATTAACCCTAACTATTTCTTCATTTTAAATTGTATTATGCGTATATTCCTTTGGGAATTTAAATTAACTAGCTTATGTCTGTCCATATATTATCAGTTACTCATCGTCTAAACGCTAATGTATGTTTTTTGTTGCAAATTACTTTAATCTATAAACGACATCACCCTAATAAATACACGACAATAAGTTTATTAAGAGATATATATAAATAAAATTGAACACCATAATGGACATAGAATTAGGGACATTACAGTATATACATGATGTGTATATATGTATGTGCCGTGTGTGTACATTTATATAAATGTATGTATATATGTGTTACACACACATCTATGCATGTATGTATTCATATTATTCATAACACCAAATTACTGAAAAATATATCAGTTTGAAAGGGAATAACTGTTAAACGTGTAAGAAAGTTGGGGAGATAGACAAACAAACAAACAAAAAATGAATTACATGGGACTAGAGTAGTCAAGTTTGGTTTATACCCTGTGTTACGTACGACAGCAATATTATGCCCAAGTCATTTTTTGGTCGAAATTATGCCCAAGTCATCATTTGTTGAAATTTAAAGCATTCTGAATATGTATTTTTTTTTTAAAAAAAACAAGAAATTACATGAGGTTCTGATTTTAAAAAATCTTAACATCTCAAAAAAGGTTTTGAACCTCCATTTGAAGAACCCGGTTGTGTTGAGAATTTTTCCACTCTTGTAAATGATGATATTTTACAAATGCCATCTTCTAGCTAGTGAGTTGCTCTTGCCTTACTCATAAACCAACTCTAGTTTCAGAAGAACCTCCATATCGATCAACTTCTAAAAAAAAAAAGTCTGTAGCACGCCGAGCTGGGTAACGCTAGCTTGTAACTTGAGTGGGGACATTAAGGTGATGAACATGGCTCTGGCGTCACCTTGTCGGGTTGGTGGATGCAATTAGTCGGCCCTCCCGTTGAACCATGGTTCCTAAGCAAAGGCTTGAGGCCTGTAGTTCCTAGGCTAAGAGGTCACCGCGTGAGGCTGGTTTCACAGAGTAGAGACAACCAAATTACTAAAAAATCTATCAGTTTGAAAGTGAATAACAGTTAAACGTGCAAGAAAGTTGGAGAGATAGACAAACATACAAACAAAAATTGCATTAAATGGGAATGGAGTCCTTAAGTAAGGATTACACTCTGTATTAGGTACGACTGCAATGTTGTGACCAATTCATCATTAGTTGATATCTAAAACATTTTAATCTGTAATTTTAAAAAAAGAACAAAAACGAAAATGGAAATTATGAGCTTCTGATTTTAAGAAACTCTTAACATGTCAGCAAAGATTTTGTACCTCCATTTGAAGAACAATGCTTGCCGGGGGTCTTTTTGTCGTGATTTCCACTCTTGTAAAAAGAGGATATTTTACAAATGGCATCTTCTAGCTAGTGATGAGTTCCTCCTACCTTAATCATAAACCAACTGCTGCTTACATTTATATTTTGTATTTTAATTTTCCAGTTCAAACATTGTTTAAAAATTTGATAACTAGAAATGATTTTACATTTTATTTCATTAAGAAGCATTAAAATTACAAATTAAATAATAAACTGATTCTTCACTACTCAAGAATGCGCACAATCAAGTTCAAATTCACAGTTTTTAGATATGACTTTATATGTGTGCAGAGCTAGTGGATTTTATAATGTTAAACTCATTATTTAATTAATATATTAAACTATGAAAAACACTATTAATATTGACTCAAATTTTTAGCTTGAGATTTGTTTTCTTAGGCTGAAACTATAAGTTGTAATTAATGATAAAATATAGTCTACGTGCCATTTGGATGAGATATGAAAGATATATACTTGTAAATTTTATGATGGTTCTAGGAACCTTTTTTGACCGATGTCCAGGGAAAAAACCGTTTTCAAATGGCAAAAAATACTCGAGGCTGATGACTTTATAGCTCAATGAACCCAACTTCACAAACTAATTTCCAACTACATATATAACATCATGATAAAGTGTAGGATCCTGTTTTCTAAATGGGTAACAATAATAATATTTAATTGCAAAACTTATAACTTTGGCGTTTAATTGGCTAACAATCCCACATCGACAAGTATGAGAGAGTGACTCTACTATACAAGCGGGTTGAGTTTCTCTCCCTATCTTTTTCTCATTATTCCTCATCATCTTAAATCATATCCATCCAATCAATCACAATACTACTTTAACTTCTCTCTCCTCTTCTCAATCAATGGCCTAGATGGGGACAATGAGGGAAAAGGAGAAACAAGACAATGAGAAAATCCTCTCCGCATGCACTGGCGGAACTTCATAGGGACAAGGGGGCTACCCCAAAAAAAAAAAAATCTTCCTGAAAATGGTTATCTGTCTTCTTAAGTTGAAGTCCTTTGCTCTAGTTCATTTCCTTTCTCTTAAGTGATCTATTAGAGAGCTTCCCTGTTACCACCTCTCAAATATTTATTGTAAATAGGATTTTTTTTTATATACATTTGGTCCAAAAATATATACATTTGTCTCAAAAATTGATACATTTGGCCTTTCAAATATTTTGTTTTTAATTTGTCAATAAGTATACAATTGACTCCCTAAATATTTATCCTAAGATCCGATGTTACAAGCATGTATCGTAGTCTGCAGCACGCCAAGGTGGGTAACGCTAGCTTGTAAGTTTAGTGGTGGTCCGGCATTAAGGTGATAGAATGAGGCTCTGGGGTCACCTGGTTGGGTTGGTGGATGCAAGTTGTTGGCCTTCCTGTTTCAAGTGGACAGCTGACCCATGGGTCCTAAGCGAAGGCTTGAGGCCCGTGGTTCTGAGACGACAGGTCATCGCATGAGGTTGGTTTCAGAGTAACGACAACCAAATTTCTAAAAAATATGTCACTTTAAAAGTGAATAACAATTAAACATGCAAGAAAGTTGAGGAGATAGACGAAAAAACAAACAAAAATTGCATTGCGTACGATTGTAAACTGATAAATATTTTATTTTAATGAACAAGCATTAAAATTATAAAGTAAATATTAAACTGATTCTTCACTATTCAAGAATGAGCACAATCAACTTCAAATTCACAGTTTTTAACATGATATGACTTTATACGTTTGCAGAACAAATGGATTTTATCATGTTAAACTCATTATGTAATATATTAAACTATGAAAAACATTATAAATAATGAAGCAAATTTTTAGGTTGACATATCTTTTCTTTCGCCAAAACTTAAGTTTTAATTTATGATACAATATAATCTACGTACAATATAAAATTGTAAATTTTATGATGGTTCTATTTACATTTTTTTTTAACCGATGTTCAGGATTCCCCTTGGTTCATAAAAAACCGTTTTCAAACGAAAAAAAAAAAAAATACACGACGCTGATGACTTTAGCTCAATGGACCCAACTTCACAAAATAATTTTCAAAAACATATATATAACAAAACAAATTACATCTCTTCCATGTTTATTTTTTTTAACTAATTTTGACCAATATTTACCTAGTAATAGATATAAATACCTTAATTTTATACACTAAAAAAGAGGCTAATTTGTTATGAGTTGATTACATATGCGAAAGAAAATTAACATGACTCAGGATACAGCTTTATCGCCATAAGTTCTGCTCTTAAAGGCCTTCTTGACTCTGTTTTTTTGTTCATCTCCAAAACAGTTTTATAAGTGTTTTTAAAATAAGTTTTGAAAAAAAAATCTGTTTAAATAGTTGGCTTAAAAAATCTGTTTTAAATAGAAACTTGCAAAGTCACTTTTATAATTGGAAAAATATCGCTGAGGACTTAAGGTAAGGTAGGGGAAAAAATGTAAAAAAAGTCTCAACCCCAAATCCTTTATCAAAAAAGTCTCTAGAGACTTTTTTGATATTAATGACTTTTTATATATTAATTGTGACATGTTATTGAATTCCTTTGGCAAACTTTTTAAGTTGTCAAAATGACTTTATTAGTTAGTATAATGTCTCTATGAAAATTTTATTGTGAAAATGACTTTTAATGTTATTAAAATAATTTTTCATGTTACAAAAAGTTCTCCATGTTTCCAAAATTTTACATGCCGGAAGAAAAACTCAGAGAATTTTTGTAACATCCCAAATTTTGGGACAAGGAGTTTAGCAATAAAAATGATATAAATAGGCTATTAAGTGAGTAAAAATCCAAAGTCTTAAGCTTTTAATGAGGAAAATTTTAAGATAATTATTAAATATTATTTTGGATCTTGGAAAAAAAAAATTAGGGGAAAATTATGAAAAGTTATTTTGAGGATCTAGAAATATTATAAGGGGAATTTATTATGAAAACTTGGCCTAAAAATTTTAGAATCAATAATTTATGGCCTATAATAATTTTTGAAATTTAGTTAATAATTTAGTGCCGAAATTAAGAAGGGGTAGAATGGTAATTTTCCTTCCCACCCACCCCCAACCCCCAAAAAAGATTGTGAGTGAATTTGGGCAAAGTCAAAGCCCAATTTGATGAGTGATAGACTCACATGCTTCCTTATTCTTCTCATAGTCACGTGCCCCCTGTGGTGCACAAGGCACAACCCATTCATTCAACTGTGCTTATTCATTCTCATCTTTTCTTTCGTGGGGCAAGCCCAATTCTATTAATCGCAATTCGGACAGGAGAGCACATTCAATTCTTTAACCCATTACGTCATTATTTTCATTCAGCCCATGTATCCAATAAAACTCATTCGGCCCATATTCATTATACTCATTAACCTTTTCACTCTCTTTATTTATATCAGTTCGGCCAGTCACAGAACACACAGAATAAGAGCGAGACATCTATTTCATGAGAATAACGGACACCTCTCATGCAGCTCCCATACTTTTACCATTTCTCTGCTTGTTGGCATACCCGTCGAACCCATGCTCCCTCATTTATCCATTCAGCCATACTTTGTTATTCTCATTCTTTCCTCACTACTAGAAAATAGTCATTCTGCGACGGAATTTGCGAGGGAATAAATTTCCATCACAAATTTGTCCCAAATAGCGAAGGAATATTAAATCCGTCGCAAATTAGAAAATTTGCGGCGGAAAATGTTTCTTTGTCGCAAATTGAGGCGGACAGAAATATTCCGCCGCAAATTTGCGGCGGAAGCCCCCATTCCGCCGCAAAATGTTGGCGGGACTGTGTTCTGCCGCCAATTTGCGGCGGCACATCGCGTGCCGCCGCAATTTTTTGCGGCGGCACACCACGTGCCGCCGCAAATTGTCGGCGGGACACACAGTCCCGCCGACATTTTGCGGCGGAAGAGACAGTTCCGCCGCAAAATTTTGCGGCGGCACGGAATATTCCGCTGCAAATTTGCGGCGGAATATTTAATTCCGCCGCAAAATTTTGCGGCGGAATTAGGAATTCCGCTGCAAATTTATGTTATCCCCGAACCTCTCTTCTTCATTTTGATTCGTGCCTTCCTCTCTTGCGTCTTGCTCTTTTCTTCTTCCTCTCTTGCATCTTGCTCCATCCCCAAACTATCTCTCTGCGTCTTTGCTCATTTCTTCTTCCTCTCTTGCGTCTTGCTCCGTCCTAGCCTCCACTTGCTCCGACCTAGCCTCCACCGCCAACGTTCAGTCCAAGCATCCTGGTGATCCATCCTTGCTCTTCTTTCTCCATTCCAAGATATCCTTCAAGAGGTATGCGTTTTTTCTCCTCTTTGACATTTCCTGAAATTCTATAGTCCTTCATCAATATTGCATGTGATAATCAATATGTTTGCTTTAATTAAGATTAGTGCTATTTTCATTTTTTATTGGGATTGATTTATTATTCGTTTTTTTTTTGCCATTAATTTATTTTTTGCTCGAATTTTTTGCCATTAATTGACTGGTGTGTGTGTGTATATATATATATATTTGTGTATATGAAAAATTATGATTAGTGCTATTTTGAATATGTTAGCTTTAATCAATATGTTTTAAAACACATGCTTTTGTGATATATGAATTTAATAAATATTTCTTTGTTAGAACATGAAAAATTATGATGCTGAATTAATTTTAATAATTTAAATTTAAAATATATTAAAATCAAATTTTTGTTATTTTAATTTTGTTTTTGCCTAAATATATTTTCATAACTTATTGATAAAAATAAAATCTTAGAGGTTAACAATTTGAATTAACTATAGCTTTGAACTACTTGTGTAATGATTTTGAGGAAATTCATGAGTTTACAAAAAAAATGTAATATAATTCTATGTGAATTTAAAGATAAATTAATGAGTACTATTGGATGTAATATAAGACATTCATATATTTATAATTTTTTGAAAAATAAATAAATTAATAACTTATACAATAAATTTATTTTATGTGGTATAAGATTTTTATGTTAATTGGTATATTCGTGTTTTAATTTTCTAATTTAGAAAACATAAACTAAATAACACATAAATGTTAATATATTTAAGAATTACATTAGAATAACAATTTGTGTATAATTGTTACTAGATTTATATTTTTAACAACAATAAAAAAATCATTTAGTTTATATATATTTAGATGTTTTGTCTTTAATCTACTAATTAAGTGATTTAGCTATTAGATCCTAATCAACTTAAACCTGAAATCATTAATAAGAGTGAATACAATATTTTATTATTTGGGAATTTTGCAGGTATTCAGTGTCAAATTATCAACTTAGTTTTAATATAAAAAAAATAAAAAATTTAATGTTTATGTTATCTATCACTTTATAATTATAGGAGAAATATTTGTAGATATAATTTGTAAGTTTGACACAAATAAGAGGAAAAAAATTAAAAAATTATGGAGAGAATTTGTTAAGTGGCCAGTTGTATTTGTCACTTAGATTAGTAGCTGAATTAATTAGTTGGTATTATTGTATTATGTTCCAAGAATTATCCGTGCAAGGTTGGGTTGGGGAAGTATGGAAGGCGATCGTGATAGGAGTTGAATGTATAATCGTCTAACTCAGAAAAAACGACTTACTCGAGTATTCTTAGACGGTTTGGAAGAGTTCATCCAATTTGCTTTGGCGCACACAACTAATTCAAGTACCTCGATCAATTGTCCGTGTGTGAGATGTAGGTGTTTCGAATTTCATGACGCGGGAACAGTCAGAATCCATTTGTGTAGAAAAGGATTCATGAGGGATTATGAATGTTGGGTGCATCACGGGGAAGTCCAACAGACACCAAGTGGTTATTACGGAGACAGTACTCATCGAGTCAACCTTAATCAATATCAGCAGTTGGTGATGGATGCGGTTGGACCGTCGATCGGCCAATATTTTGATCCCGTGACTCATGCTGGACCTTCATGCATGGAAGAGGAGACTGGTATGCATAATCAACCATCACACATGGGAGAGGATCCTAATCCGGAGGCCCGTAGGTTATATCAAATGCTTCAAGATGCCCAACGTCCTTTATGGGAAGGTTGCGAACACATTGAAAATAGTGAATATTTTTCGCTATCGGCTACCCTAGCAACATTAAGCTTGAAGACTGATCACCATATGAGCGAGAAGAATTACAATCAAATGATGCAGATCATGAGTAAGGTTGCTCCCAATGACAATAATTTGCCGAAAGATTTTTACCAAGCAAAGAAAAAGGTGAAAGAGCTCGGGCTTAGTTGTGAAAAAATCCATTGCTGCCCCAACGGATGTATGCTCTATTACAAGGATGATGTTGAGCGGAGTACTTGTAAATTCTGTTCACATGATAGGTACAAGAAGATTAAAGGGAAAACAACCACTCAACCATTAAGCAAGATGTGGTACTTCCCCCTCGTGCCCAGACTTCAGAGATTGTATTCGTTAGAACAAACAGCTGCTCACATGAGATGGCACCGAGAGCATCATAGGGATGAAAAATTTGTCACGCATCCATCTGATGCCGGAGCTTGGCTGAAATTTGACGAGGCGAATCCATCATTTGCAGCCGATCCCCGTAATGTTCGTCTTGGTTTATGCTCAGATGGGTTTGCTGCTTTTAACCAAACCGGCAGGGTTTATTCCAGTTGGCCTGTGATTGTGACTCCGTACAACCTCCCACCATCCATGTGTATGAGAAGAGAGTTTTTTTTTCCTCAACTCATTAATCCCTGGGCCATCCAACCCAAAAAAGAAAATAGATGTGTACCTTAGGCCTTTGATAGGCGAGTTGAAGATGTTGTGGAGTGAGGGGGTTCTTACGTACGATGTATCATTGAGTTAGAATTTCATCCTGCGTGCTGCCTTAATGTGGATGATAAATGATTTCCCTGCATATGAGATGTTGAGCGGATGGCAAACATTGGGGAAGCTTGCATGTCCGATATGTCTTGAACAGAACATGGGGTTTAGCCTGCCATACAGTTGCAAGGTATCTTGGTTTGATAGGCACCGGCGATTCCTACCCCTCGATCATCCGTTTAGAAGAAACAAAAAAGACTTCAGCAGGAATGTGGTTGAACGATCAGCTAAACCTCGTCGTTTAAGTGGGCAAGAAATATGGGAGAGGGTGAAGCACATTCAAAGTGTTGAAGAAGGAGCTACTTACAGTGAGCCTGAGGGATATGGCGTTCAACATCATTGGAACAAACGCAGCATCTTTTGGGAGCTACCATATTGGAAAGATCAATTGTTAAGACACAACCTCGATGTCATGCATATTGAGAGGAATGTGTTTTGTAATATTCTGTACACCGTCATGGACACCAAGGGTAAGACAAAGGATACAATCAATGCAAGACTTGACATACAACAAATTTGTAGAAGGCCTTCTTTGCATTTGGTAGAGACTGCCACGGGTCGGATTTCCAAACCCAGGGCGCTGTACACCTTGAACAAAGAGCAGAATTTAGAATTGTTGCAATGGGTTAATAGTGTTCAACTACTGGATGGTTATGCATCAAACTTCTCAAAATGTGTGGACTTGAACGAGGCGAAGTTACGCAAGATGAAGAGTCATGATTATCATGTTTTCTTTCAGAGATTATTGCCGTGGGCCTTTAAGGCACTACCGAAGCATGTATTAGATACTCTGACAGAGTTTTCCTTCTTCTTTACAACAATTTGTGCTTCTGAACTTAATGTCGACAAGTTACGGCAGTTGGAGGAGAGTGTGCCAAAAATGCTATGCAAGTTAGAGATGGTGTTTCCTCCTAGCTTCTTTGACTCAATGGAACATTTGCCCGTTCACCTGGCGTACGAAGCAAGGGTAGGAGGTCCGCAACAATATAGGTGGATGTATCCGTTTGAAAGGTAATATATATTTGTTTTCACTGTGATTAATTCAAACACACTGTGACATAGGTTATAAATACTCTCTAATTATCCGTTGAAGGTTTTTACGCACACTGAAATATAAGATCAAAAATACAAGATACGTTGAAGGATCTATTGCAGAAGCGTATCTGGTCGAAGAGGCCACCAAATTTGCCTCATACTATTATCCCCCTGAAGTTATATCAAGATGGAGGGGGGTACCTCGCAACGATAATGGCGGTGAGATGAGTGGTCAAATATCAATATTTAATTATCCTGGCCGGGTCATTCGAACAAATTGTAGGTCAACTCTGGAAGGAAGCGATAAGAAAGTAGCGGAGTGGTACATTCTAAACAACTGTGAAGAGGCCGCCCCGTACTTAAAGTAAGATTTCATCTTTTCAGTAACTGCTACGGTTTAAAGTATTTCTTTCTTTCTTTTTGTTACAGATACTTCTCACAATGGGTCCGATCAATAAATCCTTTGATCTCGGATTCCGACCTCGATGAATTCATGAAGGATAAATTTCCTCATTGGTTACGAGACAACTTCGAGCAAAAAACATAGAGTTTAGCTTATGCGTCAGCTCCCCATGATGTTGTATGGAGTTTAGCTTACGGGTCTGCAACAGCTGTTACCAGGATAAAAAAATATGTAATCAATGGGTATCGGTTTGTAACTGTTGATGCTAACGGAAATACGGAAACATGCAATTACGGTGTATGTTGTCGAGGTGGCCAAGTTGACGGGGTAGAGTGCGACTACTACGGCAAGTTAATTGATATAATTCAGCTGGATTACAAGTGGGACAAGTCAGTGATTCTATTTAAATGTGAGTGGTTTGATAACAGTCCGCGTGGTACAAAGGTGGACAAATATGGAAATGTTGAGATCGAGTGGTCACGGAGATATGCAGTTAGTTATGACCCATTCATTCTTGCTCAACAGGCGGAACAAGTGTATTTTACATCATACCCTACATCCCGTCAAGAGTGGGTGGGAGTTATCAAAACCAAAGCACGAAATATTATACCTACTTCAAAAGAGTCAGAAACAAATGACGACATGACTGAACCCTTCCAAGCAGATGTGGAACATGTACTTGCCGTAAGTAATGTCGAGGAAGATGTACCTTGCAATGTCTTTGATTCCACTGGAGACTTAGAGCTGATTCCTATCCAAATTGAGAATGTGGAATCAGACAATGAGGAACAAGTGGGTTACTCTAGTACTGAATCTGAATTCGACGATTATAAGACGTCAGAGGAAGAACAGGAATCGTCCGATTGATTTAAGTTAGTTATTTATGACGATCTATTATATTTGATACTCCATTGCTTAGTTATTATTGTGTTAAGTAACTTTCTTATAATTATATATATTTTGACATCATGTTTATAAGTGTTCAGAAATGGAGCATCCAGGAGGCCATTCAGGTAGTGGATATAGTAGAGGTAGCGGCCGAGCCCGTCCTATCAGAGGGGGTAGGCCGACATCATCTACCCCCCATGTAGTCAGAGGGCTTAGCTCTTCCCCGGAGCTTCCGCCTCTTTATTTTTCATCTTCACCGCCTACTACTGACTCTGTTATGGGCGATATAGGTGAACCTTTCACTTATACATATCCACCACACCATCAGGCAGAGCAGGTTCAGTTTATGATTTCTGATTGATTTACATATATTTTGTTAAAACATCTATGTTCTACATTTTCAATATACTTATTCTTTCAGTACACTGCATCGCCTCATAGCCAGGGCGGGCAAGCTAGTTCCTCCAACGACCCAGTCTGGGGATCCATTGATCTTGCGACAGGGAAGATGTGGATCCGTCCTGTAGGGAGCACCGAGTAAGTCATGTAATGTTATGATTTTTTACCTTTAGTTTGTATGCTACTATTTGCAACATTCTCTTTTTTTTTTCAGGTTTGATCCTTATAAGCCGGTGGCGGATTTCATGGCCGAGCAAATATTTCGTAATTTTGATCAACCTTGGGCCACATGGAAAGCGATTCCTCAGAGCAAGCGAGATGTTTGGTTCACTGAGTTATTGGTAAGTTATGTGATTTATGGTTATTAATTTTTTATTCTCATCAAAATGCAAATTGATTAACTACTTGTATAATTTAGAGCACTAATTGTTTAGTATTGTTTTTCAGGGAAAGTTTAGCTGCTTGCCCGAGCATCTCCCAAATTTAAAGAAGGCTTATAACTTCAAGGGAAGCAAGTGACTGTCTGATAAATTATATAAATTGAGGCATGAAAAAGGAAAAAAAAATTGGATTCAGCCTGATGTTGCAGGCCAGTTATTTGACAAGTGGGCCACCGACGAAAGATTTTTGAAGCAAAGTGAGCAAAATAAATTAAATAGGTCCCACATGGATGGACCGTCATATGCTGGCGGCAGCATTCCAGTTAGCGAGCATCGACGAAAAATTGTAAGTATACGCTATTTTCTACTTCAGCTTTCAATATTTTGTACTTAATCAATAATTAATGAATGATTATCATTTGTGTTTGCAGGCAGCATCTGGGGAAGTTCCTGCAGATTTGATTCCTTAGACCACCTTTGAGCGGACTCATACCCAGCCGGTTGAGGGTCAAGGCAAGCATTGGATTAACGCCAAGTCCCAGCAATTCGCGGTGAGATATTAATTACATTTATTATTTGTTTCAAATAGTAACATCTTTCTTTTATTTTATATGCATTATTTGTGTTGTATGTTTGTGCTTGTAGGAGACCTATCAGCAGCTAACGCAGGAGAGAGACTTACAGATTTAGAGCGACCCGTCGTCCTCTTATTCCGATAACGAGAGTATCTTCCTTCAGGCTGCAGGCGGAATGGACAAGAAGGGGAGAGTCTTCGGGATGGGTGCTTCTGCCAGCCAACTGAAGTCGTCTTCGAGGCGCTCATCCAGCAGTAGTAGAGGTGGTCCTGAAGGTAGAGTTGTACTTTTGTTATCAATCGCAAATCATTACTCCCTCTTTCATATAAATGAAGTATTACAAGTAAATTGACTTCATAATGTTGGTTTTGCAGAGGATAAGAGGGTAAAGATGTTAGAACAGAAGGTGCTGGAGCAAGACGAGAAGATGAGGGAGCAAGATGAGAAGATGAGGGAGCAAGGAAATATTATTAGTGAGATGCGAGCACTTCTCCATGCCCTATTGAAAGACAAAGGTACGGGGCTGCCTCCTAGTGGTGACGACGATACTGGCGGTGACGATGGCCAGGCTACTGCTATTTAGAGTTTTTTTTAGTTCATTTTAGAACATTATAATTTATATAATATTGTGTTTTTATTATGTAAACTTGTATGATGATTGTATAATTTATTTTTATGATATACAATTTTTTTTTATTTTCTATTTTTTTTTATAATTTTTAATGATTTTTTTTAAAAATAATTTTTAATTTTGCGAGGGAAAATACATTTTCCTTCGCAAATTTGCGAGGGAAAATAATTCCCTCGCAAATTCAAAAAATTTTGCGAGGGAAATTTGTTCCGCCACAAAATCTCAATTTGCGAGGGAAAATTGATCCGCCGCAAATTTGGAATTTGTAAGGGAAAATATTTCCGCCGCAAAATCTCTCATTTTGCAAGGGAAAATTGTTCCGCCGCAAAATTTGAATTTGCGAGGTAAATTCCTTTTTTCCGCTGTAAAAATTATTTGCGAGGGCTTTTTTTGCGACGGACAAATTTCCGCCACAAGATCTGTCGCAAAATACTTTTGCGACGGAAAATGCTTGTTTTGTGAGGGAAAAATTCCGCCGCAAAAAATCAGTTTTCTAGTAGTGCCTTCTGCTATTCACGAACAGAAACGAGAGTGAGAGAATGAGAGGGAGTTGCGGTCGAGCTGAGAGCGAGAGAGAAGGGAGATCGAGAGAAAGAAGAAGGTCCAACCGTTGCATGCAAACTTAGAAACCAATCAAGGTGAGTTTTCGAGCTTCATCCTATTAATTTTGCATGTTGATCCGTGGTGTTTGAAGCTTAATTAAGATGTCGAGGTTCAGTTCTACATGCGTGCTCTATTTTTGGAGTCCCAAAACAGAGGAAGTTTGGCATGTCTGAAATTTCCAGATTATGCACACGAACCATTAGGAAATAAAAGAGGATTCTTAATGGTGTTGCATGCACATCGCGTTGGAGTTTTCTTTAGTTTTTGTGATTTTTTTATTTTTTTTGCAAATGCACGGAAACAAAACCAGAAATAAGGTTTGCCATTAGTTATAGCCGAACCTAAACCTTCTGTTTAGAAGTGTTAGAGTCGAGTTTAATAATGAAAAGGCTTAAGGAAGTCTAAATAAATTGTTGGACATGAAGAAAATTGGTAAGTACAAAAGTTTATGATATGCTTTGAGGTGCTTAAGAGTAGGGATGAAATTTAGGAATTGTGCATTTATCTGAAATGATTTTGCAGTAAACAAAGCTGCAGTCTAGAACGCTAATAGCTTAGTTAAAGGAATGGGTATTGTGTTGTTTGATGAACTAAATGTTCAGCCTAAAAACTAATTATAGTTGCTGTTATGGGGTCCCTAAATGTTAAATAAGTGATTCTAGATATTTGATAAGTATATATTTTATAATTAAATAAGTATAGATTTTGATATATATTAGATTAAATTTATTAATATGTGATACTTATTTAATTATCTTTTAGATATTTTTCAAATTTTTAATTAATTAGAAGACAAAAGAGTATGTCAGTATGAAATCTACTGATATCGTAACTTAACTTATTAGGCAAGGGATACTATCATGCTTTATATATATATATATATATATATATATATATATATATATATATATGATATAACTATCATATTCTTTTCAGATGATATTTCGGATGAAGCAAGAGTGCGTGGACCCCGCTAATTAAATGAATTAAAAACCCTAAATTGACATCTATTAAAACAGAACACGCCGCAAAGAAAAAAGGAGGAGAACAATTAATTGATATTAAAGGCACTTGGAGAAGCAGTCACGCACAGGAGAGGCTGAGACACAAGTCTGGCGGCAATCAAGAAAAGAAGAAACAGAACGCACAGGCACAATTAAAGAAAGGGGACACTGACGGAAGACTGGGAGACGCATTTGAAGAGGCAGAGACGCAGCATAGGAGGCGACATACAAGAAAGGATTCAGCCGGGCATCAACGATTTGGAGGGAGAGATCATATTCTTGATTCTTTTTCTTTATGAATTCTGAATATTTATTGTTATTTGCTGAGATGAATTTAAATAAAGCCATGCGTGGCTAATTTTCTTTGCAACCTAGAGGACTTACTATGAACTTGTTTGGATTTTAGAGTTTATTCCCATTAATTAGTTTTGCTTATTATTAATTCAGTTTATTTAATCTTCTTTTGATTGTTATTGTTTAGTGATTGGCCACCATTGAACATGTTTTGGGGATTTAAGATTGAACTTGGCAAAGGGAATTTTAAATTGACCTTGAGATTAAATAATGTGGAATTAAATTCTAGTTTAATTTGCGTCTAGGATAGACATATACCTAAAAACTCCACATAATCAAATTAGAGTGAGCCCGAGTGAATTGCATCTTAATTAACTTAGCATCTGATGCTACCAAAATTTAACTAAACACTGCAAGTGTACGGGTCGTGAAAATAGCAAGTGGTAAATCAAGGTCATCCCACAGAGACTCAATTTAGCTAGTGATTAAGTGTCAAATTTCCTTTTTTCGTTTAAGTTGAATAGAGTTGTTTCCAATAAATAGAAAAAATGCAAATAGGATAAGAAATAAATATGACACAAACTTTTCAGGAGAGAAAATTTCAATATCAAAAGGACAACCTAGAGTCACTAATCTCTTATTTGTTTATTAGATTTTATTCCCATGAAATTAATCTTAACTTAATTTAATCAGCTAATCTAGAGTATTAATGCTTATAAATGCCTTCCGGTTCATTTATATACCTATCTCAATTAATTACGCAATGCCTCACACGACTAATTAAGATGCAATTCACTCGGGCTCACTCTAATTTGATTATGCGGAGCTTCTAGGTATATGTCTATCCTAGATGCAAATTAAACTAGAATTTAATTCCACATTATTTAATCTCAAGGTCAATTTAAAATTCCCTTTGCCAAGTTCAATCTTAAATCCCTAAAACATGTTGAATGGTGGCCAATCACTAAACAATAACAATCAAAACAAGATTAAATAAACTGAATTAATAATAAGCAAAACTAATTAATGGGAATAATCTCTAAAATCCAAACAAGTTCATAGATCCTCTAGGTTGAATAAGCAAATTAGCCACACATGGCTTTCAGAGCATAGCACAGAAAATTCTAGATTTAGGTTTCATAAAGAAAAAGAATCAAGAATATGATCTCTCCCTCTAAATCTCTGATGTCCAGCTTCTCCTGTGCCTCGCAAAAAAAATGCTACGTGCTGCTTCCTTCTTGCGTCTCTGTCCAGTTCGGTTGTTCAGCGTTGCTGGTTTTTGCTCTGCGTGTTGCGTCCAGATTCCTCTGCGTTACTGCTTCTTTTCCTTTTTTTCTTCCAGCCATCTGACTCTGTTTGCGTCTCCGCTTCGCTCTCTAATTCTTTTTCTGCCGTCAGACTCTCTCCTCCGTGGTCTTTCTTGAATCATTAGATTTAGGTTTTCATTCATTCTTTTGCATTCGGTGGGCCCAGTCCATATCCAATTAATTCATCAATGCATTATAGCCCAATTGATCCAACGTACAAAGCAATATGCTCCTGGTGGTGCCTTGCAAAAGAAAAACTGAAAAACCAAAGACATTAAATAATAATAATAATAAGAGTAAATCTAAATAGTTTCTTTTTTCTTTTTTTTTTTACTTCTAATTACTATTATTTATTTCCTAAACTCAAAAACTTTTATTTTAAATTGAAATCCCACAAATGATTTGTCAATTTGATTTGATCTTATAATAATATAATCTTATAGAAATCTCTCAAAATTGTTTAGATAACTCTCCAAATATTTCCGAAATGTACCTTAAATATATAAAATATGGAGAGTTATCACACCCCCACACTTGAACCAAATTTTGTCCTCAAGATTCTAAATTCTCAAACAACCTCATTCAAGAAGACCATGGAAGCAAGATTTATAAAGCAAACACTATAAAATTGAAGTCAATTCAAACTTTCAAGAAACAAACTTTCTCAGAAATCTTTTCCACATTTCAAAAATGCGAGTAGCAAGGCAATTAATTTGGCAAAGATAAATCACAATAGCATCTCTCACAAGTTAAGTGTTTACACTCATTTCTCAAGATATTCAAGGGCTTGTGTTTCACTCAATTCCACCTATTGCACCTCATCTACCATATGCTTGTTTATCATCTCAATCTCCACCAGATATATCATCCCATTGCATACTCAAATCAAAAGGACTTTCTCTAGGTTTTAATGATCAAGGTTGGATAATGAAATGAAAGTGATCAAATGGTATGGGAGAACACTTCAACTAGTGCTAAGCAATTTAATGAAATTCATGATGAAGAGTGAGGGAGTAGCCATCAATAGAAAGCAAACTCACTAAGATTAGATATACAACCTTTATTCTTTTGACTTTGACAATCTTTTTTCCCCTTTGATCTCTATTATTTCTTTTTCTTTTTTTTTCTTGCCAATTTTTTTTTCATTTTTTTCTTGTTTTTTTTTAACAACCTACACATACCCTCACTCTTTTAAATTGTTTCACTTAGCACTTACTAAAGTAAAGAGGGGGAAAATGGAAAAAGAAAGTTATAAAAATTGCATATCTCAATTAAATGGCTATTTATTCTATGCAACTTTCTTTAAAAAGGCTCAAGTGGGGTAACAAATGATTTTGATGAGATAGGGATGGGCATTTGGCCAAACTAGCTATGAAATGAATGCCTAAATCATCTTTGTGCATGCAAAGGGATTTCAAGTTTCAAAAGAGACTCAAGACAAGTTCTAGAGATAAAGTCACAATAGGTGTACTCTCTCTTAGAAAGAATAACATTTAGGCTGAAATTCTTCACCGGTTCTTTGACATCCTAAAGTAAAGTACCAAAACCAAATCTTTTGCCTTTTTACTAACATTTAAAGAACATAGAATAAATCTCTAATCAAATTCATTTCTTTTCATGCTCAAATCAAACCACTTATGATAGTGCTCATGAATTTTTTTAAAAAAAATTGAGGACAAGATATGACAAGTAAAATCAAAGATACCCTCACCCCCAT
Organism: Acacia confusa; assembly: GCA_037074495.1. NCBI lineage: Eukaryota > Viridiplantae > Streptophyta > Magnoliopsida > Fabales > Fabaceae > Acacia > Acacia confusa. The sequence continues at coordinate 18,818,565 of CM073511.1, forward strand.
ACTTAAATGTCACATTGTCCTCAATGTGAACAAGTAACAACAAGTAATGGAAGTGAAGAGCAACCATGTCTAAAGTATAAGGGTAACACCAATTACAGAGATTTCAGATTTCCACCAATCAAACAACTCAAGTGCTAATAGCCACTCAATAGTCATCACAGATATATTCAAATAAGACCAGCACTCAACAATCTATCATTAGAAATCAAATAGACCAATATCAAAAAAATCATATCCCTCCTCTACACTTAAATCAAACATTGTCCTCAATGTTGCAAAAATCAATAGAGGGAAAGGAACTAGTACTCCTTGGGTTTAGGTCTCTAACTCTGATATGGAGTGCTTCATTTGGTACCATCCATGATGTTTCAAATTTTGAGAGAAGAAAGAGCGCCCGAGCAAGACTTGGCAGCCGCAAGAAGAGTGATCATCTTTAAACCTAGAAAAATGAAACAAAGAAAAATAATAAAAATAAAAATAAAAATTGCAAACAAACCATTGGGTTGCCTCCTAAGAAGCGCTTGGTTTATAGCCTTCAGCCTGACTATGTCAAAATGTTAAGGAGGTTGAGACAAGCAGTGCCATTGTTTTCCAGAAAAAGGATGTAGAAATCTTCGGAATTTGTTCACTGTGCCTATAAGTACTCTCCATGCTATGTTGCTCAAAAAGGGGTTCTTCAATGGCAATTGAATCCAATTCAGTTTGATTGAGGTCATTTACCACAACAACCCTTGCACATTGTTTGAATTCATTTTGAGACTCTGTTGCTTTGTCCCTCTTAAACTTGACTTCCTCATCACCCAGTCGTAAAATTATCTCTCCTTGTTCAACATCTACCAATGCTCTCGCAATAGCCAGGAATGGTTTCCCAACAATTAGTGGAATCTCGATCCTCTTCCATGTCAAGAACAATGAAGTCAGCAGGATAGATAAAAGAGCCAACTTTCACCAGTACATCCTTAATGATGCCATATGGATAAGAGAGACTTTGATCAGCTAGCTTGAGAGTAATAGTTGTAGGACTAGCTACCCCTAGTTGAAGCTTCTTAAAAAGAGATAGAGGTATAAGATTTATAGAAGACCCCAAATCACACAATGCACAACCTTCAAATTGGTCACCAATCACACATGGAATAGTGAAGGAACCAGGATCTTTACACTTTAAAGGAACATTAGGTTTAATGGCACTAGTGATCTCCTTGGTCAATGCTACAGTTGCAAACTCAGTAAAATGCTTCTTACTCAACATCTCTTTCAGATACTTAGCATACTTAGGCATTTGCTCCAAAGCTTCTATCAACGGGATGTTAATGTGTAATTTGCTTGAAAATATCCAAGAATTTCTTGTGTTGCTCATCAAATGCTTTCTTTTGGAACCTTTGAGGAAATGGTAGAGGTGGTTTCCATTTAGGAATCTCAATACTAGCTGCCCTTTTCTGTACCTCCTTCTTTTGGGATTCACTATCCCTATGATCTGCACCCTTCGCTTTTTGTGTAGACTCTTTATCATCTCCTACAAGACCCTTAGGAGTTTCTTCGCTATTAGAACCTGAAGGCTTCATTGTTGGTTGTTGTATCTCAGGTAATTCTTTATCACTTCTAAGGGCAATGGCTTTATACTCTGCTTTTTCATCTCTACGAGGATTAGACAAAGTATTACTTGGCAAATCTCTTTGTTGTAAAACATTCACAGCATTCGCAATTTGTCCCACTTGTACTTCAAGATTCTTGATAAATGAGTCCATTCTTGCATTAACCGCTGCTTGCTCCTAAGTACTCTTTAATTGAAAACTTGCTAGCTGAGATATCATTGCCTCTAAATCAGGTTTAGGCTCTTGCGTAGGAATGATTTCCTTTTCCAATTGATAGAAGCCAGGAGGTGTTACTTGCCTTGTATTAGAGGTTGATGCTTCATTAAGAGTGGCTCCATATTTCCAAGAGAGGTTGGGATTTTTACGCCACCCGAAATTGTAGGTGTGTGAGTAAAGATTGTTCTGGTTGTTGCCATGATAGTTTCCTGCATAGTTCACTGGCTCAATATGTTGAGATATAAGGCACTTTCCATTATCGTGGCAATTTCCGCAATAATCACAAGGGGCACAAATAGCATTTACTCCCATATGTCTACCATTAGAACGGTTTACTTGAGCTTCTAAGTGATCAAACCTCTTATTAATTGTATTTAACATTTCCATCAACTGTGAGGAAGGTCTGCAGTAGCTTTATCAATTGACTTCACTTGCCTTCTTTCATTGTTGTTCTGAATAAAGTTAGCTGATAAGTCATCTAAGCATCTCCAGACATGATTCACCGGTTGCTTTGTAATTCCACCATTAGTGACAGCATTTAACTCTGATTTGGATTCAGGAGTCAACCAGGTACTAAAGATTTGAAGCAAGACCCATTTCTCTAGATTGTGACCAGGACTCTGTCTGATAAGCAACTTGAACCTCTCCCATGCTTCATACAAATGCTCGCCAAATTGTTGAGAGAAATTGGTAAGAGCGGCTCGTGCATCTACCATCTTATTATGTGGAAAGAATCTTGATCTGAACTTTTCTTCTAATGCCTCCCAAGAAGTGATGTTGCCTTCTTCTAAGTTGTTGAGCCATTCTTTGGCTTTCCCTTGTAGAGAGTAAGGAAAAAGCCTCAGGCGAATCACACCATTAGGAACTCTGTTGAGTTTGAATGAGTTGCAAACGTCAAGAAATTGTATCAGGTGCCGATTGGGATCCTCTGAATCATGTCCTGAATACTGACCTTGTAGTTCAAGCATCTTAAGCATAGTCTGCTTGATTTCGAAATTGTTGGCTTGAAACTCAAGCACTCTGATTCCTTATTGATATTCTTGAGATTGTCTTCCCAGAAAATCATTGATATAGAGTTGATCATTCTCATCCTCAGCCATTTCTTCTGTTTCAGTTTGTACCACTTCCTCCTCTTGGTTTTCAGGTTGTTAGCTTCCAAAAGCTCTTGGATATTCCTTGTTTTCAGCAGTGTTTTAGTAGCTTTGGATCTACGAGGCATAGACCAAAGTACCTGCAAAACCAAATAGATCTCAAAGTATCAAACTAATACTAAAAACTAAAAGGAAAAGAAGAAAAAAATATTACTCAAACTAAAACTACTAAAGGATCTCCAATACTAATCACCAATTGCCCTGAGTCCCCGGCAACGACGCCAAAAACTTGATGCTACCAAAATTTAAGTAAACACCGCAAGTGTACAAGTCGTGAAAATAGCAAGTGGTAAATTAAGGTCATCTCACGGAGACTCAATTTAGTTAGTGATTAAATGTCAAATTTCCTTTTTCGTTTAAGTTGAATAGAGTTGTTTCCAATAAATAGAAAAAATGCAAATAGGATAAGAAATAAATATGACACAAACTTTTCAGGAGAGAAAATTTCAATATCAAAAGGACAACCTAGAGTCACTAATCCCTTATTTGTTTATTAGATTTTATTCCCATGAAATTATTCTTAACTTAATTTAATCAGCTAATCTAGAGTATTAATGTTTATAAATGTCTTCCGGTCCATTTATATACCTATCTCAATTAATTACGCAATGCCTCACACGACTAATTAAGATGCAATTCACTCGGACTCACTCTAATTTGATTATGCGGAGCTTCTAGGTATATGCCTATCCTAGACGCAAATTAAACTAGAATTTAATTCCACATTATTTAATCTCAAGGTCAATTTTCCCTTTGCCAAGTTCAATCTTAAATCCCCAAAACATGTTCAATGGTGGCCAATCACTAAATAATAACAATCAAAACAAGATTAAATAAACTGAATTAATAATAAGCAAAACTAATTAATGGGAATAAACTCTAAAATCCAAACAAGTTCGTTGTAGGTCCTCTAGGTTGCAAAGAAAATTAGCCACGCATGGCTTTATTTAAATTCATCTCAGCAAATAACAATAAAGATTCAGAATTCATAAAGAAAAAGAATCAAGAATATGATCTCTCCCTCCAAATCGTTGATGCCCGGCTGAATCCTTTCTTGTATGTCGCCTCCTATGCTGCGTCTCTGCCTCTTCAAATGCGTCTCCCAGTCTTCCGTCAGCGTCCCCTTTCTTTAATTGTGCCTGTGCGTTCTGTTTCTTCTTTTCTTGATTGCCGCCAGACTTGTGTCTCAGCCTCTCCTGTGCGTGACTGCTTCTCCAAGTGCCTTTAATATCAATTAATTGTTCTCCTCCTTTTTTCTTTGCGGCGTGTTCTGTTTTAATTGTTCTCCAAGTGCCTCCTATGCTGCGTCTCTGCCTCTTCAAATGCGTCTCCCAGTCTTCCGTCAGCGTCCCCTTTCTTTAATTGTGCCTGTGCGTTCTGTTTCTTCTTTTCTTGATTGCCGCCAGACTTGTGTCTCAGCCTCTCCTGTGCGTGACTGCTTCTCCAAGTGCCTTTAATATCAATTAATTGTTCTCCTCCTTTTTTCTTTGCGGCGTGTTCTGTTTTAATAGATGTCAATTTAGGGTTTTCAATTCATTTAATTAGCGGGGTCCACACACTCTTGCTTCATCCGAAATATCATCTGAAAAGAATATGACACACACTCACACACACACACACACACACACACATATATAAAGCATGATAGTATCCCTTGCCTAATAAGTTACGATATCAGTAGATTTCTGTAATACCCTAAAAATCCTACTTAGGATAAGTATCATAATTTAGTAAATAATACCTATTGGAGATAGGTGAATATGAGGTCTCAAACACCTTATATTGAATTTATTAGGACAATTTCTCCTAAGAATAAATAATGTGCAAAAAGGTCCCTAAAACATTAGATAGTTTGCAAATAGGTCCCTGAAATATTTATGGATTATAAAATACCCTGAAAATATTATAAAGAGGTAAATAAATATTTATTTGAAATAAGGTAGAATATTTTCCCTAATTTAGGTAATTTATTAAATTATTACCTTGGAAAAATTAAAGGAGAAAAATAAAAAAGTATTGGGGGACCATATTGGACCCCATGATTTTTAATATTATGCATGGTGCATAAATTACCAATGTCAGTAAAATAGTTGTGAGATAATAATTATTACTAATTAAGAAAATTATCAACAATTAGTAAATAATTAATTAAGTAATTTTTGGGAATTTTATAAGATTATAGAAATTTAGGAAATATGGAAAATGGACAAATATAATTAGTTAATATTAAGGGGTGAAATTTTGGACCAATTAAATAATAATAAGGGTTAAGATGTAATCTTAAAAAGTAAAGATCAAAGGCTTAGGATTTTTCAAGAAATTATAAAAGCCTAAATCCATGTGATTACTTATGGACCAATAGGGGAATTTTGTGGAAAATGAATATAAGATAAATGTAATATATGTGGTTGAGGAAAAAAAAATATATATATATGGTGTGTTGGCCGAAAATTTGGGGAGGGATAAGGATGAAAGTTGATATTTGAATATAATAATAATATTAATTAAGACATATGGTAATTGAGTAGTATATTAAAATAATAAAGAAAGGTGAACAGGACAAATGAGAACGGATAGAAAATAATTCCGTTGCGAGACTCTGGGGATGGGTTAAGCAAAACCAGAACATATTATTGGTCAGTGGATTTTTATCCAGAAGTTGGTACCGGCCGAAGTTATTTCTGTAACCGGTCACGAATACCGAGGATTTTCGGCAGATAACGGAATATCCTTAATGAGAGTATAAGGATAGGAAAGTACAGTATTCTTAAAGAAGAAGAAAAGATCTTCAGCGTGTCATTCTCGGAATTTCAAGATTTTACAAAATTTCACGATCGGAACACCGAACAAGGACTTTATCGGTAGAAACCTTCTTAAGCAAGTGTGTGACATCACCTTGATGACTAAGGATGACATCATCTTTGAGAGGTGTATGGCCAAGATCTTGCCACCTCCAAGAAGTGCGATCCGATGGTCCAGAATTCATCTGACAAAGCATGAATAGTAACTTGGATTTTTTCTATAAATAGCCCTTCATTTTCTCTTCATTCCTCACCAATTCACATCTAGAGAGAAGTTAGAGAGAGGAGCTCTGGAGGAGGAGTAAAGAGTTCATAGCGAAGCTCTGAGTAAGTTCTTCAGTCTTAGTTCGGTAGTTCTTAGAGTTTTAGGATAGATGTTGTTTTGATCTTTAATCTTCCAGTATATTTTAGATATCATGTTTTAGGATAGATATGATATTTATTTTGGAAAATATGTTGCAATAAGAGATATGTTAAAATTCTGGAATATTAGAATCAAAGTAACGAAGTTCTGGCGAAATTCCGCCGATTAGGGGATTAGGGGCAAAATGGTAATTTGTACCTAAAATGCTTGTTATGATATCAAATATTGATAAATGTGATATTATCATTATAGGATATCAGTAATCTTGTTCCACTGTCATTTCGCTGTCGTTCCGCTGTTTTCTGTCAAAAGTGCATTTTATCGTCAACGTACTAAACGCTCGTCAACGAAGGTACGTTCGCGTACTGTAACACTAACTCTGTTGTTTATGTTATGCATATATGTGATATATGTGCATATAAAGGTTAGAGAGTATCTGTATGCTGGGAGCGATATGTCTGTATGCTGGGAGCGGTATGTTTGCATGCTGGGAGCGATATGTCCATATGCTGGAAGCGATATGTCTGGGAGCGATATGTTTGCATGCTGGGAGCGATACATATGCATTGGTTATGATAGTTTGCTTGAGTATGCTGTTTGGTGTTGTGGTATGAGTTGTCTATATATTGTGTATGTAAACATGAGGTTAACCGTTACCTGGGGTCCGTATGCATGAGACCTCAGCTCTTAACATAGCGTCAGGGTCAGGAGAACCAAGGACGGAGGACAAGGGGAAGCGCAAGCAGGTCACATAGAAGCCCCGGCTGAAGATTTCCTTTGATGTTCCGGCAGAAGCCTTCCTATTATTGCTTTTCTTCACTTTTAAACCATGCGGTTTCTATACGCTATTGTATCCAACCAGACTTATGGCATTTTGAATATGTATATCAGATACTCTTCCGCTCAAATGGTCTACTCTGATGATTTGAAATGACTTTGAATGAAAAAAAAAATTATTCCGCTTTTGAAAATTGGGATGTTACAATTTCATACCGAGATACTCTTTTGTTTTCTAATTAATTAAAATTTTGAAAAATATCTAAAAGATAATTAAATAAGTATCACATATTAATAAATTTAATCTAATATATCTCAAAATCTATACTTATTTAATTATAAAATATATACTTATCAATATTAAAGAATGCTCTAGGATGCTTAAGTTGATATTATTTGGGTTACTTAGGTAGTATTTCAAAAACTAGAAAACAATTTCCAGACTCAATATGAAGGCTGTAATTATTTTTGGAAGTTAGAATAATCGTTGATAGGTGTGATTGAAGGACGTTTTGGTACATAAGGATTTTTAAATTCAGTAGGTAAATTCCATTAGAGGTTGATTTATGAATTTCAAAATTTATAGGAATTGTCAATTGCCTACTCAAAAAAAAAGCAAACCAAAAAGGATTTTGCTAAAGATATAGTTTCGGAAGGAGCAACAAGTGAGTGAATAGTGTCCCTAATTGTTATAAATGATATATTTTTTTTAATTATTGCTGTAATTTTATGGTCATTTTAATATTTAAAAGTATGATTTTGTGAAGAAATATTTGTTGATAGTATATGAGTAAGGAATGGTGATTTTATTTGTTATTATATATTTTCTTCAAATGGTTTCAAAGCATAATTCATGATTATGTTGTTAATGGAAATTAGACTTTTGAGATATTTTTCATAAATTTTATATTGGAATGATATTGGATTTCGGAAAGTTTATAAGCTAGAATTTATTATTTGAAATGAAATGTTTTTACGTGAGTTCTTGATGTTTTAAAAGGATTTTATCGACATATTGAATTTGAAGGAAAGGTTTGAAATATTATTTGTGAAACTTCATTCTGGGAGACTTGATTATGAAGTATGAGATAGAGTTGTTATTATTTTGAAGGAAGAATTTTTAGTACTTTGATAAATTGACCCCAAGCATGCTTGAAAATGTTTTGGAGAAGATTGAATACAGAATGCTAGTTACCAATAGTAGTACCATTAGTTCTTGGTGCACCATGGTTAACCTTGAGCTTGCTTGATATTCATGAGATTTGTTCTCATGCTTATTATTTGTAGGTTTTGTACTTACATTTGTTTCGTAGTTTTGTGTTGCACTTGTCTCATAAACTATGTGTCCATGGTTGTTGTTTCATGGCTTCGAGCCATACTTGGTTAGTTACCTTTAAGAACTGTGTGTCCATGCTTGTTTCATGACTTCGAGCCATACTTGGTTAGTTACCCTTGTGGACTGCGTGGCCACGCATGTCATTTGTTTTCGTAAGAAGTTCTATTTGAGAATTATGATTAAAATTGATTATGTTAAATCAAAGGTTTTATCATGTAACTGAAATTATTTGATTAATGATATTTTATATAGAGCTCTATTTATTATGATTTACTGCTTTAAACGAGTTTTGTCAAACAAAATGATTTATCACATATTTTGAGGTTGTAATACCCGGATAATTACTACCTGGACTATTATGTTATCATAATAAAAAATGTCTATTTATGATGATTATGGTTTTAAAATAGAGTATAGTTAGTCTATTTTCAAAGGTAAGTACTAAGAAGAATTATGGGAAAAATTCTAGAAGGCATGGTATAATTATTAAAAATTTAGGAAATATATTATTCTTAATTTAGACAATTTAGTAAAATATTTCCTATGAAAATAAAAAAAAAATGTTCTAGAATCGAAATTTATTCTATGTCTTTTAATAATTTGCTTGAAGCTTAGATTTTTAATGTCAATAAAATGGTTGTGAGAAAATAATAAGTTTTAATTAAGAAAATTTTTAGCAATTAATAAAGGATTAATTAAGTAATTTTTGGAAATTTTATAAGGTCTAAATCCACGAGATTGATTATGGACCAATAAGGGAATTTATTGGAAAATAAATATATGAGGGTGGAAAAAAAAAAAATATATATATATATATATATATATATATATATATATATATATAGTGGCCGAAATTTTTAGGCCAAAAAGGAAAAAAATATATATATAAAATAAAATAAGAAATAAGATTGAAAGAAGATCTTAGAATATAATAATAATATAATTAGACATGTGTTAAATAAACAATAGTATTTTAATAGTGAACATGATTATTGACCACGGATAGAAAATAATTCCGTTGTGAGAATCTGGGGATGGGTTAAGCAAAACCAGATCATATTATTGGTCAGTGGATTTTTATCCAGAAGTTGGTACCGACCGAAGTTATTTTTGTAATCGGACACGAATACCGAGGATTTTCGGCAGATAACGAAATATCCTTAATGAGAGTATAAGGATAGGAAAGTACAGTGTTCTTAAAGAGGAAGAAAAGATCTTCAGAGTGTTGTTCCCGAAATTTTAAGTTTTTACGGAATTTCGTGATCCGGACACCGAATCAGGGATTTTATCTGATAAAGTAAGAGGATAAGGTTGATGATGCAGCTAGGATGATGTCATAATTTTGTCTTTTTGGGGGGAAAATTTCGGCCTAAATAGGTGTAGGGCCAGAATGAAGCCACCTCAGAAAAGTGCGATTCGACGGCTCAGATTTCGTCTGACAAAGCATGAATAGTGACAAGATTTTCACTATAAATACCCCTTGTTCCATTTCAAATCTTCACACCATTTCATTTCAAGGAGGCCGAAAATTTAGAGAGGAAGAAGAAGGAGAAGTCCGGGGAATATTACAGTGAAGCTCTGAGTAAGTCTTCGGTCCCTAGTCTTTAGTTCGATAGTTATAGTAGAAATGCTAGAATAGTCTTTAATTTTTCAAGTTAGTTTAAATATCATATTTTAGGAATAAATATGATATTTATTTTAGAAATATGTTAGAGGAAAGATTATAGCAAAAATTTTGGAAGTATAAAGTCAAAACAGCGAAGCTCTGGCAAAATTCCGCCAAAATGTCAAACTAGGGGCAAAATGGTAATTTGTACCTAAAATGCCTGTTATGGTCTTAGATATTCATACTGGTGATATTATCCTTATAGGATATCCGAAACCACGAACCGCTGGTTCCGCTGTCATATCGCCGTCGAACCGCCGTCAAACGTACCACAATTCTACCAAAGTGCCCGAAATCGTCAGCGAATGTACGGACGCGTATTGTAACCTTAACACTTATGCTGCTTATACTCATATATATGGTAGACATGTTGATATACTGAAACTCTATTGAGGGTTGTCAGTCATACATACAGCTTGTTACGGGTTATAGTCTTGATAACGCCGTTGGGTTTTCCTAGCGCTAAGGACACGATGGGAGGTCGTGGCACTGGTTTATGTGCAAACATGTTGTGGGACCTTACATATTGTTGTGTGCTTATGTTCTGTCCATTGTTTGATCATGCATCTGTTGTGTGCTCATGTATTGATATGCTGTTATGTTATTGTGAATATTTGTTGCCTATATATGTTTTATTTGAGCATAAGGTTAACCGTTACCTAAGATCCAATTGGGAATTGGATCGATATTGAGTTTTTTTAATTATTCTTAATCATATGATATAGAGATTGAAGTTATTACCATATTGTTATTATTAGTAGATAAAAATGTTTAAATTATTTTACTCTTATATTTTATTAAATTATAAGAATGAGAAGTTATTCACCAGAAAATTTATTTAGACAAGATGATATTGTTGATCATGTACCTCTTGCCAAGCGATGAAGGGCTTCTTTAATGACTTAAAGCTTGCAATCTCATTTTGTATTGATACTAGTTGATGTAATTATAAACCTTGACTTTTGTATTGTTATTAATGCTAGATGCTCCACGTAGTTTATAGGTAGGATCTGTATTTTCCTTTGTTGTTTGGAACACATGAATATTCCAAATTAATTATAGTATTATTAGCATTAATTAATGGGGTTTAAACTTCTCATGTTGCATGAGAAGAAGAAGATTCCTACACACACATGAAATGGTGGGACCCACACACACACAGGTGTGTGTGTGTGGATCCCATCATTTCATGTGTGTGTGACATGAGAATACACTTCTCTTACAACATGAGAAGTGTTTTTTCCCTTAATTAATATCTATATATAAGTTTAAGGCGTAAGGAATGTGAGTCCACTCATATTCCGTGTCAGTCACCCTTTTGATGTTCAAGTGTGACAATTTTTGACAACATGAAAAGTCATTTTGACAATATTAGAAGCCATTTTGACAACAACATTTTCATAGAGATATTTTAACAACTAATAAAGCCATTTTGACAACATGAAAAACCATTTTGACAACATACTTTTTTGATAATGGAATTCTGTAACTTATTCACAATTAATATATATATATATATATATATATATATATATATATATATATATATAAGTCTCTAGGTGGGAGGGGCCGGATTTAGGGTTGAGACTTTTTTGATATTTTTTTCTCTACGTTGAACCTCACTGATATTTTTCCCTCATAATTTGATATTGTAATTATTTTTCATCTGAAGTAGACTTACAGAGCTTTTTAGAAACTTGAATCACCTCATTTAGAGTTCTCTAGATTAAGTTATCATTTTTCAAAGTTTCTTGAAAAATTAGAGGCATATTTTGCTTAAGTCCAAAAATTACAACGTTTTTTTTTATTAATTGTAACTAGCAATGGGTCTGAGAGTTTTAGATAGCCTTATTTTGTTGGCATTCTATATAATCCTTTTCCTTATACTTAAGGCTTTTGGTTATCCTCATGTGGCTACTATTTTGTGTGTGTAGACACTCACATATACATATACATACCTATATACACATAGTAGTGGAATCAACATTATTATTTTGCTTAGTTATTGATGCAGTGATGGGCACATGTATGAATCAAGTTCACAACTTGATAAGCAATAGATTAAATGTGATATTAGAGAAGCACTTTGATACTATCAAATTTAGTTTAAAGAATGATGAGTTTTAATGAAGAGTTTGAATTATTGATAAATTGTTTTAGAAAGTTTTAAATTCTTCAGAAAAGTCCATTCATTTTATAGGGTTAGACTCTGTGTTTGGGTTAAGTTTACCAATTAGTTACGAAAGTATTTATTTTCCAAGACCAAACCTGATTTAGTGGTTCAAAATCATTATTAAATAACCCACCTGAGTTTGTATAAAGGTAAGTTGTTATAGTTATTACATATTTTTGTTAAAAAAGGACAATTTTAATATATTATATTTATAGGCAGGAATAATTTTGTCCCTTGATATATTATTAATTCTACACATTTTCATCATCCCATGTTCTTTTTAATCCAATCAAATAAATATTTGTTATACTTTTTTTAATAGAGTACTGCAAACCAAATAAAATTATGTAAACATTACTCCACACTGTAAACAAAGTGGGCCATTAATTTCACATCGGAAACTATTTTTTTAAAAAAAATAAACAAAGTTTCAGTGGTTTATAAGATGAAGAATAAAATTACTTTAAGGATTTGTCTTTCTTTTCTATACAAATTTTATTACTTTAAAATATTATTTTAGCACTAGTGCAAGAAAATATTTTAAGATCACTTCATTTATAGCGGAGTATCGACGCCCCGGTCTTAAATATATGATCGGTGACAATTTTGTAAATATAAAGAAATTCTTGGAGAGTATTAATTTTTAAGACCACCTCATTTATAGAGGAGTATCGACACTCCGGTCTTAAAGATATGACCGGTGGCAATTTTGTAAATATAAAGAACTTTTTGGACCTTATTAATTTTTCGATAGGTCTTAAATATATTATTCAGACTGCTTAAAAAAACAACCGCTCTTAAAACTGTTATGAAAAAAAAAATTTGAAATATGAATTATATTAGAAAGAAATTTTATACAGTCCGACTTATATTTTCTGTGGACCAAAATAATAAGGAAATATTTAAATATAATAGTATAAAACTTTTAAAACCGGATATATATAAATGACAGTCTTAAAGTTAATATTTTTAAGACTGGACATAACTTTTACATGGTACTAATTAATGAAAAAATTTATTATTTATTATTATTTTTCCACAATTATTTTAAACTCCAAAGACTATGCTAGCTACCACTTTAAATTAGGAGTGTATAATTGCTAATCATCATATAAATTTTGCTTTAATGCCTTACATATAATATTTCTCATGGTTTTCCAAAATATATGATACATATATTTATACATTTAGGGATAAATATTCTAAGTAAAATATGCCTTATATATATACACACATAGCCACAGCCATGCTTTCTTTTTTGTCTTTTTGAAGTGCTAATATATATGCACGCTCAAATTTTCTCCAGTCTCTTCATTATATATATATATATATTGACATGCATCGTTTTATATAACAGTAAAGCTTCTTTGTTTTATACCTACAGTACTTATCTATATGCACATATATGTAGGTAGTGGCCTTTGCAATACGTATATGCACACTACACATTCGCGTGTCATTAACATATATCCTATACACCTACACAAAAACGTGTGTCAGTGTGTGTGTGTTCATAAACACATGGATAGTAACTAACAGATGCAACAACGTTTTTTTGCCCCTTTGAGTTTAAGATGCAGTAAGTTCTTCTTTCCCTCTTTATATACATCCTCTAAGGTATGCAGTGACTCTTTATATATAAAACAGATGCAAGGTTTCAAAAGCACGGCAAAACAAACGAAACTCTGACGTAACACAACCCTGAATTTCATTTTCAGATTTTATCAACTCATGGTTTTCATTTCCTCAATATAAAACTTCAACTGACTATGGGAAAGTGATGAAAATTAAAGGAAGGAGAGGCCCAACGTTAACGATTTACCTCACATTTCAAGCATGAATAACGGAGTTCCACGGCTCTCTCTCTCTTCCCTGTTTTCCGACGGCACAAGCAGAGTAAGAGTTTCAGTTTGCGTCTATCTCTCTCTTGATCAGTTTAGACAATGTGAATAGAAGAGCCAAGGAACAATGGTTAAATAATGAACTGAGGGTCCAGTTTGAGAAGAAACCAATGGTCCAAGAAGAAGAACCAGAGGGCACGTTGCTTGTTCGAGATCTTCTGCTGCAGTCCGAGACTGCTTGCTGGAGTCTGATGATATAAGGAGGAACGGGAAAGTGGGGTGGGGCTCAAGAAGCATGGTTCTCTGCTGCCAAGATCACATGAATGCCACTGAGATTTCTGCTTTCTTTCTTCTTCTTCTTCTTCTTCTGTTTTTTTTTTTCAACACTTCCGTAATCAACGCTATGGTCTTTCATTGATGTATTTGCTGCTAAGTTTCAGTAAAACTGAATTGCATTAGTTTATTCAAGCATATGGGTTATCACATCTTGCGGGGCCGAAGAGAATGATGGGCTGGAGTACTACAATTTGAAGGGGGTATACATATTGAATGAGATACCCCTCGTCATGGTTCAGTTCAACGGCTCGGTCTTCCTTACGAGGGGTTGATACCAGTGTTGGTTAAGTTGTTAGGGGAGGTATCATAGGGGTCTAAGAAGTAGTAGTAACGCTAGTAGAGTTTGGGGCATGTGTACTCTCTGGCTGGCCAATATCCCCCGTGGACTGGGCTCCAAGCACCCCCTGTCCTTGGATTATGGGTGAGCCCGACCCCATTCCTAAAATTTTTGTATAAAAAAAAACAAGAGATGGTTGTGCAGAGAGGGAATCTGTTGGATATATATATATATATATATATATATATATATATATATATATATATATATATATATATAGGGTTTATCGTTTGTCATGTTACTACTGGATATAAGCTTTTGTCAAGTGAAGACAAAACTACATCGTTTTATCATTAAAAAAATAATTAGAAATAAATTGAAAACAAATTCTTTCCTCCGCCCCCAGTGAACCCAAAAAGTCATAGAATAACTTCCAAACGAACAAAAAAAAATCAGAATATAAACTGCTGTAACAATTCCTGGATCAGTAATTTATTAATTTAACTAAAAACTAAATAAATGAATAATATTTAAAATATAATTTAGTAATAATAAATTTAAATTAATAATTACATAATTTGAAAAATATTAGTTTAGTTAATTAGTAATTCTTAATTAATTATTATATTTCTTTCATTTATTACAAAAAATATGATTAATAAATTACCAACCCTGGAATTGTGACAGCAATTTATATTCTGATTTTTTTTGTTCATTGAGAAGTTATTTAGCTACTTTTTGGATTCACGGGGAGGCACAAGAAACAATTTTTTTTAGTTTATTTTTTAAATTAATAATTACATAATTTGAAAAATATTAGTTTAGTTAATTTGTAATTCTTAATTAATTAATTATAATTATTTTATTTATTACAAAAATATTATTCATAAATTATCGATACTAAAATTGTGACAGCATTTTATATTCCGATTTTTTTGTTCATTGAGAAGTTATTCTATGATTTAGATTGATTTGATTTGATTAGTTTAGTATTAGTTTTATTTTATTAGTTTAGGTTGATTTTATTAGTTTAGTTTTTAGTTTAGATTGATTTGATTTTATTAGTTTAGATTGATTTCATTTTATTAATTCCGATTTTTTTGTCTATTGGGAAGTTATTCTGTGACTTTTTCAAGTTACTGGGAAGTGGAGGGAAGAATTTGTTCTTAGTTTATTTTATAATTTTTTTTTCAATAATAAAACAACGTAGTTTTGTTTTCATTGGACAAAATCTTATATCCTAAGACGGGATAAACGATAAACCCATATATATATATATATATATGTATGTATGTATGTATGTATGTATGTTCTTTTTTTTTTTCACGTGATGGTTGGAAGAATGAATGGTTTGGATAAATGAATTGGGTCCGTGGGTTGGTCACGTGTTGGACCATCTGGAAGTGAGAAATGGAATTATGCAAATGAGTAGAATATGATGAAGAAATAGAGTCCAATGAGAGTTGGCACAAATGGTAAGGGATCTAGGATTAGGCCCTTAGGTCGTGGATTCGATCCCCTCTGCCATCGCTGGAACTCCTTTGGTAGGCGATCTCGTAAGTCCCCAGTAAGTGTTCATAGAGCCCGGGGCCATGCCCTGGCCTTGGTAGGGGACTGGTGTCGAACCCTTCCAAAACTTTTTTATAGCCCAAAAAAAAAAGAAGAAATAGAAGATTGATTTTATGTATAGGAGCATGTGGTTTAATGAAATTTAGGTAGTTTATTCACTTATTTGAAATTAAATCCTTAATTTCAATGTAGGGATTCTTTTTTTCCCAATTAATTTTCCTACGCCTTAAGATATCATCTCCAAAATATTTTAGCCAATATTTATTCCCAACGAGATTGGCTGGGAAATGTGTCTTAAATTCGAATAATTAACTTGATAATAATTTTTTAAAGCTAAATTTTAAATCTAAAAATTTGGGATGTTACACCATGATTTATGATGATTGTGCAGCATAATGAATGCCGGCTGAATATTTTGATTACTGATTTGATGGCTTGTTTTGCATGTTTTGTGAACTTGCATATGTTATTATTGTTTGTGATTGCTACTGAGATTCTAAAGAATCTCACCCATTTCCTTAAAATAGCATATAGAAAACCCAGAGAGCTCGAAAGGCAATGGTGTACGTGATCATTGTCGATAATTGAGAAGGTGGAGAAGCTGAATAGTTTAGTTTCAATTTGTGACCTTTTGTATAATATTTCCCTTATGGTTAGATATTCTTTTGAATTAGTCAAGAATTGGTAATGTGATGTATATATATACATAGATTACTATGATCACATATTAGTAGAAACCATAATTATATTATACTTAGCTATTGTAGCAAGGATGGACAAATATGATTCAAGCCTATAACATGATCAATAATTAAGTATAGAGCATAACACTAAGCTAGATTTAATAACAGTGAAGCACTTTGATACTATTAATCTTGGTTTAAGGAATGATGAGATTTATAATGAAGAGTTTGAACCATTGACATAATGTTTTAAAAAGTTTTAAATTTCTTAAAAAAACCATTCAAATTTTAGGATCGGATCCTGTGATTGAGCTAAGTTTTCTAACCTTTTATAAAAGTTTTTACTCCTAATTAAGGACTAAACTTGACTTCATGGTTTAAAATCATTTTAAAGTGTCGATTTTTTTTAAAAAAAAATACTTGAACATAAAAGTATATAAATATACCATGATATATAGTACTTTTTATGAAAATACAAGGAATTGTTAATGGGATTTAGATAGTTTATGACACTTAAATTCTTAATTTTAGTAAAACATTCTTTAGAATTTGATTTGATGACGAAAAATTATTTTATACTCTATCATACTCACATTAACAATATTAAAATTGTAAAATTGAAAATAAACAAGGATTCTCCATTCAATAAATTGGAACAGCCGAGTCCAAAATTTTATCCATGCAAATGAATATATATGTGAAGGGGGGGGGGGGGGACAATTTTCGTATGGTTTTACAAATTTACACTTCGGGGCAACTCTTGCTAAATATGAAATAATGAGAAACATATAAAGACTAATATCTTTTCTCTCAATTAATACAAATGATTCTACTTTACAATGTCGTTTGACGATATTCACTTTGTTGCATAGGAAGCTGAAAGATAATGGTTCAAGCAGACTTTGGCTTACAATAAAACCATCCCTATCAAGATGATAGGCTGGGTCTTTATTCCATGAGAAAAGACAAAATAATTCACATATGCATTAGTGAAATCCAAGACACAAATAATATTTATGGGCAGCACAATGTCTATTATGCCCTTGGGTTCAAAAGTAAAATATGATACTAAAACAAACGCATACATGCCAAAGCAAAGTTCAAGCTAGAGTTACATATCTCAATACTAGGCTTACTTAAAGGCGAATCACATGGCCAGGTTTAGTTAGATCATCCTTTACCCTGCCCAGGCTTGCTCTTGCATGTCACTAAGGTGCTTAATAGAGAATCCAACTTAATAACCATCTGCTTCAACCTTGTGACTGCGATCACTTATGGCGAATAGATGCCACCCAATCCTTGTCAAAGCCAAAAGATTCCAATACACCACATAGATCATCAAATTCCTTCCTTTTTGAGTCATCCATCATTGCCTTTGGAACGTCAGATTTCAGAAATTCCAACATCTTCGCTAAGGAGTTGTATCCCAACTCACAGAACATGGGATTCTTTTGTGATAGCTTCCATGCCCGTAATTGTGGATTTTCGTCAAAAGCCTCTTCTAGCAAAAGAGCTCGTCTTGCCTCAATCTTGAATAGACCATGAAAATTAACCAACTCTTCTGCTGAAGGGTGTTGATGATTCGACATTGAAGACGAAGTCGATGCTTCTATGAATAAAAAGGATATATCAGAAATCATGTGGAACTTGGAAAGATATATTACTTCTTCTTTGGGAAATTCAAAAGATACCTTTGTATTTTTCATGAGCTACTTGTTGTGGGTCCTTCATAACCAGTGGTTGTCTCTCAATCATGTCCTATATAATATCAACAAACAATTTAAGCCCTTTATCTTGTCTTGTAGATGAAGTTGAACCATAAAGAAGAGTGTAATGAAACTACCGGTGACGAAGTTCCCACTTTTGATTCTGCTGGTGCAGGATCTTTATTAAGGCTTTCCCCCTCTGTGCATCAATTGTCAAATGATATAGTTTAAATTCTAAGTTGACTTCAAAGGGAAAACTTAGCTAGTACTTAAGTATACTATATATTTTTAATATATTCTTTTCCAATCAAATTAGGACAGATTAATTTTGAATTTTAAAAGAGGTTAAAAGTATCAATGACATGCAAGAGCTAATTAGAGCATGAATCATGGATGAAAATGGACATGTCTTAATTTGATTAGAACCAAGTACGACTTTGAGTAGTACATTAGCTTCAATACCTATAGTTTTTCTATGGTTTAACAAAGTAATTTGCATCACATGCATGTTACATATATGTGTAAAAATTATGTTTTGCTTTATTATATACTTTTACTCCATTTTTTTTTTCTGGAAAAAATAAAGAAAATTTATGATGCTGAAAAGTGTTTTGATGGCAATAAATAAATTAATTTTTCAAAGTATAGACAAGAATTGAGTGAAATCATCAGTGAAACAATAATGCAACCCTCAAACAAAAGAAGCTATATACTGAGAGTAGTTGACTAATGGTGAAATATAACAATCCTCTTGTTTTTATTATAAGCCATATTTATTTAATTGGATTAGATTAAGGAAGTTTGTTAAATTAGTCAATATAACATGTACTTTTTAAAATACCCTAGCCATCTTTTTTAATTCATTTATTTCCTATTGTTAAAGGAACATCAATAAGAGTAAATTAAAAAAAGTTTAACAAATATAAAAATATGTTTTATATTTAGGAGTGACATCTCTTTAAATATAGGTAACGGAGGGAGTAGAGTTAACGATGTTAATGAATTATTGCAAGAGGTAAATGATGTCTTTTACGCACCTGGGCTTCTGTATTCTTTTGCCAAGTCCTCTGGCTCTAACATATCAGCTACTGTTTGTTTCAGATTTGGACAGTCCCGTACTCGAAATATCTCGCATCTCAATCTAACCCCTCGGTGGAAATTAATCAGATTTGGCAGCTTCACCAGACGTAGATTTCTGAGTCTTGGAACCAAGTCTTTTGAACCACCTTGAGAAATTTCATTACTCTTTCCCTTTATTACACACTCCAATTCAAAGCACTCTTCTATTTCCAAAGTGTTCAACCATGACAAGGTTTTTGCAGTCGATTCTGTGAACAGAAATCTCAGCCTTGGACATGATTTTACCGTCATCCTTTGAAGATTGGATAGACTGAAGGATTCTGGAAACAGAACACCATTGACACTACTGAACTTGTACCCTTCGCATACTTGGACAAGCCTTTGTAGATCTTTCAAACTTAGGTAGCTAAGCTCTGGAAGTATAGCTTGTTCACGCTCTTCTCTTGTTTCCTTACTTGAACACGCTTCAATGCTCCCCTCACTCATTAAAACTTCCATTCTATGACACTCTTCTATCTTCAGGGTTCTAATCAATCTCAATGTTTGAGCCGTTGATACACTAAACAACGACCTCAACTTCGGACAAGATTTTACTGTTATCCTTTCCAGCTTGCATTTATCGCTGAATGGCCCTGAAAGAAATCATACAATGATGCTAATACACCAAATGTATAAAAGATATTTATGTATTTTGTATTCTGAAAAAGTGCATCTTTATGTGTATACCTGTGTACCAGCTATCATAATCCTCATCCTCAATGATTTGCTCTAGCTGAGAACAGTCTTCTACTGCTAGCTCACGTAGTGAGGATATGTACGTCATTATCCGTAGTGAGAAGATGCATTTTAATTCCCTATTCTTATGAATTTTCACCCTCCGAAGGCTGAAAAGTTGTTTGTGACCCTCGCATATGTACCTCACATGAGGCAGATTGTTCAAAGCCAAACTTTGGAGGGATGACAGTGACAATGAATTGGATTCCATATTAATGGAAGCAGGTTCCGTAAATTGAAAAATGCCTTCCCCTTCACACTCTTCAAGATGAACGCTTTCTACACTTTGCACAGCCATTTCACTGCTACCTTTGGAAGCAAGTTCCAACTCCTACAACAGGGTCCACATGATCAATAACATAAAAATATCATTAAGGATAAAAAACATAAAAGGGACATTATTATTATTGGTCTGATCAAATTTTGGTTTTAATCCCAATAGTTTCAAACTCTTTTTTTTTTTTTTTGGTAGTTTTATAAAAACTTGGTCTAAGTTTAAATATACAGGGATTGAAACAAAAAATAATTAAAAGTATAGGTACCGGCCATTAAATTGAGACCAAGACCAATGATTTGACATTAGAAAGACCAAAACTAGAATTAACTGTAAAGATTAACAATAGTGTTACCCAAAATAAAATAATGAGTGTGTATCAACACACTAGTATTACCTGCTTAGCGAACCTGTCACCATCTTGCTGACTCACTTTTGAGGCTAAATCAAATATGCCGATCAACTGTGGACATCTCCTGATACATGCTTTGACAACGTGTGGCCATGTTATGAGACAATTTTGTGGGCAGATGTTAGTGATATTTGGCAAGTCAGTCAGCTTCAATACTTTTAGAACGGAAAGATCAATCATTATCGGAATTTCATTCCAACTTCGACCTCCTTCATGGTTGTATATGCCAAATATATATTTCAACTCACCGGCATCTTCGATTTCAAGTGTTTCCAGCTCCAAAAAGCCAACAAAAGATGCTGGTATTATGAATTCCAGATGCTCACATCCCTTAACACTAACTTGTTTCAGCTTTGGGAACAAAGGCCCTAAGGAAATGTTGACATCTTCCTCTTCATCCTTTATGATATGTTTCAGTGCATTGCAATCTCTTACCTTCAGAACTTCCAACAATACCATAGTTCGAGCAGTGGCATATGTGAAGACAGACGTCAGCTTTGGACAATCTTCCAATTGTAAGTGCTTCAGATTGCACAAGTTAAGATTGCCAACGGAGACAATGCAGTGCAATTGGCTACACTCCACAATAAATAGCTCCTCTAATTTCTCGAAAAGATCCAAAGGAGGCGGACCACGACACAAGACTTCAAAGCACTTCATGCTTTTAATTCTCAGTTTCAATAACATGGGGAAGGCACTTTTATTCTGATATAGTTTGTAATTTGTGGTGTCAATCAGACATTCTATGTTGTCTGAATCATGAAGCAAAAGTTCTGTTAACTCGTTCATAAAATCTCCATTTGCTGGAATTATGTCAGGAATGATGTTCTTGCAATCTCCTTGGATATTTTCTAAGTAAAAGACCTCCAGTTCCTGTGCCAGATTCTTGATTGCTTCATTTGCAGTAGAGACGTTGAACCCATTTATGGATATGAACTTGGACGTCGCATCATGCTTCAAACTATATATGGAGCTTCCAATTTCTAGATGGTACTTTTGCAATACCTTTGAAGAGCCAATTTGATGAAATAATTCGATGAAATTATGATCATTTGACCTCACCTCTTGCTCAAGATTGTTTTCAATAAAATACAGCTCTTCCAGTTGAGAACATCTTGCTAACACATCAAAAGGATTGCCTCCCATTTTGCTCCCTGATATTTCTAACAATATTAACTTCTTCAGAGCCGCTAACTTTTCAGGTAACTCATTGATTATACAATATAATAGCTCAATAGTGTCAAGCATCTTGAGATTTCCCAAAACAGATACGTCGCCCAATGTCCATCCTCTCAAGCAAAGAGCTCGAAGGTTGTTTAACATCTCAATTGATTGTGGTAGCCATAGATTTGGGGTTGTCAATATAGACGTATGTATTATGGCCAACACCGTGAGCTCTATCATTTGCCTGAAAAATGAATCTGGAAATTCTGATGGGAAACCTTCATCATTGGAGACAACTAAAATCTCAAGTTTAGGGCAATTTAACTGATAGTGAAATTCATGCATATCATGGCAATACAATCTACTTATATCTTTCATCAAACCCCCTTTTATTAGGGCATTTATATTATCTTTATGCCCCATAATCACTCGAGTTTCTTTTGCTACCCACAATGCCACCTTAAGCACCAAGTGGTGCATGTGAAAGTGCCCTTCTTTGGATTTCAGTAACAGACTGGAGTTACTCATTTCGGTGATGGCTTCGTTCACTATGTCTCTAGCCCTTTGATATGAGTCAACATTTCCAAATATACTCAATCCAAATGCAAATCTGGTCAGGATTTCAGGGGAAAATTTTGAATCTTTTGGGAAGAGAGCACATAATAAGAAAAGTAATCTCGCTTGATCCTGCAATTCATGAACACTAAATTTCAAGCTACAATAAACCATTTCTTCTTCGCTTCCAAAACCAAGGGTTGTAGAATCCCTTAGTTCTTTCAATGCATCCTTCCGCACAGTTACGTCTTTCTCCTTCAAAGCTTGAGCAATAGTTACAATTGCAACCGGTAGTCCTTGACATTCTTCAACAATCTCTCGTGTCACATCTTCAAATTCATCTTCTATAACACCGCCATGTATTTGGTATAATTTCCGAGCTTCCTCTTTTGTTAGAAGTGACAAATGGACCTCTTTTTGACAACCCATCGAGGGAAATATATGGCGTAGCCCAGAAGTCAGAACAACCTTGCAATTTTCATCGACAGGAATACCTATCTTTTTAAGATCAAGCACGCTCCACATATCATCTAGGACTAAGAGAAATTTGCCACCAATTTTAAACATCTCGTGCAATATTGCAGCTTTTCCTTCTTCATTTTCCTCTATGACTAGCAAGCCTAACCATTCAGCAATTGTGGTTTGAACACTTTTGACATTTGCATATGAGGGCACTGTCACAAATATCACGTCGTCAAAAAGTCTCAAGCCCTTTACAACTTTGCACACTTCCGTAACCAAGGATGTTTTACCGCAACCTGCCATTCCATAGAGCCCTATTATATTTATTTGATCATCTTTCAGTGCCATTAAAAGTTCATCGCTGGCCTTTTTAGTTGTTTCAAAGGAAATGAAATCTTCATAACTGCTGCCATGGAATGGTGCTATGAGTTGTGAGTCCACTATAGAAGAGGATTTGTCTTTATGATTTGTCTGCCATGGACGAGTTGATGCCAACCTTTTATTCAGCCTCTTCATTTTCTCTGTTTTCCTTGCTAAACCCTTGCCTTTAATAGATTGACATATCCAATTGCGGGAAATCCCACAAGAATAGCTCTTGCTTGCTTCCGGTTCGCCATCCAGTTTCTTCACTTTTCTTATGACACTTTTTGCTTCCTTCAACCGTTGCTGGAGATCTCCTGAAGGCTCTACTATTTTAGCTTCGACTTCCTTAATTTGGGCCACTAATCTGACTTTTTCATTTTCATGATCTGTAACAAGAGTGTGATATCGAGCTTTCCACGTTTCTGATCGCGCAAGAGTTTTAAATTTTGAGTCCTAAAAAGTGACCACAAAAATGGGTAGTTAGGTAGCCATGAATGCATTAGCCAGGATAGATATATCTGACTAATTATACTCTCTCTCTCTCTCTCTCACACACACACACAGATTAAAACTTTGCATTACCTGCCTTGTAGCTTCAACACCACCTGAAGGCCTGCTTAGTTGTGGACATCTCTCTATATATGGTTTATCCAAAGATGGCCATTCCATAACATAATTCGGGGGGCAATAACCAATGACACTTGGTAAGCCAATGAGCTTTAATACTTTCAAAACTGCAAGGTTAATGATGTGCTGGTTCTGATTTTGATCAGCTTCATAATTGGATTTGCCAAATACATGTGCCAACGCAGCAGCATTTTCTATTTCAAGAGATGCCAGTTGAGAAAGGCCACCAGCAAAATAGGCCGGTATGATGCATTCCAGATTATTACATTCTTTGACAGAGACATGTGTCATGTTTGGGAACACATGCCCTTTTGAAGTCACGTTTTCCTCCTTCTCATCTTTTAGTATATGCTTCAATTTAGAGCAACTTCTGACTTTCAACTCTCGTAACTTCTGCATTTTTAGAGCAGTGGCAGCTGTGAAGAGAGATGTCAACTTTGGACAGTCTTCCAGTTCTATGAGCTCGAGATTGAGTAACTCCAGCTTCTGTAAAGATCCCAATTGACCACATTGCTTTAAAAATAGCTCCTTTAACTTCTTGAGAAGACCAGGAGGAGGTGGACCAATACACAATGTTTTCACTCCCTTCATGCCTTCAACTTTTAGCTTTTCCAACTTGGAGAAAACAGATTTAAGGAATTGAGGCTTTGTGGTGTCAATTAGGCATTCAACACTGTCAAAATCACGGAGTGTAAATTCAGTTAACTCATTCACATATTCTCCTTCTGATGAAATCAAGCCAGGAGTGATACTTGTACAATCTCCCTGAACTTTTTCCAAGGAAAGAACCTCCAGTTTGTGTGCCAGATCTCGGATTCCTCTCTTTATGATAGAGATGTCCAAATTATTTATAGACATGTATTTTGATGTTAAACCATCATTCAAAGTATCTGCAGAACATCCAATTTCTAAATGATACCTTTGTACCCGAGGGGAGGCAATTTGCTGAATTAATTTGGCAACATTTTGATCATCTGGTGCCATTTTTGGAACGACATTTTTAACAAAATACAGCTCCTCAAATTGTGAACATCTTGCTAGCAACTCAAATGGATTTCCACCACCTATTGTGGACCTTGATACTTCCAACAATTTTAACTTCTTCATTCTCGCTAATTCTTCAGGCAACTCCTTTATTTCGCAATATGATACCTCGATACTATCAAGCATCTCTAGTTTTTCAAAACATGGCATATTGTCTACTGTCCATCCATTCAAAGAAAGAGTTCGAAGTTCTTGTAGTTCTTCAATTGATTGGGGCAACGACAGAGTTGGCATTGTCCAGTGAGAAGTATTCTTTATGACCAGCACTTTGAGCTTTATCATCCCTTTAAAGAAGGTAAGTGGAAATTTTGTTGAATTTCCACTATCATTGGACATATGTAGAATCTCAAGTTCAGGACTATTTAATTGATCTGGATACTCTTCAGTGCCATGGCAGTATAATCTTCTTGTTTCTTTGAAATAATGCTTCCCGTCTAGGCCCTTTAGATTCTGGCTAGGCCCCATAATCACTCGAGTCTGTTCATTCGCATATGATAAAGCTACAGCACGAAACATGTCATGCATTTTGATATATGGTCCCTTTTCTTGTAGCAAGAGACAGTTGTCCTTGAATTGATCAATGACTGTAGGAACTTTGTTTCTAGCTCTTTGGTATGAGTCAACATCTTGAAATATGCTCAATCCAAATGCAAATCTGATCAAAGTTTCAAGAGTACGCTCGGAATCATTAGAGAACAGAGCACATAATAGGAAAAGTGATCTCTCTTGTGGATTCTCTAACTTTTGAAAACTAAATTTCAAACATTTGTAAGGATTGTCCTCTTCACTATCAGGATTCCATAATGTATGATTCTTTAACTGCGTCAAAGCTTCCTTCATCGCATATACAGGTTTACCTTTCAAAGTGCCAGCCACAGCTCTAATGGCAACAGGTAACCCTTGACAGTAATTTGTAATGACCTCTTCTGCCTCAGTTTTGATTTCTTCTATTGCACCAGCATGCCGTTGGAATAATGTCCATGCGTCGACCTTTGTTAAAAGTGGCAGAGAAATCACTTGTTGACAACCCATCAAGTTGCATTTTTCCAGCTGCCGAGTACTTAAAAGAACCCTGCAATTTGTACTAACAGGAATCCCTATTTCGTGAAAATCAAGCATCTTCCACACGTTATCCAGGATTATAAGATAGCTTGTACCCTCTTCAAATGCCTTGATCAGACTTTTACCTCTGTTGTGTTGGCGCTCCTCTGTCTCAAATTTCAAATCGAACCAATCTGCAATGTCTTGTTGAATATCAGGGATACTTGGAGGATCAGACACTTCAACAAAGGCAATCTTATCAAAAAGTTCTCTGTCCTGCGCTTCCTTATGCACCAGTTTTAACATGGAGGATTTACCACAACCCCCTATCCCATAAAGCCCAATCTTTTTCTTCGTATTATCTTTCAGTGCCGTTATAATTTCATCACGCGCTTTTTTAGTGGTCTCAAACATAATGAAATCTTCCGGAACGGACGTCGCTCGAAGTGATGAACGGTGTGCAAAATCTAGCTTTTGCTGCAAATCATCTGTGAGCTGTTTTATCTTGCTCGTCATCTTTTCCGATTTCCTGCCAACAATATAACGACACATGCAGTTAGCGACAACGCCATTACAACAGCTAGAGCTTGCTTCTGCTTTCTCTAGTTGTTTCTTTGCCTTCACTAAGAGATCAGCTGCTTTCTTCAATTGCAGCTCAATTTCTCCTGAAGGAACTCCAGTATTAGCTCTGGCTTTTTTAACTTGGAGTTCTATGCTTTTTGTAACTAATTCTAACGACTCTTGTTTTTCACGCAGATCCTCAATAAGTTCGTTGAAATCCCAACAATAACGGGCTTGCTTTGCTACCACTGTGGCAACATTTGCCCCAACTCCACCCGCACAATTGACTAGAATGTCTATACCCGCCGTCATTGATAGCAGCTTAACCTGATTAAAGACGCGATATATAGTTAGAAAGGCATTGATGCAATAGTTAAGCAAGTACGTGGGACAAGTACATAGCCATCAAGAGCATTTAAATTTAAAGGATGAATATTTTAGAAAACAGGCTCTAAATATTCTTAGTCTGTAAGTTTAAATTTAAAATTCTAATATTCAAGAAGTTTTATATTTTTTTATCATATGTCATGTTATAAAAAAAAAAAAAAAAAAAAAACACTTGGCATTTGATATATAATTTTAATTTTTTTTTTAATTATAAAAGGCACAGCCTTTTCATCTTCTTCCTTCAGAGATCCCTATCATAATTTTTAAAGCGGACCTCTTGTACCCATCCTAATCCCTATCGGATTCTCGGGCCTCTTGCTATTTATCTCGAATCGCCACCACCAAGGAAATCTTATGGGAGAAGGTGTTGTTAAAGGACAAATACAGGCTTCTCAACATTGGGGATGTGAATTTCTCCTACAAGTGCCTTGAGAAATTTTAATAAAGATTGTCTCTTTTCTCACTTACTTCTTCTTACATTTTATGGGTTCATTGAGCTTGAATATTGATGGAAGAGGATAAGAACATCCTAAAAATTAGAACCAAAAATTTAGGCAACTTGCCTAAGTGAGTTAGCCAAAACTGAATGAGTGGTTCTCTGTATGTCTCGATTTTGCGAGTAAGTTACTCGCTGATGCAAATGACACAGCGAGAGGACTCCCCTCTCTGTGTCATCCGCTTTGGCAAGTAATGCACTCGCTGAAGCAAGTTGTCAAATTTTTATAAATTTAAGGGCACATGATAAATTCATTATTTTCATTAAATTCAGACATCAAAACAATAAAGCTCTGCTAAGGTTTTTTCTAGAGGCCGCTCTTAAGGACTCTAAGCATCCATAACCGTCTCTCTTCCTTCTTCCTCTTTCATTAAGACCCAATTTGGAGAATTCTCTATAGAACTGGGTTTTAAAGCTCAAAACCTTAAAGTTGGAGTCCATATTATGTGCACATCTCTCTATTAGGGAGATGAGTATTTTTTTTTAATTATTTATAAATTATTTATATATTGTATTTATTTATATTTAAATACAATATATAAAAAAATTAAAACAAATATGTTCATTGTTAATTCTTTATGGGTTTTGATGATATCAAACAATTATAAACTCAAATTGAAGTCTGTCTTTAGTAAGTTGAAAAACTTACTGTCAAAGGCAAACTCAAGTTTTGGAATAAAAACTCAAGTTTTGACTTGACAGAAAAAAGCTCAGTTTTAATTATCAAAGGCAAAACTTTAATTTCCATGAGGAAAGTCGAGTTTTGAGCTTACAGAGAGTATTCCAAGTTTTTCATTAGAACAAACTCAAGTTTAGATCATACAAAGACTCTTCAATATTTTCTGAAAAAATGCAAAACTCCAGTTTTCATTTAGAAACTCGAGCTTTGATCATACAAAGAGTTTTCCAAATTTTTGATTTGTGAAAACTCTAGTTTTAAAGTGAAACTAGTTTTTAGTATTTCTAAGTTTTGGAAAAACTTGAGTTTCAGTTTGGAAACTTGAGTTTTGGCTTGACAAACAGTTTTCATGATCTAACATCTTAAGACTCAAGCTTTGATTTGAAAACTCAAGTTTCTCACTTGGCTCAAATTTTCAAATGTTTTCATGTTTTAAATGGAAACTCGAGTTTAGTTTTGGAAACTCGAGTTTTGGCCAAGTAGAGAGGATCACTGTTTTTCAAAGTTTTCAAAACTCTAATTTTGAAATAACATAGATCCCTCCAAGGTTAATTTTTAAATAAAAATTCGAGTTTGGTTTTGGAAATTCGAGTTTTGGTTAAACAGAGAGCATCGCTGTTTTTCAGTGTTTTTCAAAACTCCATTCTTGATTGAAAACTCCAGTTTTAAAATTTTGGATTTGATCACATTAAGTGTCCAAAACTCGAGTTTACATTTGGAAACTCGAGTTTTGTCTTCAGTCAAAACTGGGCTCTAAGACTCAAATCGCGATACTCCTCTTTGTAAAAAGGAAACTCGAGTCTTAATATGGAAACTCGAGTTTATACTTAAGTGCACAGTGACAAACTCGAGTTTTGATACACAAATTTGAGTTTGCATCGCAGATTTTAAAAATTCAAATATGACGAATTTGTGAAATCTTTCTTGTTTGATCTTAATGCTTCCTAATATCATTCATCAACATCACTAGATATGTTTAACCTGTTTGCTAATAAATTTCAGCTGATTTAGAGATGATTCAAAAGAATTAAAGGTGCTGCTCAACCCAAGCAAAAAGCATGTCAGAGCATTAAATGCAAAGTACAGCTAACTTGCTATATCCTGATCAAACAACATCTGCACGATGCAAAATGAATAAATTCTTCTTACATAAACTAATCTCTGACATTCCAACTGATAAAACTCAAAGGAAATCAACATTTATCCTCTGAACACAAAGAATGAACAAAAGAGTAGAGAGAGAAGAGACCAAAGTGCCTCCAACAGCTGGATTAATGCACCAACGATCAGAATGAAAATTGCAACAGTCATTTAACATTCTCTATGTATAAATAGAGTTGCATTCACTTCTTCTCAACAACTATTGAAGTAGAAAACAAAAAAGCATTCAAGTTTCAACTACTCTTCAAGTTTTCTTGTAAAAAGTATCTTTTGATACTATTGCTCTTCAGTGATCATTTATATCCACTCTTTAAGAGAGTTCATTTATTGTAAATCATTTATTGTAAACAATCTCAAGTCAGGGGACTTGGAGATTGGGGTTATTGATTACAACTTGTAAGGGGGAGTAAGTTATAGTGAGAGAATTACTCTTAAATTACAGAGGGTGTAATCAATTGATATAGTGAAAAACTTAGGGAGCCTGAGGACTGAACGTAGGTCAAGGAGTTGGACCAAACCAGTATAAACTCTTGTGTCTTATTCTTTTTCCTCATTCTCTGTTATACCCTGTTTTAGTGTTTCAAAACAGCACTTACGAAAAGAATTTTTAAAATCCCTAATTCACCCTCTCTTGGTGATTTAGCTCCGCTTTCACTCATTCCTCTAATAGAGAAATGGGCACATGATGGGCATATAATGGGCACCTAAGGGATGAGCACATAATGTGGACTCTGGACAAAGGGGATGTTGTACTTGTGATGGGTTAAATCATATAAATTTTAATCTCTCCCTATCAAGTTGTCATCTTGTCGCATAGGAAGAAGGGAAAAGTAGGAAATAATTACCTAACTTTAGGAGTAATTATGAGCTAGAAAAGGGATAAGATTCATCAGACAATTCAAATTTGAAATTGGAGAAGAGAGAGGGAGAAAATAGGTCATTATGACATAGTACAACATCATAAATGTATGAACTATTGGATTGGACTTGAAGACACCAAAAATCTTCACCTAATACTCCCCCTCATTTTGTTTTCCAAGAGAGGGGGAAAAAAACAAACAAATAAAAGAGATAAAGCTTCTTGAGCAAGCCAACTATGTTTTAGGAATTAAGAATGGAACACCTCTTTAAAAACTCATTTCCCTTCTATTTGTGGGTTGGTTTCATTGATAGAGGGAGGGAAGAGGAAGCTCAAGAAGTAAGAGGAAGAGGAAGAGGAAGATCAAGGCGAAGGTAAGTTCTATTGCTTTGGATCCTTAACCTATTCTCTTTTACTTTCTCTCATATGCCTAAGACATTAAAGAACAAC
The DNA here is from genome assembly GCA_037074495.1 of Acacia confusa. Taxonomy (NCBI): domain Eukaryota; kingdom Viridiplantae; phylum Streptophyta; class Magnoliopsida; order Fabales; family Fabaceae; genus Acacia; species Acacia confusa. The sequence goes on from CM073511.1 coordinate 18,849,442, forward strand.
TTTTCCTTGTTGATTTGAGGTGAAGATCAAAGTAATCTTGGTGGTCAAAGAGGACAAAGATTCAAGAAAACTTAGATTCAAGAGCAAGTAAGCCTTAACTCAAACTTTTTGGTGATTTTTGAGTTGTTGAGTTAGAAAATGGCCATGTCCTCGAGCACATAAATATGAAAAGGATTTGTCAGGTTAAGGAAGATGATGAGTATGAAACTAAAAATAAGTTTATGGCTTAGAAAGATAGATCAAGCATGATATAGAAACTATATGATGCTAAAATGGTAGATTAAACCTAGTATGTGGAAGTTATGAAGTTAGAATAGAAGTTTGACATTTTGTGTTTAAATATTAATTTTCGTGCATCTGGTTTTTCATGTAGATATGAATTGGTTTTGGTGTTTTGAGAGTTTTAAAGTGTTTAAAATGAGATTTTGTATAAGAGTGAACTTGGATCAAAATTTTGGAACCCTAGATGAAAGTGTAAATAAATGTTGGGTGGCTGATTTGTGAAATTTCTATGAAGTCAGATGGGTTCGACTTGATTTTTAACCTAGTAAATGGACTTTAAAAATCATGAAATTTTATAGAGAGAAAGTAGGCATCTTAAGGATTATTTTTGTATATAATTTGTAATTTTTGGAGTTCTGTAGTGGGAGAAGTTATGGAATTTATTTCGAACCTGAGATGAATTTCGGCCCATGGTTGAATTTTCGACTTGGTTTGGCCCAAATGAGTATTTTTGGTTGACAATAGACATATTAAGGGTCATTTGGGCTTTAGAACCAACCCAAAAGGAGTTTTATAGATTTAATTATGAATTTTTTAAGATAAGTCACTGCTGAAAATTGAGGAATTAGCCGAAAATTTGGGAAATATAAGCACCTATTGAATTCCATAATAAGAAAAGGGATTTATTGATTATGGATACATTAATTGGGCTCATTTTAAATTATGAAAGAAAATATTTATTAAGATGAAATTAACTATATTTATATTTTATTAGGTTTGATTGTGATCTATTGCGCCGGGGAAATTATTTTTATCTGTAGTCGACTGCCAGGTATAGTAATCTTAATACTTATATATTCTGTATGACTTATGTAACGGCCCCCCCCACACTGCAGCGTGGGCTATGGCCAGCTCAACGCAGCGAGCAGGTATTGTTTCCTCCTCTTGGGAATTTGTCCCTTGGAAATAAGTTCTCAAGAGCGCCTCCCCAAGAGCTCGAACCTTGGACCTGAGGCATAAGTCCAAAGCCTAGCTAAAAGCTCTTGTCTATCCATTACACCGCGCCTTTTTATGTAACGGCCCCCCCACACCGCAGCGTGGGCTATGGCCGGCTCACCACAGCGAGCAGGTATTGTTCCCCTCTTGGGAATTTGTCCCTTGGAAATAAATTTTCGAGGGCGCCTCCCCACGAGGTCGAACCTTGGACCTGAGGCATAAGTCCAAGACTTAAGAGCTCTTGTTTGTCCATTACACCGAATGGAACCAGAATGTAATATCCTAAATTTATGGTGACAAATTTCAGGTATGATGTATTTGCAATTAGAGAAAAGAAATAGTGAAATTTAGACGAAAGATTAATTTTATCTAGTTTTTCTGAAACCTAAAATTTTGAGCCATACGTTGGCATAAATGGGATGTAAGAAATTAAGGATTAGTTCCTAATGCTTATTCAATATTTGCAACTAAATGAGTGGAGACCAAGTTGTAAATAAAAGTCTTGTAGAGGATTAAATAAGATCATATTGGAATTAGATCACAATAGCAAGATGGTAAAATTGTCGAAAATGAAGTCATATAATTTCCCTTTTTCTCCACCGACTTTGACTTGGAATGATCATGTATGAGATCATTTCATTTAATTATCTTCAGCTGGACAATGCATTTCGGTCAACAAATCATGGGAAATGGAATTAATGGCATAATGGTAAATAAATGAAAAGCTAATGTCTATTAATTCTCCCTAAGCATTTACCACCGACTTTGACTATGAGACTTTCATTTAATCACCTTTTATTCATTCATTCTCGGCCAATATCAGAGAAAGAGGGAGAGAAGCTTCAAAATTGCAAAAATGGCGTGAAGAGCATATTAGAGGAGAGAGAAAGGAACAAAAATGACATTGAAGACAAGGTCAGTTTCAAGGGGAGGGCAATGCAATGATACTGAAATGGGCCAAAGTTTTCATATGATGGACCAAGACGTTTTGGGCTGGAAGTGACGGGAAGGAACAGAGGCCGAGGGAATATAAAGTGAAAGTTATGGATATGAGTGGTTTACGGAATTAGTTGTCTGGCATTTCCCTCTGTGTGGCCTTCTTTCTCTCTGCTTCCCTCTCAATTTTCTCAACTTCTATCATTCTCTGGTTCTTATTGTCACTGTGCCACCATTACTTATTTGTATCTTTGTAACAGATATATAAACCTATAAATATGTATATCTGCTTATGAATTTTCGAGTAATAATATCCAGGGAGCTTCCAAGATCTGACTCTTCTGTTGCACGTTTTATTAAATTAACTTGAATTAATTAATCATGCTAATGCCATGATTTCCGTTCACAAACAGATTTATCTATATGGAAGCCTTATCTAGGCTTGTTCATGTAATCTATTAATTTGTTTGAGTTTCACGTTGCATGCGCTGCAATTATGAGTCTGAGTAATCTATTTGCTTGTAACTTCTGCTTCTTTCTGTAGATTGTAAGCTTAGAATTTTTTTTTTTGTTGTTTTTTGGAATATTAGCAAGCCTAATAAGTTTTAAATAATGGTAATAAAATTGACTTCTGTTCCTGACAAAGAAGCCTCTAAGCCATTTCATGCCAAAACAACTCAGTGCTTATTTGATTGCAATTGGATGCAGAAGAATAAGATAATGGTAATAACTAATAAGAGACTCTTCACTACTATCTATTTCTAAGATCATGAAATTAAAAGACCACTTATGCTTGCGTTATGTTTTAAATTTTATAAATCAAAACTACTTTTACACACTCACACACGAATGCAATATTTATTATGGTTGTTATCGTGGTGGCTATATATTGTTATTATTACAATAGAGTTACTGTTATTAAAGTTCATAAAAAAAAATACTATTATTAAAGACTATTCAAGGTAAAAAGTTATTAGTAGTGTTTTTAACATGACTGTTCATGAAATTTGTCTACCGTGATTTTTCCTTTTGATGGAAATTTATTATTAGTTAAAATATGTAAAGATTGGTAGGGAGAAGAGAAAAAAATAGTAACACAAAGCAAATAGGGATATTAAAACATAATAACAGTAAGAACATTAGCTAGTGATGGTGGGGGGTAAAGCATACTAACCTTTTAAACCTTTTTTTGTTGTTGTTAATTTGACAAGGATAAAAGCAATCAGTCGAGAGAGGGCACAATCCGAATACCAATAAATCTGGGCCCAGATCTGCAAAATAAAAGGATTACCATTAATCCAATAAGTTTTTTTTTTTTTTTTTTTTTTCAGAGAATGATAGGTGAGGACCATTAAAATAGGTTATGCCGACGAGTCCCACAAAATAAGTTAACTAGACTTTTATATCTTTTTTGCATTTATTTTTTTATCAAGTAATCTTATTATCCATAATTTGAAAACCGATAGTGCAGCTGATCGATAGTTTTCAGCGTTAGAGCTTTTATTAGGGTTAAGGTGTAAAAATACATATGAACTTTTTCCCCATAAGCAAAAATGCACATGTACTTTTTTTAGGAGCAAAAATACACATGTGGTTTCCATTTTGGTGCAAAAGTCACATCTCACCGTTAAGTCACTGTTCACCGCCATTAAACTACTGTTCACCTAATCTCTTTCTCTCTCATCACGGTGAACAGTGACTTAACGGTGGGATGTGACTTTTGCACAAAAATGGTAACCATGTGTGTACTTTTGCTCCTAAAAAATATATATGTGTATTTTTGTTTCTGGGGAAAAAGCTCGTGTGCACCTTAACCCCTTTTATTATTAGTAATGACAACTAAAATCCCATTCATTACGACTACCCTAAAGGACCATTGTTCCTATTTCGTTGGGTAATTGGGGTAGGGCAATTGATCGCATGTGAGAGATTAATTGGGACCCTGTAACAGTAAAATATCTGTGTGTGTAATATTAATACACACATATGTGTATGTACATATACATACATACACATATGCAGGTATACATATATATGTGTGTGCAGTGTGTGTACATGTATATATGTATGTATGCATGCATGTATGCCAGCTAATTACTTGCCATTGACGTGTTAAAAATGATAACTTGAGTTGTATGTTTTGTAGTCGGCATTTGATGTGGATCTAAATTGGAGGGACTTTGTCCTTTCCAAGGCCAAGCATACATTATGCACATTTCGACATGTATTGAGCCAGGTATAGTTGTAAAATTCAGATGAGGCCAATGAGAGGAAAGTTCTTGATTGACGACGGGCGATGATCAAGTAGAGAATTTGTCTTCTCACGTTGTGATGAGTCATTCAAGGTAATAGTTATTTTCTGTAACACCCCAAATTTCATACTTGAAAATCGTGTCGGTTGACACTTAGTTTTAGGAAAATCAACAGAGTTTGAGGTGCTACAGCTTAGAGTAATGTGGAAACGGATAGCATGTGCTAATATTTGGACAATGAGTATCTGATATAAAATACCTAGACATATGCTGATGCCCTAACACAAGCTGGTATATTAAATATCCCGAAGAAATATTCATGTGATACAAATATGAGAGACTTAAATACAGCTCTCTGATAAAGAAAGTCTTAAATTAGACCTATGGCTTGAAACCCAACGCAGTTAATCAAACATATTGGCCAGATCGGTGTTTAGTCTAATGGGAGTCTCCCCGTCTTTCACGGCGACTTGTGACAACCCACCGACAAACCCTTTCTTAGTTTAAGCACCAATTAGTTTGAAATAACCTTATCGGATTCATGCCAGACACTAGGTCCTAGTAACCTTCTTCAGGCTATTGTCTTTGACCGGTGCCTCTTCGCGGCTCTATCAATTGGTGCCTCTCTTTATCCCGGTTCCTTTCCTGAACCTTAGACAGATCTGAGGTCCAATGCCCATTGGACCTTAGGTAACAGTTAACCTCATATGCAAAGTATGATCAATATATATGACAGATATTCATAACATTTTAGCATTAACAATACATAGCACACAACAGATGTAAAGTTACCACAACACAACAATACATAGCACACAGCACATGTAAAGTCTATCCCAGTCTGCACTAATCAGTGCCACGACGGCCCATCGTGTCCTCAGCGTTAGGAAAACTCAACAATGTTATCAAAACTATAACCCGTATATAGCTGAATGTATATATAGTGACTTAAGACAGAGTCTTAATCACGGTGCATGACCCAAGACCTCATCTTGTCCTGCACTCAACATGAATTAACCAATCATATATAATTATATAAGGCACATTAGAGTTAAAGTTACTAGTACTCGAACGTACCTTCGTTGACGATATACGGTATGACTGTTGGTCAGAACATAATCATAGATATCCTATAAGGATAATATCGCATGTAATCAATAATTAACATCATAACAGTCATTTTAGTCATAAATGACCATTTTACCCTGACCTCTCTAATCGGTGAAATTTTGCCAGAACTTCGTTACTTTGACTCTAATCTTCCAAAATCTTGCCATATCTCTTTCTCAATCATACTTTTTGAAATAAATACCATATTTAACATAAACATAATATCAACAACATATTGGAAGACTAAAGATCAAACTAGCATTTCTACTATAACTGCCAAACGAAGCTAGTACTTAAGACTAAGGACCGAAGAACTTACCCAGAGCTTCGCTATAATTTTCCCCGGGCTCCTCCTTCTTTCTTCCTTCTCTCTATTTTCGAAATCACTCTTGTGGTTTGGTGTAAGAATTTCAAATGGTGGAATGGCCTATTTATAGAGAAATTCTGGTTACTATTCATGCTTTATCAGACGGATTTTGGACCGTAGGATCGCACTTCATTGAAATGGCAAGATCTTGGCCGTACACCTCTCAAAAGATGATGTCATCCTTATGACATCATTCTTGCTTTTTGGTTTTACCCAATAAAGTTCCCTGTTCGGTGTCCTAATCGCGTAATCTTGGGAAATCTCAAAATTCTGAGAACATAGCCCCGAAGATCTCTTCCTCCTCTTTCAAGATACTTGGGTTAACCAAATTTTTGATCTCATTCAGGACATTCCGTTGCCTACCGAACATTTCTGGCCAAACGCCGTTGGATACGGAAATGACTTCTGGTAACACCAACTTCTGGATAAAAATTCACTTGTCCGTAATATGTCCTGGTCTTAGAAACTTAGTTCATGGTTTTTGAGTTATGATTTAATTTCCATTAGTTTTCATTTATATTATCTATCCCTTTTTCTAAAAATATCTTTTCATCTTACCCCATGATTATTCCGCCAGTTACAGAAATAACTTCTGAGATGGCCCATCACGGGATAAAAATATACTTGTTCATAATAAGTCCTTATGTTAGATACTTAATTCACATATTTTGAGATGAGATTTATTTTCTATCGATTCTCATTTATATCCTAATTACTTTTTTACAAAATATCCCATTTTATATTACTATTATAATCATAAATATCTAGATATTATTTTGCCTAATTCTTATCTCTCCTCTTGATTTTTTTACTACACACACACACATGCACAACACTTAGGCACACACACTCACAACTCACACACACACACACTCACAATTCACACACACCTTTTTACACATCTTTTCCCCTTCTATTTCTTTCTTATTTTTGGTTTTTCTTCTTTATTCATGTCTAAACAATTAGCCATTAATTATTTAATTAATTACTTACTAATTGTTGACAATTTTCTTAATTAGGATTAACTATTTTCTCACAATTATTTTACTGACATTGATAATTTATGCCTCATGCAAAATATTAAAAATCATGGGGCAATTTATGTTCCCCAAAATGATATTAAATTTTGCCTCATTATTTCCCAAGGAAAATAATCTCATAAATTACCTAAATTAGAGACAACATACTTTTTAATTTTTAATAAATATTTAATTGTCTCTAAGGATTTATCATCATATTCTTAGGGTGACTATAACTTCACTTAGGGATTTTTAGCTCTTTATTCCTCCTAATTTCATGAGAAATCACCTTAGGAAATAAGGTAATTATTACACTAGTTTTGAGACCACAAATTCACTTATTTCTAATAGGTATTATTTGTCAATATAATATTTAAGATAAATAATTATCCGGGTATTACATTTTCAATTTATAAGGAAATTGGCATGTATCTATCTATTAAATCTAAACAGGAATGTTTATGTGTTTTCGATGGAATCAAGCCACGAGAATAGGGAGAGGGTATGAAAAAGAACAAATATCCCTACAGAGAAGGTCGAACGGGTATATGGGCATTGCTAAAGAGTTGCCTATTGAAAATGGGGGAGAAGAGGACAAACCTCCCCATCATGGACATGGGAAAGTGGTGAGCCAAAATAAAGATGACATTATTGACAATCTTGACATTTAGGAGGTTATCGAGAGAATGGTAAGTAGTAATATTAATTCATGATTAATGGAAGTAATGTTTCTAATTAACCATCAATATTAACATTATTAGTTAAAGCACATGAAACCATGCACGAAATTACTACACAAGGTAGGCTTCCTGCGAGTGAGGACATAATGACCAAGGCATTGAGGTTTGGTCATCCCTGTCTTCTTAGGGGTGCCAGATTTAGATTGACCAAGAAAGCATATTATGGTCATTTGACACCTCGCAAAAAAAAAAAAAAGCAACAAAATTGAAGAGCTCAAGAAACTAACAACTCAAATGCAAACACTGAGTTTTTGACATAAGAGATTTTATGCAAACACATATATAGAGTTTTTAGCACAAGAGCTTTTGAAGGAGCATAATGCGAGGTTGTAGAGGGGAAATGGTAGCCCAAGTACTAAAGATAGCTACACATTCCTTCCTCATGATACACCTTAGGGAGAGGTTAAGGTTGAATATTTGGTAGATAGGCCTAAATGTAATACAATTGCAACAAGATGTATGTACAATTGCTTGGAGGATACCATGATTTATAATGTATCTATGCCTATTGAGCTTGTGAATGTAAAGCTTAAGACAAATATGGACCCCTATTAACAACTTCCTCTGACCATCGGAGATGCAAAAACAATGGGAGAGGCCGTAGGTAGCTTCGTTGCATGGCTTGACTATCTACTTCAACTATGCAAGTAACATAAAAAGTCCACTGCTCAGAAGAAGCCCCCAAGTCCAAGACCATCATGTTAGTTCTCTCATTGTTTTGATGATAACTAACAATTCTAAGCAAAATGTAGTTAATGGTTTAAGTCAAAATGCTTTTAACTTGATGAAACTTAAACTAGCAACTTACTGTCAAAAGTGACTCGAGTTTAGAGTTGTAAAACTCGAATCATCATAAGACAAAGAGTTTTCAAAAGTATTTGAACTTATGCTTGACTCGAGCCTGTCATGGTTAACTTGAGTCAATGCAAGGAAGAGAGCTATCAATGTATTTTTAAACATATATTGACTCGAGCCAGTCTTGGTCAACTCGAGTCATGAGCTCTTATGAAATATTTATGAAATGTCAATGACTCAAGCCTGTGCTATTTGACTCAAGCATGTATCTCTTAACTCGAGTTTAGTGTTTGAAATATATTTTTTAATAAACTAGTTAACTCGAGTTAATCACTTAATGACTTGAGCTGACGCGATTTCAAACCACTTTCAAAATGTTATTTCGAAGCTTATTTTCAAAAGAAGAGCTTGACTCGAGCTAACCTTAATTGACTTGAGTCATACACTTGAGTTAAGCATTTCAACCTTGAACCTAAGTCATATAGAGACATCTTCATTTAAATTTCAAACTTATTTTCAAAAAAGATGGTTCAGTGATTCAAGCCTATAATGCTTAACTCGAGTCATGCCCTCAAGTTTTCTTGAATTAACTTGAGTGTAAAGCATCCCTGTTTTGAAATCACCATGTCCGTAATTGCGAAATCTTCAAGTATGATTTGTATACCTCATATAATCTCTAATTATTGTTCCAAATTATGTTTAATCAATTCGTTAGTGAGTTTTAGATGATCAAATGAATGATGAATTGAAGATTAAGCAAAAAGCAAGTGATTACGTCAGAAGCATTAAATGTTGGTTCAGAAAATGAAGCATGCATTTGGCAAATCATTCCTACACATTTCAAAGGCTTTAATGTTTTCTTTCCTCATTTGGATGTCAGATCATCCAACGGATATATGTTAAGGAATGTCAACAAAGAATGTCTAGGCACATTGGTTGAATCAAAGCGTCAAAGTAAAATGGTCTAACGGCTATTTATTACTTCCAACAGCCTCATTAAATCTTCAAACGGTCATTAACTGCTATCATCATATGTAAGATGAAGTATTCAATTCATTTCAATAACCACAAAAACCAGAAACAAACAAGAAACTCATACGCTCAAAGCGCATCTAGTGTTTCACTCATTTGTATAGTATTTTTTGATATATTAAGCTTCAGTATTTATCTATCTACTCTTTTAGAGAATTTCATTTTTGATTATAAATCAATGTAAGAATTTCAAGGTAGTGGACTTTGAGATTGGGCTAACATATTACAACTTGAAAGGAGGAGTAAATCCTAATGAGAGAATTACTTTTGAGTACAGAGTATGTAATCGATTGAAGTGATAGTGAAAATCCCAGAGAGTCTGGGGAGTGGATGTCAGTCAAGAGTTTAGACTGAACCAGTATAAATCTCTTGTGTCAACACACACACACACTCTGTTATACTCTATTGTGTAAGTGCGTTTCTAGAGAGATTGAAAAAGATTTTTAATCACCCAATTCACCCCCTAGGTGATATTCTTGCTTTCACATCCATCAATCAAAGACCCCCTCAGTCCAAGAAGAGGAAGCATTCCACACTAAAAGATAAATCCAGGGCATGAGTCATGCTCGTAAAAGAATCCCGTTGATCAAACTATTCAGAAACGCCTCAAGGAATTCGCTGTTATGTTCTTCGCGGTGACAACAAATGAAGACTATCCAATGATTCCTTTTGAGCCAGAGGTCTTTGACTAAGTGGAGAAACGAGAATGTGTGAGTCTAGAGAGTTGTGGTCTTGAATAAGGAGATGGCAATTACAAAATCTGTCAACTTCTTTATCAAATATTTCTTCAACAGTAATCAAATACTTAGCTACATAGAACTTTGACTGTATTTTGATATGTTGGTTTCAACATTTCAGGAACCTTTACTAGACACTCATACTCCCTCATGGTCTCCATAAGAAGATCAAGTTCTTCCGCCTTGACATTCTTAATAACCAGAGTGAGTTCGTGACGTAAGAGATGATGCAATCTCATGCGAAGGAGTTGGCAGATAACTTGATTAAAAGGGCGCCAGGAAAAAGGGGTACTTACTTCTTGGCATCTTATGTTCAAGGGTGGGTACATCATCATTCAATTAACTTAAATGAGTTTTTTATTTATTTTGTAATTATCTTGATGGTGGGATCTATTAATGTACTTAGGACACATTGGATGCTCATAGCACTAAATTCATCTCGCAAAAAGATTGGTACTATGACTCTTTTGGTGGATATCCATGGAATATGTCATACTATACCGGAAATATTTAACAAGTAAGTTATCCATTCTTTATCTTTTATTACTTATATTTAAATTAAGTTCAGCTACGATGTTTCTATAAATATAATTTTTTTATATCTCTTCTTAGCACGATGTAGAAGTTCTAGACATAAAATAACATTGATTGCTCCAAGGTCACAGATGGTTGCCTCAAAAATGCCTTCCAATGGCTGACAACACAGGTAAATATTATTCACCATTAACTTTAATATTATATTGAAGCACATATGGTTTATATAAGATTGCCTGACACATTTTTATTCTCATTTCTTTGTAAAGCCCATTGCAACCAAAAGGGAGCAAGAATTGTGGGTATTGTGTGATGCAGTGCAGAAGGACCTAACACACACAATCATGATGACATTGATCACGCAAAAGTATATATATGCTCATTCATTCATATATACATTTGATCATCTACATATTACAATATCTAACTTCATCTTTTTTTTTTTTTTTTTTTTTGCACACAATATTTTGAGGACACGGAATGCAAAAAATATAGCCCATTACAAATGGAAGAAGTGTCTGAAGAGTTGGTGACAACTCTACAACTTCTGCGTGCAATGCTTTAAATGTCTGTAAATATATTCTAATTTGTTTGTTTATAACTATTGGTTTTAATATGTGTGTGTGTATAGACACAGACATGAGTAATTTTTTTTGGGGTCAAAATACATGAGTAATGACTATAAATATATATAAATTTGTTTACTATTTCATTATGTACAAATGTATATATATGGAGATATCAACAGCAAAACCCCCTTTTTTAAAAAATAGTCTCCATACATCATGATTATTAATTAACATATGTTATGTATTTAGATAGATGCATAATGAATACAATATAACAACTATAATTTATTTAAAAATTCCATAGTTATCACTTAACAACAGTTATGTATGTCAACTATATATATAATGACTATTTAAGTCAAGCCATTAGCATTACTATAGATACATAATGGGTTTTGTGAAAGAACTGTGATGTATGTTACTAAATACATAATAGTTGTTTACGTGAGACGATTATGTATTATGCCAGCATTACCAAATATATAAAGGTTGTTTACATGTGCCCATTCTTAATAGTACGAGCATCATGCACATCATGGTTTCATTAAGCCTCAATACATTCAGATATTTTATTAGAATCGTTATATATATTACTGAATACATCACAGTTCAGAACCATGATGTATCATCGAAAAATAACATTATGAAACCCCTTTTCTATTTTAGTATATGGACCTAAACTTCATCCCTCCATTCTAGTCTAAATGTAGAAATTAATTGAGTTTGTTTTAATTTTAAATATAAGATCATATTATCTTTTTGGGTTTGGATTCTGGTAGCATCTTTATTCTCAACATCTCTCAAAAGCTCAAAATCTTGACTGTCCATTTGACCTCAATGCTCAAAAGTGAGATACATCAGTTAGCTTTTTAAAAAATATTTAATGTGAAACAAGTTATTTATTTTTCTTCCATATAATCCTCCATGGCACAAAAGCTAACTGAGAAACCACGAATTTCCAACTTACAAACTAGAGATCAAATTGCCAGCAGTTTTCCACCTTTATCAGCGATTAATTGAACCATACTATTATATGTTTTTTCATGATTAATTTGGGGAATTTAATGTATTTCAGAGGCCATTATTGCATGATTAAACATCAACTTAATTGAGGGATATTTGTATTGAATTAAGTTAAATTAAGGGTAAAATGGTCATAATTTGTTAACTTTCAGGAAAATAATTTCTTAGACTTTTGCTGCTATACCTTATACTTAATTTTGCATTGAAGGTGTTTTGTAAGAAAATTAGAAAATGTGGGTAATGTGAATAGGGTTGAATTAATATTTTTGAGGACTAGGGAAAATTATATAAAAGGCCCAATAATTTTTGAAAACTCCAAATCAATGAAGAAAAGGGCCCATAATGTTTGAAAGTTACATTTTTTACCCCACAAATGTTTCACAATTTGTTGTTATTATTTGGAAAGAGTGATAATAAACAAAAATAATAATTATTATCACTAGGGAAATTTTTAAGAAATTAATAACCAGTATTAATCCTCTAAACTAATTTGCATAATTAGTTTCTTTGCGATTCAAGTAAGTGACTAACGGCAATGATAAACGTTTTTAGGAAAAACTTGACACCTCTACCGATCCCAACACTTTCAAACAAAGTTAAGGACTTAAGACTGAGGTGGGTAACAGTTATCTTGTTAACATGTATGTAAGTATTCATGTATGACTGATCATGTTTGTTGGATGTTTTACATGTTTATAATAAACAAAAATAATAATTATTATCATTACGATGCTTGTGGGCGATAACTCTGTTAAATAAGAGGCCCTAAAGGTCAGACGTTACAATAATGATAATATAAATATATGAATATTATTTTATTGAACTTATAATATAATATATGTGAGTGTTCAGCAATATACTATATATAAATAAAAATACATATACTATAAATACAAATCAAAATTAACGTATATGATATAAATGTTATTTTCTGAACAAAGAATACATACGTACGTACGTGTGTGTCACACACAAACTAAATATCCGTATGTGTTTTTGTGTAATATAAATATTATATTTATTTTCTTGATTTAAAATATTATATAAATATATATATTATTTTACATTTAAAGATTATAGGTTCATGGCACTTCAACTAACAAAGGCTCATTGGGTTGGAAACTTTCCCTTTGCCATACCAATTAGTCACGGAAGAGATTCCATCGGTAGTTCATTTCCATAGTAAATTCTTTCGGTAAACTGAAATTCCATGAAGGAAAAGGTTTGTGTGTGTGTGTAGAGAGAGAGAGAGAGAGAAGATATAACATATGAGAAATAGTTATATGAATGCAATAAAAATATATGCTAACCTTTTTTTTTTTTTCCGGAGTCATCCGTGCCTGTGTCGATAGGGAAGCCTCCTTTTTTATTAAAAAAAAAAAAAATTGCTGATTTGCGGGATATCAAAGCAATCAACCAAGGGGAAGCTAAAGTAAAGAATAAAATCACCAAGAACTCAGGACGCATAAACTGCAAAAGGAGAATGGTAAATATTCAGTAATGCTGTAACGGTTATAATACATAACAAACATGAGAGAAGGAACATGTAAAAGATGATTTATTATATATCACAGCTTTTGGCGGCCAAGAAATGTTACTGTTAAGATCCTAGGAGCTGCGGAAGAAATGGAGAAGATGGGCTTCTTGGTTGATTGATGTAAAAAGAAAAGGCATCAAGGAGCTGAAAACACAAATCCGGCAACCTTCTTACCTGAGGGAAGGAACAGAACCAGCCAGAGTGCTTGAATGGACTCTTAACGCCAGAGGAGAACAAGTGAACAGAACCAGAGAGAGAGAGAGAGAGAGAGAGAGGATAATGATGAAGATGACAGAAAGGATGAGCAGAGAAGAGGGAAAAAAAGGGGGGGGGGAATGGCATGCCATGTCAAGACTTGAGAAATTGATAATCCCGAATCCCTACTTTGCCCCTAGAAATATGAGGGCTAGGATACGGTTTTAGCAATGAATTATATCGTAGGCCAATGTTAACTTTGGAAATTCATAGTTAGAAAGGAAGAAGCATGGATTAAAGGGGACGGATGCCAAGACATGAAAAAAGAAATAATCCTTCGCCAATCCCTGCTTGCTGATGTCACTTGGACCAATACTTGAAAAATAATTTAGATATGCTGTTTGCACACAAAAAGTCAGGGGAAAAAAAGAAGAAGAAGAAAGTAAAAAAAAAAACCATCAGATAAGTATTTTGGTAGAGTTTTAAGTCTATTAGGTTTCTTTTTTTAAAAACATGAGATAGCTTTTAAGAAAAAACTTTCATTTTTTTATGTAGGTCCTGTCACTTCTACCATCATTTATCCAAACACAAATTATATTTACAACTTGACTTTTTTACTATCAGATTTTTACAAAAATCAAATAGAAAATAAGTAACCGCTTCCACCACTAACCCAAACAAACGATTGTATGAACCCGCGGTCTCAAGCATCCTGGTTCCTCTCATGCTCCCCTCTATCACTCCCCGTACCCTATTGCATTGGGTCACCCCTACTTTAGCCCTCTAAAGACTACTTCGATTATCGATCAGAGGGTAGCAAAGTATAATTGCTTCACATTTCCTTTTCCCGCTCTTCACATTGATCGAGTAAAGACAAAACAAGTAGGAACCCACTCCCATGACTAACTGAAAACTGACAAATTGTTAATGTTGTTATTATTAATATTACAAAAAGCCGAAGCATGCGTCAATAAATCACTGATGAAAAACTTGAAAATTTGACTTCGTCGTCTCCAATAACATAATTAAGAGGACAAACATAAGTGGCCAGTCATACTTCTAGTGGGAAATTGGGAGATGTTGGAAGGATCCTTTATGCAAGAGATCGTTGAGATTAAAAATTACACTATAAATCAGCCTTTATATTACAGATATAAGATAGTTCTTCCTCCGATCCTAATTATATGTAATTGATTTTAGAGAGACTAAGGAGGGGAGTTAAATTAGTTAATTTTATTCATTTTCCTAAAATGTCATCATATAAATTTTTAATAACATTAATAAAAGTGAATCAACACCTCTACGACATACATCCCCGACCTACAATTTTCCTTTCATATTTTCCAAGTGAAATGATGCTTGATCTTGCTATATATACATATGTGTGTGAGGACACACACATATATCTACGCCCCACCCCAAATAGATACACATATATACATGTATACACAATCAATATATATATAATGTATGTATGTATATACACTAGTACAAAAAAGGCTTTTAAGACCGGACGAAAAACGCCTCGTAAGATCAGATCAAGTACTGGTCTCGATACAGGCGGTCTTAAAAGTCTGTTACTTTTAAAACCGGATATGCAACCGGTGTTAAAAAAAAATACTTTTTAGACTAGACCTTTAAAATATGAGGTCTTAAACATCAAATTTTTAAGACCGCATTTTTAGAATATTAGGTCTTAAAAGTCTCTTTCTATCACCAAAAAGAGAGAGAGAGAGAGAGAGAGAAAGGACTTTTAAGACCGAATATGGAAATATATCTAGTTTTGAAAGTCCCTTGAGATTTTTAAGACCGAATGTGAATAAACATCCAGTCTTAAAGTCCCTTTCTTTAAAATAAAAAAACTGGACACCGTAGATCATCACACTATCCATGGATAGCGCGAGCATCCTTTCTTCCTTAAAAATTTAGGGATCTCAACCAAACCAATATCATTGAAAGAGAAGGGTCTCCTCTTGATACCAACAGTCGTATCTCCATGTATTAGCTGACTTGCTTAAGATTATAACAAAAAAAAAATTAAACAGAGTTAGTGATAAATGAAGAGAACAAGTTAAGCCATACCTTCAAGAGTTTCCCATCACTTTCTTCTTGATGCTTGAATCCAGTTGCAATTAATGTGATGCTTACCTATACCATAAAAAATTCATAAGCTCTAGTTTCATAAAGGCAAGTTAAAAAAGCATCAAGCCCCAAATAGGGGAGAAGGAGAGAAAGAGCAAGAGGAGAAGGATGAGGAAGAGCAAGGATGAAAGGGAATGTTTGGTACGAGAATAGCATAGAACGATCAATGATCTTGATTCTTCAATCTTACAATTTTTAAGGTTGAAGAAGCAAAAATTAAATAGATCGAAGAAAACAAAGTAAAAATTGTGAACCTGGAGAAGCTAGAACCAAAACAAGAGACCATGAGAGTAAAGGACGCGAGAGTGATTTTCATGATGTCAAAAAATTTTTGAGTGAAGTCCTTGAGATGAGACAGGCTTGAAGAGAGTGAGGTGAGATTTACAAGGTCGAAGAGAGGTTTAGAGAGCAAAATTCAATTTTTGACACAGGAAAATAGAAGATTCATCTTTTAGACATTTTAGACTAAACTTTTTAAATATCCGGTCTTAAAAGTAGATTTTTTAGACCATATTTTTTAAACATTCAGTTTTAAAAGTAAGATTTTTCTTATATTATACAAAACTGTCACCGGAAATACTTTTTGGATCGAACTTTTAAACTATTAGGTTTTAAAAGTCTTACTTTTAAGACTTCATATTTTACAAGTCTAGTTTAAAAAGTTCTTTATATATTTACAGAACCGCCACCGGTCATACTTTTAAGACATAATACTCTATAATCCGGTCTAAAAAGTTCTTTATATATTTACGGAATTGTCACCGGTCATACTTTTTAGACCTAATTCTTTATAATCCTGTCTAATGATTTCTTTATATTTACAAAACTATCTCCGATCATACTTTTTAGACCAGAGCCTTAATACTCCAGGCTAAACAAGACGGTCTTAAAACCTTTTTTTGTACTAGTGATACGTGTATATAAACAGCCACACACATGTATGTAAATATATATGTGTGTACAACACACACACACACACACACACACACACACAAGCATACACATATATACATAAACACACACACACATAAATATAAATATACAAGTGTGTGTATGTCTATATATGCATGTGTAAATATACATACATACATATATATATATATATATATATATATATATATATATATATATTATTTATTGATAAATTAACTCAACTCATCGATGAATAAATTAAAATCCAATAATTTAAAAGTTTCAGTAACTATATGCACCCACATGCATATACTTACCAAAAACCAAACATATTTGAGAGAATAAAATAGGGGTATTTTAGAAAGAAATTGAAAAAAAGTTAAATCTTTTCCTATAATTAGGACCAAAATCAAATCTCAAATGTTATCCTATAATTAGAATCAAAGGGAGTATCACTACAACAAAAATCATTTTTTGCGATAGAATTTTTCCATCACAAAAAATAGTGTCACAATTGCGACAGAAAACAAAAAATTCTATCGCAAATTTTGAAATTTGTAACAGAATTTATTTTCCATCGCAAATTTCAAAATATGCAACAGAATTTTTTTTCATCACAAACTTTGAAATTTGGGACAAAATAAAGCTTCGTCACAAATTTCAAAGTTTGTGATGGAAGTTTTTTCCGTCGCAATTGTGACGAAAGTTTCCTCTGTCGCAAATTTCAAATTTGAAATTTGTGACAAAAATGTATTCCATCACAAATTTCATTTTATTGAAAGAAATAAAAAAAATTAAATTGCACAAAAAATATATAAAATTGCAAAAAAAATATATAAAAAAATTACGAAATAAAAGAAATTGCATATCATTAAAATATATAGTAATAATCATAAAGAGTTTACATAGAGAAAACAAAATATAAATAATAATATTGCGAACAATATGTATTAAAAAATAATCTAAACAACAGCAATATGATGATCATCATCATCACTAAGGTAGTCATTATCATCAGCATGGTCATCATCACCAGGAGCCAACCATGTGCCCTTGCCCTTAGTTAGGGACTGTAGTACAAGTTGCATCAGTCTCATCATCTCCTATGTCTTACGCAACTCATTTGCTTGCTACCTCATATGCTGCTGTGTCTCGCTTAGCTGGGATACTTGCTCACTAATCTAAAATGCTTGCTCGTTAATCTGAGATGCTTGCCCCTACACCAACGCCTTCATCTTCTTAAGCTCATTTGCAAAAACAACATTAGGAAGTGAGTTTATTTTTTGCACTTCATTTAAATGGATGTGGGAATGAAAATGTAACAATCTATAGCAAATGTATTACGTTTACTTGCAGCAATATCTTCACTACCGAATGAGGAGCACTTCGTAGGCTTCAGTTGGTTGGCTAAGGCACCCAACCTAAAGAGTCTGTCTTTCTTGTTAAATCTGCCCGCAACCTCAATGAATAGACTCTCATTATCGGACTGAGAGGATGCGGAATCGCCCTCACTCGACGACTCTCTCTCCTGCATCAACTTCTGATAGGTTTCCTACAAGTACAAAAATACATCACAAATAATGAAAAACCGGAGCAAATCACCAAGAGGGGGGTGAATTGGGGATTTGAAAAATTCTTTTGCTCAATTCTGGAAATTAATCACAAGAATAGGATAGTTCAGAGAATGTGAGAGAAGAACAAGACACAGCAAGATTTATACTGGTACGGTCTAACTCCTTGACCTACGTCCAGTCCCCAGACTCTCTGGGATTTCCACTATCACTCACAATCAGTTACACACTCTGTACTCGAAAGTTATCCTCTCACTAGGATACACTCCCCCTTACAAGTTGTACACTGATATTCCTAATCTCCAAGTCCCCCGACTTGAGATTATTACAAACAAGTGATTTTAACAGAAACAAACTCTCTCTAAGAGTAGATATTGATAAACACTGAAGCTCAAATCTCTCAAGATAATTTACAGAAGGATTAATACAGAAAGTTGAATATTGTTCACTATAAGTCTCTTGTATATATTCTTCTTCGAATCTGGACTGTATTTATAGCAGTTGAAGATCAATTTGAATGAAGAATATAACTGTTGGAAGGGTACTACGAATTTGATTGTTGAAACTCCACTTCCAGCAAAGTAGCTGTTGAGAATCCACTGAAAATATCCTTGATGGATGGATTCTGTTTTGGTTCCAACTTCTGCAGACATTCTTGCAATCTGTAACTTAAATAATATGAAGATAATGTTGATGTCCTTGTGTTGGAATGGGCTGTACTTAAAGTTGTATTTGTTTAATTCAAGTTGGAGCACTTTAAGAGACAACATGTTTTTCTCTCTCTTGCTTTACAGCTAATAATCTGAATCTTCACTGTTTCCTTCATTAGATCATCTAAAACTTGCTAACAAACTTGTTAAATAATGTTAGAAACAGTAGGAATGAAAGATATGAAATATTAACATCAAACATAAGGTTTTCGCAATTTGGCGCCATCTAGTTTTACAAATCTGTGCGTTACAAACTCGAGTTTACAAAGCTAGACTCGAGTTTGGAGTTCATCCAGAGAGCAAGGCATTTTGAAAAACTTCCTAAACTCGAGTTGATAAGTGACTGACTCGAGTTTGGTTCTTACAGAGAGGAAAGTCGCGAGTTGCTCTTAGATGAAGTTTTGAACACAGTGCTAAACTCGAGTCATTTAGTGACTGACTTGAATTTAAAGCTTTTATGAAAATCTTGAGTTTAAGTTTAGAGATTCAAAACTGGAGTTTAGAAAACGCAGACTGGAGTTTACAAAACCTGAAATGTTACTTAGTTCTCTGTATGGTCCAGACTCGAGTTTTGATATACAAAACTCGAGTTTCAGTGTAAACTGAAACTTTTGAAAAGTCTCTATAAATGTAAACTAGAGTTTCCATTTTTCAAACTGGAGTTTTCAAAACAGTCAATTACTCGAGTGTTTTCTGTTTGAGCTAAACTCGAGTCTCCAAAACCCAGACTCGAGTTTCAGTAAAAACTGAAACATTTGAAATATCTTTGAAGGCTCAAACTAGAGTTTTCATTTTCAAAACTGAAGTTTAGAAATCATGTAGGAACTCGAGTGGTTTCAGATAGTCTTAAACTCGAGTCTCCAGAAACCTAACTCGAGTTTCAGTGTATTTTGAAACTTTGAAGACTTTTTGTTAAGTGAAAACTGGAGAATCTGAAAATAAAACTGGAGTTTAAAAAATAAGAAACAACTCAAGTGTTTCTGTTTAACTCAGACTCGAGTCTTCAAAATCCAGACTCGAGTTTCCAGTGAAAACTGAAACTTGAAGACTTTTACATTTGGTAAAACTGGAGTTTTGAAAATTGATAAAACGCTGAAGCTTCTGTTTGATCTAAACTCGAGTTTCCAAAACATAGACTCGAGTTTACAACTCTTTAAAAACTTTGATTGCTCTTTGTGACTCTGCAAACTCGAGTTTGCCTATGCAAACTGGAGTTTGGCTAGCTTGGTAAAATTGAGCCATTGTCTTATCAAGTCCAAACTCGAGTTTAGCTACCTAAACTCGAGTTTTCCTTAAACAGTAAGTTTTACAACTTACTAAAGACAAACTTTAAATTAAGTTTACAATTATCAGTTATCATCAAAACATATAGAAAACTAACAAAGAAGGCATGTGAAATGAAATAAATATGTTGGTACCCAAAACAAATAACAAATGCAATAAATGTCTCACCGCTACTTGTTGAGACTTGGTGTTGATCTAGCACCTCCCACTACCTTCAGACTCCTAAGAATAGGTCCACTCGAAAGTAACCTACTCAACTGTTGAAGGTATGGCTTAACTTGTTCTCTTCATTTATCACTAACTCTGTTTAATTTTTTTTTTGTTATAATCATAAGCAAGTCAGCTAATACATGGAGATACGACTGTTGGTATCAAGAGGAGACCCTTCTCTTTCAATGATATTGGTTTGGTTGAGATCCCTAAATTTTTAAGGAAGAAAGGATGCTCGCGCTATCCATGGATAGTGTGATGATCTATGGTGTCCAGTTTTTTTGTTTTAAAGAAAGGGACTTTAAGACTGGATGTTTATTCACATTCGGTCTTAAAAATCTCAAGGGACTTTCAAAACTAGATATATTTCCATATTCGGTCTTAAAAGTCCTCTCTCTCTCTCTCTCTCTCTCTCTCTCTCTCTTTGGTGATAGAAAGAGACTTTTAAGACCTAATATTCTAAAAATGCGGTCTTAAAAATTTGATGTTTAAGACCTCATATTTTAAAGGTCTAGTCTAAAAAGTATTTTTTTTAACACCGGTTGCATATCCGGTTTTAAAAGTAACAGACTTTTAAGACCGCCTATATCGAGACCAGTACTTGATCTGATCTTACGAGGCGTTTTTCGTCCGGTCTTAAAAGCCTTTTTTGTACTAGTGTATATACATACATACATTATATATATATATATTGATTGTGTATACATGTATATATGTGTATCTATTTGGGGTGGGGCGTAGATATATGTGTGTGTCCTCACACACATATGTATATATAGCAAGATCGAGCATCATTTCACTTGGAAAATATGAAAGGAAAATTGTAGGTCGGGGATGTATGTCGTAGAGGTGTTGATTCACTTTTATTAATGTTATTAAAAATTTATATGAGGGCGTTTTAGGAAAATGAATAAAATTAACTAATTTAACTCCCCTCCTTAGCCTCTCTAAAATCAGTTACATATAATTAGGATCGGAGGAAGAACTATCTTATATCTGTAATATAAAGGCTGATTTATAGTGTAATTTTTAATCTCAACGATCTCTTGCATAAAGGATCCTTCCAACATCTCCCAATTTCCCACTAGAAGTATGACTGGCCACTTATGTTTGTCCTCTTAATTATGTTATTGGAGACGACGAAGTCAAATTTTCAAGTTTTTCATCAGTGATTTATTGACGCATGCTTCGGCTTTTTGTAATATTAATAATAACAACATTAACAATTTGTCATTTTTCAGTTAGTCATGGGAGTGGGTTCCTACTTGTTTTGTCTTTACTCGATCAATGTGAAGAGGGGGAAAAGGAAATGTGAAGCAATTATACTTTGCTACCCTCTGATCGATAATCGAAGTAGTCTTTAGAGGGCTAAAGTAGGGGTGACCCAATGCAATAGGGTACGGGGAGTGATAGAGGGGAGCATGAG
Organism: Acacia confusa; assembly: GCA_037074495.1. Lineage (NCBI taxonomy): Eukaryota > Viridiplantae > Streptophyta > Magnoliopsida > Fabales > Fabaceae > Acacia > Acacia confusa. The sequence goes on from CM073511.1 coordinate 18,871,761, forward strand.
AGGAACCAGGTTGCTTGAGACCGCGGGTTCATACAATCGTTTGTTTGGGTTAGTGGTGGAAGCGGTTATTTATTTTCTATCTGATTTTTGTAAAAATCTGATAGTAAAAAAGTCAAGTTGTAAATATAATTTGTGTTTGGATAAATGATGGTAGAAGTGACAGGACCTACATAAAAAAATGAAAGTTTTTTCTTAAAAACTATCTCATGTTTTAAAAAAAAGAAACCTAATAGACTTAAAACTCTACCAAAATACTTATCTGATGGTTTTTTTTTACACTTTCTTCTTCTTTTTTTCCCCTGACTTTTTGTGTGCAAACAGCATATCTAAATTATTTTTCAAGTATTGGTCCAAGTGACATCAGCAAGCAGGGATTGGCGAAGGATTATTTCTTTTTTCATGTCTTGGCGTCCATCCCCTTTAATCCATGCTTCTTCCTTTCTAACTATGAATTTCCAAAGTTAACATTGGCCTACGATATAATTCATTGCTAAAACCGTATCTAGCCCTCATATTTCTAGGGGCAAAGTAGGGATTCGGGATTATCAATTTCTCAAGTCTTGACATGGCATGCCATTCCCCCCCCCTTTTTTTCCCTCTTCTCTGCTCATCCTTTCTGTCATCTTCATCATTATCCTCTCTCTCTCTCTCTCTCTCTGGTTCTGTTCACTTGTTCTCCTCTGGCGTTAAGAGTCCATTCAAGCACTCTGGCTGGTTCTGTTCCTTCCCTCAGGTAAGAAGGTTGCCGGATTTGTGTTTTCAGCTCCTTGATGCCTTTTCTTTTTACATCAATCAACCAAGAAGCCCATCTTCTCCATTTCTTCCGCAGCTCCTAGGATCTTAACAGTAACATTTCTTGGCCGCCAAAAGCTGTGATATATAATAAATCATCTTTTACATGTTCCTTCTCTCATGTTTGTTATGTATTATAACCGTTACAGCATTACTGAATATTTACCATTCTCCTTTTGCAGTTTATGCGTCCTGAGTTCTTGGTGATTTTATTCTTTACTTTAGCTTCCCCTTGGTTGATTGCTTTGATATCCCGCAAATCAGTAATTTTTTTTTTTAATAAAAAAGGAGGCTTCCCTATCGACACAGGCACGGACGACTCCGGGAAAAAAAAAAAAAAAAGGTTAGCATATATTTTTATTGTATTCATATAACTATTTCTCATATGTTATATCTTCTCTCTCTCTCTCTCTCTCTCTCTCTCTCTCTCTATACACACACACACAAACCTTTTCCTTCATGGAATTTCAGTTTACCGAAAGAATTTACTATGGAAATGAACTACCGATGGAATCTCTTCCGTGACTAATTGGTATGGCAAAGGGAAAGTTTCCAACCCAATAAACCTTTGTTAGTTGAAGTACGATGAACCTATAATCTTTAAATGTAAAATAATATATATTTATATAATATTTTAAATCAAGAAAATAAATATAATATTTATATTACACAAAAACACATACGGATATTTAGTTTGTGTGTGTGTCTATATAGACACACACGTACGTACGTATGTATTCTTTGTTCAGAAAATAACATTTATATCATATACGTTAATTTTGATTTGTATTTATAGTATATGTATTTTTATTTATATATAGTATATTGCTGAACACTCACATATATTATATTATAAGTTCAATAAAATAATATGGAACAATAATATTCATATATTTATATTATCATTATATCTAGTGTTATGGCGCATACAACGCTTAATTGTGTCAATAAAAGAAATCAAACAAGTACAAAGCGACTACAAATAGCTGTAGGCTTTGGCCTTCGGTGCCTTCTTAGTTGGTTCGCCCCTTGAGCTCTCAAATGAAAAATGCGGAGAGTGACGAAATGAGATCACTGTCTCGATCAATAACATAATTCCTATCCACCTAACTTATTAGCATCACCCGTGGGGTGCCAGACGGAGTTAACAAACCATATATAACAAAAGATTAATAAAGCAACATATATCGACAAGAATAAATATAAATGGAGGTCATATAGTAGCACATGTCACTTATTTAATTATTCCTTTGCTTTTTACTTTAAGGGTTTAATGTTTCTGCCTTAAAGGCAGAAACATTAAACCCTTACTAAAAACCCCTAACTATTATCATGTACTCCTTATTTCTGCCAACGAAATCTGTAGGCTAAGTTTACTCATTCAACTAATAACTCTCACTAGGTTTCCACAAGTGTGGTATAAATCAGCCAAAATCCTACAGATTGAGCACACAAGAGACCATGGGTTACTTCAATAAGAATTCTACCCTTGGGAAAATTGCCCACTAACCATTAGGCCCCATTTGGATCAAAGAAGAGGAAGGAAGGGAAATGAATGGAAATAAAAAGAAAGGGATGGAAGGGAAAATATTTTACCTTTGATGCGTTTGGTTACCGTGGAAAAAAAATGGTTGGATTGGAAAATTGTTGTTTGGTTTGAAGAAAATAAGTAGGAAAATAAGGAAAGATTACATTTTTACCCTTAACATATTTTAAGACTATTACAAAATTAAATTTGCATTTTTTTCGCTCCTCCTCATTCCAGCGAACAAACACAATTTTGACGTGGAAAAAAAAATCAGTCAAAGCACATAACATAACATTCATAATTGAAGAGTACAAGTTCGAAAACATATAATTCAAAGCATATAACATAACATAAACTACTCTCCCCCTTGTCATCGACGAAAAGGGGAGCCTAGGTCGAACGAGTAGGAGAATGAGGAGGAGTTGGGAGCTTGACAGTGGAAGGATCAATAAGAGAAGCATGGAAGATGGAAGAAGAATAGTGGTAGGAGTGGAATCCAAAACAAGCGCAACGACTGCAGGAGGAGTGGAAGCCACGATAGGAGATGGAATGGGAGAAGAAGGTTGAGTGGTTGCAGAGGGAGGAACAGAGGACGAAGGACCAGAAGCAGAGGCGGCCTGATGTTAAAAGTGTTGAACACCAAGCTGATCAAGGGTCTTGTCCAGGCCATAGACGTGTTGATGGAGATTTTTGATTTCCTTCTCTAATGCATCTTGCTTAGCAAAGCACTTCTGAAAGCTGTATGTGAAGAAGTTGGTCATCTTTATAAATTCGTCTCTAGTTAGCACGATTAGTTACTTCACCACATCACTAAGCTGGTTGGCATTACTGATTACAGGAGCGACAACATTGTTAACAACTTTCTCCATAATGTGCTAATGGGAAGATTGAGCAAAAGAATGCGCAGATGCCGAGGCTGTAGTAGCTTATGAGGATTGAGCCTTATCAGGAGGACGAGAAAGCAGATGCCTGGGAGGATTTAATAGGAGCTTTACCCTTCTTCTTCTTGGATGAAGCCTCTGTGAAAGAAACCCTCAGTCTAATCAGCTGCTCTTTTAATTTCCAAATAAAGGAGGATACTCTACAGTGTCGTCTGAGAGGTACCAAATGTTGTTGACTTCCAGGATGCGAGAGACCAATGTAGGAAATGGAATAGTAGCCCAGAGCTTGACTTGAGCCTCTGAGATGAAAGACACACCATTTCCTCCATAATCCATTGACCAAGGTTTTGTGGTTCCTAAGCAACCAGAGAAAGCGAAGCGTTCGTAGTCCCTCCGTACAAAATGAGTGAAGCTCTGGCCTTTCTGCACCAGACTTTGCTGTAGACATACCAAAGCACTCTATTGTCATTCTTCATCATAGCCTTCACTTAAAATAATTTAGGTGCTTAGTACATCTTCACTTAAAAGACTTTTTGGGAACTTAAAGTTCTGCTAAAAAATAATTTAGATTCTAGATACACCTTCACTGAAAAAGACTTTTGGGGAGCTCATGACAAGGTTAGAATTGCTCCTTGAAGGAAGTACTTTGTGGGGAAAATTTCTTTTCAAAATATAAAGATTTTAAGAGCAATATTGCACAACAAAATATTTTAGGGAGTTAAATACACGTAAAAAATAATTAAAGACATTGGATGCCCTTATAAAATTCTCTATATTGTTGGACGCATCATAAATTACTTTAAGACAGTGGACGCACCCTTATATCTATACGAATACAATTTTTTGTTTTTGTTTTTATAGAGATATTTTTTTAATATAAAATTATTTTAATTATGTATTATTATTTATTTTAATAACTCTCTCTCTCTCTCCCCCTCTATATATATATATATATATATATATATATATATATATATATATATTATAATTTTTTATAAATAATGATAAAAAATACAGAAAATTTTAGTGGCGGAATTTTTCCATGGGAAAGTCCATCAGTAATTTTAATGAGGAGTTACCAATGAAATTCTTGACGAATTATTAACCCAACTAAGCGACGGAAGAATTTTATCAGTAAATATAATTTCCAATAAAATTAGCAATAGAATTTAGTCACGGTAAATAAAATGTTTATAGTTATTATTATTACATAAAGGAGAAGTGCATCGTTAAAGCTTGTATGCTTCTGCTTTTACTATTCGATGTCCGCATGGTCTAATATTCTCTATTTGGATTCTTCAATTCTTTTCAATTTTGTTTCAGTTGATCCCTTTTCCTTTTTTGCGGACGTTTTCTGTTGAAGGCTTCATCAAATATAGTCGAAATATTCACATAAAGAAGAGGTAAATATACATTTTCTTATCCTTTTGTGCACTTTGTTATTTGTCTTGCATCTGTTTAATATTTAGTTTGTCCTTATATAATAAGTTTTATTTTCTTCATGTTCTTGTCTCTTTTTGTTTATGTTTGCTTTACTCATTTACTACAAGTCTTACCACTTGAATGTCAGCACAAGTAATTTATTTTTCAGTTATGGTGGGAGCTCGGTTGGGGTCAGAAATTGCAATTAGGGGGGCAAAAATTATAGAAAAAAACCCAAATATTCATGAAACTATATTTTAGCCCTATTAACATGTTAATAGTTTCATTTTAATCCGTCTATGTAACTTTACATGGAAGGACTAAAGTGACAATCGTAAAAGTTTTATGAGGCTGAAAGAAAATTTTATAAATATTTGGATTTTTTTCTGTAATTTTAGGGGGCAACCCCTAGCCCCCCTAATTCTATCCTTGGCTGAGAGAACCATAATTAGATCTCAGTGTATGTGTTATGTTCCACATCGACTAGGGAGAGAAACGGAAAATGTCTTATGAGGGTCTGGATACCTTCTCTATTGATGCATTTTAAAACCATGAGTGGTGGCGGGGTCCCTAAATTAAAGCAGACAATATCGAGAGTGAGGTGTTGCGATGTTACAATTGATATCAAAGCCAGACTCGAATCAATGTGAGCCAATGTGCCAGTGATGACGCTATGCCTGAAAGTTGGTGAAGTGTCGTGTCCCATATCGACTAAGGAGGGGAATGAAAGACGCCTTATAAGGATTTGAATGTCTCCCCTCCCCAATAAGTTTTCACCAATGGGCATTAAGCACTAGGAAGTTTTCAGGGTGTAGTTTTATCTAGAAAATTACAAAATTGAGGCAATTTTGCCCTTAACCTTATTGTTGACCAATTTTGCTGAGTTGTCTTTGCCACTTAGGGTCATCTGCCACATCATCATGTGCTCCTTCATCATCCTCCTCACTAAAAAATCAAAAGAAGTCTCTCCATTTCTTCACAGGGTCCATGAAGGCATAGAATATGAAAAAAGGGCAAAGTCAAATGAACAATGAACCAATCTAGAGGGAAACAATCGATCTGAAAGAAAAAATAATAATCAAGTTGTGGCTTCGCGTTTTTTGGGAGGTGCTCTTGGGAATTAATTCCCAATAGACAAATCATCTAGATGAGAGGACAATACTAGCCACAATGGAGGCGGCTCCCACTCAGGCAATGAGGGTAGTGGCTCCGAGGACAGTGGTCCTTTCTTGGTGGGGTGGACCATTACAGAACCAGTTAGATTTCAATGCAAATTAAATGAATGAAGGACAAGAGAATGGGAAAAGAACAGTAAGGGTAGAGGACAACAACAAATCCTGAGTATTTTATAACTAGTACCTTAAGGCCGATCTAATCACCTCACTCAAACCAATAAGTGGCGCTTAAGTCAATCATCAATAATTTTGTCTAAAAATGATTTTTTTTTTTTTTTCAATTTTTCTCATGTTAAAACCAGGCTTGCACTGGACAAAGAATAGTAAAATCTTTTCAAATACCCGTTATGTTATCTCTCATAGTTTTAATATGGGCAACACTAGTAAAGTTTATTTAATACTCTCAAATGGTGAATTATAATAAGAATTCTTTTCATTATTATGAAAAATTCCTTGTAATGGGAATGAGAAGAAGGAATAGCATATTGATGGCAAACATGTGGATGTGTTGTATTAATTGTGGATTTAATTTAATTTAATTTGTTCATTCTGCATATATATTCTCAAACAGTTAAACTTGAAAAAAAGAAAACCGAGACCTTCTTCTCAAAGGCATTGCACTCATCAGACAACTTGCAATCTGGAAAAAGTGGTAAGTATATGTGTACCTTTTTTAACGTATTTGAGGTTTTTCTCTCATTATATTTATGTTAGTATAAATAGCGGAAGATTAATTACGGATGTGTTTATATTCTCATACGTAACATGCTCGTAAACTCAAATTTGGAATAACTATATATGGAGAGTTTGAGTTCAAATATTGAATAAGTCGCTCATAAACTAACTTAAATATTGAAAGTGGCTGTCATGAATGGGATTATAGTTGTCATTACTTTTAATAAAATAAGTTATTTATCAAACTAAACTTGTCACTGAGCTCTAACGCTGGAACCCAAGTTTCCTCCTTTTTTTTTTTGTTTTTGTTTTTTTAGTGGAAACCAAGCGGTCATCTATGAAAAGTGATTGTCATGGCTGAACTTCTTGTATTTGTATTTAATCATAATCAAAGTTGTCAATTGGTCTAATGAACTTGTTATTGAGCTCCATCAAATATTTTCAAATTATGGATAATAAGATAATTTAATAAAAAGATAATGTAAAAAAGATGTAAAAATTAAACACTAAGTCTAATTAAGTTATTTTGTGGGAATCATGTTGGTATTACCTATTTCAATAGTCCTCGTATATCATTTTCTCAAAAAAAAAAAAAAAAGAAAGAAAGAAAAGAACGAAAAAAACCTTAATTTTTATTGAATTCATGTTAATCCTTTTGTTTTGCATCTCTGCCCAGATTTATTGGTATTTGGATTTGGCCGCCTCTGGACTGGTTGCTTTGTCCTTTTAAGAATTGACCGAAAAAAGGAACATTTAAAAGGTTAGTAGATGCTTTATTACCCTCATCATCACTCTTATTATTATTATTATTATTATTATTATTATGTTTTAATAACCCTATTTGCTTTATGTTATCATTTGTTTCTCTTCTCCCTACCAATTTTTATATATTTTAAATAATAATTATGATAAATTTTCCATAAAAAAATCACGATTGACAAATTGCATGTGAACAGTCTGATTAAAAACAATAATCTTGTTCAGATCACAGGGCAAAGTTCCTCTGGCACTCCCTTTTACAAAACTTGAATGAGACTTTTAGGTCCCATTTGGTACAAGTAACTCACGAGTGGGAAATGGAACTTAACAGAGTTCCCACGAGAAAAACCTGTTTGGTGCGCTATGTTCCCGACACTCCCATTTCCTGCCTATGTCCAAGCTCCCATCAACGCAGGAATTTGCTATCCCTCCAATAGTGGCGGGATCTGAAAAACTTCCCAGGAAAGTGATTTATTGGGACGAAAAACACCCTCAAAAGCTATGTCCAATTTAATATAGCTGCGAGCGACGATTTTGAAGGAGCAATCGAAGACGACAGTGGCAACTTGAAATCGAAGTGCTGGGCGAGGAAGGTCGAATCGAGGTAAGAGTTGAATGGGTTTTGTTGTTCTTTCAGCGCTGTGCTTCTTTTTTAAAAGTCTTATTTAAGCCGATGCCCTGTTTGTTCGACAGTAGGAAATAGTGAGATATATGTATTGGGTGCTCTGCTTGGGTTTAAGCTGGCATATGATTCTTGTTGTTCTCCTATGTAGGATGTGTACCTGTTTAAATCTGTTTAAATGGTCATTAGTTTGCGTTTTATGCTTCAAGTTTAAATCTGTAACTTCCGTTCGAACTTCACTAGTTCGTTCAAACTTCACTGGTTCGCTCAAACTTCACTGGTTCATTCGAATATGTGCTTTAAGTTAATTATTTTTTTGTTTTATCGCCTTATTCGTTCCATGCTTGTCGTCCTTCTCACATCCGCTGCTGTTCTGCTCGTCGGCCTTTCATTTTCCATCGACATCTCATTCCATTCTCCATCCGAACCACCACGCAATTTGGTAGGGTTCGTTATTGTCAGGTTGAAACAAAAAAAATTTCCTTCCCATTTTTTTTTCCAGTCTTTTTTACTTTAAGGGCATTATGGGAATTTTATCTCAACTCTCCATTTAATCAACCTCCAATTCTTCATATCAAACATTTCATTTCTAGTCAACTTAAGTTCTATTCCCATGTCAACCAAATAGTTTTATTTTTTTTAAGTTCCTTCTCATCTTCCCTTCCATTCCTTTCCCTTCTTTAAGTTCCTTTCCCTCCTTAAAAATTCCTTATACCAACGGGACCTTAGGCTATGTTTGGTTTGAGGGAAGGGTAAGGGAGGGAGTGGGAGGGAAAAAATATTTTAAGAATACATTGACCAAATTGCCATTAATGAAAAGAATATTCTTTTTTGTTTAAAAAATATTTTAGTAATATTGAAAATTTTCTATGGGCAATTTTGTAAAGATGAGAGAAAAAATTTCTCTCTCAACTTTCTCTATCACTCCCTTCTTTTCGATTCCCTCAAACCAAACATGCTGCTAGCTTAAGCGAAACAAGTATTAAACCACTTGAATAGAGTGCTATTGGCAATGATACAGTTTTAAAACTTGACAATAAATCCTTAAAGATTAATATTGAACTTTTTAAATATACTTACAATTAAAATAAATTTGTTATAATTTTTAAATTTAGAGTTAATTATCTTTATTAAGTATATCTTAAAACTTAAAAATATATTCAATCCTTAAAAATCATCATATTTGAAAAAATATTATACTTTCATATTTTTAAAATATGATTTTTTTTAAAAAAATAATTTTTAAGATCCTTAACCCAAATGACTAACAATTTTGTTATATTTTTAGACAGTTGATAACTGCTATTAGGCTTATAGGATTTATTACTAGGTGTTTAGAAATGAGCCATTATAGTTTTTAACATTTTAAATTATATTATAGTATTATTTTCAAATTTAATAATAATTTTAAATAAATATTTTGTAAACTTTAGCTGTAATTATAAATTGAAATATTCATATAAACAAATTGTTAGAGGTTATTTTCTTGTAATTAACGAAAAGGCTGAAAACTGAAAAGGATCCCTTGAATTTCATTCTTTCTATCTCAAAATGATTGGATCCGAATCCACAGAAAAATCCGATGAAAGGATTTCTTTTTTGTATGTTTTTTAAAGTCATTCGGCTTGTAAGAAAAAGAGCATCCTCCAGGAAAAATTGATTTTTCCCATAAAATATATTATACAATTTGATTTTTTTTTTACCATGATACAATTTGAATATAGTAAAGTTTCATTTCAAGACTTTTGTTTGTATGTGTAATACCTAACTCTAGGTCACTTATCAGAGTTGTTTAGCCATTTAAAAATAACAAGCAACCTAAATAGTACCCTTGATTAAACTAAAAGTTTTAAACTCCCTCTCTAAAATAGGGTATCAGGAGATAATGAATTTTTCTGCTTAATCTTTAAAAACTTATAACTAATTCGATATATCTCCAAAATTAGTGTTTCAAAGATCCACTTTTATAGAAAAATAAGACCCGGTTCACATATAAACCTCTTCCCACCCCCCCCCCCCCCCACACAAAAAAAAACACCAATTAATCAAAACTGGATATAGGGGAAATTCGCAAGAATGTTTCAAGATTTTTGGCACAACTTTAAAAACTTATAGCTTGTGATATACGCATCTAAATATTATGAATTAGGACTCATTTGAAAGATCTAGACGTGTACTATTTTTCTGCATAATATCATTTTCTAACTCACTTGTTTTTCTTGTCTCTAAGAAGTCACAAATTTGTGGCTCAATATGTAGGAATAGAATAATTATGTACTACTGCTACTCATGGATCTCTACCATGTACTCAACATGACACTTACCTTAAGCTTGCACTTGGCTCTCCTGCCTCTCCATGTTAGAGGTTGGATACATAACATAACATGTTTTAATTTACATAACCATGGGCAATTAACATAATATACACAAAACCAAATACTCCCTTCAGTGACAAAGTTTTTAGTGCAAATTTCACCACAAGCTTTATCATATATTTAGGACCAGAGGTAGCAATAACAATAGATAGAACAAATAAAACACAACTTATTCTTCCTTAAGCGTCCAGCCTTGCTAGCCCTCCACCAGCTTCGCCTTCCTTTTAGATGTATTTGCACCGATTGTTTGTTTATAGGAGATTTAGCTATGTTTACTTCATCTATCTAAACTTGAGTTCATGTTTAGCTATGTTTACTTCACTTACTCCTTGATTTTCTCTCACTACGACTAGATTTTCTTTTATCACCATCTTGCAAACTTCTCATCCAATCAAGAACATAAAGACGGAATATGAATCTAGACACTTACCTAGCCTAAAAAATAGCTTTGCACGTGGATTGAAGCACCTCCTTCTTCCTCATGCTTCTCCATAGCTCTCTCTCGATTTTTTCTCTCCCCCTAACTCTAATTTTTTAGTTCAGATCGAAAATGGGAAAGCAGAGAGCAGTAGGGGGTTTCTATAAGCGAAGGAAATTAGTTTAACAAAACTTGTGGGTCCTACATCAAGGCTTATCGAATAAGCTTTTTATCATGTCATCTTATTGGGTCATCATCTTCACATTTTGAAACTTGTCCTCTTGGAAATGGAAGCACATTTTGGGCTTCTAATTTGGGTTTATTCGTGGCCCAAATCCAGTTTGAAGGTTGAGATGATAAATTTATTATTTCACCCCTTCTTTTATTGAAAATAAATTACCAAATAAACTTTAAAATTTAATCCTCAATACTTTATAAGGATTTTATTCCTTCATTTTCTTTGTTATCCCAAAAAATAATGTCATAAAATTTTTGGGTTAAAAATTAAGCTCTAACTATTTTTTCTTTAATTTTCCGAAAAGTGGGCCTTTATTTCCCATAAATTAGGTTTAAAATTATTTAGCCAATTATTTAGGAATTAAACCTCTTCATAATTTCCTAACTCCCAAAAATAATATTCCATAACGTTTTCTCAACCTCTTTAGGCTACTAAATAATTTTAACAACCCACCCCCACAAATATAGAATATAGAATCCATACAGGATCGACTAGTCTGACCTTACAATTCATTTTAACTTTAATTGCATATTTGTAAAACATTCTATATCTTCAGAGCTTTTTGACTTTTTTAGTCATTATTTTTGGGTCCAATGGTTTAACGAGTAGACATACAATTGGAATTACTTTAAGGGGGTGTTTGTTTCAACTAGCTAATTTATGATTACTGAGGAATCATGATTACTAGTAATTACTGAGTAAAATAAGATTACTAGTAATTATAAAAAAGTTGTTTGGTAAGTCAAAATAGTACTGGGTAATTTAGGTCATGATTACTGCATTGAAACTCGTGCTCTGTTCATTTCCTTGGTAATCGAGGAATACCACCTTTTTGGTGGTAATCCTATCTATAAAATTTACACCGAGAGAGATTACTGAGTAATCTCAGATTACTCGGTAATTTTTGTTAATGTGCTCTACCAAACGAGGTATTCATGGATTACCTGATGATGATTACCAGGTAATCCTTGGATTACCCCAAAACAAACACCCCCTAATGGTAATCTCATGTATATCCTTGTCAGATGTCAAAGAAGATCAGTAGTTTTGCTGAGGCTTTGTTCGAAGGATTACGTCATTCTGTTTTCAAGAATTATATTGGAGACTTCAAGAAAAAAAGGCTCTTATTGGATGCAAAACGAAGAACTATGTTGGATGCAATTGAAGAGGCCAAAGATAGAAATGAGACCCAAGTTCAAGAAGATGTTCAAAATTGGATAAACCAAGCTTCTAAGTCCCTTGAAGAGGTTAAAACAATCAAGAGACTTTTTGGAGTGTATCCTGATTTTATCTGGCTGCTGCAACAAGAAAAATACATGACAAAACTAATAGAGAGATGTGATCATTTCGGCAGAGTCGCGCGTAGAATGGAACTTCCAGGTATAAAATACTATTCTTCACAAAAATTTATTTGTTTTGAGAGCATAGAATCAGAGTTCGACGACCTTCTGGCGGCATTAAAAGATGAAGATTGCTCGATGATTGGATTATATGGTATGGGCGGAACGGGTAAAACCACTCTAGCACTACATGTGGGCATACAAGTTGAAAATGACAAATTATTTGACAAAGTCATCTTTGTTGAAGTGTCTAGTCCTCCAGATATAAAAAAAATTCAATTCAACATTGCAAGTCAGTTGTCTTTGGAATTAGGAGAGGGAAAGGAAGAAGTGTATTCGCAGATTTTGTGGACAAAAATGGCAAATGGAAAGGAAAGGATACTTATAATACTAGATGGAATGTGGGAAAAGCTAAATCTACTGGATATAGGGATTCCCTATGGCCCCAATCACAGGAATTGTTGTGTTTTGATAACCACACGTCATTTAAAAGTTTGTAAAGCAATGGAATGCCAACTGACAATTCGTCTACAGACATTAACTGACCCGGATGCACTGATTCTTTTTGTAGAACATGTTTTAGAAAGAAGCGATGATCCAATCAATGAATTCATGCAATATGCACAAGAAATTGTACGCGAGTGTGAAGGACTACCAGATGCAGTTGTGGCAATAGCCACTGGATTAAAAATTTTGCCTCTAAAAGACTGGAAGATTGCTTTGGAAACCTTGCAGCATTCTAAGCCATTGCATAAACTTGATGAGGACATTACTAAAGTTTATCAACGATTGAAATTAAGCTATGACGGACATGAGAAATCTGCCAAAGATGTCTTCCTATTATGCTCTCTCTTTCCTAAAGGTTATGAAATTCCTATAGATCTTTTATGCAAACTTAGTATAGGACTGGGCCTTTTTGAGGAAGCTTACAATTATTTGGCAGCAAGAAGAAAGGCAATTGAAGTAAAAGATTCCCTCATATCTTCTTCTTTATTGTGTGAGGCTAAAAAAGCATATGTAAAGATGCATAACATGGTTCGTGGAATGGCCTTATGGGCACCAGACACAGGTTTGCAAGTGATTATGGATTCAAGAACAACTGTAAAATCACACATACGATTTTTGTTTTGGAGTAGAGATGAATTTCCCAATCGATTTGATGGCACTAAACTTGAACTTCAGATCCTAGTACTTTGGATAAAAGGAAAAGTGAGGGTGGAAGATTCATATACAATCTTTCAAGAGATGGCAGCACTCAGAGTTTTGTTTTTACTCTGTGATAATGATCATAAATGTGTCACTCTATCATTGAAGTTGCTTCATTCGTTGAAGAATATCCGAACACTTATCTTGGACGGTTGGAAATTAAGTGACATTTCTCTTTTGAAAATCCTACATGGTATTGAGATTCTTCAGTTTACCAATTGTTTAATCAATGAGTTACCAAATGAAATAAGGGAGCTAAAGAATCTGAGATCATTAGGATTAAGAAAATGTAAAATTGAAAGGAATAATCCTTTTGAAGTGATTGAAAGATGCACTCAGTTAGAAGAGCTGGATTTTGTTTTGAATTCCAATATTGAAGATTGGAAGGAAGAAGGTGAGAGAGAAAATATTGATTATGTCATTCCAGATGTCTCTCCTCCTACATTGACAAGGTATTCTATAGCTTGTCCTCATCTTAAATACTTCGAACATGATGATAATGGCATGTTAAATTGCTTCAATTCTGAGAATGTAAGAAATTTAATCTCAAATGCCATGTTTAAGAAGATTGTGAGAACAGTAGAGGTTCTTGAGCTGGGAGAAACAGGAGACGCAGGATGGAAGAGTATTGTACCTGACATCATCAATCCTGTGGAAGATGGAGGAATGGATGATCTAATTAAGCTTTGTTTGTATTCTTTGGTTGATATGGAGTGCCTCGTTGATACTAATAATCATTATCCTGATATGGCAGTCTTCTCCAACTTGGATGAGCTGTATTTAGATGGTGTGGATGTGAAAGAATTATATAGGGGTCCTATGCTCTCTGGCTTTCTCGGGCGGCTGCAGATTTTAAAGTTGCGAAACTGTAAGAAACTGCGCAATATATTCTCTGATAGCAATATGAAACTACCTCATCTGAAGGTTTTGCATTTGATAAATTGTCCAATGTTCCAATCATCAATCTTCCAATCATATGTTGCTCAAAGTTTGGAGCAGTTGCAAGAACTAATAATCAGTGATTTTGAGGAGCTGAACAGAGTAATTACATACGAGAGCATGGGAGAGGAAATAGTGGATGCTGGTAACAAAAATAGCCACGGCACTCTGTTTCCGAACTTGAAAACTCTTGAAATAAAAGAATGTGGCAAACTGGAATTGATATCGCCACTTTTTTATGCCGAAGACCTTCCCCTTTTGGAAGCTCTAATTATAAGAAAATGTGAGGGGCTGAAATGCATATTTGGTGAATACCGAGGACGTGAGTACCGAGTTTCGCATCAAGGGATTGAGCTCCCTTCAATGACGAAAATGATACTTGATGATGTGCCCAATTTCATCACCATATTTCAAGAATGTAACATAGATATGAAACGTGGCACTGAGGAGAAGAATAATCTAATCATTGCGAGGCGTGCTGCTTTCTCTTCGGCTCATGGCGATAATGAAATTTTTAATGCCTCATTGCAAGACCATACAATTTCACCGGTATGCGACTCTAACCTCACTCTTCATTAATTTATACGGAATTTTATCTTATTCAGGGTGCTTGAATGGCCTAAATATTTATTTTTTTCCCTTTTATGTTTGCCAAACTTTTTACTGATGGAATGTATTAAGACTTAGAGGGGGGCATATGGAAGTATATATTCTCAATTTGCTTGGTTGAGATAAAGTTTAAGTAGATAGTTTCGAAATGATGAATTTTGGAAAAGGCATAATAGATGCTGATATTGGAATGGTTGATCATATCTGGGCATGTGGGAGTGATTTCTTCAAACAAGGTGGTCACAAAATTTTAAGTCTCTATCAAACAAATCATTTTGATACTTTAGGAATAGTCATGCATGACAAAATTTTTGGAATCCATCTGCTTGAGGAGTTTGTTTTTCTTTAGCATGTGTGTGAAAGTATATTTGTTAAATTGTTGACAAGTGGTTTATTACGTAAAAGTTACCCAAGAACAACTTCAACTGATATGCTAATTTCTCTAAATTAATAGAAACTTTTCTAAGCATCTTATTCTAGTGAGAGTACAGGAGAAAATTCATATTGTTTATTACTATATTTCATGAGTCCTTATTCATCAATGTTTTTTTGGAGACATCGCATTGAACACTTAAAATGATTTATCAGAAAAATGTGTGGTTATAGGAATTACCAGTCTCAATGAAAGGGATTCAAACTTTTCATCCAGCTGAGTGTCTTTTGAGAGGAACGTTTAAGCTACAAAATATAAGGCAGATGACAATCGTGCAGTGCTCAAATTTAATGTCATTGTTCACTTTATCCATTGCTACAACCGTAATGTTGGAGAAGTTGACAATCCAGAGGTGTGATAAGTTGAAGCACCTCATAACAAATGAGAAAGACGATGATAATCACATGGACTCCAACTACAACTCTATCTCCATTTTCCCAAAACTAGAGAAGCTCCTAATTGTTGATTGCAGCACTATGGAATCTATATTTCCATCCACTTCTTCAGTAAGTCTTCAAAAATTGAAGTTTGTGATTATTGGAGCTGCTCCAAAGCTGAAGTATGTTTTTGGGAGATTTGGTCAACCTGAAGAGTATTTGTCAAATGAGAAAGAAAATGAAGCGCTTTACATTGGTCTCCCTGCTCTGGAAACACTAAGCCTTACAGATGTTCCGAATATCATCAGCTTTTGTAAAAGTGGAAGACAACTGAATTTGGAAACGACAAAGGTAACCCGTTTAAATTATCGTTTATAGCATGTCAATATTACTCTATTTTTAACATTACTTTTACTATTAGTCTATGTTATTTAGAACTTTTGATTAACGGAATCTCACGAATGTTCTTTTAAAATCTTACTTTTATATTATCATTGATTATTAAGCTAAGTATTCATTAATTTTGATTGTTGAAAAAGCATCTCAATCTTATCGAACCTAACATAATTTACCAGTATTTTTTTTTAGCTAGACTCGAGAAGTTTCGTATGTGCACAATATAAATTCTTACCAAAATAAACAAGTCTTCTTTTTATACAGACTCGAATTATTAAATTATATGACAAATTATGTTTGTGTGTTAAATATGTGGGTTTACTTTGTCAAGCCATTGACTTAGGCTTCCAATTAATTACTTCCTCTAGTACTCAATATAATACTTATTTTAATGAAGAAACTGAATCTGTGGTTCTTATGTTAAGTATCAGAGGGCATAATATTAGTGTGTGTGAATCCCTCTTTGTAGTTAATATAATATAAGACTCATTTTAATGAAGAAGAAATCAAATCAGTGGTTCTTATATTAAAGATCAAACGGCGTAGTGTTAGTGGGTTTGTGTTATCTACAACTTTTGATTAACGGAATCCCTCTAGAACTTTTGATTGTCGAAAAATTGTGTGTGTGTTTTCTTTCTTTGGTCAAATATAAGACCTATACCAAATACTGGAAAATTAATTTAATCTTTAAATCTTGTAAATTTTGATGAAAATATTTCAAAAGTAACTAGTTACATCTTGTTTATTTTCTCTGTCAACACTAAACAAATTAATTTTAATTATGCTCTCCAAAAAATTTCCAAGTCATAATACATCAAGAGCACAATGTGATTAATAAAAGTTGGATGTGATCTAAGATGTGCTTGGTAAGCATCACATTCATGTCAACAATACCATTCACTAACATGATCATCGAGTTGACCTGGTTGAATCTGAGTGCATAGATGATATTTTTTCTTTATTAAGAAATCATCAGTATTTCCAGGACACTGCATTTAAATTATAGGAATTAACCACTTGAAATGATTTATAATGTTTTGTAGAAATTACCAGCCTCAATGAAAGCGATTCAAAATTTTCATACAGCTCAGTGTCTTTTGAGACCACCATTGAACCCGCAAAATATAAGGCAGATGACAATTGTCCAGTGCTCAAATTTAATGTCGTTGTTTACTGTATCCATTGCTAAATCTGTGAAGTTGGAGAAGTTGACAATCCAGAGGTGTGATAAGTTGAAGCATGTCATGACAAAAGAAGAAGAGAATCATGACGATACCCACTATATCTCCATTTTCCCTGAACTAGAGGAGCTCCTCATTGTTGACTGCAGGAATATCGAGTCTATATTTCTATCTACTTCTTCAGCACGCCTTCGAAAATTGAAGTATGTGATTATTAGAGCTGCTCCTAAACTGAAATATGTTTTTGGGAGATTTGGTCGTGGAAAGTTCTTGTCAAATGAGAATGAAAATAAAGAGCCTTACATTGATGTACCTGCTCTGGAAACAATAAGCCTTACAAATGTGCCAAATATCATCGGCATTTGTACGAATGGAAAACAACTGAGTTCGGAAAAGGCAATGGTAAGTAGCACATTTGAACTAACCATTTTATATTACTCTAATTCTTTTCTATTAGTTTATCTTATTCACAACTTTTGATTAACAAAAACGCATGAATATTCTTTCAAACGCTTACTTTTATATAGTTATTGATGTTTTTAATATTCATCATTTTTTTTTTTGGTTAGACTTAATTCAATAAGTTCCCTAGCTGTACAAAATAAATTTATGTTAAAACAATCATATATATATATATATATATATATATATATATATATATGATTGAGGTGCGGTCATAGTAGTCATTGCATGGGGGAATACTAGAATCCTATTTGTAACTATGTTGGTTTTGAGTTAAATGGTGATGTTGAGCCTATACATAATCTTCTATTGTTTATAATTTTTGGATATTCGTATGAAGTGTATTTCTTTGTTTTCGTCTTGGTTTGAAATTGTACCATCTAAGGACAAAGCTTAACAAAGAAAGTAGTATTTTGAATTTGAGATGATATTTGGGATTGAATCGGACGACTCTTCTAGAACTTACAATTAATATTTATATGCAGAATCTGACTAGTCAAGGAGCAGTAAAATCCGAAATAAAAGAAATTATTGAGGATCAAAGACCAATGACATCAATTGTGAGCACTAATGTTGTCAGCTTCCAAAATGTTCGAGACATAAAAATCATAGAATGCAGAAAGATAAAAGCTATGTTCCCTGCCTCTACATGGAGAAGCCTATCACAGTTGTGCAAGTTATGCATATTAAACTGTGAAGAATTAGTTCATCTTGTTGATGAGGATTTGCAGAATTGCAGTCTCCCAAAACTGGAATATCTTCAAATCCAGAATTGCAACAAATTGGAGTTTGTATTTCCTTCTTCTTTTCTCGGAGGCCTTCCAAAATTGAAATCTATGATTGTCGAGAAAGTTGCTGTTCTGACATATATCTTTGGAGATTATTTATCAAACGAGAATCAAAATGGTAGGCTTGATGGTGATCTCTCTGCTTTGGAAAGACTATCACTTAGAGATGTGCCAAATATCATCGCCATTTGTGCTAAAAGATATTCTGTGAGGTTTCCATCTCTACAGCTCATTGGTTTAGACAACTGTCAGCTGACAAGGGATTCTCTGAATTTGATGGTTTATTGGAAACCTGCAGAGGTAACGCTAATTTTAATTGTCTTTTACTTTTCTGGTCCTATTTATAAGTGACTTGCAGCATGTTTTATACAAATAAGAAAAAACTTAACCTTCGTTAACCTTACTTTCAAATTCAGCAACTTTCCAACCTTATTCTGACCTATTTAATATGCATTACTATGAGAACTAAGTCACTACAATAATAAATTACATTGTCCATTCATATGAAAAAAATTTCTCTCCCCGCCGAGGACCAACAATCTTTTCCTCTCTCTGCCCTATAAATTGGACTGAAGGAGTAATTGCTAATTATACGGCATGTAAGTAGCTAGTGCTGTGCTTATTTGACCCTCTTGAAATTCTTTTATTGAAGTTCAACTTTTAGTGAAATGGAGCTAACCCAACAAATTCTTGAAAAAGGTATTGGTAGTACTTTCAATTTTGAAACTAATTATAATCCTTTTTCTGGAAAATAAAATCATTGGATGAGATTCATTAAGAGGATTACCAAAAATAGCAAATATACGAGAATCCATTCCTTGTAAAACCTTGCTGATCTGCTCTCCCTTTCAATTATAAGATTTAGATGAAATATCATTCATTCAATTTATCAAATACCTTCTGTTAAATTTTACCAATTGAGTTTGAATATATTTGTTCACTTTATTGTGATGCATCATGTGGATAGATATGCATAATCTATTACTCCTCTAATCTTTAATGTAAGATCTAATTAACTAATTTAATTAAATTTAAAAAGTTAGTTAATTTGTCATGCTTCCCCTCTTCTAAAACACCCTAATCATCTTCCTTAATTCACTTCCTCTCTCTCATACTTGATTATGGTTGAGGAAATATTAATTGGGCTAATTTGAAATTGTTTTGATAAATATGTAAAATAGACCTTATATTTAGGACTAATATCTATTAACTGAATTTTGGTGAGAGAAAACTTGTACTGAAAGTTGGAATTGGACTGCCTCTGCTAGGACGCAATGAAATTCAGGATGGCTGAGCGAAAGTTGACAAATCTTGAAATTGGGAACTCCACAATAGACGAGGTTTTCAACTTGGAAGGAGTAAAAATTGGAGAAAAAGTGAGATTCAGCTTACAATCCGTGGTGTTGAAAAATCTAAGTGAGTTGAAGCAAATGTGCAAGGGCCCTGATAGGATTTTGAACTTGTACAATCTTCGCAGTCTAAAAGTCATAGGATGTAAAAGGCTAAGAGCGATCTTCTCCATCTCAATATTAAAAAGCTTCCCCCATTTGTCCCATTTAAAGATAAAAGACTGTGAGGAATTGGTCTACATTATTGAAGAGGATCCCAACGAAAGTGCTGCTGATGATTGGCAGCGACTTAGCTTCCCAAAATTAGAAAATGTTCACATCCAGAGCTGTGATAGCTTGAAATTTATTTTCTCAATATCCACACCTAACATGTTCCCAATGCTAGAGAGATTGGAAATAGAAGAAGCCTCTGAGTTAGAGCAAATATTTACATGGAATCAAGATGTTACACAGAAGATAATGGTGGCTAAAGATGTGTTTCCGAATCTCACATATTTAATACTCATAAAATTGCCAAAGCTTGTTACTGTTGGTTGTGGGATCGGGTTTCAAACTTTGCCAGATTATCAGGTGGTTGATTGTCCCAAATATCAAGGTAAGAGTCTAGAAAAAGTTCGCTCCTTTTAATTGCTAGTTTTTATTAATATTAATATGTAATAATATTGAAAATACCATTACTGCAGAAATTACTTCTCAACAAGTCCAACAAGATTCTCAAAATTTGGGTTTAGATAACCAATCAGCTACCGAGGCTCTGTCATATACGGGAGAAAGAAGTCCCTTGCGAAACTCAGCAGAGGTATACTGGACTAACCATTACAAGAGGGGAAATATCTTTTTACCTTTTCTCACATAAATCTAACAATTTTCTTTTACAATGAAGTTAACTTTTTCATCAACTTGTTTAGATATGACCTATTTATTACTTGTGTCGTTGGTTACAAAATGCCACGAAAGAAATGAAGAAAAATGTTGAAGAATTTCCCACTTCAGATAGATCATCAGAAACAACATCACCATCTAGTTCTACATTCAAAATAGGAATTTTATGTAATTAAACTTCCATAATAGTTGAAAAGGAAAAAATAAACAAAATCATTTTTTAACGCAGTATCCGACACTATGCAGGGTAAATAAGACATTTAATTAACAAGCTTCTACATAATGTATGTATGTCTCTGTCTGTGTCTGTGTGCGTGCGTGCGTGCGTGCGTGCCTGTCTGTGTGTTTGTGTCTGCCTCTGCCTCAGCCTGTGTCTATGTGTGTGTCTCTGTCCGTGTCTGTCTGTTTGTGTCTCTGTGTGGGGCTATGATTGCTAAATAAGAGTTGGATCTATTGTCAAACCCCAAAAACTAAGGTGTGACCAGCTTAAAATATGAAAGAACCCACATTTCTTAAGCCTTATATATATATATATATATATATAAAATGCTTGCAACTTTTTCATTCTTTTCCCAACTTAACTATACAAAATATTGACATTAAATATAGTAGTTAGGTACATCATGATACACACACACAGTATACAAACTTTTTGTCTAATATTTGACATCATAAAAAATAAACAACTTAGACATCTAACAATATCTTCCAAAGCAGCCCTCTGAGCCTCCACAACATGTCTCTCCAAGATATTGGCGGAAACGTCTTGAGGAATACGCAAAGATGGCTATATCACATGGCAATCAGCTTCCAGTCACTATTAAGTTCGAGTCAGAGATATACGGTCAAGATTCAGAGCAAATAATTATAAATGAATTAATAAACGAAATCCTCAAGCATGAGGTGGTAAGCACAAGTGCTATTAACCTTTATATAAGGTATGTCTTCAGCCCTGTATGCTTAAATATTTAGCTACAAAGAACATTTACTGATCTGTTTATTTCCGCATTTAGGTACCTTCACAAGCAATTTCTAGTCCCAAGCGGCCTCTCTGAGAGTTTTAGGTTCATCAGTCCCCATGTTGTCGCCTCTCATGCGCAAGAAATGAAGGGAGAGATACTAGATGAACAATCGAGAGATGTTGCACTTTCCTTCATTACAAATGCCAAGGCAAAAGACACTTTGTTTTTGGTACCATACTTGCAAGGGTGAGTCACTTTATGCTTGTTACTTTATTTTTATGAAATGTAACTGTTTGTTGACAGTTTGCTAGTTGTTCTCATTGTGCTTTTGGTACTTAGGGGACACTGGATTCTAATTGTCATCAATCCCAAGATGCCAGAAATATGGTACTTGGATCCTCTTCATGGGCAAGCAAGCAACCGAAAAGAGATGCAGGAGCTGTTCAATAAGTAAGATGTATAGAACTGTTCAATAAGTAAGATGTATAAGCTTTGTGAAAATATTTAATTTATTGTTGTTTATAACTTTTAGCATCAAGTTTAATTTTTTACCTTCTTCTTAGAGCTTTGTTGATGTACCGCGAAAAGGCAAATCTCTACTGCCCCCCGTTGAAAGATGGTCGTTGGGACTCCATCTGGAAATGGAAGGAAACAAAGGTACTTACCATTGACTTTTTGAATCAAATAAATATAGTTATCACACACACACACACACATATAGCATTGACTGACATGTGTGTGTATTTGGTTTCTTTATAGTGCCCACGACAACGAGATCGAAGCTTGGATTGCGGGTTTTGCATAATGAAATTTATGAAGGACATAGTCGTCCACAAGCTCAATACAATTCCTGATAAGGTATATATATGTCTTCTAACTTCACTTTGTACATTTTGAAAATTTAGATTAGCTATATATCTTAATTGATTTTTTATTTCCCTTGTATAAAAAAACAAACTTGATTTTGCTATGTTATGTTTGCATACAGTACTACGACGATACATATTGCACAGAATACTCTTTTGCTCAGATAGAAGAAGTCATTGAAGAGTTGGCTATGACTGTTCACTCTCAATGGAGTGAATCAAAAGTGAGTTTCTCCTAAGCTACAAGGGTGTATGGGATTGAAATTATGTGTTTAGGCATTTTATTTAGAGATACTTGGCCAATGGAATAGGTTTCTCTGACAACTTACTTTATGTACACTTAGATATATATAGTGATGGTGTTTAGATAAAATTTTGGTAGTTTTTTTTATTTTTTATTTTTTTGCTGCCACTTAATTTCAAACAATACTTGATGGTAATTTAGTTTAACCGTCAAATATTGCCAACTTACGTAACAGTTAAATCAAACGACCATTAAGTAAGTTATCTTGACGGTTTTCACCTAAAAACCATCAAGTAGTTCCAATCACTAGAAAGATCAAAACTGGTACAATATGAATGGACATTTATACAACTTTACTGTGAAGTTTTTGAAACATACTTGATGGTAACTGAACCAAAACCATCAAGTAAGACTATCTAGAGATCTCAAAGGCCATATTTGTGAGCTTATTACTTGACTTTTTTGTGCTGAAACCGTCAAATATTTGACAGTATATAACTGTACGTCAAGGAAGACCTCATAACATATATGACATTGGAGTAGCTTTGCTTGTAATCTTTTGTTCTCATTTTTGTTATAAGAATCTCATTTTCACCTTTATATAAAAAAATGGATAGTTGAAATTTATTATTTTGTAAAAGTATGATTATAGTGTTTTATAAATTAATTTTTTATTAATTTTGTTTGTATTGCAGTTATAAATTGCATAGATCATATTTTAAAAGTTTAAGTTTATTTCTTTATGTTTAAAATCATAGTTTTATAAAATATTAATCTGAACCATCTATTTTTTAAAATTTGAGGGTGAAGATGAGATTCTGAAAAGAAAATGAGAAAAAAGGTTATGAGAGGAATCAAACCCAATACATATTCTTTCTTGACAGCCGTCAAGTATTGTGAAATTTGTAGTAGTAGTGTTTATTGATTATTTGATTACTTTTAGTATGATAATAAATTGCTTCTAAAATGGTCTTATGCTAATAACTAATACATGTTTAAAAAAATTGGAGTTGGAGTTGAAGGATGAACAAACAATGATGGAACCAATTGGGAAACTCCAATATCAATATCTTGGAGAAACGAAAACAACAGTTGAAGTTCCTCAAAAACCCAATATACCGCTTGATGATGATGTGAGTTATACCACAAAACAATAATGATTTTGAAGTTTCATTATTATTGCAACATATGATATCCTATTACTATTTGTGTTGCACAGAGTACTGATGCTATATCAAAGGAAATATTTCAAGAGAGTCGTACCCCAGAGGACGTCGAGGTAGCAAGAAACTTCTTAGCTAATTTAACACCAAAAACCTTATCAGCAACATTGATCATTCTGCTAAAAGAAGTGTTTTCATTGGTTATTGATTAATTAGTGTGTTGTGCCCTTTTTCATCTAATATTTGTCATATGCTGATTAAATGGCTTAAACTTGTACCATTTTCCCTAATCATTGCTTGTTTCAGGATTTGAGTAAGACAAAGCCAAGAAGTGAAACAATCATGACACCTCAGCAGGAACAAGGAGAAATATCAGCTGTTGTTTACTCTAACTTATTTAAATAATAAAGGATCTGAGGATTATAATTAAATGACTTGATGATACTTATATTTCTTTGGATATTTTTGCAGAGTGTTATTGAAAATATTGGAAGAGAAACGGGAATTATGGAACCTAAACGTCATAATTCCACGACTTATTCAGAAGAAGGGGGCTCAGAATCTTGTCCATCTCCAATAGTAAGTTCACCAAAGTCATATATTGAACTTATAGCATGATTTTTTACATGTGAGCTTTAAATAATAGACATTCATCTTTACATTTCAATATCAACAAGTCTAAACCATATATCTTATGCCCCTTTACTTTCTTTTTATATATATTTTTCTAGGGAAAATAAAAGAAATTCAATGGTAGACCAAAAAAAAAGATTTATGAATTAATAATGAAGTCACTGTAGTAGACTACTTAGTTAAATATTTTGTCACGTAACTTAGGTTGGTTTAGAAACAGGGAAGGTAATTGACAAAGCAGTTCCTGTTACAGTCGAAACTACAAAAAATTCTGAGGTGATAAATGGCGTCCTTAATCTCTTTATACATCTCACCACATGAAAATCTTGAACGTTTAATATAAAGGTTGCATTGGATATGAATGCGGGTCAATCCACATACATAATGTTGGATAAGACTAGCTTATTTTTGTATATTCATTCTTGGTATCACAGTTGCTCAATAAACATCCAACTCGCACTTAGAGAAGCGATATAAAAAGTGAAATCCAAATATTGATCTTCCACTTGAGCATGATAAATCAAATTCCTCATCCAATATCAATGTATACTTTTTCATTGTATACATACATAATTAGAGAACTTTTGGAGTATAACTAGAGTTGCAAAATTAGTGAAAGAACAAACATTCTTCCTGTTGTTTAGGTTGATGGTCTGAAAGAAACAGAAGAACAAGGTTTTCTAGGGCCTTATAAATCAAAGGACATAGTAGCAATTCAGCAAAAAAGTTTGGGGTTAAGAACGCAATCTGGACTACTATCGGATATTTCTATAGCCAGAGAATTATCACAGGTAAGTTTGGTTTTCTTTATGTACTCGGATGGTTTATTCTTAATTTGGAAATAATGGGAAAGTAATCAAACTCAATACATCATCTCATGCCAAAATACCAACAATATAATTATACCATTTGTCTGGTTTCAATTCATCTTTTATAAAACTCGTGTATCAAAATGTCGCAAGAAAAGGGAATTGATCAGTTAATAGAAAGATAAATTCAATAAAATAATGAACTTACTTTGTCATCCAAATTTTAACTTTGGCGTTATTCAGAACCATGAAACAGGAAAGCAAGTTGTAGGAATAGCTGTTGCTTCGGAGGCATCGGTGACGACAACTTCATCAAATTCAAAGGTGATCAAAATGGCATCTCTAAGATCTATCTATTCTTCATATGAGACAAGTTTCCATGTGTTTTTATTGTTATTTTTTTAGTAGATTTGACTAGTATATAAAATTGTTTTTAAGTGTTAAGACTGACTCTTCTATGCATATATGCTCATATTTTATTGACTAATCCCATGCATTTGGA
Organism: Acacia confusa; assembly: GCA_037074495.1. NCBI lineage: Eukaryota > Viridiplantae > Streptophyta > Magnoliopsida > Fabales > Fabaceae > Acacia > Acacia confusa. The sequence goes on from CM073511.1 coordinate 18,897,787, forward strand.
GATGCAGAATCTCAATAAACTTTAAATTCATCATGAATCAACGTGCACAAATCCATTCTCATTATATCCACAATTCAATGAATGAGAAACTTCATTTTGTTTTGTAGGTTGATAGTGTGAAAGAAACAATGGGACAAAGCTTCCAACAGCATGATGCGTCTCTGGAAGCTACCATAGCAACTCATTCGGCTGATTTAGAGCCAAGGAAGCAATCTAAGGAATCATCGGTTATTTCCCAGGTAAATAAATTATGCTTTTTATCATATAGAAGTAATGCTAGACGGTTTTTTTTCCCCTCTTGATTATAATTATGGGAATATCAGCAGTGTGATTCGTGTAGCCGACTCTGCATACTCGGATAACGCTTGTTGTTGTATGATTATGGAAATCAATGTGAATTCAATCCAATTCGAGATTCAATGTAGCTTTTAAAAATTGATTGCCAATGTTGTATTGCTTTTTAGCACTCGCATTTTGGAAATTCTTAAATACATTGCTGAACATTCAAATTTATCACCAACATTAACGTTGTTATTACTCCCTGTGGTCCTTGTTATAAGACCAGCTTCACATTGAACTATAAAGTAGGCCTTGTTAAGGACAAGAGAAGTATTATGTAAATCACATCAAGAAAATATGTTAGATGACCTATGCTTTTAATTGTCTAAACCAGTTAACACATATTTACGAGCCAATATTAATAATTATGCCATGTATTTGGTTGGTCTGAAATTAATACTTCTCAAACTTATAAATCTAAGCATTGTTGGGAGGAGAATTGGCTAGTTCTGAGAATTATATGAAATAATGAAGTTGTATAGTTAGATTAATTTTATTTCTTGATCAGAGCTCAAAATCAGGGAAAGAAGCGGGTGGAATACGTGTTACTTCACAGCCATCAATGTTCACATCTTCAACAAATTCAGAGGTAAGCAAAATCACATTTCCAAACTCTTTACATGAAAAGGGGTTCCCTGTTTTTTTATACATTACTCTAGTGTATCAACAATATACGACAAATAGACATAAATGTTAAGACTAGTATCTTTTTGTTTTTATGACTAAACAACAAGCACCTGGATTCTTGGAGAAAAACCAAGAATCCCCTATTGTTAATCTCTTGGAAAAAGAATTTGCACAAGTTAATAACTTGTTTCTAATTTGCATGTTTATATTGAGTGATGGGTAGACTAGCACTCTAAAAATAAAAACATATTAGTGAATTTAACAAACTAACAACTTGCATATTCATATGATTTATTTTTCTTAGGGTAACAAGGAAGCAGCAAGAAAAAGTGTTGACACATCACCAATGGAAGACGCTCCATTTGACTCGGTATATCTGCTGAGCTTTGACATATAAACAGTAACTCATTTTAAGAGAGAGGCTGGAACAAAAATCAATTTTTCATTGTGTTCCATGCAGGCTTTTGAACAAAAATTAGAGGATATTTCAAAACCAAATCTTCCTAATGTTATTCCTTCTTTCGATCATGGTAAGTGTCTTTTTGTTTTTATGTGATGTTTCTAGTTTTTATTTGGATTATCCACTAACTTTCTTGGCTATCACAGAATCACCACAAATTCTCACTTCTAGCCCTCCTACGTTAGAGATTCTTGAAATTTTCCAACTTGTGGAGTTAAAAGACGGTGAAGGGGCTTTACTTGCACGAGCACTTGAGAAATATCCTCAACTATTGTTACCTCGCCAACAACAAATCCGTGGAACAATAGCATTTTCATACAGAGTGCTAGTTGACATATTGGTTGTGCTAGCTACCAAGACTCCTTGTACCATTACAACGTCAGAAAAGTCAACCTTGGATAATAACTTGTATGGAGCAGCTTTGCTTGGGTTCGACAAAAGTTGGATTGATTCGGTTCGAGCCAAAGTTTTTGAGGTTGACATGTCTGTCACATCGGCACAAGAGAACATTCGAGTCATGGAGGCCAAGCTTCAGACTTGTGGCGTGCGCTTGAAGCAAGTTCAAAAGGAAAAAGAACAAGCCAGAAGACATTTGGAAGTAATTAATTCTGAATTGTCAGATCTCCTCAAGGATCAGGAGACATTAATGACCAATATGAGCAAGTCTAGGGATATAATAAGAGCCAAGGATACACCTTATGGCATTTAGGTTGCTTACTTTGTGCTTGCTTATTTGATTTCAAATTTTTAAAGAAACTCCAAACAGTGTACAATACAAGTTGAATGCCTATGGATATACACTCTCCCTAAGTGAACAATAAAAGTATATGCACTATACAGTTTTATTGGTATCCGGTTCACTTTTCTTTTCTTTTCTTTTCTTTTTTTGGTGAGCCTAGCTGCTTGAACCATCACCTTTTTGTTTTGGTCCCCTATCGATGCTCTGTTTCTAACCTCTGCCATCTTGGGAGACATGAAACTGTAAATTCATGCATGTTAACGGGAATTAATGGACAGATGAAGAAAGAGGATTATGCTCTTGCAACACTATTTGGCTGTGTGTGTTGGGAATCAATGGGTCTTCCACATGCTCTGTTTCTCATCTCTGCCAAGTTGGCCAATATAACATAGAGTGAGAGACAGAGAGACTCTTTTTATTTGCCACACCACAAGTTACTGAAACATATATCAGACTGAATGAATAAAAATTAACCATGCTCGTCACGTCTTTCTAACAAATTATACTTGGTTTTATACCTTATGTGACAATGTTGTATTTCAATTACTGCAGTTTGCTTTCTGGCCCAAAGAAAAAGTGCAGTTTTAAGTGAAGACTTGCACAGAAAACTCAATTTCTTAGCCAAAGATTGATGTAAACATGTCAACAACAAAATGTAACACAACTATATGCAAAATTACAATTTCATTTGTTGCATCCAATTTCACAAAAATATTAACCATGCCATGAATTTCACTACATAAAGTAATTTATTATGTAAGTAAGTGTGAAATGATTGACTAACGCAATATGTGTTTCAAAATGATTAGTGGGGGCAGCATTCAAATTCATTCAATTTACAAACATAATATGTGACTATTTACCTATTGATGAGGATCTTTTTGTCTTTAATCTTAGGTCCACAATCAAAAATTGATCAAAGATTGCGTATAGACAAACTTAGAATCATTCTTTCTTCTCGAGAAGCCTTTTATTAACTTCTAAGTAATCTAAATATCGTACAAACGCAATGAAAACAAGAGGAAAATTAATTTTGGTTTTTTTCAAATTAATAAACTAAAAGATGAATGCAATTTTGGATGCAACAAAATTAAATCCCAAACTAGATTTTTTTGTTATTTTCTTTATAGTGGAGTGGAGTATGAAAATAGAGTAATGACTATCATAATTCAATTAAATGTAAGAGCAAATTTTCACTAAGTCTTAATAAAAAATCCTAAGATAACACTTGAGTTCAATATTTTTAATTAATAATAACTCATACAAACATAGCTAACAACTATATCTTGAGATATTGTTTAAAACCACTTAATGTACAATTAAAATTAGATTAATGCAACTTGTTTCCTCTTAATAAGAATACGATAACACAACACTCAGTCAATCCAATTCAATCATACTATCTAATAATAACATGTAGAAATCACAATATCACTAAATCAATAAGGAAAATGCATATATATAAATCCAATAAGCTACAAAAATCGAATTCAATCACACAAGTTCAATCCACAGAGTTATCCAAATGAGTAAACTAAGTCTCAACATTACAAAACAATATTCCTAAAATTGAGAAATCCAAATATAATTAGAGAAAATAGATTGAACAAAATAAACTCCCCTTGAAGCTTAATATTTCAGCTATTTAATCCATCTCCAAGAGACATCGAACTTAGCCTCTCATGCTTTAACTCTAGCTCCAATGAGCTCCTTCACACAAGAACCCATGGAATTATATGGATTGAAGGGAAAAAAGGTGAGTGAAGGTGTTGTGAAGGATGGTGAGGTTGAAAATGGAAGGAGAGACGATGATGGTGCTGGACAAGGGAAATGAGGTGGAGGTGGTCTGAGGATTGGTGTTGTGAGAGAGTGATGAGAATGAAGAAGAAGAAGAAGACGGTGACGGTGCTTGGCGGTGTGAAGCTTAGAATAGAGATACCATTGAAGCTCTCATTGCATTGAAGCTCTGCTTTCTTTTTTCAGGTCGTCACTTGCGGTAAAGGATAGTGGTAATGATCGATGTGAAAGTGGAATATCATATAAAGGGGTGGTGAATAGGGTGATTTCAAATTATTTTTGAATTTGGCTGATGATCAAGAGAAAACAGAGACAAAGTATTGAGAAGAGAATATGAACACAGACAAGTTATACTGGTTCGGTTCAACTTTTGACTTACACCAGTCCCCAGACGCTCTGGGATTTTCACTAGCTCACAATCACAATTAACACTTTGTACTTGAAGTAATCCTTTTAAGGATTCACTCCCCCTTACAAGTTGTAGTTATACACCCACACTCAAGCTAAGGTCCCTCTATCTTGAGATTCAACTAATAATGAAATATTTGTTTGAACGCTCTTACAAAGTAGATAGAAGATAATCATTGAACTGAAGTACAAAATATCCAAAGATATTAAATGAAAATGAATGAAATAGTATTTCAAAATAACATCAATTGAATGCACTAATGTTTCGGTAAGTTAGTGAATTAAATGCTTGGAGCTTTAATACCAACTTCCATTAATGACCATTAGGAATCTTTTAAGATAGCCATTGTGAATATTTCATATTTTTGTTAGATTCAGAAAGCTTCTCTTAGACTCAATCAAATCGTTGATTGATTTTTCATGGTTAAGTCACTTTCAAATCATCGTCATCTATAGACATGCCTTTGGTCTAGACAGTGATTGACTTGAAGAGTTGGTATTGTCTTTTTGGAAGAATGGGTAACTGCCGTAGAGATCATTTTGCTTGCTTTGAGATTATTGTGTTCTTGCACAATGACACGCCAAATGTTCGAACAAATTTTGGACGATCGTCCAAACAAGGGATTTTCTGGACAAACGCAAAGATTTTAGTTTGTCCATAATCGATCATGAGTTTGGGCAATATTTCATCTGATGATGAAGGGAAGGTTGTGGAATTCTTAATTTTGGTTGGTCGTTCTTTTAGTCTAATTAATTTTGTTTTATTTCATTATGGTTTTAGTCATTGTTTGTATTTTGTTTGCATTGAACCCCCCCAACATCCATTTACTATTTTCTGTTTTATGACTGTATGAATTTGACCTACTGTAAATTCCATGGGAAGCGGTTCATGTTCCTTATACTACAAATCTTGTTGATCTTGGTTATTTTACGAGAGCTCGGCAAATCTCATTCAATATTCTTCATTAGAGTACACATGTACTAGCATTATATGCCTCTAATCAATCAATGAAAGATGTGTAATTTATTCTCATTTCACAATTTTGTGAGTTTTTTTAAATTTAATTTGTCTCCTACAACTTGCCCAAATCTAATCTGTCTCCATATAATCAATGCGCAAGAGATCGTTCTCGTTTGAAAGAACGCGAGTGACCAAAGTGGATGAATGGTTTTGAGAGTAATTTGGTTAACATGATATCAGAAAAGCCCGCATCGGCATCAGATATCCAAAGCACCAACACGCAATCATCTCACCAAAAAGCAATTAAGAATGTCCTCAGAATCTTGCCAAATCTCACATTCTAGTGCTTTGTCAATCCCATAGCCAAAAGGGGCTTTATTCTTAATCAACAAGTCACAATCCAATTATACAATAGCTTCAAGAGAAACATAAAAAAAGGACCAGAACTAATGACACTCCAACCCTGTTCAGCATCTTATTTAGACAACACAATGATCTCAGTAATGTCAAAGGGAAACAAGGTTTCTTAAGTAGGCAAAATTGAGAAAACAAAAGTGACATCAAGAGTTGCATGTCTCAATACTAACTAAATTTATAAGCTAAACACATTGTCAAGTTTGGATAGATCATGTAAGGACCGTATAATTTAAGAATTATTACAATCAATAATAATTAATTGATCTACCAAATTAAAAAGAAAACCATACAGGAAGAAGGGAAAAAAAACTGCAATGACCCTCTACTTGAATAAAATAATTATTTCATTCTTAATTAATATTTGAAGTATTTGTATTTTTTATTTTAAAATATGTTTCAAAAGTGAATGGTGGTCTAGTAGAATTTGTGTTGCTTGGCATCTTGGTGTCTTGGATTCAAATGCTCCCTCTATCATAAAGGGTAATTTTATTTTGTTATTTAACTATTATTATTCCTGCTGCCTGCTGCTGCTGTTATTTTTATGAATTATTAATAAAAAGCCATCAGCCTCCCCACCCACCCCACCACCCCACAAAAAAAAAAAAAACTCATCCGATTTTTTATATGCTCCCTCGTTGCTTCTTTTATATTGATGGGTGAATGAACCAATGAGGCTTCGGGACTCCGAATTTGAAACCCCAGCTTCCCTGCTTTTCCCATCTCTTTTTTCCGTCACGGTGTCGTCATTGGTGGCTGTGTATTGTTCGTCTGACTGCTGTCCCCTTCCTTCCTTGTTTAGATCTCGATTTGTTATCCCTTCTTACTCTGTTCGGCTTTCTGATTCTCTGTTCTTCTAAGCTAGCGTCGTGGTAGATGTAAATTCAGTTTCCCTTGGATTTGTTTCTTCGATTCTGCCTTTGTTTCTTCTTTTCATGGGGTGTTGGTGTGCTGTGGTGAATTTTCTTTTCTTCTCCTCCATTATTGTTCGTTTCTGGAGTGAGTGAATTTCTTGGACTTAACTGTTTTCTTTCTGATAAGTGTATATTTTATAATTAAATAAGTATAGATTTTGAGATATATTGAATTGAATTTATTAACATTTTATACTTATTTAATTATATTTTATATATTTCTTTATCTCTTAATTAATTATAGGATATAAGGAAAGTTTAATATAAAATCTATCAATATCCTATTTTTATCTTATAAGAGATATCATGAGATCTGAGAGCAAAAATATCATGGGTCAAAAAGTCAAACAAAAAAAATACTAAAACATTGAACCCATAATTATGTGCAGATTTGGCCAAAAAAAAAAAAAATCATATATGATATCTCACATCTTTACTCAATCTGCATATAGGCTTGTGGACCCCACACACAATAGTCATAAAGTTATATCCATTAAAAGGCAAGAAGCAGATGGAGGCCTGGACAAATTGAAAAAGAGGTTTTGGATCAAGAAAACGTGGGCCCACACAACAATTCAAAGACAACCCTAATCTATTAAAAGAGTCTGGACGAAGGGAATAAAAGGGAGCCGAGTGAAAATAAAAAGAAGACGAGAGACACGGCTGGAGAAAGAAAGAAACAGGCGGACGGCAATCAAAGAAAAGAGGAGACACTTGGCGGCTGGATTAGAGAATCAAAGAAGGAGAGCACACGAAGAAGCAAGGAACAGGACAAGAAATCCAGAAGCAACACGCATTAGGTTGTAATTGTTCTTGATCTTAGTGTTGTCCAGTCTAATTCCTTATCATTTTCCATGTCTTTGAACCTGAATTTCGATTTTGCTATGATCTGGATTAAAGCCATGTGTGGCTAATTTTCTGTTTCAACTTAAAGGACCTATGAACTTGTTTGGATTTTAGAGCTTATTTCCATTAATTAGTTTTGCTTATTATTAAGTCAGTTTATTTAATCTTGCTTTTATTATTAAGTGCTTAGTGATTGGCCACCATTGAGCATGTTTTGGGGATTTAAGATTGAACTTGACAAAGGGAATTTTAAATTGACCTTGAGATTAAATAATGTGGAATTAGATTTTTAATTTAATTTGCGTCTAGGATAGACATATACCTAGAAGCTCTGCATAATCAAATTAGAGTGAGCCCGAGTGAATTGCATCTTAATTAGTCGTGTGAAGCATTGCATAATTAATTGAGATAGGTATATAGATGGACCGAAAGGCATTTATAAACATTAATACTCTAGATTAGCTTATTAAATTAAGTTAAAATTAATGTAGTGGGAATAAAATCTAATAAACAAACAAGGGATTAGTGACTCTAGGTTGTCCTTTTGATATTGAAATTTGCTCTCCGTGAAAAGTTCTGTCGATATTGATTTCTTATCTTATTTGCATTTCTTTCTACGTATTGAAAGCAATTCTATTCAACTTAAACGAAAAAGGAAATTTGACATCTAATCACTAGCTAAATTGAGTATCTGTGGGATGACCTTGATTTACCACTTACTATTTTCACGACCCGTACACTTGCGGTGCTTAGTTAAATTTTGGTAGCATCACTTTCCTTCCTCTGCCATGGTGTGCCTCGATCAATCTTTGGGGCTAATACAAAGACACACATAAATAATAATAATATAGATATATTATGTGTGTGCGTGTGTGTTTGTGTTTGTGAAAGTTAGAGAAGAAGAAAAAAACAATAAGAAGCTTTTTTTGTTAAATTCTATGTTATGCATGATAGACGTTTAATAAATCTAAGGATTAAAGTTATAATGAACAACTAGATGGGATTAGATTGTCAAACCAAATTATGGATTGAGATTATCTTGAGTGCCTATCAGGTGTTTAACGAAATGTTTGAAACAGAAGAGACTTATTTGAAGGAATGCTCCTAAAGTATATATGTAGTGGAAAAAAGTCATAAATAATATTGAGTATGATTGTTATTCAAATCTTGTTTAACTATAAAACTTTAATGGGTTAAGATGATGTTTGGGAGTTTATGGTTGCTAGCTTGTGAATATAAACGTTTCTATAGAGTTAGTTTGGATGCCTATAAAATGTTTGATGAGTTGTATCATGTCTATAATTTAGTTATATATTGTGTGATGAATAATTGGAAGATTGGTGCACACTAGCTTTGAATAAACATAAACAAACTTGGCTTTACACTAAAAATTCATTCCCATCAGAATATTTAATTATAGTCATCCCAAAATGAACTTCAAAAGTAAAACTCCTTATACAGCCATCTAAATTAACCAAAATATATATTTACAAAATTAAAGAACTCTTATCGAGTTCCACTTTCTTCCGGTCGCCCTACAAGACAGTCTTCCCTTTTCTTCTCGGGTTGCTACCTGAAGCTTTGTTCATATCTGAGATCCAAAATTGAATCCAGGTAACAGGTTAATCTCTATGAAATGTATATGCATAATATGATAATTGAATTATAATAATAACCATAATTCAAGTAAAGCAATTTGACATGCATCATTAACACACAGCAACAGTCAAATACAGAATCCTATCAATTCCAATTCCTCAACATGTAGGAAAACATATACTATTGGCCAAATAGCTACCGTATGTAAATAGCTCGTGTACAAGACACGCCCCACAAATATGGGAATTATACATATATATCACACACAAGTCATAGAAAAATAAAGTTACCACTTATCCACGCAATTTCTTCGTTGTCGACCAACTGATTTGCAAAATGTGCATTCCCGGAAATCCCTATATTAGTACCACTGTACCTAAAATATTTGAAGGTTTACTCATTGCTCAGATTAACTTGTCCTACACTTAAAAATTCGTATTTAATTTTTCAGAGCTCCTAAAATCGCCAAATTTTTATACAGTAACACTCTGAAAGTCCTTTATCAATATGGAAAATTTCAGGATTTAATCACATAGATATTAATCCTAGTTTCCAAAACATTCGCATTGTTCAGTGATTTTCCCAAAAAACTTGGCTTAACTTCAAAAATTGGTAACTCTTTGCTCAGAGTCTTAAAAATTGCCAACAACATATCAAAATAAAGCCCTGAGGGTCCTCTATAATACTGGAAAATATCATGATTTTATAAGAACAAAAACCTAATCAAATACTACGAAAAAGCCCAATGCTCAAATTTTCTCTTCAGAAAACAGGGTCATTTTGTAAGAATTATTTCTCTCTACTCAGAGCTTGAAATCTTACAAAATACCTGCCATTTTAAAGATGTACATATCCTCTATCTTCTGGAATTCTTTCATAATTTTTAAAGATGTATTACTTGGTCAAACCACACAGAGAAGCTATTGACTTCAGAATTCCGAAAATGGCAAGTTTCATTTCTTTAAGGAGCTTGTTTTCTTATATTCGAAATTCCCTTTAAAAATTCATTAAAAATTTTGTTCCCACACCATTTTCCATAAGGAACATGATGGTGGTCTTAGATTTTGAAATTCATTCATATTCTTGAGTTTACCACAGATTACAAAAATCTGGGTTTCAAGAAAATTTCCAAAAGTTTAAGAGAAGGTTTGTGATCCTTACCTTCTTTTTGATCTTCCACTTGTGCAAAAAAGTGTTTTATGACTGCCTCATTTACAGCGGATTATTCACGCCCCAGTCTTAAAGAAATGACCGGTGACAATTTTGTAAATATAAAGAACTTTTTCGACTGCATCAATTTTTAAGATCGCCTCATTTACAGCGGAGTTTCGACGCATCGGTCTTAAAGATATGACCAGTGGCAATGTTGTAAATATAAAGACATTGCCTTATTGTGCTATCGATAGAGGAAATTTAAGACCTTTCTAGCCAACACCTATATTTTTGCAGCGGTTCATCCTCTACATAATCCTTGGGACAAGTACACATTTATTGATCAACAAATTTGGGATCAATTTGTTCAGTTTCGGACCACTACTGATGCTTTGGTGAGTTCATATTTAGTTTTGTTTGCCCTTTTTGTTTGCTTATTAACCTGTGTGGATATGTGAATGTTATTGTGTTTGTCTAATCCTGTTAGTTAGATGGTTTAGTATGTGAGTAGAAATATATATTTCCATCCTTTGTCCTGTATTAGAGGAACACGTCTTAGTTATATGCATGTCTGATATGTTAACTGTTAATATATTCTTAGCTAGTTCTATCATAGTAGGTAGTAGTTAGACATTGCTATTAGTAAGTTAGTATGTTAGTTCTATACAATTCTTCATCTTCCTTATATAAAATGTTGAAACTTGATGAAGTGAATTTGACTAATGTTTGAGGTTCATATGAAGCAGAAGTTCTCCAATTTCTGTTAGTGAGATGGCTTGAATTCATGATTAATAGTTGTTTTCAATTCTGATTTACAGAGAAGAAGGGAACAAGCACAAGAGATAGGGAGAAAGAATGATTGCCTGCATAGGGCTTCTCGCGGCGGATATGCCAAGGCCGAAAAAGAAATGATGGAGGGCAAGTGGCAGAGATTGGAAGAAGAAACTGAATCCAATCCTTCTGCGATAGTTGATTAGCCGGAATCGCCAATACGTCGCGAGGATCTGTGGCTGTATATTCCGAAAAAGCTAAGCAGCGCCTATATGAGTGAACAAACTCGTATAGTTGCTGAAAGAATTGTAAGTATCGTTATTGTTATTTTTCAGTTACTAAACATGTTTCATTACTAAGCTTCTCGTTATCTGTATCTTACAGGAAGATCTTAAAAAGAAAGAAGCAGAGGGATCTTTTGTGTCGGATAGGAGGAATGATGTTTTGACCATTGCGACCAGAAAACCGGATCACTCGGGGCGGGTAAAGGGGATCGAAGGACGGGTAGGCCTAAAAGAATACTTTGGTAAATCCAAATGCCTTAAGCAAAGTATGTTTACGCGGGAGGAGATGGACCAAACGATAACCAAATTAAATGAGGAGACAACGGCCAAAGAGGCTACATTGAAAGAATTGTTTGAATCCCAGATGTGGCAAATGAAGGAGGAAATGAATCAAATGAAGATGCTTATTAGCTCTCAGTGAGAGACTAGTGTTCCCTTCACACATACACCTGCACCTGTGCAGCAGAGCACCAAAAGGAGCTGCATTGTTGGACAGTCAGAGCAACTTTGTGACCTGTACGTGGCAGAACCAACTAGACAATTAGTTGCTAAAGGGACTGTCCACTACTTGGGATTAACTGTACGCCACAAACAAATGGTTGATGATGAAGTCAGAGTTTCAGTTGAAGAGGTGATCATTGATGCACCCTCCCTCTCCCAACCGATCAGCTGAAGCATGTGAGTGATGTCAAGGGAACCTTCATCTCTTAGCCAGTTAACCTTGTAAATGTCTCTACTCCTCCTGTTGCTTCATCCCCTTCTAAAGCTGCATTCCCTTCTAAAGCTGCATCCCCTACTGCTGAGTTGGGGGCCAAGGATAAAATATCTCAAATGGTATCCAAAGGAGATTTTACATTACAATCGTGGGATATCAATGAAGTAGTAGGGGTCCCTCATCCTCAAACGGTTTTCTTTGACACTGATGATATAAAGTCCTTGATGCTTCCTGGATAAGAGCTTACATCAGCAATTGTTCAAATGTTTTTGAAGTAAGTATCATCTTTTATGAGTACATAATTTAAATGCATCATTTAGACACACACACATATATACTAATTCCTTGATCAATATCATTATTATAGGTTCATGCATTAAGCTTTGGACCAACAGAGCAAAATCAATGATTTTGGATTCTTGTGTCCAATATATGCAAGCACAACCTCCAAAGAAGAAAGACAGGAGTACATATCACTGAGGTTGTGTGAAGTGAGAAGGAAGGTGTACTTGCCTCAGTTTGCATGTTTGAGTTTTGTTGTCGTTGTCTCAGTTTACGTGTGTGTGTTTTGTTGTCATTGCCTCAATTTGCGTGTTTGAGTTTTGTTGTGAATTTTGTTGCACGTTTTTTGAGTGGTCATTGTTTAAGTTGTTTTCCAATGTTTGTTGTCTAATTTCTCCCTAGTACTCAATATTCAATAAGTAAATAATATCCCACTGGATATTAAACCTTGGCAAATATTATTTAATATTCTCAAGTATACAGAGTTTCTAGTAAAGCATAAATTAGGACATTACAAGTGAAGTAAAGAGAAAAACAATTTAGCGGTGCTACTACAAGTGCAATACTTTTGTTTAAGAATTAAAATTGTGATTTGCCGTTTTTAATGGATGGTTATACTTCAAAATTTTTAGAGGGGCAAAATTATATGATGAATATCATAGAGTGACAAAGACAATGTAAGGAAAAATCTAAGTTTTGGGTAGTTCTTTATAGCAACAATACTTCTACTACCAGCAAGAATACAAAAGAAGTCGGGATGCTGCTATGATCATCTATTATGAAGATGAGGTCTCAATATACATCTGAGGACCGAGGAAGCCAGGATATTGTCAGCTCAAAGTCAATTTTTGGATGCATAGGCATTAACCATAAACACAATATATATAACAAAGAGTTTTTTCTTTCACTTAATTTATTTTTAACTTTTGAAAATATTTAATTGTTATTTCATTATATTGAGAAAAAGACATAATTAATTTAATTAATGCATGCACAGAAAACTTTATTAAAATTATAATTAATTCTTTTAATAGATACATACTTAAATAAACATGTTTATAAATGCAAAAAATGTATTTAAGAAATTTAAAATTAAAATTAATATAAGTTAAATAATATCTCAAATTTTAATTATTAATAATATATGGTGAATAAAATATGCCTTTCAAATGTGTATTCAATCATGGTGCTGTGGGGAGAAAAAAGAAAGAAATATGTTTTTAGTCATTTAAAATAAAAGTAAAGAAATAAGTTTCAATAAATCAGCTTTTCCCCCTAAGTTAAATAAATAATGTCTTCTATATTTCCCTGTTATAGAAATATCCACCAAACCCAACATATGTTATAGAAAAGGAGATATTGTACGACATAATATTACCAAGAGCCAATTGACTAATTTGCTAGATTAAGGAAACCAACTTTAAGCTTGTTAGTTATTTATAACAAATTTAAGCTTTGTAAGTCCTAACTATTTTTGGATAGAAACTCCTTAATGTATGCAATCAATAAAGATTCCTTAAAAAAGAATTATAAATTCGGGAGATAAAGTGGATTGAGATCTTAAATTTAGTACCACATATAATCTCCAATAAACTCTCATATTAAGGGCCAGGTATAGTATATTTTAATCAAGAACGCAGATTAAAGCTGATTGTTGATTACACAGCTAAGCAGCTAAGATGAAAAAGATTTCTGCTGGTGAAAATGGACCAGAAGGGTTTGATTCCTAGGGGTAAAGTGAAAAACGCGAAAAAACATAAAAGGAAAGTATTCAGAGCTAATATGTCTTTAAATTTCGGGGATAAAATTTATTTTAGGGGGAAGAGAAATATCATATCTGGCCTTCCAGAATAGAGGCCAAATACGACAATAAATGTTAGATAAGGGTTTAATAAAAATACTAGAAATACAAATAATACATTCTATAAGTTAAGACTCGGTCCGAAGCAAAAGCATAATTTTTAAAAGTAAAGAAGGGTACTTTTGGAAAATATGCCTGGAACTTCAGAAAATTATAAAAAAATTCAAGGAAGATGGAGAATAATATCATGCATCACATTTGAGGCCTAGAAAAGGTAGAAAATGACAAAACTACCTCAAAAAGAATTTTTATTTAATTTCTGAAATTTTTGTTAATTAACGGACAATAAGCAAAATTTAATTAAGAAAACTACCAAGACGAATCAAATAATTGGATAAAAAGAAGAGAAAATTAATTTGGGGTTGATTGATATAAATTTTTAAAAATGTTTTATGCCCAAAAATAAATTTTAATTTTAAAGAATGTTTTACGGGATTTCATTAAGAAATAGAGCAATTTAACAACGATTATGGGGGAAAAAAAATACTTAGAGACCAAATTTGGGTCTAAAGAATATTGAGGAATTACTATCTATTAAGTGTGAAATTTTTATGGTCTAACATTGGTTCCATGATTAAAGAATCCTCAAAAGGCATTTGTGGACCATATTAATTGAAGACTTATAATTATTAGAATAATTTAGATTGCAGGAGGAAAACGAAGAAGAAATCTTAGTCATTTGATATTGAGAAGCCATTATAATAATACTTTTTGAGAAAGATGGATTTAAAAATTTATTAAATTTAGTTTTTTATTAGATAATTAAAGTCATCTAAAGCCATCTAACTTCTCCTATTTCCACCAAAAATGTCGGCCAAGTATAAGGTAGTGTTTGGTTGGGACTGTTTTTGTTGAAAGCAGTGGGGATGGTCTGCTTTAGAAGAAGCCATTAGCCTTCATGATTTTAAAACATATTGAGAGGTGAGGTATTTAATCTGTTATAAGGCATCTTTTGCTCTCTTCCCTATCCAATATTATGGGACATCACCCTTAAGTCTTTTATATTTTCTTAAAAATAAATAAACAAGAAAAAAAAAATAATGATCAGCATCTTTCTTTTATCTTTCTCTTTAAAGGGAAAAAAAGATGTTCTCATCACCTCAAATGTTGCGCTTAAAGGGATGAGCATTCTTTGCTCATAGATTCAATGAGAAGGGAATGTAAACCCAGTAGTTTTTCATGTGGAGAGAAATATTCTGCCTTACCTTGACAAATTTGCTCAGGCAAACTTTTGAATACTCTAAAAGAAAAAGAAAAAAATAATCGTTATACAAATAAAAATGGAATAGTACTTAACATTATAGATTTTTTAGATTTTTTTAAAAATCTGTGCAATGTAACACTTTCTTTCAACAGTTAAAAAATATAATATGAAGGGTAGTTGTTGACAAATAATGTAAAAAGTACGAGGCTTAGCTAGAACAACAATAGAACTAATTATAAATATTACTTCCTCCCGTACTAAATATGAAACCTTATTTATAAGTGAAATTGGTCCTAAAGTTAAAAACCTTTTTTTTTTAAAAAATTATCTCTTATAGTTATCATTTTTCTCCAAAATAATTTTTCTTACTTATAAAATAATTTATAGTCTAATGATATGTGGAAGTATTTCAAGAAGATCATGTCACATAGGCTATAATTAAGTAATTTATTTAACTTTTTTAGTATCCTCAAATTAGATAAATGATTCTTATATATAGAGTATGTGTTGCATTCCGTCTAATCTTATCTTAAAAATTAGGATATCTCCTTGAAATATGTTTCTTAATCTCTTCAAATTAGATGAATGAGTCTTATATATTAGGTAAAATCCCTTAGCGTATATTAATCTTGGATCTAGAAACGGATTTTACCTCTCAGTTCGTGACCTAATGTTTAAGAAAATATTACATGGAATGCAACACATACTCTGTAAATTAAGCACAAGGAGTATATATATGTGTATGTGTAAAGCTCAAATTATTTTACAAAATGTAAATATTTAAACCCAAAAGCCACACAAATAAAATACTTAGTAAATACTACATGCAATACTTTAATTCTTCAGAAACTTAAAAAGAAAATATGGACACGTGCGTATATTTGGCCATAAGGCCTATAATACATAGCTCATCCAGAAAAACACAGAAACAATATTACATTTTTCAACTCATATATTTGTCTTCAATGTATCTCCATTTCTCACTAGGTATTGCATCCAACATTTTCTAGATGGGATAGTCAATAGAAATGAGGGATACACAAAAATACAAATTAATTGCAGATTTTGGTTCAATATTTCTTCGAATGACAAGTTTGCATAAACAAGTCCTTGATCTTGTTTAGTGAAACCACAACATGTGACATATTGCAACGCCTTTGTGGAGAGTTGGCACAACAATTCAAGGCCAATTCAAGAACAGAGGATGTAGTTGTCAAAATATTACTAATATTTTGTTCATCTCCTTCTAATAAATTTGAATCTATGACTTGAGTTAATAAAGTTGGTGACATTAATTCACTTACCCAACTCTTCAAGCTCAATCCATCCACAAACATATCTTCTGTTGGCCTTTTTCTGGTGAATACTTCCATTAGTATTATTCCGTAGCTGTACACATCTACTTTTGTTGAAACAATTCCAACAGATCCATATTCTGCATATTATTTGATATCACCAACAAGTACAAATCAGGTAACTCATAAGACAACTGTTACAAAATAATTTTGTTAATACTCCACAACTCATAAATGTATAGCTTTTAGATCCCACAAAATACCATCAGAAATATTTCTCAAATACAATAGGATGTTTCTGAACGAGGAATATAAATCTCAAATTGTTATAATGCTATATTAAAATCGAGAAAATTTACTCACTACACTGATACACGGACCCATGCACATACACTAACATATGCCATCTCCTTTGTAATAGATGACATGTGGCATTCTACACTATTTTAATTTTAAATGAAAATGAAAATCTTACTGACTTTATTAATATGGTGAGAGTAATGGCAAGGGTTTAATGTTAAAAATTGAAACTCTAGGAAGGTTAAATTTAAATTTTGAAATGTTAGGAGTTCCCAAGGGGTGTGGTTATAAAATTAGTAACTTGTATAGGATTTTACATAAGATGAAATGTGTCTTCTATTAATCCAACATGGTTATTTTCAATTAAAAAGATAATGGTGAATTAATGATGAGGTGTTTAAGGGGGGAAAAAAGAAAAAGAAAAAGAAGAGAGAGAGAGAGAGAGAGAGAGGTTAGCTAGGAGGTTTGGTATAATTTAGCCTTGAAAGTAAATTACAGCAAAAGTATAACTTTTATTTATTATTATTTTTAATTATTAATCCGTGAATTTTTATTCAAAACGACTCAGCCATTTTAGTTTATCGAGCTAAAGAAATATAAGAATTGAATTGTTTTGAGTAAAAAAAAAATCATAAAGATTGGCTTGTTCAAAATCAAAAACTAAAGGGACCAAGTCTTTTCAAGTTAAAGTTTAAGGAAAAAAATCAATTATAAAGGAATAGTTTAGTGGGGAAATTAAGGATAAATCCCGATTTGAGAAACTAATTAGGAAATTGGACCTAAGACCTAAAAGTTCTCATGGCTTCACCATTTCCTAGGTTTTATTCTGTGGTAAATTTTTTAAATAGGGATTTATCACCAAATTTCCCAAAGTTTATGGATCAAAATTTATAATTTCCTTAAATTCAAGTAATTGACTTAAGTATACTAAATTAATTAAGCCAGTCTACATCTCTTTTCCAATCTAAAAACCTCCCTCAGGAAAATAGATGGAAATACGCACGAGTTTCAATTAGTTATGGAAATAGGGAAATCAGATTATAGTGTGATTTTACCATAGTAACTCCATGTAAATAGGGTTTTTTAAATTTAATTACAAGCTAATCTTTGTCAACGTGACAGCATCAATTGGTGTGCAAGTGAATATGCATTGACAAGGAATACAAGTTGCAAGGTTTAGGATAAGTACCAGGTGCAATGTACCCAATTGTAGCCAATGTCTCTGTATGTACCTTAGATCTCCCTTCATCTAAAAACTTTGCAATTCCAAAGTCACTCACATGAGCAACCATGTTATCATCCAACAAAATGTTACTTGGCTTCAAATCACAGTGGACTATTGGTGTTGGCAAGCCTTCATGGAGATATTCCAAAGCAGATGCAATATTTATCATTATATTTAACCTTTGCAGAAAATCCACACAATAGTTATGAGAATATAACCATTTTTCAAGACTTCCATTGGGGATGAACTCCATTATCAAACACTTGAAATCATCATTGGAACAACTACTTATAATCTTTACCAAATTGCGATGACGCATATTACGCATTGTGTCACATTCCACTTCAAAGCTCCTTGACAATGCTTCTGAATCAAAATTGAATATTTTAACAGCAACAACTATTCCACTTGAAAGCCTTCCTTTGAACACAGAACCAAAACTCCCCTTTCCAAGTAAGTTACTCTCATCAAATCTATTGGTAGCATCCAAAATCTCAAAATAGGAAATCCTTCTTGGCATTCTTAAAAATGATAAATCATGTTCCATGGTATGCGTAGAATGCATTCGTTTGCGTTGAAAGCGGATAACGAGTGAAACTACCAAAATTGTTGACAAAACTATTGGTAGTATGCATTTCAACAAAATCAGTTTTGCCATTGATCTTTTTCTTTTTTCTTTTCTGCACGGAGGAACTTGCATTTTTGGCTCACCACAAAGTGCTTTATTCATCATGAAAGATTCAGCGGTCAAATCTTTGAAGACCCCGCCACTTGGAATCTCACCTTGCAGTTGGTTACAAGAGAGGTTGACATACTTAAGGGATCTAAGTGATGCTAGCGATTTGGGAATATCACCAGACAAATAATTTTGGGAAAGGTCTAGGTTTTCTAAGCTTAGTGAATCCCCAAGTGATTCAGGGATCAACCCTTGCAATATGTTGCCTCCTAAAGAGAAAATTTGCAAATTTTGCAAGTTACCTATGGTTGGGGGAATGATGCCTGAAATATGATTTCCTGAAAGATTTAATAGAACAAGAGCTTTCATGTTCCCAATCTTCAATGAAAGATTTCCAACTAACATGTTGTGAGATAGGTCTACTTGTAGTATACCTGTCAAATTCCAAAAGGAAGATGGTATCTCGGAAATCAACTTGTTGGAGCTCAAGTCAAGTTCTTGCAGGGACATAAGGTTTCCTAAGCAAGGTGGCATTGCTCCAGAAAAGTTGTTTCGAGATAGATATAAATATGCAAGTCTTCTAATCTCACAAAACTCATCAACAATCAAACCGTCTAGCTCATTGCCCACAAGATTCAAACGCTGAAGAGCCTGTAAGTTGCTAATTGTTCGAGGAATTGATCCATTTAAAAAATTTTCAGCAAAAGATAGCTCAAACAAGCTAGACAGATTCCCAATTTCTGATGGTATGTTACCATTAATCTCGCAAGAGTCCATATCCAGCGTCTGAAGAGAATCAGACAAGTTTCCAACGGACTTGGGAAGTTTCATATGCAATGGATTCTTTGAGAGAACCAGAGTTTCCAAATGTCTACAATTTGACAACGAGCTAAAAAAGCCAGTTCCAGAATTTGAAGCATCTATTATGGTGAAATTGTTACCATATACTTGAAGGGTTTCTAAGTATCTTAAATGCCCAAGTGTACTTGGTAAAACCCCTTCAAAATTATTTTGCTCCAACTCTAGAACGGTTAGCTTCGAAGCATTGGATATGGTATTTGGGATGCTTCCGGAAAGTTTGTTGCCCCATAAATACAACATTTGTAGATTAGAAAGGCCATATCCAAAATTTGATGGAAGACTTCCAATTAGAGAATTGTCTTGGAGAGATAAGGCTTTCAAAGTTGAGATGTTGAAAATTTCTGATGGAATTGATTCGCTCAACTGGTTTTGATACAAGGATAAAGTTTTAAGCTGTTCAAGATAGCCTATTTCCTTAGGTATTGAGCCTGGAATACAAATATTAATTGAAGTACCAATGAAATTATTATTTTAAGTTAATACAAATTAAAAATGTAAATAAACTTATATTATGATGTCTAACTAGTTCGATGTACCTATGATACTCAATATTGAGTGCTTGGTCACTAATGTTATCCACCTACACTTTACTTCCAGATAATATAATTTTCTTTTTGGGTAGAATCAGATAATGTATATTAACGTACAATAGGTTTGATACATCATGTTCATAGATCCTTTACTATTTTTATTATGAAATTCTTGAAATTTTTTGGTAGAAGCCACACAAAAGAATATAAACGTACATTCTTGGGACTATGTTTTTTTTTTATTATTCGCTGCAATTTATATGAGAAATATGCATAAAATTGGAACTAAGATATATATCACGATATTACATTCATGTGGCAATTTCAAAACTTACAATATTCATATAAGTCATAGGAATTACAAATATAATGATATAATGATATATACATACATACATACATACATACATATATATATATATATATATATATATATATATATATTCCATTAAGTATGTCCAGAGTGTGAGGAGGCCGGATAACCTCTGTTTGAAGATGTTTTTAGGATGAAGTTAAGTAAATATAAGAAATTTTCTAGTGAAGGAACTCCTACCTCAAATAAAGGCGTCTCTAGAGCCTAGACTAGCCATTTAACTCTTGATTAGAGCTGGGAATCAGGGCCGGCCCGACCCTACAGGGCTGAACTTTGAAGGGCTAGGACCCAAAGTAAGAAAAACATCTATTTTTCCAAGCCCGACCTGAGAGTACTAGGGCCAGGGCTGGCCCTACAAGGCCTGGAAGTTACAATTTTAAATTTTAATTATTTTTCCTCCGTTTTTAAAAGGAAAAAAATTAGTAAATTACAATAATTAAAGTTCTAATTTATTAAATAATTATTGTCAATATTAATATTCAAACAACACGAATCACGAATCATCGAACAAATAATTCATTCACTAATTCATAATCAAAAGCAAACTATTGTCTATAAATAACTCACATAAAATATAAGAAGCATACCATTAAGTAACATTAGTACAATGACTATCATTGTCATCTTCTTCGTCACTATCATCAATTTTAAAGACATTTAATTACACTTCAGTTTGAGTCATAGACTCTATTTCATGAGTAAGAATATCATAAATTTCTTTTTTCGTATCATGAACACATCCATTAAAAGGGCCTGCAAGGCCGACCCGAGGCCCTGCAGGGCTGGCCCTTTAAATCTCGAGGCACTGCAGGGCCGGCCCTATAAGGCTTATTTCATTTAGCTCCTCTAATTTTTAAGCCCAGCCCTTAAGCCCTAAGAGGGAAGGCCTGACAGGCTCGCCCCGATTTCCTGATTCTACTCTTGATATATCGGTTGATCAACTCTTACTCGTACTTTGGCTTGTAGCATTAGTTCCCTCTGTTACTGAGATTTATCTCAGCCTTTTACTTGGCATTTTTCAATATTGCTTTAAGTTGTAGTCTAAACAAGGGAAGGTATCTCTCAAATGTTTTACATTTGGTATTGAGGAGGTATTACTCTATGGTTGATGTTTGTGAATTTCAATCATGTATCATGATATTATTCAATTATGTTGTTGTGGTATCATTTTTTATTGGTGGAATGTAAAACATTAGCCTTGATGAATTGAGAGGATCACCTTTTACCTCAAATTAAGGTTAATCATTGTCAGGATAGGAGTGAGAAGGTTGAGTTGTTAATTCCTTTGGTTGAGTTATACTACCTTCGGTTCTTAATATAAGATCTTGTAACATCCTAACACCTCGCTCTTGATATTATCCGCTTTGGGGCCCATTGCCCCTCAGGCTTTAAAACGCGTCAAGAGGGAGAGGTATCCAAACCCTTATAAGGCGTCTTTCATTCTTCTCCCCAGCCGATGTGGGACATCACACTTCACCCACCTTTGGGCCCAGTGTCCTCACTGGCACGTCAACCCACATCGACCCAGCCTGGCTCTGATACCAATTGTAACATCCCAGCACATTGCTCTTGATATTGTCCGCTTTGGGGCCTATCGCCCCTCACGGCTTTAAAATGCGTCAAGAGGGGGAGGTATCCAGACCCTTATAAGGCGTCTTTCGTTCCATGATCAATGATGAGGCAATACAGCAAGAGCAAGAAGGACAAAATCCAAGCCAACTCAAGTTACAAGCAAAGTAGGCTATTAACACTAAGTTGTTGTGACTTGGTGTTGTGATTTCTTGGATAATTTGTAAAATAATGAATGAATATGGTATAATAGTATTTGAGAGGAGAGCTCTGTCCTAGACACTAAGATAGGTTGCCAAGAGGTTAAAGTTAAAATTATTGTTTTAGAAAGGCAAATAACTAAGACTAAGAAAAATTGTAAAAGTAAAATGGAATTTGTATTTTATATGCAAAGTGTGATTTTTGACCAGCACCTACATACATGAAGCTATAATGTGATTTTGGTGTTTTTGATGATGCCAAAGTGTTTATAACGAAATTTTGTGTGAGATCAAGTAAGGAAAATAATTTTGAAACTCAAATAATAAGTTAACAAAAAATTGGAACTATTGTCAGTCTTAGAATTTTCTGGTAAAACACACTTAAGAAATAATTCAAAAATAGTAAATGAAATTAGATGGCCATGACATTTTATAGGGATAAATTAGACATTTCAAGCTTTAATTTGGTATATAATGTGTAATTTTTAAAGATGTCTACTAGAATATATGAATTTTTTAAAATAGTCCAGAAATCTAGATTTCACATATGACTAGAGGGTGATATTTTTACACAGAAAAATCATACGTATTTTTGTGGCCTCTAGGAATGTTTTTAATAAAAACTAGACATGTCAAGGGTTAAATGGCCACTGAAATCAAATTAAATGTATTTTTCTAGAATTAATTATGAATTTTTTTAAGTTAGTACACTAATTTTGGAATTTTTGGAAAATGGACGAATTTCATGAAATTAAAGGGGAGAATTTGTATAAGTGAATAAAATAGGTTGTACTTGCATTGTGCTGAGGAAGGTACATATCCGGAATAATTTTAGCCTTTGGAAATTTTAGATTTTATCGCTCTACTATCATGTAGTAGTAATTACTTACTTATATACTTTGTGTGGCTCTTGTATGTTTGTTTTCCATTATTGTGGAACCAGTGTTACTTTGGTAGCTTGTCTGGTGTTTTATGTTTAGATTGTGGGGTCTAGTGAGCTATGTGTCCTTGGGTTGCTATATGGCTGTGATGCATTCAGTGTAGCTTAAGGTCTGAGGACCGGCTACAGTTGCTTTTCCTAGTTGCAGAACCGAGGCTACTTTGGTAGCCTATCTGGCATTTATGAGGACTACGTCCTTACGTAGGAAAAATTTGCATTATGTGATATGCTTTGATATGTTACTGCATGTATTGAATGCATGTGGTATGTGTTACTACTTTGTTGCTTTTCCCCATTATGGTTGCATACATTATGTATATGAGTTTGATAGTTACTCGGGGATTCAACTTTGGATCCCAGATTGATTGAAAGATACAGGTTGTTTTGGCTGAGCTGATTAAGAGGAGAGGTAAGGGCATGGAGCTGGAGGTGGAAGAAATAGGGGATGCCCTATCTCATTTTTTATTTTATATTAGGGTAAAGGATAAAAAAATTATACATGTGCTTTAACTAGCACCATTGCTTTTTTTGGGAGCAAAAATACACACGTGGTTACCATTTTGAAGCAAAAGTCATATTCCACTATTATGTTACTATTCACCGTGATGAGAGAGAAAGAGATGAAGTGAACAGTAACATAATGGTGTGATGAGAGAGAAATAGATGAAGTGAACAGTAACATAACGGTGAGATGTGACTTTTGTTTCAAAATGGTAACTACGTGTGTATTTTTACTCCCAAAAAAGGTATATGGTGCTGGGCGCTCCCGGGGGAAAAGCACATATGTATTTTTGCTCTTTTACCCTTTATATTATGCTGGATGATTGTATTTTACTTACCAATCGTATTTATATTTTGGGTGACTGTACCTTAACCTTTAGGGAATTTATTGTGTACTATTTACACTTTTACCAGTGTCTAGCAGTTGTCCAAACTGATCATATGCTCTATTGCGATAACTTTGATATGTGATAATAAATGATAATTAATCAAGGTAAGTGATGAGCCCCAAATTTACCATGTTTTAAAGTACAAATTGAGCTTGAAATTGATCAAATATAATTAAAAAGATTAAGGATAATAAGCTAAAAACCTGGAGTTGATATCAGATATACCCTCACAAATATTCTTGTGTGTGGTGTAGGTTTTATCTATAAGAAGAAACTATTTGGGGACTCCAAAGAAGGTCAAAAGGAGAAGCTGGCAAAGAAAGACAAAGTTGGCGCCCAGGGTGCCAATCCAAAGCAAAGTTGGCGCCCAGGGCGCCAACTATCTACAAGAAACAGTAAGTTGGCGCCCAGGGCGCCAACTCGGTACAAAAGTTGGCGCCCAGGGCGCCAACTCTCGGCCAGAACTAGCAAGGGCGCTAACTCTCTGTTCCATTATGAGAAAGTGGCGCCCAGGGCGCTAGAAATGTGAGAATCCTGATTTTTTAATTTTGGAAAGTTTTTAAGGCCCGAAAAAGGAAGGAAAATTAAGGATTCTTAAGATTTAGAAACTCAATTGGACCAAAAAACATAAAAGAGGCAACCCTAACAAAAAAAAAAAAGTAGGGACTTTTGGCACAAGAAAGAGCTTGACGGCATTGGAGAAAGAAGATCAAAGCACTCTCGTGGAGATCAACCTTCCCCAAATCATTGAAGAACCATTCTCTCTTCATCTTTTCTTCTTTATTTTGTTAATCTAGCCATGCTTGACTAATTTCCTTTTTGTAGTTAGGGCTGGGATGAACCCTATGCACATTTGAATATTTGGTAGAATTCTTGTATGAATCTTGATTTCTTTGATTGCATGAATTTCTTTTGCTTAATGCTTTCATAAAGATTGATCATCTTTAAGATTGACCATATATTGATGTATGACAATAGAGATGTTGGTGCATCTAACTAGAACTTATTAATTCATCATAAAATTGCATGACCTAGACATAGGCTTACGAATTTATGCGATCATAGGATTCTGGTTCAAGATCTGATCTTTCTAGATAATACTAAGACATTATGTTGTTTTTAAAGATAAAAATAAACTAAGGTAGCATCAAGAAATTGGGACTTAGTCTAACCTTAGAGAATCGATCGTTAATTTGGAAATCATAATCAATTAGATCTTTAATTCAAATACTTGAAGGAGCATAGGGGGATTCTAAACCCTAGCTTCACTTTTCTTGATTGTTGATCTTTTTTAAATGTGTTCTTGAGATTCTTAATCTTGGGTTCTTGTCTTTCTCTAAATCTTTAAATTCTTGATTGGTTATAATTCATCTCTTATTACTCAATTCATCCAACTAAGGCGAAAATAGCGAATTAGTGATTGAATAACTATTCCTTGTGGGACGATACTTTGTCACTACTTTATTACTTGTAACAACCGGTGCACTTGCCGAAGTTGCCCTATCAGTAAGGTAATTAATAAGAGGGAAACCCTCTATCCACCACTTAAGAGGGTGAGGCCGGTAGAGATGTAACAACAAACATTATAGATTAATTATGACGCCTATAGAATTGAAAGTTCAAAGTTGAGGTTCAAATGGAAAATTAGGGAGAGTTAGTTTCTTAATGCCATAATGCATGTAACATGGCTAGTTCTTGAAGTGCATTGCATCATATTGATGATAGGCTTTTATCTTTACCCAAGACCTTCAATGTTCCAATCATCCAAAAAAGGAATAAAGGAAAATGAAGAAGAAATAACATAGTTTTAAGGTAGAAAACTTCACAAAGAATTGACATGTTTGTTATATTTATGTGATTATGTGAAATAATGAATTTATATATGTAATTATGTTTGGGACTTAACATTGGCCTATGTGACTTACAATTATTGCATGATGTTGTTAAGCCATATGCATGCTATAATGCCTAGCTTTGCCATTTATGTTTGAATAGTGAATGTTTGCTATTGAGATTGTTTGAATCTCCCCCATTGACAAACCACATTCTAGCCTATATGCCTTCAAAGAAAGAGCAAAAGCAAGGAGAAATGGTAAGTGGAAGGAAAAATGAACTTTCAAAAGGTATGATAAAATCTAAAGCATTTTTAAAGGCCTACTTAAATGTAGGTCTTTAAAAAGACATCATATTTCAAGCCTTAAAGAATGTAACAAGTAGGCTTTAAGTCGTTAAACCATACTTAGTGTATTTATATCAAACTATCATATAAAATAAACATTACATATCTTTACAATAAAATAATATGTCTATAATATATACTAAACAAGACAAGCATGCAAGCTTGTAGGCCAGGTCTTTAAAAAAGTTTGGCCTATTTATTAAATAGGTAAAGCCTTACTAGAGTTTAGTCGGGCCAAGTCGTCAGACCTCATTAACAGCCTAACTAATTTTCATCCCTAACAACCACTATATCTCTTAATTAAAAGAAATATAATTGAAAGAATCTAAATAGACTAGTCACCAAAAACATATATGTGTGTGTGTGTGTGTGTGTGTGTGTGTGTGTGTGTAAATAACATCTCTTACATTAAGGCAACAAAATAAAGATGAAAAGACACCCTACAAATGTTATGCTAATGACCAAAAACTGATAATATCACATTGTATTATTGGAGGAGAGAGTATACCTTCTAAATGATTGCTTTCAAGATTTAAATCTTGAAGCATAGTCAAGTTCCCAATCCCTCTTGGTATATGGCCAAATAGTTTATTAACCGATAGGTTTATAATTTTCAAATTTGTCAGGCTTCCAATTTCGTTGGGAATATTTCCTGTAAGATGGGAAAAAAACATGATGTTTATGGTATATGATGCATGAAAGGTTACAAGTAAGATGATTAGCACCTAGGTCATGTATAGGATAGAGTTATTTAAAACAAATAGAGAGAGAGAGAGAGAGAGAGAGAGAGAGAATGATAGTAACAGTTTTTATTTTGTTGATAATACTTCCAGATATTTTTGGCATATTTTTCATTATTATGGAATTTTAATTTTAATTTTAAGTGATTCTTATTTATTAGTATTAATTGTCACTGTAATTTGAATTTAATTTTTAATTTTGTCCTTAATTGAGGATAAAATTGTGGCTTATAAATAGCACCTCAACTCATTTGCTTTCACCTTCCCCCACCCTACATACCCTATGTGTTTCAAAGATTTATAACCTATCGATTATATTTTCATCCAAATTTCATTTTGGAAATAATTAACAAATTGTTAATTAATAGACTACATTTGTGGGATATAAAATGTGACACAAAAGTCACATAAAATAATGGCTATTTTAAGGTCAAAAGAGCCATGAAAAGGTAAGGTATTAAAGACATTAGTCTAATTAAGACCAATTATCAACTATTAATTGGCAAATAAGCTTGCACTAATTGAGATTAGTGGGAAATACATGTAATTACCTAATTGGGCTATTTTTATGCCTAAAGATAAGAGGTAGTAGATGATGAAAATAAATAGATATTAAAGGGAATATAACACCATATATTTATCATATTTATGCCAAAATGCACATGTTAAGCTAGGGATAAACATCTACTTGAGTTTTATCCAACTTGTGCATTTGTTTTCAAGTTGTAAAAGGGCAATAAAATCTTCTCCTAATGGATGAATAGTTTCGAAATATAAGGGTCAATGGAAGACAAAATAAAGCTTGAAAAATACCCAAATGCAACTTGATAAGTGTACAAACCAATTAGGCGTGGACATGTGGTGTTTAGGGACACCTAAGCTCTTGATTACATCATAAAAAATGACCTCACAATCAGCCCTAAAAGTCCCCCAATTCGGCTGATTGAGCATTGGGGGATGAATATTAGCAGCAAGTTTTCAAAATATTATCACATGGAATTAAAGCCTTAATCCTCTTGTAATTGTTTAGGCCAATGAGGATAATGGAGCAATAGGGAGATGCCACATGGAAATCAATCTCAGGGCTGAAAAATAAGGGAGTACGTACGTCAACCAAAAATGGAGGGAGGAGAGGAAAGAAGAAAAGTTGCATAACTAACCACGTGAGGAGAGATGATTTGCAAAGTTATTTTGGTAATTTAACATGTGAAGCCCTCAAGGGGCTAATCCTTCAGTATAAATACATTGTCCCTCTCTTCCATAATCCTTGCAATTCAAACACTCAACTGATCCAAGAATGAGAGGGGGAACTGAAATGGTGAAGAGAAAAGGGAATGAGGAATAAACTCAAGAACTCAAGGTTAGTGTTCTTGTGATTTGGTAGTTTATCCTCTTATGATTTCCATCAATCTCTAGCTTTAGTAAGAACACTCTTGTATGATGTTCATGATGGTGAGGTCAAAACATTTTGGAAACCAAGGAGGAAGAAGAAGTTGTAAGAAGACAAGTTAAGTCAATGTAAGAGATGATCTTGACCCTAGTTGTTATGTTCTTGAACTTATTGGTAAATTATGATAAATTCTCCTTAATTTGGAAACCTCAAATCCTAAGTAGAGGTTATGCCCAAATGGTTTAATAACATATTTAAAAGTTAAATAACGAGTTAGGAAGTGATTTGGTACATAAAATCATAAGTTTTGCAAAGTTGAGAAAATTATTGGTTTGAGTTTTTGAGAAGGCAGCAAACTTGTGGTCAATATTTTATAAAAAAAATGACATCTAAAAATCATGAAATTTTATGAGAAAAAAGTAGACATACAGAGCTTTATTTTGATATAAAATTGGTAAACGTTAGAGTTGTGTACAAAGAGATCATGATTTTTGAAGTTGGACAATGTTTCTTGAAATTAATCTGGACAGTAGTGTTTATATGTGGATTTTGGAGGATCAAATGATGTCTAAAAATTCTAAAATTTTTCAGAATCAAAGAAGAACGAAAGAGCTTTCTTGTGATATATCTCAAGCATTTTTTTTAGGGTTTTGTACAAAAATATGTGAATTTTTCAAGTTGACTCATGTTTTTCAACATTTGATCTAAATAGTGGAGAAAGATATAAAAGTTGAGAATGACTCAAATATTTTGGGTGTCTAGGATTATTTTTCTATGAAAACAGACATATCAAGGGTCGTGTAGATTTTTGAATCACATCAATTGGATTTTTGTACATTTAATTATGATTTTTCAAATTTGCTGAACAAATCTTGCCAGAAAATACAAAAATTTGAATTTAAGATGAAGTAAGGGTAAAATGGAATAAAATATCCACTAAGGGTAAAAAGTGGTGAAAATAACTCTTTGGGATATTATTCTAAGTAATATTATATTTATTATCATATAATATAAAATATGGAAAAGGAAATAATCCGATAAAAACATTATAGGATACCAGAGAAGTCTGGGGTCAGATTCAAAGGATAAGTATCTTGGAAACTACGTGGAAGAAAGGCACATTCACGTACTATAATTTTAATCTTTTATATTTTGCATGCCTATATATGATTGTTTGATTCATGATTGATTGGAATCATGGGCAAGACAGGGTCTTGGGCCTTGCACTGTGACTGAAATTGGGTTTTAAGTCGCATGTATGTTTACATTCAGCTAAATTTAGATTGTGGTCATGATAATATTATATGCTTGTTTTCCTAGCGTTGAGGACATGTGTCCAGGACACGTGGCATTTGTGAGTGTTTTTGCCGGTAGCAATACATGTACTGTGTACTATTGTAGTCGAGTATCAATGTGTTTGTTGAATATTGTTGTGAATATCTGTCATATATTGTTTATACTTTGTATATTAGGTTAACTGTTACTTGAGATTCAATTGAATCTCAGACTTGACCAAAGGTTCAAAAAAGGAATTTGGACTTGGGAAGGCGACAGAGATGGAGTTGTTGAAAGACACTGGTCAAGAAGAAGTGATAGAGTAAGTTTATTAAGGCATAGTTCTTGGCAATGAATTTAATAAAGTTAGTTCAAACCTTTTGGTCTCTAAGGAAGGGTTGGTCAATTGTGGTTACTTATTTAGTCACCGTTGTGGAAGCACGAAGAGACTCCCATTAGACTAACACCAACCTGACCAATAAGTATATTATTAACTGTGATGGGATCATAGCTATAAGTCTAGGTTAAGCAAAGATTGAGATTGTATAAGAGTTTTTAATTATACAATTGTATCACACATAGATCCTTGAGGGGCAATTAGATTAACTAGCATATGTCTCGACATATAATATTAGTTACTCATCATCCAAACGTTAATGCATGCTCTCTGTTACGGCTTACTTTGATTTGTCACACCGTCAACTCTGTTGATATTCCTAATACTATATATTTATGGACATAATAAAAAGTAGTAAGGAATTTGAGGTGTTACAATTGACAAGTTTTAAATATCTCTTGATACATATGTAACCCTTATGGCATTCATTCCAGGAAGATCACCAAGTTCTTCATTAATACTCTCTCCAGTCCTAGATATGAGAGGAAGTTCTTGGGATGGCCTAATCATACTAGTAAAATACCCTTAACATATATCTAAAATTTTAACTAACTTTTTAAAAAATTTTGTCCCCATTAATTACAAGTTATATTGCATTAATTATCTGTCTCTCACATACCCCTTATTTCCTTGGTCAAGAATCTCTCCATAGCTTCTTCTCTCCATATTGTCTCCATTGAGTTAATACGGTGCCATTTTAGATAAAACAATCCCAGCCTTTGATTTCGAAACATAGTCTTGGTTGTTCCTTGACTTGCCTAGAAGGGATGCCCTCACAAACCCTTCTCTTCCATAGTGTTCGCAAGGTGTTTCCATGAGAACTTCGTTGCATATAACAATTGATAAAGGGGAGGCCATGGAGAGAACAAACAATTGGAATCTTGACATCTCTCCCATCTTCCAATATTATGCAACACTAAACTCAGCGATTCACTTAAAAAGAGAAGTGAGATGAACTGATATGAGAGAAATAGAACAAGAAACAGAGGAGTGAGATGAATAGGCGTTGATGCTGGAGGCTTGGTTGCTGGAGTTGGTGCCGCCACAGCCTTTGACGGAGAAGATGTTTGAGAGGAAGCTAGCAATACCGATTTGGGAGCCATAGGGTAGCGGCTGGAAGAGCAGGGTTTGTGAGGGCATCTCTGTATGTTAGTCAATAAACGACCAATATTATATTTCTAAATTAAAGGCTGAGATTTTGTTTTACATAATATGACTTTGTTTTAACTCAATGGGGACAAGTCGTAATGGAGAGGTTCCGCTCCGCAATTTTCCTACTCTTTCTCTATTCACTCACTTTCCATAAATAAGTGTATTCAAAAAACAAAAAATGCAATTCTTTTAATACATTTATTGCCTTTAACCAATTTTAACTAACTTTTTTATTTAAGTAATTCAGTTATCTGTATCTTATATATCAGATTGTAAGATTGCTGGAAGTACTCTAAACTACAGGCTCATGCATAAAATATCATAGAAAAGCCTTCTATAGAGCGATTTCGGTTTGATAAAAGTATATATATACCTTCTAAGTTATTATTGGCAAGAGACAACTCTTGAAGCATAGTCAGCTTTCCAATGCTTTTTGGTATGTGGCCAGACAATTGATTCTCAGTCAAGTATATTTTATTCGCACTTGTAAGATTGCTAATTTCGTTGGGAATATCTCCTGTAGTATATGACAACACAATAAAATCACATTACTAATATATAAAAAAATAAAATTAGATCACAACAAAGTGAAGTTTGTTGTATACAACAATTATGTCAAAAGAAATAGAACGGCAATTAAAATGCATATCTGCATAGGTTTTATGCAAATTTCATCGGTGACGCGCGACCCATATAAAACTGAGGGTATATGAATCTTGTAAATAATTTTGATAATAATTGAATTCTCTGGTAAAGACAACAGGGGAAATATTTTTTTTTAATAAATTAATAAATAATTAAAAAAATGCATCACTCCCAAGAAAAATATAAATGTTAAATAGCATAACAAAGAATATAGGCCAGCTTCTGTTTTTGTTTTTAAAATATGAGGTCAAGCAATCTTTTCTTTCTTCCCCCTAGGACGATGGTTAGTAGATTCAATTCGATATTACGTTAAGTTGCATTTACCAATACAAAACAACATGCTATTTCTGATGGATTTAATTCAAGGTTGAAGGTTTGAATTTTCCCTTGGTTGTAAAATTCAACAATTATCGGACGTTGACGCGTGATATAAGGAGGCAAAGATATTTTGTGCAAAGAGGCAGTGACACGTGGTGGCGGTGAGGTGAGGGGCCGCTGGTGAGGCGGCCAGCAAGAGCTCCGCACTGATGATGCCCACGTGGCCACTTTTAAGGGTGTCATGTGGAATTATTCAAAAAAATAAATAAACAAATTAGCGATGGAAAATTCCATTGGTAATCGGTCAATAATTTTGGACATCCTATTTTCATCGATGATTTGGGATAGAAAATTCCATTGGAAACTTTATGTTGGAAATTTGTGTTGGAAATTCCATCTGGAATCTCCGACAAAGTTGAAATTCTGTCAGTAAACCAATTAGTCAAGCATTTTTCAGAGATGGAAAGAATTCCATCAGTAATTCTATCAGAAACTGAAATTCCATCAGTAATTTGATTTTTTTCCTGAGTGTACCATCTTATAATATTTACTCACTTGGTATCAATTATAAAGTAACTTTTTATCCAATTTTTCTCTTAAAATATCGTTTATAGCATTTTATATCGTTTCTTCCCATTCACCCAAGTAAAAGTCAAGTGGTTGAGAAAATGAAGAACTTTTTTTTTATATTTTAATTTTAATAATTTTTAATTTTATATATTGAATACCATTTTATAATTATATATTATTAGATATTTTATAAATTTTAAAAAAATGAAATAAAAATAAGAGCAAAGTTGTCTACCTAAAAATATTTTACTCCCTCTCCTATTGAATCAAGCAAGGTAACATTCCTGAGCCAAAAAAAAAAAAAAAGCAAGGTAACATTGAAACTTCTCCTCTCCACTACTTTCTAATCAAATTCAAAAGTGGTGATTTGTTTTGATGAAATAAACATAGTAATATTAAAACCCCTCTCATCTCCTTCATTGAGCAAATCAAAGTGCTACAAAAAAGATACTCCATCCATCCCTATATATAAGGTCATTTCAACTGAATCGCGAGATTATAAAAAAAATATTTAAAATTAGTTAAGAGTAATAAATATGTGTGAAATATAAATTTTCCCTAAAAGGGCCTTATTTATGAGTGAGTGTGAGAATTAGAGAGAGTGGTGATGAGAAAGAGAAGAAAGAGAATGATGGCAGTGAGAGAATGAGGACAAAATGGGTAAAAGTACATTTATTATTCTGACAAAATCAAACAAGACTTTATAAAAAGAGACTAACTCATTCAAAAAGGGACCTTATATATAGGAACAAGGGAGTATTTTAGGACTTGACGGTAACTTCACTATTCAATATTTCTAGGTTTATAGAACTTGTTGCATTAGGAAAGTTGTAGAAATTGCATTAGGAAAGTTGTAGAAAAGCATATAAACTTGCATTGGATCTTTGAACGAATGAAAAGTATTATTAGGTGACTAGGAATAAGAAAAAAAACAATATTTTCTCATTATCATTTGGTAATTATAGGGTAAAATAAAATTGCCACTAAAAATATGGACTTTTGTTGGCCAACTTTTTTGTAACTACACAACACACGGGGCTGCAAAAAAAAAAAAAAAAACCCGGTCCCACCTGACAAAGCCAGACTAAATTACAGTTAGCTCATCCAAAAACCTCTGTACTTTTTCAGGCTCAAATTCAACATCTCATGTTTTGGTGGATATAATCTTTTATTAATACTAATACTTATTAGCCGGTTAAACAACAGTGTTTTTTTTTTTTTTTTTGGGGAAGTTATATTTATAAGGAAAGGTATCATTCTATTAAAGGAAATTTCATTGGAATAACTGTAAGAACTAAAGGTGAACAAATCTCGCAACAGCAATTCC
Source organism: Acacia confusa (assembly GCA_037074495.1). NCBI lineage: Eukaryota > Viridiplantae > Streptophyta > Magnoliopsida > Fabales > Fabaceae > Acacia > Acacia confusa. The sequence continues at coordinate 18,932,012 of CM073511.1, forward strand.
AACATTTTTATTAGTGGTTCTGAATGTTCATAAAATATTTTGCGGCAGTTTTTTTTATAATTCTCCATATTTCATATATTTAGAGTATATTTTGGAGATATTTGGAGAGTTATCTAAATAAATTTGAGAGATTTCTATGAGATTATATTATTATAAGATCAAATCAAAGTAGTGCATTATTTGTGGGATTTCAACTTAAAATAAATTTTTTTGAGTTTAGGAAATAAATAATAGTAATTATAAGTTTTTAAAAAAAGTAAAAAAAGGGGGAATAAGTAACTATTTCTATTATTATTATTTATTATTATTAATATTCCCTTTCACAATGATCAGATCACGTCATTTTGGACTTTGGGCTGGATGTTGAATGATTCAAATTGTGTATGGCCCACCGAAGAGAATTGATGAATCAATGAACCGAAACAAAAAATATAGATGAATGAATTGGACCAGGCTGGACGGCAATTGAATTGAAGGAAAGAAGAAGAGACGGGCCCGTTTTGCATTAAAATTGGACAATGAATTTGTAAATGGAGCTGGGCCCACAAATGGGGATGAATCAATTTAATGGACTTTGACCTAAAAAGCAAAAGGAGGAGGATCTGCACAAAACAAGAGGAGGCGGCATATTGAAAGAAAAGGGAGACACGCACAGAGCACGACTTGAAAAAGAAAGAAAAGAAGCAGAGGCGATTCGAAAAACAGAGCAGTAGCGCTGCCGGTCCAGATCCTTCATTCTTCAACTCTCTCTCTCACTCCGTCCTTCATTGTCGCCGGCGACCGTCGTCCCCATCACCATTGTCGCCGGCAACAACGCCCCGGTTTTCTTCTTTATAATGTTACATCCAACTAGACCATATATTTCAGGGGATACTTCACCGTACCAAAATTTACTGTCACTTAAATTAACATATTTTAACTCCCATATATTACTAATGAACATGAATGTATTTCATATTAATGATGCATATGTAGAGTTGTTGGCAAAATAATAAAGATGCATGATGAGTTAAAATTTACCTTGCAAGTTATTGTGGTCAAGATATAATTCTTGAAGCATGATCAAGTTTCCAATACTTCTTGGTATTTGGCCAGTCAACTTATTACCTTCCAAGTATATTAATTTCAGCTTCGTAAGCTTATTCATATCTATGGGAATATGTCCTGTAAAATGGTGACAAAAAATAAAATGTTGTATTATGCATGTGTGTGTATCTATGTATGTGTGTGTGTATTAAAAGAAGGTTGAGTAAGACGCTGATAAATCTTCTGGAATGCATTATATGGATTAAAAAATAACTAATTAAATTAGTTAAAATAACATATTATGAATTTTGGAATAGAAGACAAGTTTATATCAAAGGCATACCTTGCAAGTCGTTGAGAGACAAAGAAAGCCACTCAAGTGAGGATAAGTTAGAAATAGTTGGAGGTATAGTTCCTGAAAGCTTGTTCACAGAAAGGCGTAAGATTTTGAGATGTTGAAGCCTTCCAATATTAAAGGGAATAGATCCCTGGAGAGAATTAGAATTCAAATCCAAGGTCTCCAACTTAGACAAATTGGAAATAGTTGGAGGAATGAAACCTTCAAAGCTATTATTTCCAAGAACCAAGTGTTGAAGAGTAAATAAGCTTCCTATCCAACTTGGGATTTCTCCAGTGAATCCATTGTAGCTCAAGTTCAGAATTTCTAACCTCTGCAACTGAAGCAACTCTTTTGGTAAGGCTCCGTGGAGACCCATCTTTTCAAGACTCAGTATTCTCACTCTCTCATGCGTAGAATCACATGTAATCCCAGACCAGTTGCAAATGGAAGAGGAATTGGACCAGTTTTCCAAGTGATTGTAAGGATCCCTAACAGATGATTTGAAAGCAAGAAGCGCCAATTTATCGGAATTTGTAAAATTGAAGTGAGATAAACATGGGCAAACCACGAAGAACATGAAGGAGAAATGAAAGATAAGTTTTCCCATCATGTTGGTGGTAGGCATATGGCCTGTTAGATTCAAGACCCAGAGGAGATTAATGATTCACAATAATTAGTATTGAACCCAAAATTCAAAATAAGAAAAAAGGAGACTACTTTATTAGTAAAACAGGAACGCAGTTGTGAGTGGCACCCACTGCGAAATTTCTGAGGCTGCTTAACAACCTTTGTTTTCTTTGGAAAAACATAAAGAATTTCTATCAAGTTCTAAAGGAAGGAATTAAATTACTAATAAGTTTGATGATGAATGAGTGGGATAAACAAGCTGTTGTCATTTATTGCATTATCAGTACATAATGCTCAACTGTTCTGGAATTTCTTGGTGACAAGTCTATTCTTAAACCCCTGTAGTAAAACTCAAAAAAAGACAACCCTTTTTCAAAAGACGTATTGATTATAAAAACGCTACTGGATGTACATTGACTCCCGGTCTCTAAATATTATAAGATGATATGAGACCCATGTATAGTACTATGGATAGTAATTTACTATTTGCATCCTTCTAGAGATCTACTGTAACTATTCATTGGACTTGAATGAGAATTCCTTCGCCGATAGCTTTTATTCTTCTTGTGAGATCTTCAGGCTTCAGGCTCGCCTCTCTTTCTCTGATCTTTTTTTTTCTATTTCCGTCATTTTGAGAGGAGAGATATCACGCAGTTCACAGAGACACAGCGATATCTGAAGTTGAAGATGTCCTAAATAACCTCTCTGCAACACTCCAGCTATCAAAATCTTACACTTTCTTCTTCCGTTCCTCTCTCTCTCGAGCAGAAACTCATAATATTCCCTTAACCCTGTTTGGTTGTCTACTTTATATTCTATTGTTTTTCCTCTTCTGATTTCTCTGATTACCTTGTCTTCTCCAGCTATAATGGGATGATTGCTCTATAAAGCTTGAATGTTATAGGATATGTGGATTCTCTAAAACCTCCTCCAGCTTTACTTTCTCATTCGTCCTTAGCTTGACTTTTTCAACCTTCTCCAGCTTTACTTTCTCATTCGTCTATAGTTTGCCTTTTTCAACCTCCTCCAATATCATTATCTATAGGTCTCTTAACTCCTCCAATATCATCTCTTTTTCTTCTTCACTCAAAACCGTCCCATCCCTCTTATTTCCACACCAAAGCAGTCTTCTTCCTTTTTTTTTTCTTCATGGGCAAGGAGTTGCTGTTACGTTGCTGCAACATTTTGAAGCTGCTTCTTCTAGGCACTACAAAACAGCAACCAATCCTTGCCGACAAAATCAGTGCCCTCACTGATTTGCCAACAAACAGTGTTCTTTAAAATAAAAAAAAAAAAAAAACAAATTCAGCTTTTCAATTCAGCCGCCCCCCTGATTTCGTCTTTTTCTTCAATAATTGCCCAACCTTCCTTGATCAAAAGAGGGACGTAAGTAAGTTTTTCAATTTTCTTATTTTTATTTTATATAATCTTTATTATTATTAATTTGACTCCAGAGTCTAGATTTAATATTTCTTTTTAATTGTTTTAATTTACTAACTTTACTAACATTTTCTTTTACTTATTTACTTTTATGTCACTAACATTTAATTTTATTGCCACTAACATTTATTTATTTATTTTTATGGTGGTGACACACTAGTATTTATTAGTGTGCCCCATTTGTTTAATTTAATTTTAATTCTTTACTACTTTATTTATTTTTCATGGTTGCAACACTATGTATTAGTGGGCACCATTTATTTATTTAATGTTCATTTATTTTATTTTACATTTATTTATTTTTCATGGCGGAACACTAGTATGTATATATTAATGGGCACCATTTATTTATTTATTTTTCATTTATTTTATTTTACATTTATTTATTTTTCATGGCGAAACACTAATATGTATATATTAGTGGGCTCCATTTATTTATTTTACTTTTAATTCTTTACTGTTTTATTTATTTTTCATGGTAGCAACACTAGTATAGTGGGCTCAATTTATTTTATTTTATTTTCATTCTTTACTGCTTTATTTATTTTTCATGGTGGTGACACTAGTATAATGGACTCCATTTATTTATTTACTGCTTTATATATCCCTCTTCACTTTTATTTATTTACTGCTTTCTATATATTATATTTATATATCCTCTTCCCTTTTATTATTTATGGCAACAACACTAATACATGCATATTAGTGGGTTCCTTCTATTTATTTTATTATGCTTATATTTTATATTTATCCTGACGAAAAATTGTTAAAGGCCATATGTATCATTAGATCAAAATACCATGGAGATATATGAGGCATAAAATTGGCCTGAGAAATATGAGGCATAAATTGGCTAGAAGCCAAGTGATAAACTAGCTTGAAGCTAATGAGGCAAGTTAGCCTGAAGCCAAGAGACAAATTATGAAACATGGCTTGATCCATAATTTTTGTATGTCATCAGTTGTATAAAGGCCTCAAAATTGTAAATTTGACATTAAATACTCCCTTGTTCATTAGAATAAATTAAAGGGATTGTATAACCACCAGAAGATGGTTGTTCTTTTGAAAGTTTGTTATAAATTGATCACCCAATTTGCTCCTGAAGTAGCAAAATTGTGAGTTATGAATTAAATGTGGTCAAACAAAACAGAGTTTTGTTGCAAGAATTATAAATCTCAAGGTTTAATTCCATTCTCAGAAGTGAATGAAATAATGAATGGATCTCATTTTTGGACATGAACATATGTGTTATGTCTACAGTCTTGAGTATGATCATGGTTGTAATTGTGGTGGTTCAAATTCCCACTTGAAGTGGAGAAAGATTACTGATAAGAACCAGAAAAGGGAAAATTAGCATAATAAATATGTTAAAAATTAATGATGTTATTATCAAATCTTGCTCCCCATGATTTTATGATTTTTAAAATTTATCAGATATTTTGCACATATGATTTACTATTTAATATAGTAAAAACTATTTATCGTATCAGAGCAAAGTTTTTCTGAGTATGCTCTGTGACTGCAGCTTAGACTGATCTGTCACATCAGAAAAGGATTATTCATAAAGAACAGTAAATATTATTTACCGGAGCAGTAAATGTTTTTACAGATACTATTCATGTGAATAGTACATACTATTTACATAGAACAGGGCTACTACATAGTTTTTAATATTTTAAAATACTTAGATATTATTTTTGTTTATATGAGGAATGGACATGAGAATCCTATAATTAATAATAGCATGTTTACATCATAAATGATGGGTAAGCAAGAGAGTGGTATTAAATTATTATTGAGGCCCTGAAGGCCTATGTATCAAATATCGAATGATACAAAAAATTTTTAGTTATTGTCTTCAAGACAGATAACTGTAGAGAATTATACCACTCAAGACTGATAATTTTAAAGGCTAATAGTCCTGAAGACTAATTAACATAGTATGCTCAACAAAAGACCAATGTTTGGACTATATTTGGTAGTATAAATTTGAGACTCCGAAAGAGCAATGAAAATATGAATTTGATTTAAGGCTCCGGAAGTTTTGTTATTTGAAGAAACAAAACTATGCAATGATTATGCATTTTATTCTACCAAGTATAAGTACAAAATGAAAATTGTTGAGTTTTAAAGATATCTACAGAAATGGATATCAAGATATGCTATTGTAAACCTGAAGTTTACAAATAATAATGCAAGGGTTTGGAAATGCAAACTAGTAGTTTGCTAATATAAATCAAATGATTGCCAATGAGATATTAAAGAGACAATGAGCTACAAAGAAAGTATGCTTATATGTAACTCACACTTGAGGAGGAGATTTGTTAGAAAGCAAGTGTGAGTTAGAATTGTGTGAGTTAATTTTTGAAAAGTTATATACTTCTCACACAAAGCCGAAAAGATCTCCCAAAATGGATGTCAGATTGTGAGATAGTAAACCAGAAGTTTACTAATTGTTGGCATGACTTGTTTGTTCATTCGAGTTATATATATAATAAGATTATGTATTGGCATCTATTGAAGAACCAGAAGATTTTTCATGATGTGCTGCTTGTTCTCAATTAGAAATAATTATGAGAATATCATTGGTCATGATTAGTAATGGATCTCTAGAAATATATCAAATAGATTTATATGGGCCCATTGAAATGACATGTGAACCTTACATTGAAAGATGTATCTATTAAAAGGTTACATGTGAGATTATTAGCCTGCAACATTTGTAGTGATGTTTGCAACAATGTTTGAATATATCATGCGCGCAATCTCCAGATTGAATGATCCAGAAATCATGTATTAAAGCCTCCATAAATTGATATGAGAACAATGTTTATATGTTGGTATATTTGCAGCAATTATATTAGCTAACAAAATTCTCCCAGTAAAATTGGCTTTTGGTCAGAAGCCAGATTAATTCCATCTTAAAGTTTTGAATGTGCAATGTTTATCAATCCACCACAATGTACATAGATGGACATAGAAAAAAAGTTGAGATATTGTTTTTATCAACATGAGGGGGAGAAATTGAATAGCTGGAAAAGTGAATACATGAAATGCATTATAATCATGAAGTATATATCCTCAAATAAAGAAGTATGAACCAAAAGTTCATCAGGTTATGCATTCATGAAATATCTGCCAGATAGAATTACTGACCCAAATGAGATTTATTCTCATATTCCAGCTTAAAAAAAAAAATGCTCCAATACAAATTAACATGCCTGAAGCATGAAAAACTATTCGGTTCCAAGTAGTTATATTATGGAGCATATTATAAAGATGATCATATTAAGGAGGTGAGATAACTAATTGAAAAAAACCTCAAGAAAGGTCCAGGTACCTGAATAATATTGATAAGTTATGTCGAATTGAAAAAATGGAACCGAATAGATGGAGTTGTCGACAATAATTTTGAGAATGATATCACGTGATCAAATGAGGATATTATATATGTCATAAGAAGATGACATAAAAGATGATTGGCCAAAAGGATAAAGTGAAATTGAAAATGACGCAAATATAATTATATTATGATAGTTATGGACCAGAAGTCCAAAATTTGTGATATATGAATGATTATGTGAAAATAAAGATTTTCACAAAGTTTAATATGATTATGATGTGATATATGATTTTGTGGTGGAGACAATAATTTTGTATATCTGGCAAATTATGAAAGGAAAATTATGCGTCTGTTAGATATTATAGCCCATGCATATGACTCATTAAATTATGAAGATTGGATTAGAATCATCAAATGGATCCAAAAGTGACAAAAAACACATATTCCTGAAAGACAAGCTATTATAAAGTACTCTAGAAGCATGATAGATGTAACATCTCAATTTTCAAAAGCGGAATAAATTTTTCATCATTTAAAATCATTTCAAATCATCACAGTAGAGCATTTGAGCGGAAGAGTAACTGATACTTATATTTCAAAATGTCATAAGTCTGTCTGGATACAATAGCGGTATAGTAACCGCGTGGCTCAAAAGTGAAGTAAATAACAAAAGGAAGGCTTCCGTCGGAACGTCAAAATGAAATCTTTAGCCGGGTCTTTAAGCGTGCTGCTTTCCCCTCTCCTCTGTCCTTGGTTCTCTTGACCCTGATGCTAAAGGACTCCCAAACATTATTTCCTATCATGTTTTTACCTCTTCTGGCATTTTTCAATGCAATGAGGCCTAAAAACAAGTATAAGAATTCATTTTCTAATTTTCTAGATTAAACTAACATTTATACTAAGAACTTATAAAAACTAAAGACTAGAAATTTAAATGCTAGAACTTACCTCTTGAAGACTCTTGAACTCCTTCCTCCTTCTTGCTTCACTCTCCTCTTAAACTCTCCAATCTTTGGTATGAGTTTGGTGTGAAGAATGAAGAGAGGAGAGCTCTCTATTTATAGGCAATCTTTGGTTAACTTCCTAGCAACTTTCATTCTATTTTAACCCTTAGATTAAACTTAATTAGGAAGTTTAAATCTAGCCTTTACACCTCTTACAAAAATGCCACCTCCCCCCTTTTCTAGATTCATGTAACACTAACTCTGATGTTTATGTTATGCATATATGTGATATGTGTGTTGTATGTATAGAGTGTTTATACTGTGAAATGCATATAAAGGTTAGAGGGTATCTGTAATGCTGGGGGCGATATGTTCATATGTTGGGAGCGATATGTCTGAATGCTGGGTAACTTTCTAGCAACTTTCATTCTATTTTAACCCTTAGATTAAACTTAACTAGGAAGTTTAAATCTAGCCCTTACACCTCCTACAAAAATGCCACCTCCCCCCTTTTCTAGATTCATCTTTTCTCTTTCCTCTACTACACACACACACATGCACAATCTATCGATTCTAAAGATAAAATCCTCGAAAGAGAAAAGAAGCTAAGAATATAGATGATCAAGTTGAAGATAACTAAGAAAAGCTCCAAAAGATCTATATTCTATAAAGTTATTATCTCCAATAGAGATATCTCCAGAAGAGAATGTTGTGGTCCTAAGAAGAGATCCAGGTACCTGAAAAATGTGAATATAATGAGATCTCAATAAATTATAAATGAAATCCGATGGGACCAAAAATGAAGTTGACGTTGATATGATAGCATATGATGTAATAAATGGTAATAAGGATCATGAGCCAAAATTTATTAGTGGGTGCCAATAGTGAAAAGATTGGCCCTTAGAGAAAGATGTCATTAATGCAAAATTATATATCACTGGCAAAACGAAAAGTATTTGGACTTGAATTCCATACACCTGAAGGTGTAAAGCCAGATGAATACAAATGGGTTTTAGTACAAAAAGAAATGAAAAGGGAGAAATTATAAAATATAAGGCATGTCTTGTAGTCCAAGGATTTATACAAAGACATGATATTGATTTTGAAGAAATATATTCACCAGTAGTTGATATGACTACTCTTCGTGATTTGATTAGCCCAACAGTAAATGAAGGACTTGATTTGCATCTAATGGATGTCATGACTACTTATTTGTATGGCTCAATTGATAATGATATTTATATGAAAGTCCCTGAAGGACTGAATATGCTAGAAGCATAAGTCTATGAAGGACTCAAGATGCTAGAAGTATCAAATATAAATTATCAAGAATAATGATCAATTAAATTAAATAAATTCATATATTGTCTGAAACATTTATAGTACACGTGGTATTATTATCTGAATAAATATTTATTAAAAGTTTTATATGCCTATGTATATCAGTGAAAAGATCTTGATGTGTCTTATATGATTTTACTTCAAAGATTTTAGTTTTTGCAGGTATACAATGAACAGTCAGACTGGGCGTATCTATTGTTCCATAGCGAACAAATATTTGATGACAGAATAAAAGATATACACAGAAAGACATTGAAGATAATGTAATCATCAGGGGGAGCAAATTAGATGTAATCAAGAGGGGGAGATGATACACGCTGTACTCTTTTTCCCTTATCTAGGTTTTGTCCCACTGGATTTTCTTAGAAAGGTTTTTAATGAGGCAGCGTTAGAAAGTGTATCAATGAATGATGTACTCTTTTCTTTGGCTAGGTTTTTATCCCATTAGGTTTTTCCTAGTTAAAGTTTTTAACGAGGCACATTCATAAATGGACATCCAAGGGGGAGTGTTATGAATATACTGATTATGTGGATGTCCATTGACTCCCGGTCTTCAAATATTACAAGATGATATGGGACCCATGCATAGTACCATGCATTGTAATTTACTATTTGCATCCTTCTATAAATAGAGGTCTACTGTAACTATTCATTTGACTTGAATGAAAATTCCTTCACTTTCAAAACAACAATAATATTGTTGAAAATAGATTTCAAATCTCGTGAGTTGAAACGCATTTATGGGCCGATGAGACAGACACATTTTTACATCTTTTCATATTTTTTGTTTTTTGTTGACATCTTTCCATATTGGAGGGAGGTCGTCTCTTTTTTTTTTTTTTCCCCTCTCTTTCTCATTTTACTCTCAATATCTTGCCTTTATGTTGGCAAGTTCTCATCTTTGTGTCAAAATTTAACATTCTATAGTTGAACTAAATCAGAACTCTTTTGGTATTCACAACAATAAATAAGGTATTAATTAAAAAATTATTTCTACAAGTTCTCATCTCTGTGACAAAATTTAATGCTTTATATGTTAATATTGTGAATAGCATTTACGTTTTAGCGAATACCAACAGAGTTGTTGTAATTAACTTAAAGCACAGGAATGTTAGATTTTGTAATAGGAGTTGAGAACTCGCAAGAAAAAAGTTATTAATGTGAAGGCAATCAATATATCTCAGAGCATTTGAAAGGATATGATATTGTAATATTATTTGAATATTAGTTGGAGATATGGTTGTTATATTACCTCCATTAGAGCACCCATGATTCTAGCATGTGGGTATTAATGAAAGATGTGCAGTTCATTCCCAATTCAATATTTTACATGGTATCAAAGCATTGTCTCCTAATATCCAAACTGTGGTAGACGAGATGATGAAAAACTTAGTCACATCTTAATTATAGCATTGATGCTTCTCAAAAGAATGGAGATAACTAAGATGACAAGCAGGAATCATTAAAGTGCAATCACTGTGGGAAGCTTAGACACAATAAAGATTGATGTTATGAGATTATAGGTTATACAAAAGACTTTATGAAGAGACGGTGTGACAAAAGAGAATGGAGGTAAGGTTAGACATCGACACAAGTGAGCTCCAATAAAAGCCCCTTTTCTAGTCTAACGCCCAAACAATATGATCATTTGGTGCAATATCTCAACAAGGAAAACAATCCCTTCAAACTTGTAAGAGACAATGCACCCATGGTAAATATGGCAGGTAAATTTATTTCTATTTCATGCACACCTGAACATCTTCCACTAGAGAAACATGTCATTGACTTTAAATAGGTTTTCTAAAAGAAATTTAAACTAACTGGAGAGTTGCATTCTTGTAAGGTAAGATTAGTAGCACAAGGTTTTACTCAGCAAGAAGGTATAGACTTTTATAAAACTTTTGCCCTAGTTGTAAAACTTGTTACTTTTCGAACCTTGATGGTTGTGGTAGTCAAAGAAGGACTTATAGTTCACCAATTGAATTTTAATAATGCATTCTTCCATGGTGATCTTTATGAGGAGGTTTACATGAAAATACCTTAAAGCTTTGCTAACGAAAGGAGACACATGGGTTTGCAAACCGAGGAAGTCTCTATATAGGCTTTATCAAGCCTTACAAAATTGGAATGAAGAGTTTATTGCTCATTGAAAAGTTTGGGTTTCAGGCCTTCCTGAGCTGATTACTCTTTATTCACTTATTAGTGTGGTGACATATATACTATGGCCTCTATTTGCGTTGATGATTTTATTCTCACCAACACTAGCGATGACCACATAAGCCATATAAAGCAATTTCTTCAAGATTGATTCATCATCAAGGTTATCATACCATTAAAGTATTTCTTAGGAATTGAAGTGACTCGATCCCTCGAGGGCTTGGTACTTAGCCAATGCAAAATATACTTTGGATATCTTAAAGGAAACATGAATGACAGTGTGTAGGTCCAGTAAGTTTCCCATGGTACAAAACTATTGTCTTAGTAGTACTGATGGCAATTCACATCCAAACTCATGGCATTGTTGAAGATTGGTTGGTCGACACTTGTACCTCACATTCATGAGGCATGATCTCACATATGCATTGAATGTTCTTAATCAATTTGTAGCTAATCTTAGGGTACCCCACATGCATGTAGTAGGACATGTCCTTTGATACCTTAAGGCAAGGTATCTTCTTACCAAGTACAAGCTCTCTCAACTTGAACACATATCATGATGTAGAATGGGGATGCTGCCATAAGACTCAATGTTCTTGCACTAGTTATTTTATCACTTTAGGTGGGTCTCCCATATCGCATAGTAAAAGGCAACGTGTGGTTTCCCTTAAATATCAAGCAATAGCTAGTATAGTTAAGGAAGTTGTACGTTTATGATGGCTCCTTCGTGACCTTGGTCAAGTCAACAGTCTTTAACTCCACTATATTATGATAATCAAGTTGTCATTCATATCACCAAGAATCCAGTCTTTCATTGAGTGTAACACCTCATTTTTCAAAAGCGGAATAAGGTACTTTCATTAGAGTAGAGCATCGGAGCAATTTAAAAGAGTGAGTATCTGATAAACATCATGTTGAGGTACCTAGTTGCTTATACAGCAGTACAAAGGTCTGAATATTTACTGATATGGTAATACAAGTCCAAAAAGAAATTCTTCGGCCAAGACTCTAAGCATGCTGCTTGCCCTTATCTTTGGTGCTTAATCCTCCTGATCCTGAAGCTATATTAAGAGCTGAGGTCCATGCATCAAACCTCAGGTAACGGTTAACCTCATACTTACGTAAACAATATATGTATGACATCATAGCATTAATTAACACATAAGTATATAGCAGATGCAAGAGTAATATATCCACCGTACACATCACATGTAAGGTTATCTATGCTAACAATACGCATCGCATGTACAGTTATCTATACAATTCACATGTATAGTTATCCATGTTAACAATACACATCATATGTAAAGTTATTTATACAATTCACTTGTATAGTTGCCTATCACATATAAGCATACAATAAGCATCAGAGTTAGTGTTACAGTATGCGAATGTACCTTCGTTGATGACTTTCGGTACGTTTTGACAGATTGCGATCACAGATATCCTTTAAGGGTAATATCATCTCTATTAATTCACAAATATTATTTCAAGAGATATTTTGGCCATATAAGACCATTTTACCCCTGGTGGATTTATTTTCAGCATTTTGGGCAGATTTTCGTCTAATTTTGAAAAATCATAATTGATTCTAGAAAAATAAAAAAGGGGATCTGTAAAATTCTCCAAAATCCTTGGGATGTCTATTTTTGAGGAAAAATATTCCCAGAATCTAGAACACAAAGAACCATTCCCAGTTTTAATTTTTCTCAACGTGGCCCATATTTTATTCCAGCAAAAATGACTTAACTTCAAAAATCCATATCTCCTTGACCAGAGATCAAAACGTCACATATTTTATATATTTAGAAAGCCCTACATGTCTACTTTCTCTCTGGAAAATTTCATGGTTTTATAACTACATTTTCTTCATAAAACCATAGCATCTTTTTCGCTGTCTGTCTAAGATTTAAAAACCGAAAATTCTACAACTTTTACAAATTTAATCCAAGGACTTCCAAACATTATTTCCTACCATGTTTTTACCTCTTCAAGCATTTTTCAATGCAATGAGGCCTAAAAACAAGAGTAGGAATTTTACTTCCTATTTCCTAGATTAAACTAACATTTATACTAAGAACTTATAAAAACTAAAGACTAGAAATTTAAATGCTAGAGCTTACCTCTTGAAGACTCTTCTTCTTGCTTCAAGATTCCTCCTCCCTCTCTTACTTAGAAATCACCTTTCTTGAAGTGTGATTTGGTGTGAAGAAAAATGAAGCATGAAGCCTCCTATTTATAGCCAACCATGCATTAACTTCCTTGCAACTCTAATCCAATTCTAACCCTTGGATTTCACTTAACTAGGAAGCTTAAATCTTGACCTTACACCTCTTACAAAAAAAAAAAAAAAAATGCCACCTACACCCCTTTTCTCTCTATCCTCTTCTATGCCTTTATGACTTCAATTGCACATGTGGTTGAAAGCTCAATATCTAGATTTTTAATTGCCTAATGCTTATCTCTTCTTTGGTCAAAATTTCAGCCAGCACAAACATATACACATATATTATTTTTTTCCCTATTTTACTTAATTACAATATTCTATTTATCTTATATTTATTTTCCACAAAATTTCCCTATTGGCCCATAAGTAATTACATGGATTTAGGCTTTTAAAATTACTTGAATAATCCTAACCTTTGATCTTTGCTTTTTCAAGGTTACATCTTAACCCTTAATAATTATTAATTTATCTAATTTGATTTTTCAAGCCTAATTAGGCCTTAATCATGAACTTAACAATTCTTTTAGGATTAGGGATCTTTATGTACTAAATCTCAAAATATTTTTCTTAATCTTTATTAATTAATTAGCAACATTCTTTATGCTAATCTTGACCCTCCATTGGTTATTAATATCAAATTAGAGGTTTTATATAACTAACTTTGGTTATCTCCTTTATCTATGTCTAAACAATTAGCCATTAACTATTTAATTAATCACTTACCAATTGTTGACAATTTTCTTAATTGATATTAATTATTATTTCACAACTATTTTACTGATATTGATAATTTATGCATCATGCAAAATATTAAAAATCATGGGGCAATTTATGTTCCCCAAAATGATATTTAATTTTGCTTTATTATTTCCCAAGGAAAATAATCCCATAAATTATATAAATTAGAGACAACATTCTCTCTAATTTTTAATAAATATTTAGTTGCCTCTCAGGATTTATCACAATATTCTCAGGGTATTTTATAATCCACAAATTCACTTAGGGATTTTTAGCTCTTTATTTCTCCTAATTACATGAGAAATCACCTTTGGAAATAAGGTAATTATGACACTAGTTTTGAGACCACAAATTCACCTATTTTCAACATGTATTATTTATGCACATAGAATATTTAAGGTATATTATTTATTTTAAGATAAAAAAAAATTTCAGGTATTACATTGAGGATTAAGCATGTTGAAATAGATTGCAACTTTGTTCATGAACAAGTTCAATCTTAGAACATCTCTCCCTCAAAGATCTGGACGAAGTATCAAATTGTTGACATCTTCACAAAGGCGCTCGAATTTAACGATTTTAGCTTGGGCATTCGTAATGTTCATGTATCGACTCAAGGGGGAGTGAAGGAAATCAATATATCTCGGAGTATATCAAGGGATTAGCTATTATAATATTACAATTATATCATTTGAGTATTTTGAATTTAAATATTTTGAATGTTAATTGGAGATTGCTCTCCATTATGTCACTCATGATTCTAGCATTCACCTCTAATCTATCAATGAAGAAAGACGTGCAATTCATTTACATTTCAATATTTTACATAATGCCTTATCTATTATTATAAATAGATAATTTGTTGTTGTGAATACAAAAGAGTTGTTATGATTCAGCTCAACTAGAGGAAAGTTACATTTTGAGACAAATTAAGAGTGAGAGCTTGTAGAAAGTTGTTAATATGTCTTATTTATTATTGTGAATAACTAATGAATTGTAGTTCGTGGTTAATGCGTAGGAGTCAGAAATTTCTTAAACTTATATATTATTTTGCACTATTTTATTAATAAGATTTTATGGCTTAATTGTTGTAAATCATTTTAGAAATAAAAACGTGGTGGGACTAAATCCCATCTTAAACGACTTTTGCCTAATATTGTCCCTCAAAGGCTGGCCACCATGGCCGGAGCTTTGGTAACTTGCATAGCTTGAGTTTTTATTTAAGCTGAGGGGTATTATATGGTCATTTTACACATTATAAAATCCTATTTCGGTCCAAGGCACTAACTTGGGATTTGTTAAGTTAAAGGAATTGGTTTGGGTTTTGCAAATTTTAATGGTGTAAAATAAACCTGGGCAAACCATGAGACAAAACATGGTGAACATGAAGGATAAATGAAAGGTAAGTGTTAAAAAAAAAAGAAAAAGAAAAAGAAATGAAAGATAAGGTTTCCCATGTTGGTGATAGGCATTTCGCTTGTCAGATTCCGAACAGATGATAGGTATTGTTGACCTAAGAAAGTTTTTATATATAATCAAGAAAAAAAGTGTGCGGAATTTTCAAAGCTTGATGGCAGTTGCGGGTCACACTCGTATTCGTAGTGGAAACTAATGTACGGGTCCGCTTTACAACCCTTTGATTTATTAGCCAATTGAAAAGTCAAATTGATTATAAATGGGATTGTGGGGCCTGCAATAATATTATTGAGTTTATGACAATATGGCAAAGAATGGTCATAATTGTGTCACCAGTCCGTTGCAATCTGCAAGCCCGATATTCGAATAACACGACCTACTTAAACGGCAGTAATTCCAGGTATATACTCCATCCTTAAATAATATCACAAAATAATACATATTAGGGAAAGACATTTATATTTAACAAAATATAATTTTTTGGTTTCATCACTTTTGGGGAAAGACATTTATTTTGGTTTCATTTAAGATTAAAAAATATATATTTCAAACACATATTAGGATGGGAAAATTCCTCTAAGGTCCCATGGGACAAAAAAATGTCAAAAAAGTCCCATAGAAAAGTTTGATATAAAAAAGGTTTTAAGAAGTTGTTAAAACTAATAGAAGGAGTTGTTAATCACCTATTGAAGAAGTTGCCAATGGGAACTTTTTGACATCAGATATTTCTGTGGTACTTTTTAACCATTTTTTTTGGTCCCTTGGGACCTTAAAGAAAATTTCCCTAATAGAATGTAGTAAAAGAAATGGTAGTGTAAGGACACAATTATAGAACAGATAACATATGTCAAATGAACATGTCCAAATACAAAAACTTCAACAACTAGAGAAATTTTACACGTAGGAAAGGATTTTCAAAAGGAAATTGTCAAAGCAAAGAAGCTGATACAATTACAGTAATAGGTTATAACTATGCTGAGGCAGCAACATAGCCTTTTTGAATATTAACATATATCAGGGTGTTCTTTATCATGTTGTTTTGCATAGTAAGATTATTGTATAGTGTAATTCACCTTAATTACCCCTTTTTATTTATGCTTGCAAGTTGAACACCTTCAATTAAGTATTTTCAAATTGAGATAGGTTGTGTTAGAGATATTTGTTGGATTTTGTGTCTAAATCTCATGGGTTATAAATAAGAAGTAGATGCCAGTTCGCCATCGCCGGTCACGTCAATTTGCCATGGTCACGTCAGTTCGCCAATGGGTGTATATTTGACCATTTCATCGTCTATAAATAGACATGCACGTGATACAAAAAATTAACTTGTTTTTCTAATACTATGCTCTCATACATATAGTTTAATGCATTATGCCATAAGTCTCATTCGTACGATTCTAAAAGCATTTTGTTGTGTTTGTTTGGACTCCTGGTTGATAGTGTCATCATTTTGGATACGTAATTAGTTTTATCTTAGGAGACAATTGTTCGTAATCCTTGGACATCTATATAGAGGAAACATATTGCTTTAAAGAGACAACACACGTTAGACTTGGATTTCTTCAATTTTATTATTATTATTATTTTCGGCAATCTTGTGAGTTTGTTTTTCCTACTTTTCTATATTTTATAGAATTACTGTATGTTTATAAATTGTGCCATAGTGCTTACACAAATTCTTATCTTAGTGAAATCTCTACCTCGAAAGTATTTTCACCAACAATCTTAAGACAATTTGAAGAACCTGTGTTTAGTTCTTAAGTTTTGGATTCTTGATTTTGAAAAGTTAGAGTTTCGAAAATTATGCATAAAAGCTGTGGGTATTTGGATTCTTTCATGAAGTTTGCTATTCGATAAATGGAAAAGTATAGAAAGGAATTATAATGGATGATTTAAGTTATTGTCTGTCCTTGATATGATGAATTGTTGTTCATAGTTATTGAGGCATGTATCAGTCGAAGTATTTCCACTGCATATATTTGTTTGTTTTAGTAACTGGTATGTATTTTTCCGCTGCATATATTCTTTCCTATGATGAGACAAAGTTTGGTTTTTCTTGCTATATGTGTTTTTTAAATGTGAAGAAAAACCTAGTATGTGAAAGTTTGGGACTCCAATAAGAAAGAAAATATCCATTAGTCTTGGCCATTAGTATTTATGAAATTAGGTCATATGAAAATCAAACTTTCTAGTCAATAAAATATTATAAAAATGTAGAGGAAAATAAAATGAAGGTTTCATACCCAAGATTTATATAGAGACAAAAAATAGTGGGTCATGAGAAAACAATGGCTTTAGGCCACAAAATAGGTGTCATTGCATAGATCTTGAAAAATTGGAGGAAAGAAGAGTCAAGCTTGATGGACCCGACCCACAAATCCATACAAGTCTGAGCGACCCGACTAGAGGTAGGGGATGACACCCTAATATGAAATGGTGCATTTTTGTTTTGGGGGTGTCTCTTCCTTTAAGTGAAACAGTTTGTTTCATACTATATTTTTTTTAAAAAAAAACACACACACACACACAACAAAAGTTAGTGTGTGGCTCAACTAGCAGAATGTTAGCCTTCAAGGTGCGTTGCACTCTTAGGTTCGGAACCCCCTAGGAGCATTTTATGTAGTGCATTTAAAAAAAACACATACACACACCTGGTAGCGGTCAAACTCACAACCTAAGGTTTTGGACAAAGACGTATATCCAATAGCATCATTTAATTCTTGAATGATGTTTTCTTATGGAATGAAGACTAGTTTAACATCTCTAAAGTTTATGTTTTTTCCCAAACAAATTTCGGTATAATTAAATGACTTCATGATTATTGAAAGACCAAATATCACATTGGTTTGGGATAAAGGACATCATAGGTGAAAGTGACGACCTTCCAATTATTTTATCAGATTCTCTCTCTATTTTTAGAAGTTTGAAAACTTTAAAGTTTGTTTTATATATAATGAGAGTGACTTGTTGGCTGCAAAGTCATCTGTCAAAATGTGGATTATTGGTGGTGGAATTCAAATAAAGTTAATTCATACAATTGATGTCTAGGAGAGTGGTTCAAGGGCTAAGCTTTGATTTAGTAGTTGTTTAATTAGTCACCGTTGTAATAGCACAGAGACACTCCTACTAGATTTGCATTTACCTAGCCAATTGATATGATGAACAAAGACGGTTTCATATATTGGTAGAAATGCGATTATAGCCTTAATTTTATAATCATTGATGATTTTGTAGTTATGACTATATGTTTTTTAAATATTGTGAATAGCAATTTTATGAATGTTAAATATTTATGTTTTGGAATTAAGTATGATGAATTTATTAGTCATTAAAGCAGTCAATTCTTTATGAATTATTTTAATTTCAAATATTATGGTTTGTAAAATATTAAAGTTTTGGAATTAAGTATGGTGGATTTGTTAATTACCAAAGAAATCAATTATATATGAATTATTTTAATTCCAAATATTATGGCGATGTTTCAGTTACCCATAACCTTGATGCAATATTTCTTTTGTGGGTGAATTTAAGTTTATTATTATATGGCATTTATGGATCAACCCAAACCTTGCAGGTTATTTGTCTTTATATTTATTGAACATAAATGTTGGTATTGTCCTTATATTTATAGTTTTATTTAGACACCCAAAGATGATAAATATTTTTATTTGGGGTATGCAACACTACCAAATTATGTGAAATCCTTATTGCATCATTATGGTTGAATGTTGCATATTAGTGAAAAATCAGACATTATATCGAAGGAAATAATGAATGCAATGTTGATTATTTCTGGTTTATCATAGAATTTGTGGGGAGAAGCCAATTTAACGGCTAAATTTCTAATTAATAGAATGCCTTACAAAATGATACAAAGCATATCATACGAAATATGGAAAGGAAAGAAACCTTTCTTAAAATATTTGAAAGTGTGAGGGTGCTTGATAAAGGCTTTGATTCCTAAACCCAAAAGATTGAGAATCAGACCTAACACAGTGGACTGTGTGTTTATTGGCTACGCACTTAATAGTAGCGCACATCAGATTTTGTTTTATAAGTCTAATATATCATATATCCATGTTAATATAGTTATTGAGTCAAGGGACATTACGTTCTTTGAGAATGTATTTCCGTATAACAAAGGTAATGAT
The DNA here is from genome assembly GCA_037074495.1 of Acacia confusa. Taxonomy (NCBI): domain Eukaryota; kingdom Viridiplantae; phylum Streptophyta; class Magnoliopsida; order Fabales; family Fabaceae; genus Acacia; species Acacia confusa. The sequence continues at coordinate 18,951,762 of CM073511.1, forward strand.
CATAACAATACTACGATATCTTAGAATACTACGACTAATGACATCTGCACCTTCCTCCCACAGCTCTTTCAAGTCTTCAATCAAAGGCCTTAAGTAGACATCTATATGTCATTCCCTAGTTGTTTCAGTCTAAAAATCAACATAGATAATATTATGGAATTGTGTTTTATGCATAATAAAGGAGAAATATTGTAAATCATCAAGAAAACATGCCACAAATTATATATGCTTCTCAAGCTCTTATAAGGATTCATGTCATCTATACTAAGAACAAGCCTTATATTCCTTGGCTCTTGGGTGAACTAAGAAAATATTTCATCAATTCTCTTCCATTACATTTGCATGGTACCTTCCAGGTGTCTAACCTTTCTATATGAAATCCTCTCATTTGCATGCCATTGATTGAATCATACTTTCATATGTAATGCTCTAATTTTCCCTAATATCATTAACCTTGTATTTTGACAAATGCTTAGCAAAATACAAAGGTGAATATGTGTCTCAAAGAATTATAATCTATTGATTATATTTTCTTCCAAATTTCACTTTGGAATTAATTAACTAATGGTTAATTAAAGAGACTATATATTAGGAGCTATAAAATGTGACATAAAATCACATGAAATAATAGCTATTTTAAATGCTCACAAGACAAGAAAAGGGATTAGGGAAACACTTAGTTTAATTGTTATCTATTAACAATTATCCTTAGCAATTAAACTTGCACTAATTAAGATCATTTGTATAATTCTTCAACATGATCAAGGGAAAATTAAGATCATCCAAAGAGGGCTGAATATTTCAAAAATATCAAGGCCTAAAGGGATGAAATTAAGTTTGCCAATAATGCTCTAATGACATTGATTAAGTAGCAAACCAATTAACCTATGACATTTGTAATAAAAGGATATTTAAGCATTTGATTAAGGGGATAATTAGGCTTAATCAAATTAGCCCCAAAAGTCAACAATTGCAACTAAGATCAATGGTTGAGATTGTTGCACATGTATTACAATCCAATGGCTCTAACATAAGCAAGAATTAAGCTTAATCCTCTTATAATTAATCACACCAATGAGAGCACTTGAGCCATAAGATTATGCCATATGGAAAACTCATCCAAATGCCAAAAGTGAGCAAGTATGTCGACCAAAAACTGGATGGAGTGGATGAGAGGTTGAAAGAGTAAAGATTAGATCTAACAAGGAGAAGAAAGAAGAGGAATTGGATTACCATGTACGGGGACCACCTTAAGCTTGAGATTTTCCTATAAATAGCCATGTAATCCTTCTCATTTCTTTATACCAAACTCAGATAAGAGTGATTGAGTTAAAGAGAAGAGTGAAATTCTTGGAGCAAGGAGAAGAAGAAGTGAGAACTTCAAGAGGTAAGTACTTAAGCTTAAGTTTTTAGTTTTTGTAAAATTGTAGTGTAATCTAGAAAATTGTAGGATAAATTTCCTTTCATGTTTGGAAGTCTCCATTGCTTTTAAAACGCAAAATGAAGGGAAAATATGTTGGGAAATAATTTTTAGAATCAATAGAGTATTAAGTTGAAAGATTGGAAAACTATCGATTTTAGATTAGGTGCTGGCGGAGATTGTTGTGGCTAGTATTTTATATATCAAATGGACTTTAAAAATCATGAAACTTTCCAGTTATAAATTAGACATCTAGGGATTTCTATTGATATAGAATATGTAATGTTTTGAGCTCTGGACAAGGAGTTAGGATTTTTTGAAGTTAGGCCTTGTTCTGGATGTTAAAATCTGAACAGTAGTTGGAAAAATTAAAATTGGAGGAATTTTGAGTTTTAGGGATTATTTTTCCTTGAAAATAGACATGTCAAAGGTCATGTATATTTTTGGAACACTCAAATTGAATTTTTGTAGAATTAGTTATGATTTTTCAAAGTTACTGAAAAATCTGACAAAAAAATCCAACAATGCGTTTTTAAAGAAAAATAAGGGTAAAAATGGAAAAAACAAATTCTTTGAGGGTAAAAAGGTCGAGAGTGGCAAAAATAACCTTAATATATTATTTCAAGTGATATGGTATTGATTATAATATCATATAAAATATAAAAAGGAAAATAATCCGACAATAACGTTATAGGATCGGATACCCGAGAAGTCTAGGGTCAAATTCAAATGTTGGGCATATTGGTAACTCCGTGGTGAAAGATACATTCGTGTACTATGTAACACTTGCCTTAAATACACCCTTTTTATTATATAAAAAGAAGTGTCCATTAAAATACCGGAGTTACTATGCACGAGTACGATACCATTCATGTATACTGTAAATTAAATATATCATTTATGTACAAATAATTCATACTCTAAAATTTTATATAACAGACGGAAATAAAATTCTTCTTTCGTCTTGATCCTTATGTCCATGATCACCTTCTTCACTCTTGTACTTTTTGTACGAATTGCAAAATTTGCTATATCAAAAATAATATTACTTTCATCCAAGCTTAAATAAACACCAACGGTCATCACCATAAACCTCAGTCCTACTCTGCATCATTATCGTGATCACCTGTTGCTGCTCTAGTAGTACTACTTGAAGCTTCACAAATGTCTAGGATTCATATTTGAATCCCAGAGTAACCATTAATCTCATATGAAAAGTGTATGCAATGCATGTATGTCACCATAATCATGAAGGTAATTAAACACAAAGCATTCAGTAACAACGCGCAGTATAATAAAGACATACCACACATGCAATATTTACTACGGAAGGACCAAGTTCTAATAAACGCAGGGCTGCTTAGATAGCAAACCCCGGATCCATAGCGCTAGGAAAGACGTGGTAGTCGGGCGCCAAACCCAGACCACCCTGAATGCACAAATAAACGCATGTCTCTCACGAGACACGGATCCACAACCATGGAAAATCAAACATACAATGTAACACAAGGCATATGAAGATTAAGGTTACTACCTGGCAGTCGACCACAAATATTAATAATTTCTCTGGCGTAAAGGATCACAATAAACTTAAAATAATAATAAAATATAAATATAGTTAATTTCACCTCAATAAATATTTTCTTGGATGATCTATAATAAGCCTAATTAATGTGTCCATAATAATTAAATCCCTTTTTTTATTAGGGAATTTAATATGAGCTTATATTTCCCTTATTTTCGTCATATGTCAGAATTTCCAGCAAACAGTAGCTGATCTTCAAAAATTTGAATCTGGAGTTCTAGACATCGGTTTTAGGTGATTCAAAATTATATGAACTCCTTATTAAGTCTAGTTTCTAGGAAAATTGGTTTCAGAATTTTATCATATGCCAATAATTCCCAGATTTCGAAATTATAGTCACTGTTCAGAAACAGTTGCTAATCTGTAACCCATTTTCCAAAATTCATAACTTTCTGTATACTTATCGAAATGAGGCGAATTACCTATCAAATTAAAGCTCTATATGTCTACTATAAATATGGAAATTTTCATAATTTTTAGAATTTGTTTTCCTAGCACGAAATCCAACGTCATTTTGTTACTCCCGAGGCAGTCAAGAATACTTCCTGTTTTGTAACCCAACTTCCAAAAATCATAACTGGAGTTTTAGACCTTCGTTTGGGGTGAACCAAAGCTCATTTTAAAGCTTAAGAAGTGTACTATCTCCTGTAAAATTTTCATAATTTTTATAGCCCATCTTCTTATTCAAACCACACACGAAAGATAACTGACTCCAGACCCTTAAAATTGACGGTGTCAACGTGTTATGAAGCTTATGATCTTATTTTCCAAAATACCTTTAAAAATTCATTCACCAACATATTCCCAATCCTTTTTTAGTGGTGAATACATTGGTGAGTCCAGATTTAACAAACTCCACTTATTTATTTGAGTTTGCCTCAGATTATAAATCTAACTTTTAATCAAAAGCTTTCAAACCTTGAAGAAGAAATGAATATTCTTACCTTCTTTTTGATCCTCTTAGATCTTCTTGACTAAACTTCACTCTTGGATGATAAGATTTAATCGTAGAAGAGAGAGGATGAATATATAATGATTTGGTGTTTGAAGAAGGTGTACCGTTGAAATGAGAGAAGTGAAGGGAAGGAATGAGATTTTAATCATTGTATATCATTTGGAAAGAGAGAGAATTTCCATTTATCCTCCTATCCTCCCACGACAATGAGAAAGAGAAAGAATAAAAGTCTCCTCTTAATAATAATTGGCCTTCTGTGCATCATGTGAAAGAAAAGAGAAAACATATGGACCGGTGGTCACTCTCCATTTCACACTCATTTCCTTTCTCTCATTGAATTATTTCATGATATCCGCAGAAGCATTATTTGATCATTCCTTTCTTTTCTTCAAAGACTTGACCATGACTTTCTCATTTGCTTGCCCGTGACCTCAATTTTTTTTTTTATACATATTAGCTTGATGTTTTTTTTTTTTTTAAAGAATGAGACATATGGTCCCATTATTTGCAATGAAAAAGGAAGAAGGAGTCATATATGTTTGCACCCGTGATTCCTTGCTTCTAATCATGATCAATTTTTATAATAAAATAAGAGGAAAACACATGGTCCCATGGTTTGAAATGAAAAGAAGGTGCCACCCGTGAATAAGCATGAAGGAATGCATAGTGAGTCACATCTGTCCTTTTGTGATCAATATGAAACGGATATTACATACGGGTAACTTTAACTCTTGTGTGTCTTGTATGCCTACATATGATTGTTTGATTCATGAAATCATGGATAAGATGAGATCTTGGGTCATGCGCTATAACTAAGACTCGATCTTAGGTCACATGTTTATTTACATTTAGTTAAGCTATGGATTCAGTTTGTTGTGGATTATAGTCATGATAATACTGCATTTATATTTTCCTAACACTGAGGACACGTTGATTCGTGTCACTAGTGAGTACAAACACTGTTGACATACATTTGTTGTGTGCTATATATTATTGTTACTATTGACATATATTTGTTGTGTGTTATGTATTATTGTACTTAATGTAATGAATATATGTCATATATTGTTATCACTTGAACATGAACATAAGGTTAACTGTTACCTGAGATTCAATGGGTTGAATCTCAGACTTGACTAAAGGTTCAAGAAAGGAATTTGGACTTGGGAAGACTGTATGCACAGAGCAAGTGGAGAGACACTGGTCATAGTAAATGCTAGAAGAGGTTCATTAAGACTTAGTTTATGGTATGAATCTGATAAAGTTACTTCAAACTATTTGGTGTTTAAACTAAGAAAGGTTTAGTCAGTATGGTTGTCATAAGTTACCATGAAAGACAAGAGACTCCCACTAAATTAAACACTAATTTAGCTAATAGGTTTGATTAATTATACTGGGTTCTAAGCCATAGATCTAGATAAACCGAGGTTTTTAAGTTCTGTGTAAATGTATCACATGAATATAACATTCCTTTGGGATATTTAATTTACTAGTTTATGCTTGAGTATTTTATATCAGTTACTCATTGTCCAAACGTTAATACATGCTCTCCGTTCCGTTTTACTCTGATATGTACACCGTCAACTCTATTGATATTCCTGATACTACGTGTCATCAAACATAATAACTGGTATGGAATTTGGGGTTCTACATTATAAGATTTTTCATAATTAAATTTATGAATTTAATGTTCTTCTTAAGCCATTATTGCATGATTAAGCACTAATTTGAGTTAGAGACATTTATATTGAATTAAGTATAATTAGTGGCAAAATGGTCATAATTTGTTAATTATTACTATACTACCTTGTGCTTAATCTTGCATTGTAGGATTTAGGCCTCAATTCTCTCTTTTCTTTTCTTTTTTTTTTTATTGTGATTTTTAACTCCAGTAATTATTAGAATAGTACCACAGGAGAATGGGTGCTTGCTCTTCGAAGAAGAAATTTCGCTTCATCCGCGCTGAAGAAGTTGTATTCTTCATTCTTCCATCTTAACATACTGACTCTAGTACAGCTTGGATGGGTTTTTTCATGACAATTTCACATTATGAAGTGATTGATAGACAGTGCGGGAGAAAACAAAAATCTAAACCCATGATCTATTCTCACTTAATTACTAGGATCTAACACAAAAGAAAAAGGATTAAGGTGATCTGAATCAGAAATAAAAAAAAATCCTTAAATAACGAAGATAGGGAGAGATATGAGATTGGCCCCAAGATTATGTATACTATCTTCAAAGAATCAGAAGAAAGAACTACGACTTCGAGAGATGAGTCTTTGAATTGAAGATGGGAAAGGAAAAACCCAAATCCCTCTTTTCTGAATTCTTTGCTAGCGAAAAATAAGAAAGGACTGAAAATACACATGCAGTTGAAATGCAGGAAAAAACCCCATCAAACGCAGGCATTGCTGAGTTGTGAGATAGCTGGCATCGGAGACTCGGCGTGGAGCCGAGGGTCATCGGAAGTGAGGAGAGGGTGTGGTCAATGACAGTGAAGCAGGAATTTTTTTGATCAATAAGAAATAAAATGCTTTAAAGTGTTAGATGCATCACTCAAAAAAAAAAAAAAAAGGTTTGTAACCAGTCAAGCAGTCCGGCAAGCTTAATCTGTAGCTTAAATCAATGTGGCATTGAATTTCTAAAACAACAACAATTTTATGACAAATGATAGTTAATTCAATAAATTCATCTTAAATTGAAAGGAATTTCTAACTTAACTAATATTAAATACAAAGAGGCATATTTAAACATTAATTATAATGACAGAATTGACAAATAAATATTAATTTCTCTTATTCTACAGAACAAGTTATTGTTCTAAAAACGACTCATATTATTGACCAGAGGGAGTACATAAACAAGCTTGCAGTTCTATATATGTGTGTGTGTAGCATTACATATGAGTCAAAAGTAGTCCTATTCTTACATATAAGCTTTAGACATAAATAGGTTGCAGCATTCCTAAGCTAATTGACAGTGGGCGGTTTGAATTTTGGTGGTGGCTTTCTTTTCGGTGGACTTGGAATTGGTGGATGACGATGAGGTGGCGGCCTGTAGGGTGACGGCGGATCCTTTCTGTTTGGAGAGGTAGGAGTTTCGTGTCCCAAAGATTGTGACTTAAGAACATAAGATCTTGGAGGTGGCCACCGGTAGGAAGATCTCTGATACTCTGCCGCATTGGACCGAGAGATTAGGATGAGAAACTCAACGGCAATGAAAAGAACAAGTAACAACTTGGAAACCATAATCTTACTTAGGGCTCTCATCTTATTCTTGTAGAGAGCAAGTACAGATGGTCTTTTATAATATCACAATTCCTATGTCGTCACTATAACGATGCCATTATGATTATACTTTTCTTTTTGAACAATATTATAATTATACTTTTCAAAGTTTCACTATTAATTAATTATTTGATGGCTGTTATCAGTCATTTCATTCAAGAGTCAAACAAAATTGGGTTCAATGAACAAGCTTCAACTTGGATGCGTAACTTCTTCAACTTTCGCGTTTGAAAATAATCCTCCAATTGGGTGGTTGATGAAATATTTAAAATGAATACACCAGTTGATGTACTAATCCAATATTAATACACACACACACACTTTTCAAAGTTTCACTATTAATAAATTATTAGGTGGTTGTTATCGATCATTTCATTCAAGAGTCAAACAATATTTGCAACTTTTTCAATGAATTCAATGGACACGTTTCAACTTGGATGCGTAACTTCTTCACACTTTCGCATTAGAATATAATCCTCCAAGTGTGTCAAATTTAGTACTCACATCCATAGCTATATATATATATATATATATATATATATCCCACATCAGTTAGGGAGGAGAATGAAAAACATTTTATAAGGGTTTGGATACCTTTCCTTTTTGAAGCATTTTAAAACCGTGAGGGGATGACGGGCCCCAAAACAAACAATATCAAGGGCGTGGTGTTGGGATATTATATTAGTAATAGAACCAGGCTCGAGCCGATGTGAGTTCATATGTTAATGAGAACGCTTGGCCCAAATGTGTGGAGTCAATGTAGGTTGATATGTCAACGAGAACGCTTGGCCCAAATGTGAGTAGTGTTACGTCTCATATCAGCTGGAGAGGGAAACAGAAGATCCTTATTAGGGTATAGATACCTCATCTCTTGACGTATTTTAAAGTCATGACAAGTGATAGGGCCCCCAAAGTGAACAATATCTATCCAAAGTGAGGCACTAATGTTTTAATACACACACACTACAAAGTTGGAAAGGACAAGGCCCCAAAGCAGGCAATCCAGAGTGAGGTGCTGATGTTCATACACACACACTATAAAGTTGGAAAACAAATTAAAGTTGGTTGGGTTCTTATGTTTATAATCAAAGTAGACCTTATAACTAATTGAAGGAAAAATTAAGCAGAGAGAAGCGACTTGAGTTTCGGGGAAGATCCACGTTCAGATATGGGTCAAAGTTCCAATGCTCTATAATTGGAACATAATAATGCTCACTCAATTATTAGACTATTATAGCGTAATTAGGATTGGCAAAGTGGATCACCAGAACAAGAAAGTTGTAGAAGAGAAGAGATTGCCAAATAGTTCAATTGCAGGGGTGGGGTTTAATTGTCAAGTTAAGAGCACTCGTACTTGCTCTCTAAATAATAAATAGGAAATTAATTCTTAATTAATTTTATAATATACAATTAATTGTTTCTCAATTAACAAATCCATAATTAATGCTGATTTATTTCTTATTTGATAAGGCTACTTGTTTCCTTATCAAGTAGTCCGACCCATCAAGGGTGGATCCTGACCCCAAATCCAATTGCAACACTTACTCTTACAACTGAGGTAGTATTTTATATATGTGTCCCGTCGCCTAATTAGCTCGTCTTGTTTTTTTGCCATCCTTTGTATTTTTGGGCAAGGGGCTTCTAATCCCCCACTTTTTAATGTTCTTTGTAATATCCCAACCTGTTAAATGTTTTTTCTTTTGATCATTATATTTTACTAAAAATGAGTAAAATTTTGATATTTTATATGAAAAAATAGTGTACTTTGATTTCTTTTTAAATATTTTTAAAAATGAATTAAAACGACACAATTTTAGAGCATCTTCTTTAAAAAATCATTAAAAAAAATTAAAAGTACGCCATTTTTTGCCTAAAAGATATAAAAACAAAATGACACTCATTTTATATAAAATATAATGATCAAGCGTCAAAAAGAAAAATATTTTGGAGATGGGCACAATAAACAAGGCATTAGAGGCACCTTGCCCATTGTTTCGGACAGGGTCCATTTTTTGCGGGAATTTTGGATTTAATTCATACAATGTGTGTACGAATTGTAGAATATGCATCGATGCTTTTTTTTTTTTTGTCTTTTTTTAATATAAAAAGTAAGAATGATATTAACTAGTTAAAGTTTTCTTGAAAAACACTAAGTATAGAGAACCAACATAGTTACAAAATAGCCTGAAAAAAATTCTGGCACTAGTGATCGATATAGAAGGTTTGAGTTCTCACCATAAAAAATGAGAGTTATATATTCATGTGAAAGAAGCTCGAAGGCAATTGGAGATCAAATGTACAAAAAACTTGTGTCGGCAGCTGAATTATTGAACGAAAAAATGTAATGTCTATTTCAGGGCACCGGCTTTTTTTTTTTTTAAAGTAATGTCTCTATCCCTCCTTCCCTTTACTCTCTCTCAAATATATTAGTCTACTCTCTCTTGAAAACTATCCCAAGCAATTTCACAACAGAGTAATTAGGGTAAGCGAAATAAAGAAAATGATTTTTCTTTATTTATTCTCTTTTATATTTTTCGGTTAATTAATAATATTAATTACACTGGCTTTAATTGATTTTTGAAATAAAATTAGTCTATTAAAATTTATCAATATTTTATTTGATTATTTTTTTTATGATATATGTTAAATCTAATAATAAAATTAAAGTTTGAAAATTTGTTGTTGTTATTTAATGTGGTTCTGCTGCGTGAGAAAGTGGATTTAATAATAACGTACTATTTAATTGAATCTAATGTGTTTCCGATGTAAAAGAGAGGATTTAACCTAACTCTTATAACTGCATATCGCACGCCATGACTGGGTCAAATTTGTTTAGTTCAGGATAAGTCTTAAGTAGATGGTAAAATACTCTATATTTGTTGGGGAAAATCCCATATAAAGCTACCTGAACTAGCTAAATCTAAATTAGGTTGAGAAATTCAATAAATCATTAAATGCAAATGGAAATTAATGAAATCGAAGTCAAAAATAAAACTAAATGTTTCCTTAGAATGATAAATATACTAAACATCTTGAAATCCTAATCCATCATAATTCCACTATATCCCATCACTTGTAGTTCCCCTGTGGAACCTCATTTACTTCAGTTTTGAGGCTCCTTCTCAAGCGTGCTTGGTGGCTTTCTTTTTGGAGGTGGTGGCGAAAAGTATGGCCTGTGAGGTGGTGGGCTGCTGGGTAGCGTCTTATACATTCCGTTTGGGGAGGTAGAATGATCTCCGCCTCTCAAAGATTTTGATTCAAGAATATAAGATGTTGGAGGTGGCCGGTAGGAGTGTCGCTGATACTCCGCGGCATCGGAGAGAGAGATTGGGATCAGAAACTCAAAAGCAATGAAAAGGAAAAGTAACAACTTGGCAACCCTAATCTTACTTAGGGCTCTCATCTTATTCTTGTAGAGAGAACAGATTCTGAGTGATGGCCTTTTATAATATCACAATTCCTATGTCGTCACTATAATGATGTCATTGTAATTATACTTTTCCAATTTTTACTTTTAATTAATAGGAGGTTGTTATCAGTCCTTTCATAGAGGAGTTCAAGAGAAATTTGAATTCTTTTAATGACCTCAGTGGACAAGTTTGAACTTGGATGCGAAGCTTTCACACTTTGACATTTGATTATAATCCTCAAAGTTATTACAAACCTTGGATTTGAGCTATACACATTTATATGTAGGTCTTAACTTCTCGTGTAGGATCTAAATTCATATATAATTTTCACCTCTGCTAGAATTTTGGATTTGAGGAAATGCTTATATATATGTAGTTACGAATATATATATATACCAACATTGAACAAGGAGGACAGCACCCAAAAGGAGAGGATCACACTGCCACCACATGGCTAATATTGATCTCCATGGACTTGTTCATTCTTTAAGTCTTTGAAAAACAAACAAATTTAAAATGTGAGCTGTAACATTCCAAATTTTAGACTTTGGGAATTAAGAATTAATTATGGAAAATGTGGCCTTAAGAAATTTTTAAAAATAAAAATTTGAAATTTAAAGCATATTTTTCATAAATTACGGCCAATTAGTTTGTGATTGACTTTTAGCTTAAATATTTTGGAGATAATAATTTATGGCCTATGAAACTAAGGATTTATTTTATCCAATTAAATAAACAAAATAAATACAACATATTATTCTCCCCATACCTTTTTGAATTTATTGATTTTTTTTTTTTTTTGTAATTGAGGGATTACGTACGTAGTTGATATTTTAGCTAATTAATGTTGTATATAGTTTGAGCACAGTATATAACTAGCGCTTTTTAATGGGAAGTCATGGTCAGAGTGACGAAAATCAATTAATAAACTCAATTCAAACGAATAACACGTGATAAGCATCAGAGAAGAAGCATGTCATCAGCCGAATTACATGCGCTTCAGCCCATTTCATTTCCCCCTGGCCCAATACCAAACACGTATCAGCAAGACATCATCAAATAAACCACATGCTCGCTCAGCTGGACCGACCTCTATCAGCTCATCAGCAACATTCACTATCTTTATTCCAATCGCATGAAAACACAGAAAACCCAAACTAATATATTATCATCCAGTGCGATTGACGTAAAACAGAAGGAGATTACAACGAAAAGAAAAGAGACAGAAGCAGCCGGATCACGCAACACAGAAGAGCAGCGAGAGATCAGCAGATGACCATGCTTCCTCAGATTTTCCTCTGCACCTTGAGCTCCACGCCTACAAAGTCTCGAACTGGACTTCCTGAGTGGTTATATAACCACAACCATCGACTCACGTCCACTTCCATTGTTTTTGCGTCTTCAGCAGTAAGTCTGAATTAAGAAGTGAGACGCAGAAAGAGAGAGAAGAGAGAAAGAGGCTGAGGCTGAGAGAGAGGTGAAGCAACCAGAGAAGGAGTGAGAGAGAGAGGAGACTGAACCCATTTTTCCCCTGCTGGTACCATCGAGAAACAGAGGAGGAGAATCAGCAGTTGTTCTTCAACGTTTTTGACTAAAGATTCAAAGGTGACTGTCATACTACCTTTCCTTTCTTTTTTCTGTCACAGTCTCGCTTAGAATGAAACTAAATGGATCTAAAATGGAATTTGCAGAAAATGAAACCAAAACAGGGGCTGTTGAGATAAAGAAAAATATATGTGTGTGACGTAGGAACTAAAAATCTGATACAGGAACTGAGTTTTGCCTTATTTTTCTGTCATGCCCTGGCTTTATAAGGAAAAAAAAGAATCATTTGAGAACTTGCTGTCATACCATGCGAAGGGATATATATATATATATATATGAAAACCACGTGAATGAGTGTGTATATGGATTTCATGAATGCAGACTACTATGCATATAGACACACAAGTAAGAGGAATCAAGCCTATTTTTTTTTGGGGGGGGGGGGGGGAGTTTAGCTAAATATATTTGTATATTAGACCAATGCATGCTTGGTGATGTAATTAGCTAAATATATTTATAAAGAGTTACTGCATATGCTTTAAAGGAAGCTTGCAGTCATGGAAATTGGTATTTATGTATATATATAGGAAGCATGCATGATCTCTGGGTGTATATATAAGAAAGAAAAATGTGGTTATGGGAATATATTGAGCATGCCGTGTCCTGTAACATTAAAATTACTGTTCACGTACTGATTATTCATCTGGGAAGCGATTTTTAAATAGGTCAACATAACAGCAAATGACCTTCTTTGACCCTGAAATTTTATGGACATTTAGTAGACATGCTAAACTTTAAAATGAGCTTTGGTTCACCTCAATCAGAGGTCTGTAGCTTAAGATATGAGTTTTGAAAGATGGGTCAAAATCCTGTGACGTTTCTGAAATGTGATTTTGGAGCAACAAAATCACGTTGCATTTCGGACCAATCAAAAGTTGGAGTATTCCCTTGAAATTTTTACAGTAAATATTAGACACATAGAGCTTTAAATTGATATTTAATTTGAAATTTTTAAAGCTATGTACCATGAGATATTGATTTTTAACTTGGGGTCTTTTCATGACAATTTCACATTATGAAGTGATTGATAGACAGTGCGGGAGAAAACAAAAATCTAAACCCATGATCTATTTTCACTTAATTACTAGATCTAACTTATAAGAAAAAGGATCAAGGTGATCTGAATCAGAAATAAAAAATCATTAAATAACGAAGAAAGGGAGAGATCTAAGATTGGCATCAAGATTATATATAATATCTTCAAAGAATCAGAAGAAAGAACTACGATTTGGAGAGATGAATCTTTGAATTGAAGATGGAAAAGGAAAAACCCAAATCCCTCTTCTCTGAATTCTTTGCAAGCGAAAAATTAGGAAGGACTGAAAATACACATGCAGTTGAAATGCAGGAAAAAAACCCCATCAGACGCAGGCGTTGCTGAGTTGTGAGATAGCGTCGGAGACTCGGCGTGGAACTGAGGGTCATAGGAAGTGAGGAGAGAGTGTGGTCAATGACAGTGAAGGAGGAGTTTTTTTTTTTTTTTTTTTTTTTAAATCAATAAGAAATAAAATACTTCAAAGGTGCAAGATGCATCTAAAAAAAAGTTTGTGACCAATCATGCAGTCCAGCAAGCTTAATATGTAGCTTAAATCAATGTGGCATTGAATTTCTAAAACAACAACAATTTTATATCCGAGGAAGTGCTCACTTTGATTACAATAATATAAGTCAGTTTAATTAATTCATCAGAACAAATAAATGATAGTTAATTCAATAAATTTGTCTTAAATTAAAAGGAATTTCTAACTTAACTCATATTCTAATAAGGTATTAAAAAAGATAAAAATACAAAAAGTCATATTTAAACATTAATTATAGGGATAAAATTGACAAATAAGCATTAATTTCTGGTATTATATGGAACAAATTATTCTTCTAGAACATATTATTGACCAGAGGGAGTATATAAACAAGCTCACAGTTTATATATGTGAGTCAGAAGTGGTCCTATTCTTACATATAAGCTTTAGATATAAAATAGGTTGCAGCGTTGTTAAGCTAATTGGCAGTGGGCGGTTCGGATTTTGGTGGTGGCTTTCTTTTCGGTGGACTTGGAATTGGTGGAGGACGATGAGCTGGCGGCCTGTAGGGTGGCGGCCTGTAGGGTGGCGGCGGATCCTTTCTGTTTGGAGAGGTAGGAGTTTCGTGTCCCAAAGATTGTGACTTAAGAACATAAGATCTTGGAGGTGGCCACCGGTAGGAAGATCCCTGATACTCCGCTGCATCGGACAGAGAGATTGGGATGAGAAACTCAACAGCAATGAAAAGAACAAGTAACAACTTGGCAACCATAATCTTACTCGGGGCTCTCATCTTCTTTTAGAGAGCGCAAGTCCAGAAGGCCTTTTATAATATCACAATTCCTATGTCGTCTCTATAATGATGCCATTATAATTATACTTTTCTTTTTGAACAATTTTATAATTATACTTGTCAAAGTTTGACTATTAATTAATTATTATGTGGCTGTTATCAGTCATTTCATTCAAGAGTTAAAAAAATTTGGGTTCAATGAACTAGTTTCAACTTGGATGCGTAACTTCTTCACACTTTCGCATCTGAATATATATAATCCTCCTAGTGGGTCATATTTTGATGATGAAACTAATGCTCCAGTCTCCTAATTTGGTATTTTATATGTGTGTGTGTACAACGGATGGGATGAGTCTTATCCGGTGTCCCATCCAGTCTCCTAATTGGCTCTGGTCTTGTTTTTTCTCATCCCTTGTATTTTTGGGCAAGGGGCTTCTAATGCTCCACTTTTTAATGTTCTTTGTAATGCTCAACCTCCTAAATGTTTTTTCTTTTGATCATTATATTTTACTTAAAACGAGTGAAACATTGATATTTTATATGAAAAAATAAGTTTTGATTTTTTTAAAAAATAAATTAAAACCACACAATTTTAGAGTATCTTCTTTAAATAATCGTAAAAAAAAATAAAAGTAAGCCATGTTTTACCCAAAATATATAAAAACAAAATGAAACTCATTTTATATAAAATATAATGATCAAGCATTAAAAAAGAAAAATATTTTGGAGATTGGAATATTAAAAAAAGGCATTAGAGGCGCCTTGCCCATTGTTTAGGACGGGGTCCATTTTTTTGCGGGAATTTTGGATTTAATACTTACAATGTGTGTACGAATTTGTAGAATATGCACTGCTACATTTTTGTTAGTCTTTTTTTATATAAAAAGTAAAAATGACATTAACTAGTTAAAGTTTTCTTAAAAAACACTAAGTATAGAGAAAAAACATAGTTACAAAATAGCCTGAAAAAAATTCTAAATAAATACAAGTAACTTTTACAGTGGGGGAAAAAAAGGTCTTTCTGGCACAAGTGATAGATATAGAAGGTTTGAGTTCTCACCATAAAAAATGAGTTATGTATTCATGTGAAAGAAGCTCGAAGGCAATTGGAGATCAAATGTACAAATGTGTCGGCAGCTGAATTATTGAATGAAAAAAGAAAAAGAAAAAGTAATGTCTATTTCAGGGCCCCGGCTTTTTTTTTTTTTTTTTAAAGTAATGTCTATTTCTCTCTTTCCCTTTCCTCTCTCTCAAATATATTAGGCTACTCTCCCTTGCAAACTATCCCAAGCAATTTCACACCAGAGAAATTAGGGTAAGCGAAATAAAGTAAACGATTTTTCTTTATTTATTCTCTCTCATATTTATCTATTAATATTTTCTGTTAATTAATAATATTAATTAAACTGTATTTAAGTTAATTTTTGAAATAAAATTAGTTAACTAAAATTTATTAATATTTTATTTGATTATTTTTTTTATGATATATAACATCCCAAATTTCTGAGATTTGAATATTGGAAAATTATATGAGAAATAAAATTATGAAATTTGGGTTAAAATAATTGTGAGAATAATCATTTGAAATTGAGGTCTATTTTTCAATAATTTATTTAGAGAAAAGAATAAATTCAAGGAAAATTGGTAAGGGATAATTGTGGGACTAAATATTAAAGGATTTATTTCCATCACTGAATGCTACAATTAAATTATATAAGTATGGAAAATGAGTGAGTGAGTGTGTGTGTGTGTGTCTATATATTTTTTTGATAACAAAAAAGTTTTGGAGGGGTTCAACACCAGTCCCTCACCAAGGCTAGAGTACGGCCCCAGTGTAACACCCCAAATTCCATGCTTGAAAATCGTGTCGGTTGACACTTAGTTTTAGGAAAGTCAACAGAGTTTGAGGTGCTACAGCTTAGAATACTATGGAAATTGATAGCGTGCGCTAATATTCGGACAATGAGTATCTGATATAAAATGCCCAGACATATGATGATGCCCTGATATAAGCTGGTATATTAAAACTTTTCCCGAAGGAATATTCATGTGATACAATTTATAGAGATTTGAATACATTTCTCTGATAAAGAAAGTCTTAAATTAGACCTATGGCTTGGAACCTAACATCAGTTAATCAGACAATTTGACCAGGTCGGTGTTCAATCTAATGGGAGTCTCACCAACTCTATGGCGACTTGTGACAACCCACTGATGAAACCTTCCTTAGTTTAAGCACCAAATGGTCCGAAATAACTTTGTTAAATCCGTGCCAGAATACTCTGCCAGAAACTAAGTCCTAATAATTTCTACCGACCTTCGTCTTCGACCGCTGCCTCTTCACGGCTCTTTCCACCGGCACCTTTTCTATCCTGGTTTCTTCCCTGTACTATTTATTAAGACTGAGGTCCAATGTCCATTGGACCTCAGGTAACGGTTAACCTTATGCTTAAGTATAACAGTATATTTATAACAGATATTCATTTACAATTCAACATATAAATATACATAGCACACAGCACATGTCATGGTTCATATCACAACAATACCTCTATATAGCACACAGCCTATGTAAGGTCCACATAGTTTGCACATAAACCAGTGCCATGCCCCGGAGTGTGTCCTCAGCGCTAGGAAAACATCCATATGGCATTACCAAGACTGTAACCCGTTTTCACATAATAGCTGAATGTATAAACAGTGACTTAAGACAGAGTCTTAATCACGATGCATGACCCAAGACTCAGTCTTGTCCACAACTATATGAATCATCACATCACATATAGAGCATATAAGCAGCATAAGAGTTAGAGTTACAGTATGCGTCCGTACCTTTCACCGGGTAACTGTCAAACGTCCGACCTTTGGATCCAGCCCTGGACCTCCCGGATATCCTAATATATCACCATATCACTTAGAATAATATCCTAAGATATACTTCCACCTCTATTTACCCATCTACCCTTGGTGGATTTGTTATTTACAACTTTGCCCTTACATTTATTTAAAAACGTAGTGCAGAGTTTTCTGGGCAGATTTTTTGGTAACTTTGAAAAATCATAACTAATTCTATAAAAATCAAAATGAGGATCCGTAAAATCCCCTGGAACCCTTAGGATGTCTATTTTTGAGGAAAAATATTCATTTTCACCCAGAATTAGTGAGTCATTACCAGTTTTTACGTTTCTCAACATTGCCCAGATTTTATTCCAGTAAAAATGGCTTAACTTCAAAAATTCATATCTCCTTGACCAGAGATCAAAATGTTGCATATTTTATATATTTGGAAAGCCCTACATGTCTACTTTCTTTCTGAAAGATTTCATGATTTTATAACTTCATTTGTTACATAAAATCATAGCATCTTTTTCACTGTCTGTCTAAGATTTAAGAACCGAAAATTCTACAACTTTCACAATCTTAATCCAAGGACTTCCAAAAATTATTTCCTACCATGTTTTTACCTCTTCAGGAATTTTTCAATGCAATGAGGCCTAAAAACAAGTGTAGGAATTTATTCTCTAATTTTCTAGATTAAATTAGCATTTATACTAAGAACTTATAAAAACTAAAAACTAGAACTTAAGAACTAGAGCTTACCTCTTGAAGACTCTTGAACTCCTTCCTCCTTCTTGCTTCACTCTCCTCTTAAACTCTCCAATCTTTGGTATGAGTTTGGTGTGAAGAATGAAGAGAGGAGAGCTCTCTATTTATAGCCAATCCTTGGTTAACTTCCTAGCAACTTTAATTCCATTCTAACCATTGGATTTAAACTTAGTAAAGAAGTCTTAATCTTACCCTTACACTTCTTACAAAAATGCCACCTCCCCCTTTTCTTAGATTCATCTTTTCTCTTTCATCCACTACACACATACACACACACTCACAACACACACATGTGCTCTTGTGATGTCATCTTGATGACATAATCAAGGCTTAGGTGTCATTGTTGACTTTTCAACACTAATTAGCAATTCTTAATTATCATGTTAATCAAGTGTTTACATGCTCCTTAATTATATTTTGCCATTAGCTAACTCAATTACATGAAGATTTAAACTTAATTACTTGAGATATTATTTCATTCTCTTTGGATTAATTATTTTCAAATATAATTAGCCCTCATTTGATACTTTTAATTTATTTCTAATCATCTTGAAGAATTATGCAACTAATCTCAATTAGTGCAAACTTATTTTGTTAAGAATAATTGTAATTCACTTAATATACCTCTTAATTATGCTAAATTAATTAGCAACACTCTTTATGCCAACCTTGACCCTCCATGGGTCATTAATATCAAATTAGGGGTTTCATATAATTAACTTTGTGTAATACCCTAAAATTTGACGTAGGGTAAATATCATAAATTTGTAGAATATACCTATTGAAAATAGGTGAATATGAGGTCTCAAACACCTTGTATTGAATTCATCTTGTTATTGGGACAATTTCTCCTAAGATTGAATAATGCGCGAAAAGGTCCCTAAAACATTAGATAATTTGCAAATAGGTCCCTAAAATATTTATGGGTTATAAAATACCCTGAGAAAATTATGATAAAATCCTAAGAGGAAACTAAATATTTATTAAAAATTGGAAAGTATGTTGTCTCTAATTTAGCTAATTTATTGAATTATTACCTTGGAAAAATTACAGGAGAAAAATCTAAAAGTATTGGGGGACCATATTGGACCCCATGATTTTTAGTATTATGCATGGTACATAAATTTCCAATGTCAATAAAATAGTTGTGAGATAATAATTATTACTAATTAAGAAAATTGTCAAAAATTAGTAAATGATTAATTAGATAATTAATGGCTAATTGTTTAGACATAAATAAAGAGAGAGAGAAGGTGGAGATATTTGTGAGTTGTGAGTGTGTGTGCGCCTAAGTGTTGTGCATGTGTGTGTGTGTAGTAAAAAAAAAGAAAAAAAATATAATAAAATAAAATAAGAGATAAGATCTTATAATATAATAATAATATAATTAAAACATGTGTTAATTAGATAATAATATAATAATTAGAGGAAAAATGAACAGGATAAATGACCACGGATAGAAAGTAATTCCGTTGTGAGATTCTGGGAATGAGTTAGGAAAAACCAGAATATATTATTGGTCAGTGGATTTTTATCCAGAAGTTAGTACCGACCGAAGTTATTTCTGTAACCGGTCACGAATACCGAGGATTTTCGGCAGATAACGGAATGTCCTTAATGAGAGAATAAGGTTAGGAAAACCCAGTATTCTTGAAGAGGAAGCAAAGACCTTCAGGGTACTGCTTCCGGAATTTTAAGATTTTACGAAATTTCGCGATCAGGATACCGAATTAGGAATTTTACCTGATAAAGCAAGATGACATAAGGCTTGATGATGCAGCAGGGATGACATCATCCTTGAGAGGTGTATGGCCAAGATCTTGCCACCTCCAAGAAGTGCGATCTAACGGCCAAAAACTGATCAGACAAAGTTCAAAGGAATTACGAAAATGTCATTGGGCTTTTCTATAAATAGGCCATCATTCCTCTTCATTCTTCACCAATTCACTTACAATCCTAGAGAGAAGTTAGAGAGAGAAGCTCTGGAAGAGGAGTAAGAAGTTCATAGCAAAACTCTGAGTAAGTTCTTCGGTCCCTAGTCTTTAGTTTTAGTGTCTCTTTCGGTAGTTGTAGTAGAACTGCTAGATTGATCTTTAATCTTCCAAGTATGTTTAGAAATCATGTTCTAGGGGTAATTAAGGTATTAATTTCGAAAACCATCAAAGAGTTAGAGATATGTGGAAATTCTGGAAGATTAGGGTCAAGATAGCGAAGTACTGGCGAAATTCCGCCGATTAGGGGATCAGGGGCAAAATGGTAATTTGTACCTAAAATGCCTGTTATGGTATCAAATATTGATAAATGTGATATTATCATTATAGGATATCAGTAATCTTGTTCCGCTGTCATTTCGCTGTCGTTCTGCTGTTTTCCGTCAAAAGTACAGTTTATCGTCAACGTACTAAACGCTCGTCAACGAAGGTACGTTCGCGTACTGTAACACTAATTCTAATGTTTATGTTATGCATATATGTGATACGTGTGTTGTACGTATAGAGTATGTATACTGTGGAGTGCATATTTGTAACGCTGGGAGCGATATGTCCATATGCTGGGAGCGATATGTCTATATGCTGGGAGCGATATGGTTGCATGCTGGGAGCGATACATATGCATTGATTGTGATGGATTATTTGTATATGTTGTTGATGTGGTGGTTTATGTGGTCATATATTGTGTATGTAAACATGAGGTTAACCGTTACCTGGGGTCCGTATGCATGGGACCTCAGCTCTTAACATAGCTTCAGGTTCGGGAGGTCCGAGGACCAAAGAGAAGCATAAGCAGGACGCGTAGAAGACCCGGCTGAAGATTTCGTTTGACAGAAGCCTTTCCATTGTTATTTTACTTCGTTGTGGAAACACTCGGTTTCTATACCGCTTTTGTATCCAGTCAAACTTATGGCATTTTGAAATACAAGTATCAGTTATTCTTCCGCTCAAATGATCTACTCTGATGATTTGAAATGATTTTTAATGAAAATAAAGTTTATTCCGCTTTTGAAAATTGGGATGTTACACTTTGGATATCTCCTTTTATTCATGTTTAAACAATCAACAATTAATTACTTATTTAATCACTTACTAATTGTTGACAATTTTCTTAATTAGAATTAATTATTTTCTCACAACTATTTTACTAACACTGATAATTTATGCATTATGCAGAATATTAAAAACCATGGGGCAATTTATGTTCCCCAAAATGATATTTACCCTAAGTCAAATTTTAGGGTATTACATTTTTCCCCCGTTAAATAAAATTTCGTCCTCGAAATTTGAACTTATAATCTTGAGGAAAAAATTCTAGACATCTGGTCTATTCCCTTTCCATGCAGGCTTACTTAGCACGCATCCTAATATTCAAATAACAGTCTCATTCATCATGTACACAAGTATAGTATTCAAATACAAGATCCTCTGATCCATTTTCCCAGTGCTTAGTTACACAGGCCTCACTGCCTGACTTATTCAGCCTCTCGGCTTATTACATATTGGCCTTCCGGCTCATCTATGCTTTGGCCAAAACTTGGCTCCAAAATTCAACTGTTTTCATATCTTCAATGGAAACTCGAGTTTAATTTTGGAAACTCAAGTTTTGGCCAAAGCATAGATGATCACTATTTCTCTATAAAGTTATAAACTCTAGTCTGGGAAACTCCAGTTTTGAAACTCTAGTTTTGAAATGACTGAAGATTTCTTTAAGTTTCAAGTTAAAAATGGAAACTCGAGTTTGGATTAGGAAACTCGAGTTTTTGTCATGCAGAGAGTATCGATGTTTTTCACTGATTTCAATGCTCCAGTTTTAAATGAAAACTCAAGTTTTGAGGTTTTGGACATGCATTCATTAAAAGTCCAAAACTCGAGTTTTGCTTGAAAACTCTAGTATTTGTCCAAGCTAAAATGGCGCTACAAAACTCAAATTGCAACTTTTCTCTTTGGAAGGATGAAACTCGAGTATCGATATGGAGACTCGAGTTTATACTTAAGTGCATAGTGTCAAACTCGAGTTTGCGTCGCGGCTGTAGAAAATTCAAATCCGTCAAATCTGTGAAAACTATCTTGTTTGATCTAAATGCTTCCTAACATTATTTATCAACTTTATTAGATATGTTTAATGTGTTTACTAGTGGATTTCAGCTTATATAGAGATGATTTAAGAAGATCATAAGGGCTGTTTCAACACAAGCCAAAAAGCATGTCATAGCATTTAATGCAAAGTACAGCTAACTTACTATATTCTAATCAACCAAGCTCTGCATGATGCAAAAAGGATAAATGCACCTTAGCTAAACAAGACACTAACATTCCAAAAGACAAAAACATAAGGAAGTCAACATTTATCCTCCAACACAAGGAATAAACAAAAGAGTAGAGAGAGAAGAGACCAAAGTGCCTCCAACAGCTAAATAAATGCACCAACGGTCAGATTGAAGCTTACAAATGTTATTAATCACTCTCTATGTATAAATGGAGTTGCATTCAATTCTTCTCAACAACAATTGAGCCAGAGAACAAAAAAGCATTCAAGTTGTTCATCTACTCTTAAGTTTTCTTATACAAAGTATCCTTTGATACTATTGAGCTTCAGTGTTTATTTTTATCCACTCTTTAAGAGAGTTCATTGATTGTATTCCATTTATCATAAACAATCTCAAGTCAGGGGGCTTAGAAATTGGGGTTTTTGATTACAACTTGTAAGGGAGAATAAGTTCTAGTAAGAGAATTACTTTTGAGTTACAGAGGGTGTAATCAATTGTGATAGTAAAAAACTTAGGGAGCCTAAAGACTGGACGTAGGTCATAGAGTTGAACCGAACCAATATAAATCCTGTGTCTTGCTCTTCTTCTCTATTCTCTGTTATACCCTGTTTTAGAGTTACCAAAATAGAGCATTTCAAAAAGAATTTTAAGATCCCCAATTCACCCCCCTTTGGTGATTAAGCTCCACTTTCATCATCAAGTCATAGGTTTTAATTTCTTACTATGTTTGATCTTTAATTTATGATCTCTTTTGTAATGTAATTTACACTATAAATGAGATTTTATATTCAAGACCAAAGGTAGTATAAGGGGACGATGAACAATATGTTGGTAATATTTTGACAACTACATCAACTACTCTTAAATTGGCCTTGAATTGTTGCGCCAATTGTTCACATAGGCGTTGCAATATGCCAATATGTCACACGCTGTGGTATCACTAAACAAGATCAAGAACTTGTTTATGCAAAAATGTCATTCAAAGAAATATCGAACCATATCTGCAATTTTTTTTTTTTTTTCCCTATCCCTCAATTTAAAAAACGTTAGATGAAACGCCTAGTGAGAGAAATAGAATGGAGATAATTTAAAGATAAATAGGAGTTTGTAAATTCGATTGTTTCTTTTTTGTTGGATGAACTGTAATATATGGATTATGGGCAATAACATGTTGCGAAGGCTCAGCCCTTGGCTTGGCGTGAGCCCCAACCTCAGGCTTAAAATTTGATCATAATAAAAAAGAGTGCATGGCTGGGATTCAATCCCTTTAGTCTAATTATTTATGTTTTAGGGTTGCGGCTCTTGTTTATTTAAAAAAATGTTTTCAAGAAGGTATCTAGGTATTTATTGAGCCCATTTGAGATCACTGGATGCAATCTTGTATTTGGGCCTTTTAGTGTGTTCCGAAAACAGAAATATAGCCATGGTGGTTATGAATAATATATTAATATGAATATCCATCTCCCTATTATTTCTCCTATCTTCCTATTATTTCTCCTCATTATTTTTCTATGATTATGTAATCTCATTTATCATAGGTTATAGAGTTATGCTTGTAAATAGGAGACATATGCTATGCACACACATCTCAACAGTGAATAAAATTGTTCTCTCTTTTCCTCTTATTCTCTTTTTTTCTTCTTATCTCTATTTTATTTTATAATATGTTATTAGCACGATACTTATCTAGTCAAGGTATAATATTTTAATATCTCTTTAATTGTTTCGATTTTATTTTCTCCTTCTCCACTATTTCTTTCTTTTTTTCTTTCTATTCTCATGTGACCTGCAGTCACCGTTTTTAGTGAAACATGAAGTCTCAATCGATATTTTTTTCTCCCTCTCATGATGACCTGAGGTCACTATCCTCAATGGAATTAGAAGTTCTGATCAATATTTTTACACATTCCATGGTGATCTATTGTTACCATCTTTGACAAAACTTGAAGTTCCACTCGATATTTGCGGTCTCTTTAAAGGATTGCCATCAGACCTATATACTTTATGTTTTCTTTTTATTTATTTACATTGTTGCATGTGCTGTTGGGTTAAGGGATACAAGAAGAATACACTTTTTTTCCAATGACTTGAAACCTACTTCATTTAGATTTGAACCCCAAAATTACAGCCTTTATTTGTGTTGAAATATTTGAATTTTGTTCTTGCATCATTTTCTTTTCTTCTCATGTTATCATATTAAATGATTTTATTTATATTTTGAGATTATATCGCCATCGGCCATATTGCATTATCCTCTATATAATTAAATGGCTAGAAGCCATATAATTAACTTATACCCTCCATTCTATTAAATGGCTAAAAGCCATATAATTTTAATTTTATATTTTGAGTTATTTGGTCAGAAGCCATATAACTTGCATTCTGTAATATCCTGAATTTTAGGTCAAGAGATTTGAGGATAAACTTGTATTAAGTAGACAACTAGACCTAGTTTAGGAAGTTTACAACTATTGTAAAGGGAATTTTTCTTGATGTTTTAGTGGAATGAAATAATATAATTTATTCAAACATTTGGTTTCTCCGAAAATTTTAAATTTCGGCATATAATGTAATATACAAATATTTGTTATGAGATTAAATTTCAATGACCAATTGAGGTCATAAGTTTGGTAAAAAAGAAGGTTATGTGAATTTTTCATTAATATAATTGTACTTGAGGAATTAAAATGATAATAATGGCAATTAAGGCTATTATTTGCCAATTTAGGAAATTATTTGTTGATTTTGGTTAACAAGTGAATTTTTAAGATTTTATATCCATATTGGGATTATTTTTAAAATGTAATATGAATATCCTATGAATACCATTATTTTCAAAGTGATGGTAAAGGAAGAAGAGAATAATGAATTTATTAAATCTTGGGTCAATAGATAATTAAAATAATTGGATAATGGACATGTGATTAAAGATGAATGGAGGCAATTTGGGAACTCTTTTCTATGATAAATTTTTCATAGCAAGAGACAAGGAAGAGGTATAAAAGTAAGTCATATAAGAAGGTGTAAAGTCAACAAAAGGGGCTTAAGAGGAAGCTTTTTGTTTGTGGTTAGGAAATTTCCAAGTCTTCAAGGGGAAGACTAAGATATTGAAAGATGGAATATCATCTAAGAGGGGGTAAATTGGGTGATTTAAAAAATTTCTCCTAATCCTCTATAACACACAAGTAAAACAGAGATAAACGGAGAGAAAGAGAGAAAGATTGGACACAAGAAGTTTATACTGGTTCAATCCAAATCCTTGACCTGTGTCCAGTCCCCAAACACTTTGGAATTTCACTATCTCAAAAACTTGATTACACACTCTGTAACTCTCGAGTAATTCTCTCACTAGAACTTACTCCCCCTTATAAGTTGTAATCAAGTAAACCAAATCTCAAAGGTTCCACAACCTTAAGATTAATACAAGATGAATAAATTTAAGACTCTCTAAAAGAGCAAATATATAATCACTAAAGATTATAAATATCCAAAAATATTTCTTAAGAGTTTGAAATAGTAAATGCTAGATTCTCAAATTGAATGCATAGAGTTTTGATAGTTGGAGAATTCAATGCCTCTGGTATTTATGGTTGATGACATCTATGACCGTTGAAAAGCTTCAGAACTATCTGTTGAGTCTGATGAAGATGACCATTGAGACTGATTAATTTATTCGTTACTCACATGTTTTAATCTTCAATCAGCGTCGTCATTCTCTTTTGACATTTCATATTCCCTTTGTCCGTTGAGACTCAACAATGAATGTGGAATGGAAATGACCATAAGGCTTTACGTTGCTCAAAGAGTTAGTTGCCTAATTTGTTACTTGTTTTTGCTTTGCATTTAATGCTCTGACACATAATTGCTTTATTGCAATTTGGTGTTAATCCATACCAAAATTAATTGAAACTCATTAACAAACTGATTAAACAAAGTTAGAAATAGTAATGAGTGACAATGCAAAGTATTCACATTATAATCAAAGATTTAGATATTACGAATACGGTGATTTGATTTTGACAGACCAATGACTCGAGTCATTTATGATTGACTTGAGTTGGCTAACTTGGGTCAATTATGATTGACTTGAGTCATTTATGAACAAGCATTGAGAGACTATTAGAAAGAGAGTTATTGAGACAAGGTTGACTCGAGTCATCTATCTAATAACTTGAGTTGACCATTCTTTTATGACATATGACAAAGTCTCTGTAATGCTATGACTCAAGTTACATAGCCATTACTCAAGTCATATCATTTTTCATAAAACATAAGTTTATCGGGTTTTGTTTTGAAAATGATTTGAAATAGTAGTTGACTTGAGTCATTAAGTGACTAATTCGAGTCACATTTGACCGTTGGAAATTCACATAAAAAGCTAAGTTTAAAATTCATTCCAGTGACTAGAGTATGTTTTGTTAGTTCTTTATGGGTTTTGATGATAACAATCAATTGTAAAACCAATATTCTAGAGTTGTCTCAAGAAAGCAAAAACTTGCTGATTGAGGCAATACTCGAGTATCAGTAGCAATACTCGAGTATTGGCCTTTCAAAGAAAAGCTCAATGTGAATACCTAAAGGCAATATTGCAGTATTCCAGAGAATACTTGAGTATTGGCTCCTTACAAAGAGCATCATAAGTTTTCCATCAGAGAATACTCGAGTATTGGTTTGAATACTCGAGTATAGGCCAAAGAGACTCTTCAGTATTTTCCCAAAAGAAATGAAAACTCCAGTTTGGCAAACTCCAGTTTCGAAACTCAAGTTTTGGAATATGAAAAGTCCAATTAATGAAAATGGAAGAAATCACCAAGAGGGGGGTGAATTGGGGATTTCAAAAATTCTTGTTTCAAAGATGTCTGAGTATTTTTAAAGATTTGAAAAACAGAGATCGAAAGAGTAAGAGAAGAAAAGATGGACACAAAAGATTTATATTGGTTTGGTCTTAACCTTGACCTACGTCCAGTCCCCAGATATCTTCTGGGTATTTCCAGTATCTCAACAAGCTTTAATTACAACAATGTAAATCACATGCAATCCCAATCACCTAGGACTTGCTCCCCCTTACACTTTGTAATTAAAAGACTCAACTCACAGGTTTCCACAACTTTGAGTTCATACAAACAAGTATTTGAAAAATGATTTCAAAGAAACAAAACTCTCAAAAGACCAACTATTGATAAACACTGAAGATCAAATCAAAAGCACAATACAGACTCAAATTGTAAATATAATCAGTTGTAGCTCGGTTGTATGTATTGCTCTGAGTCTACATAGGTATTTATAGGCTAATTAGATGAACTAGCCGTTGTATTTTATTCTCTAACGTTCAATTGCAAATCTGGAAACTGACAGTTGCTTATTTTCCTCCGTTCTTTCAATTTTTAGTTGGAATCCAGAAATTCGTTGATGCAGATGGTCTTTCAGATATTCTGTCATTCCATAACCCTTATTTGACCGTTGGAGAGTGATTTAATTGATCCATAACGGTCTGTGCTGAACCATTGGGATAGAGGAGAAAGATCAGCCCTGTTCTTGGTTCTTCATTAATTGCCTTTGACCTAGATTTGATTTTACCTTGATCTTTGCCAAAATCATCTATAACTTACTAGAAAAACTCATTAAACAATGCTAGAATCAATAGCAGCATATGATATGACATTTTAAGATTAACACATGAATATTTCTCAGATTGCCGCAATCTGGTTTTTTAAGAACGTCGACACAAACTTGAGTTTGTAGTCCCAAACTCGAGTTTTGGGTTCATCCAAAGAGTAAAGTCGCGTCATGAGTTTTGAACATATTTGGGAAATCTATCTAAACTCGAGTTGATAAGTGACTGAATCGAGTTTGGATTTTTGATGAGAAAATTGAGTATAAGTTCAAACCTTTAAAAATGGAGTCTTCAAGACAAACTGGAGTTTTCCAAATTAGAAATATTGAATAGCTCTCTATATGGCCCAGACTCGAGTTTTGAAACTCAAACCTCGAGTTTCAGTGTAAACTGAAACTTTGAAATTTCTTTGTTAAATGTAAACTAGAGTTTCATATACAAGACTGGAGTTTAGAAAACAAGTTGAAACTTGAGTGCTTTTTGTTTGAACTTAACTTGAGTCTATAAACTCAGACTCGAGTTTCAGTGAAGACTGAAACTTTGAAATCTCTTCTGTTTGAAACAAAACTGGAGTTTACAAGACTTGTGAAGTCTCTGAATTCTTTTTGTTTGGTCTAAACTCAAGTTTTAAGACCTAAACTTGAGCTTTAAGACCTAAACTCGAGCTTGTCTTGTTGTGAAAACTTTTGAGTGCTCTCTGTATCTTGCAAACTCGAGTTTGTCAAAGCAAACTGGAGTTTAGCTTTGTTTATAAAATCTGAGCTACTCTCTGTCTAGTCCAAACTTGATTTTTGCTAGCAAAACTCGAGTTTGCCTTTGATAGTAAGTTTTACAACTTACCAAAGACAAACTTCATATTGAGTTTACAATTGTCAGTTATCATCAAAACACATAGAGAACTAACAACTTCTTGACTCCAAAATTCAAATGTTTTTATTTTCAAATGAAAACTCGAGTATGACATTAACAAACTCGAGTATCGGGCCAAGCAAGATGATTAAAATTTATAACACTTACAAATTCCAGTTTGGAAAACTCCGGTTTTGTACTGTCTTATGTTCTCTCTGAGTTTCAAAAAGAGAACCCATACTCATGTATGGTGTTGAATACTCGAGTATCGAGTCATACAGAGAGCAACCATGGTTTCTGAAAGATTTCAATACTCCGGTTTTGATTGAATACTCCAGTATTGATGTTTTGGACATACTTTTATCAAGAGTCCAAAACTCGAGTATTGATAGAATACTCGAGTATTGGCTTTAGTGATTCTGAAGCTCCAAAGCTAAAATCGCGAGTTTCGCCTCTGGAAAGGAGAATACTCGAGTATTAACGTAGATACTCGAGTATAGACTTAAGTGCACAATGACATACTTGAGTATTGATGCACAAACTTGAGTATTGATTGTGGATACTGAGAATTCAAATCTGTGAAAACTATGTAATGATTATTGAATGATCCAATTGCTTTCCAATATTATCTATCAACATTACTAGATATGTTTAATGTGTTTGCTAGTGTATTTTAGCCAATTTAAAGATGATTCAAACAGATTAAAAGAGCTGACTTCACAAAAAGCAAAGTCATGTCAAAGCATTAAATGCAAGGCCACCAAACTTGCCATAATCTGAACTACCAAGCTCTGCACGATGCAAAAAGGATAAAGAGACATTCACCTACTCAAGACATTGACATCCCAGTATCTAGAAACATAAGGGAGTAGCATTTATCCTTCCAACAAAAAGAATGCACAAAGAGTAGAGAGAGAAAAGACCGAGGTGCTTGCAACAGTCAGAAAACTTCTCCAACGGTCATATGAATGCTTGCAACGGTTATAAATCACACTCTAAGTATAAATAGATAGAGTAGCATTGAATTCTCTTTAACAACTATTGAGCTAAGAACCGAAAAGCATTAAAAATTAGTTCATCTACTCTTTGAGTTTTTTTGTATAGAGTGTCGGTTGACACTAACTGAGCTTCAGTGTTCATCTTATCTGCTCTTTTAAGAGAGTTTATAATTTGTATTCATTTGATTGTAAACAATCTCAAGTCAGGGGACTTGGAGATTGGGGTCTTTGATTACAACTTGTAAGGGGAAGCAAGTTCTAGTAAGAGAATTGCTTCAGAGTGACAGTGTGTGTAATCAAGAGACATAGTGAAATACTCAGGGTGCTTGAGGACTGGACGTAAGCCATAGAGTTAGGTCAAACCAGTATAAACCTTTGTGTCTTACTCTTCTTCCATGTTCTTTGTTTTACTCTATTCTGTCACCATTTGAGCAGAACTTGCAAAAATTTTTAAAATCCCCAATTCACCCCCTTGGTGATTTAGCTCCACTTTCATGTTTAACTCGAGTTAAGAATCACATAAAATATTGGGAGTATAATGAGCAAAAATGGAAAGAAGATTTTTGAATTGATTGAGCCAAGGTGAAAGATTGAGGTTACACTCTTGTTTCAGAGTTTCTAGGTTTACTGATACAACTGGGCAGAAAGGCTTTTTACCATAGTCTTCTTTGAATTTGGTAGCTAATTGATTAGACAAGGTGGTATTATCAATGCAAAATCCAGATGGAGGGGAGGAATGACTGTAAATCTCAGAAATTGCATTTTGTACCATTGGAGGTTCCTCAAGTGGTTGATTGGTTTGTTGGTCAGAAGAAGGAATGGCTGATGATTGAGCCTTGGAGGATCCTTAGCTCTAGTCTGTTCTTTTCCTCTTGGAAGTCTTGGAAGGTACTGCAACCTTCTCCTTCCCTTAGCTAGAAATAGATTTGGGTTTCTTCCTCATTTGCTCCTCTGTAGGTTCTTGGATTATAACTCCTTTCGGTTTGGGAGAAGTTTGTGGCACGCCTAGGATTTGCTTGTCGATTCCTAAAGCAAATTTCTTGGGTATCATCTTGCTTCTCATGGGTCTATGAACAGGGATTGATTTGACCATTTGTTGTCGCTGTAGAGGAGGAGGTGAGGGTGATTTTGAAGCTTTATCGTCATGGAAGGATCTAGAGGATTGATTGGAGGCCATTTTTGAGTTTGAGAGGTCGAAATTGAAGATGAAGCATAGGGAGTAGAGAGAAAAATTTAGGGCAAACTTTAGTTTTGTGGATTGAGAATGAACAGTCATAACAAGCATATATATATAGGGCTTCGACAGACTCGAGTTTACACTAACTGACTTGAGTTTGCATGAATGCATACTTACCTGGACTTCAAGGATGTATGTGTGAATCCTTGAATCCCTGACAAACTCGAGTTTATACATACTGACTCGAGTTTGGAAAAGCTTCAAGTTGTTTTCGGTGTGATGCAGACTTGAGTCACTTACTTAATGACTTGAGTTTGGAAGCTCCTCAAAAACAACAGGCTGCTCTCGGTCTGTCCCAGACTCGAGTCACTCACTTAATGACTCTAGTTTTGACTGATTCCTGAAATCCAGTTGCTTTCTGTCCCTAATAAACTCGAGTTTCAGTTCTGAGACTCGAGTTTGCTTCATACTAACAACAAATATTAGTGATTGAGTGACCTGCAAAAACACATCTAAGCACTTTGATGCTTAATTATTATCAAATAATCATCAAAACATTAATTAACTAACATTTAGGTAGAGAGTACTCATAACTCATTGGGATTTACCATTCCCAATTCTCTTCTTATGAACATGAATTGTTCTTTGGCTAGTGGCTTGGTGAAGATAATTGCAAGCTGTTGATGAGAAGGTATGAATATCACTTTGACATCCTTTCGTTGTACATAGTCTCTTATTAAATGATGTCTAACATCAATGTGCTTAGTCCTTGTATGATGTACAGGATTCTTTGCCAAGCTTATTGTATTTGTGTTATCACACATAATTGGGATTTCCTTGAGATGCATACCCAGATCCTGAAGTTGTTGTTTTAACCATACCACTTGAGAACAGCAGCTTGAAGCAGCTATGTATTCAACTTTAGTTGATGATACTGAGACAGTGGTTTGTTTCTTGCTGAACCAAGAGACAAGTAAACCACCAAGAAATTGACATTTGCCACTTGTACTCTTTCTATCTGTCTTATAACCAGCATGATCTGAGTCTGAGTATGCCACCAAATGTTCAGGTTGGCCTTTGGTAAACCATAATCCCAATTCTTCTGTGTCACGCAAATATTTAAAAATCCTTTTTACATACTCAGCATGAGATTATTTTGGAGCTTATTGGAATCGAGCACACATGCCTACACTAAACTAAATGTCAGGCCTGCTAGCTGTTAGGTAGAGTAGTGATCCAATCATTCCTCTATATCCTGTGATGTTAAAATCTTTTCCCTTCTCGTCATCATCTAAAGCAGCAGTTGAACTCATTGGTGTGCCTACTCCATTGCAATCTTGAAGACCATATTTCTTGAGTAAGTCTCTTAGATACATGGTCTGAAAAATAAATATTCCATTTTTGCATTGCTTGATTTGTAGACCAAGAAAATAATTGAGTTCCCCCATCATTGACATTTCAAATTCTCCCTGCATAGTCTCAGAAAATTCTTTGCACAGAGCATCATTAGTAGCACCAAAAATTATATCATCTACATAGATTTGCACAAGTAAGATTTCATTAAGCTTATTACTTTTAATAAAAATTGTGGTATCTGCTTTTCCTCTTACAAATCCATGATCTAGAAGAAATTTACTTAGTCTTTCATACCAAGCTCTAGGAGCTTGTTTTAGACCATATAAAACCTTTTTCAATTTGAAAACATGATCTGGATGAAATTCATCCTCAAAGCCAGGAGGTTGTTCTACATAAACTTCTTCTTGAATAAAACCATTTAGAAATGATGATTTTACATCCATTTGATAGAGTTTAAAACCATTAATGCAACCAAAGTCCATGTATATCTTGAGAAATCATCAACTATAATTAGAGTGTATAAATTTCCACCAAGGCTTTTTACTCTAGCTGGACCAACTAAATCCATATGCAGTAATTGAAGTGGTCTATTGGTTGACATCTCAGTTTTTGATTTAAAGGATGATTTGGTTTGTTTTCCCTTTTAACAAGCATCACAAATCATGTCCTTTTTGAAATCAAGTTTTGGCAACCCAATAACCAAATCCTTTTTCATTAACTTATTGATCGAGTCGCTTTTGTCGTTAAAGCGATCAATTAAACTAGGTCTTAATTAATTATGCAGTTTATGGTCAACCTAGGTCATTCTCCCAAGGAGCAAGCTATGGGTTTTCTTTTATGGTCCGAATAAAGGATTCGGCTTGCGTCAGTCTCAACGTGTGTGTGAGAGGAGTGGAGAATTGATGAATATTGGATGTGGGGCCGTGGTGGAGAGGATGACGTTAATGTATATTGGGAGTTTTTGGCAATTGGGATTATTAAATAGAAACCCGCAAGCTCTGATTCAATATCAACGTTTCCTGAGTGTGCGACTGCTTCTTGTGGCGTGATGATCTTTTTCAGTCTTCAGCTCCCGTTTTGAGCGTGTAGCGGCGTGGTGATGGCTCTCCAACCTAGCAGCTGCTAGGGTTAATTAAAAGAATAGGGGAGGAGAGTTTTTTGGGTACCTACTTGAGCCCAATAGAATTTAAGAGGCCCAATAAAATTCTACTATTAGATCTCTTTTTGGCTTCCCTAAAAAATTTTGCACTATAGGATATTCCAATATATTTTTTATTGGCAGAAATTAAATAAAATCATGATATCATATATTTAAAAAAATATTATTAAATCACAAGATAACAATCAAAATAGTATTTTAAGCTCAATAATCTTATGATTAATTCAGATTTACATTATTTCCTAAAATAGGCTAACAATCTAAATATTGTTTAATCATTCCAAATTAGCCCAAAATAATCCCCAAAATAAGTGAATAAGGTGGGATAAAATATATGAAAATTAGGATTTATCAACTCCCCCACATTTTTCATTTGTACTCCTGAGCAAAACAAAACAAGACCAAGGGAGAATAAATAAAACAAAAACTAAACTAAACAAAAACTTCAAAAATGAATGTTCCAACCACAAGCAATAAGGAAACAAAAGCATTTCAATACTTGTCATATCCAAATGATCTTCTCATGAATCAAGGGAACAAACATCATGGCAATTTACTTGACAAAGGGGAACTTAAGCTAGAAATCCCTTACCAAGGATAATGTGTATGTCACTCTTCGCTCAAAAGTGTATAGGTTTGTGTTTACACTCAAATCCATCCTTATATAGTACTCTTTCCATAGGCTTGACAAAAATCTAGGTTCTCCACCGCTACTAAAGTAAGTGCATGCATAAATCCAAAGGACTTTTATTAGGCTGTAGTGGGGTTAATGTTAAGAAAGAAAGGGTAGGTGTTTGGGAAAACAAAGTTGAATATCTTAAAAGATGAAGAGAATGATATAATAGATAATACAGGATGCAAGAAACCAAACTAAATCTGAACTGAGTCATCATTCTTTTTCTTATTATTTTTTCCCTTTTTTTTCTTTCATTTTTCTTTCATCTTTTTTCTCAATTGTTTTCTTCTTTTTCTTTCTTCTTTTTTTTTCCTTCTTCTCTCTGTTTTTTTTCTTTTTTATTTCTTTTTATTTTGTTTTTGGCCTAGATAACCTTCCATATTTTTTTTCATAATGAATCAATTCCTACTTTTATGCATGTTCTTCCATCCAAAACAGATATAATGCAATACTCTTCAACTCCTAAGACATTCAAAAATGGTAGGTATTTTTTTTTAATGGCTGGGGGTGTAGACAAATTAAAAGGAATATAGGCTCAAAGGGCTAAACAAATGATATATGCACGAAAGGGGTAGGCTTTTGGCTTATCTGGCTAAAATGAAAATGAATGCCTTTATCATTTTTATAAATGCACATGCAGAAAATATGGCCTCAAATAAGATTCAAGTCAAGTTCTAGATCAAGTAAAGAGATAGGGGTACACACAGAGAAAGATATTAGGCTCAAAATCTCACTAGGTCTATATGATTACTAGCCTAAATTCACCAAAGTCAAATTCATTGCCACTTAGTTCACTAACTCAAAACATGATCAATCACTTTTCAAATAAAAAGATGCATCATACTAAAGTTACTTAAAACTTGCAATTTTCACATTCAACATAGTTGATCCCTCCCTCACACTTAAACAATGCATTATCCTCAATGCAAAACAGTCATAGTGTATCACAAAGACAAGTAATACGTGGCACTACTCAACTCAATAATATGACAATGAGTAATATGACAAAGCAAAATAAAAGAGTGAAGGAAGGAATACAACCGGGGTCTACGTGGTGTCACGTAATGTAGTAGCCTCCACTGTCTGAGTGGAGAATCCATCAAAGAACGGCTTTAAGCGGTGTCCATTGACAGTAAAACATTTTCCATTTGGTTCCCTTTTGATCTTCACAGCTCCATAGGGGAAAACATCAGTGACAATGAAAGGTCCCTCTCATCTCGAGCGGAGCTTTCCAAGCATGAGTTTTAATCGGGAAACATATAGTAGAACTTTTTGGCCCACTTGAAATTCTCTCTTCATAATGAGTTTGTCATGGATTGCTTTAGTTCTTTCCTTATAAATTCTAGCATTCTCATAAGCTTCTCTTCTTAACTCTTCAAGCTCTTACAATTGCAACTTCCTTTCAATACCAGTACTAGTAAGATCGAGGTTGCACCTTTTAATTGCCCAGTATGCCTTGTGCTCCACCTCCACCGGCAAATGACATGCTTTGCCGTCGACAATCCTGTATGGAGACATACCAATTAGACTTATATGATGTGCGATACGCCCAAAGTGCATCATCGAGCCTCTTACTCCAATCCCTTCGGTTAGACTGCATTGTCTTCTCTAAAATAAGCTTGATTTTGTTAGAAATGATTAGTTTTGATGATGTCTTATATAGATGCCATTAGAGCAAAAAGTTTACATGCCACATTGATCAAGTCATCCATGATTGCATTTGGTTAATATCCTTGCTTTTTCTCTATCAGCAAGCTTGCTGAGATAAATTGCACATTATAGACCATCTTTAAAATCCTCTAGTTAATATATCGATACAGGTAAGGATCTAAGGAAATGTGGTTAAAGTCAACGTCGTCAGACGTCATAGATAGTAGGATCTTGTTCTGATTCAAAATGTGAAAGTCATTTATGAAGAAGAAGAAAAGAAGATGTGGAGCCAAATGATGAAGAACAAGAGAAGAGAAGAAAGAAAGAGTTAAATTATGGAGAATCATCAGGAGAGGAGAAAAAAAATATTATTGAATGGAATAAGAAATTCACTATACAAGCCCGCATATTGATTCTATAAGTCTACACAGTCAAATGAGAGTTGGAGTGGCTCAGATCGGAGTTAAAATAAGCTTTGGGATGAGTTAAAATCAGCAAAAACGTGTTTACTGATATATTGCCTCGTGGCAGAGTCATTTACCTCAAGTTTGGGCCAAAACTCGAGGTAGACCAACCAACCTCGAGGTAAATATTGCTTCCAGCAACTCTGTTCAACTTTGTTAATGGCGATGTTCAGTAAATCGATGATATCTCCCAAACCAAAGATCAGATTGAGGTGAAATCAATTTTGAATGAAACTAGACATCCAATGCGTCATCTTCACAAAAATTAAAGTCCAAAGAAGACCATATGAGAGAGCTATGAATTTTTGAAGTTGAGCCATTTGTCACCGTCATGCAGCAGACCAAGGTTCGCTAAATTGAAGATATCTCACAAACTACAAATCGGAATGAGCTGAAATCAGTGGCATATGAAACTAGACTCACACACCTTTCCAAAAACATAAGATCACAAAAAACAAAGATCAAATAAGTGAGATATGATTTTTGGAAGTTGAGAGTCTGTTCAGGATAGTGGAAAAACGTTGGTTCAAGAACAGATTTTACTAATCTAATCATAGTGCTCAACATACAATGAGTTTAGAGCTGATTCTTCTTGCATTGGAAAGAATACTTAAAGAGTATTCTAGGGATATATGTGATTTTCCAATATGCTTACCGAACAGAGATGCTATGGTTACTGGAACTTAGCCAACAAAGTGAAAAATCTTGAGTGCTGAGGATTGCTATCAAATTAACTTGAGGCTGGGATTTGTAACTCAAGGTTGTAAGAAAACTTGAGGTTGAAAATATAACTTGAGGTTGAGTCCATGTCTTACACTGTCTGTGTTTTTTAAATTGAACATAAAAAACTTCGAGGTAGGAAACTGAACCTCGAGGTTAAGGCAAAACTCGAGGTGGTCAACAAAACTCGAGGTCATATGCTTCTTTCGCTGAGTTTGCATCTGTTTCATAACCTCGAGGTAGTTAATTTAACTCAAGGTCCCTAAGAAACTCGAGGTTGCATCAGTGACTCGAGGTAAAATAACTGGCTAAACAGATGCTCAAATCATTGAACTGATCGTTGATAACTTAAACATTTGTCAATCTATTTTTGATGTTTCTGGTTCATGTTGTGTTTATTGTTGCTACTAATGATACTTCAAGAGCTATGATTATGACGAATTTTAGGAAGGGATTAATGCTCTGAGATAAAAAGCAGATGGTGACGTGAGCTTCAACGACTATTTCTCTAACGGCTACTTCCAACTGATGTCCATCGTTCAAACACTCGCAATGGTCAAAACACAATAACCTATAAATTGCGAAGTCTTTAAACTGGAAGAAGTGATGACGATCGACGAAGCCAACGAAATGATTTACTACTTCACTGTTGATAGCTTAGACACTCTGTTTTTACAGTAGAAAGTGAGATGATAGATTATGCACTTCAGTGATTAACACTTTATCTACTCGTGAGGAGTTTAGAATTCTTATTTGATTCTCTGTAAAATCTTGAGGTTGAGACCTTAAGTGTTGGGGAAACAATTACAGCTTGTAAGGGGGAGTGAATCCGAGTATGAAAGGATTACCCTTAGTACAGAGTGTGTAATTATATCAGTGGAGATTGTAAAGGCTACACAAGTGCCCGAATAAACTTGTGAGGTTGTAAAGGCTTCTCTTGTGCCTGGTTAAACAAGGAGATGGTGGAAATCTCAAGTGCAGCTTGGGGACTGGATGTAGGTCAAGGATTGGGTCAAACCAGTATAAATCTCTGTTTGCAAATTCTCTTCCCTAAACTCTTACATTTCAGCATATATGTTTTGAATGACTATCTATTGGTTTATAAATTATTATTGTCATTCAAACCTCCTTTACTAAGTTGCGAAAAAGATTTTGTAAGTTTCCAAAAGTTTTATTCAACACCCAATTCACCTCCCTCTTTGGTGACAGTCAGGTCTAACAAATTTCTCTATTGGAGAGTTTTGCCTGACCATTTGTTTGAGGGTTGTATGGGGTGGCGACCTTATGCATCACCCTATATTTACTTAACAAGCTCTGAAAACTCCGATTGCAAAAATGAGTTCCTTAATCGCTAATGATGGCTCCAGGAATGCCAAACCTGCAAAGAATGTGAGATCAAACAAAGGAAACCACTACAGAAGAGTCGTTAGTACGAGTAGGGATTGCTTCAACCTTCTTTGACACATAATCCATAACCAGCAAGATATACAGGTAACTAAATGAGGTGGGAAAAGGTCCCATGAAATCAATACCCCAAACATCAAAGACTTCACAGAATAATAAGGGTTGTTGGGGCATCTCATGCTTCCTAGAAATATTACCCACAAACTGACACCTGGAATACTTCTTACAAAATTCATGAGCATCACGAAATAGACTAGGCCAAAACAATCTACTTTTCAAAACTTTCCTAGCAGTACGCTTAACACTAAAATGTCCCCCACATGTAAGAGATGACAAAAAGGTAAGACAGACTCAAATTCAACATCAGGAATGCATCGCCTAATAATTTGATCACTACAAATATGCCACAAGTAAGGATCATCCTATATGTAGAATCTAACATCTCTCTTAAACTTATTCAATTGATGTTTATTCGTGTCAATTGCCAAAACAGATGCAACTAAATAATTAGCAATATCTGCATAGCAAGGGATAGAAACAACAACCTCACAAAGCCTTTGATCAAGAAAGTCATCTAAGGGTGAAGATGTTACCGCAGGTGTTTTGATCCTACTCAAATGATCAGCCACCATATTCTCTGCACCACTCTTGTCACGAATTTCCACATTAAACTCTTGTATCAGAAGCACCCACCTAATGAGGCGGGGTTTAGAGTCCGGTTTCTTAAACAAGTACTTGATCGCTGAGTGATCTGTAAAGACAATCACCTTTGTGTGAAGAATATAGGATCGAAATTTCTCTAGCCCAAAGACGATTGCAAATAGCTCTTTCTCTATGGTGGTGTAGTTAGCTTGAGCAGCATCTAAAGTTCTAGATGCATAGGCTATGATATGTTGTTTCTTCTCTACTCTTTGGGCAAGAACGTCACCTAATGCATAGTTAGAAGCATCACACAAGAGCTCAAAAGGAAGGCTTCAATTGGGTGGCTGAATGATGGGAGGTGTAGTGAGTTTCTTCTTTAACTCATCCCATGCATACCTGCAAGCATCATCAAAAACAAAACCCACATCTTTCTGTAATAAACGAGATAATGGCAATGTTGTCTTACTAAAAATCCAGCATGCCTAAGAAAAGAACATACATCTTTCACACATGAAGGATATGGAAGAGAGGAAATAATATCAACTTTAGCTTTATCAACCTCAATACCATCATGTGAAACAACATGGCCCAAAACAATTCATTTCTTAACCATAAACTGACATTTTTCAAAATTCAACACAAGATTATATTGAATGCATCTTTCCAAAACCTTGTCTAAACTAGTTAAGCATGCATCAAAAGAATCACCATAAATAGTGAAATCATCCATAAAAACCTCCATGCAATGCTCAAGAAAATCAGAGAATATGGAAACCATGCAACGCTGAAAAGTGCTTGGTGCATTACATAAATTGAATGGCATGCGTCTATATGCAAAGGTTCCAAATGGACATGTGAATGTAGTCTTATCTTGGTCCTCAGGTGCAATAGAAATTTGGAAATATCCAGAAAAACCATCCAAAAAGCAATAATGTGATTTACTGGCCAGTCTTTCTAACATTTGATCTATGAAGGGGAGAGGATAGTGATCCTTTCTAGTTACTGAATTTAATTTTCTATAACCAATGCATACCCTCCAACTATTTTGAACTCTAGTCAGAACTAGCTCACCTTCATCATTACGAACAATAGTAATACTAGTTTTCTTAGGTACTACCTGAACTGGACTTACCCAACGACTATCAGAAATAGGGTAGATTATAACTACAGACAAAAGTTTAGAAACCTCTTTCTTTACCACATCAAGGATTAATGGATTGAGTCGTCTTTGTGGCTGTCTACAGATTTGGCACCATCTTCTAGTAGGGTCCGGTGCATTCACACATTTAGGTTGATTCCAGGGATATCAGCAAGAGTCCACCCAATAGCTTTTATCCGTTGCTTGAGTACTTCTAGGAGGTGGGTCTCCTCATCAACAACTATGTTACTAGCTATAATCACAGGAAGTGTCTCGTCCTTCCCCAAATAGGCATACTTCAATAATGACATACTTCAATGACTCAAGAAGTGCCTTTAAAAATGGAAGAAATCACCAAGAGGGGGTGAATTGGGGATTTTTTTTAAAAAAATCTTTATTTTTCAAAGATGTATGAACTCGTTTTCAAAACTTAGAAGACAGATAGTGAAAAAGTAAGAGAAGAAAAGCTGGACACAAAGGATTTATACTGGTTCGGTCTTAAACTTGACCTACGTCCAGTCCCCAGATATCTTCTGGGCATTTCTAGTAGTTCAACAGGCTTTAATTACAACAATGTAAACCACATGCAATCCTAATTACCTAGGACTTGCTCCCCCTTACACTTTGTAATTAAACTACCCAACTCACAGGTTTCCACAACCTTGAGTTTATACAAACAACTATTTGAAAAATGATTTCAAAGAATCAAGACTCTCAAAACAGCAAATATTGATAAACACTGAAGATCAAATCGAAAAACACAATACAAACTCAAATTGCAAATATAATCGGTTGTAGCTTGGTTGTGTATCTCTTGCTCTGAGTCTTTATAGCTTTTTATAGGCTAACTAGAGGAACTGGCCGTTGCATTTTCTTCTCTAACATTCAGCTGCAAATCTGGAAAATGACAGTTGCATATTATCCTTTGTTCTTTCAATTCTCAGCTGGAATCTTGGAATTTGTTGATACAGATGGTCTTCCAGGCATTCAGTCATTCTATAACCCTTATTAGACCATTGGAGGGTGATTTAATTGATCCATTACGATCTGTGCTAAACCATTGGGATAGAGGAAGATGATCATCCCTGTTCTTGGTTCTTCATTTATTGCACTTATTCCAGATTTAATTCCATCTTGATCTTAGCTGAACTCATTTGAAATTTACTCAAAACTTCATCAAGGATGTTAGAAGCAATAGTATCACATGATAAAACTTTTTCAGATTAACCCATAAAGGTTTCGCAAATTGACACAATATGGTTTTTCAAAATCACCAATACAAACTTGAGTTTGTACTCCCAGACTCAAGTTTTGGGTTTATCCAGAAAGCATGAATGTTTTAAGCAAAGACCTAAACTGGAGTTTAGAAATGGTTGACTCGAGTTTGGTTCTTATAGAGAAGACTATCG
The DNA here is from genome assembly GCA_037074495.1 of Acacia confusa. NCBI lineage: Eukaryota > Viridiplantae > Streptophyta > Magnoliopsida > Fabales > Fabaceae > Acacia > Acacia confusa. The sequence goes on from CM073511.1 coordinate 18,993,463, forward strand.
GACTCTGGTCTTTGAATGATATTTTAGACATATGCCTAAACTCGAGTCAATTAATGACTAACTCGAGTTTGGGGCTTTGTTACGAGGATAAGCCTAAGTTCAAAAACTTCCAGACTGGAGTTTAGAAACATAAACTAGAGTTTTCAAATCAAACATATTGTTGAGCTCTCTGTGTGACTCATACTCGAGTTTACAGATGTAAACTTGAGTTTCAGCAAGAACTGAAACTTTGAAATCTCTTCTATTTTGAGACTAAATTGGAGTTTACAAACAAAGACTGGAGTTTGTGAAGATACTGAAGTTTTTGAACTTTTTATGTTTAGTCTAAACTCGAGTCTTAGAGTCTAATCTATGGGAGTTAACCCAAAAGGATCAGAGGGGAAAGGGAGAAAAGGAAAGAGAAGTAGAGATCGTAATTACTTTAATCAGAACATAAATAAAGAACAGAAGTAAATGTGCTAAAGAGAAACAAAGAAATTAAACAGATCGGTAGTAAACTACACTGATCTAGTTCATAAACAGAGAGGAGATTCAGAGAAGATGCAAATGGAAGACATAATTAAAAACAAACTTTTATTAAAACATAAAAACTTACAAGGCAAAAGGAAGGAAAGAAGTGTAGAGAGAAGGCAGAGTAGAGAGAAGGCAGAGGATGGTCGGAGGAAGTGGGTAGAGAGAGGTTAGACAGAGAGGAAGTAGTTTTGAACCTGTCCTTAAACAGACTGAATGTCTGAATATAAACTGGCTCAAATCAATGTTTGAACAGTTCCAGTCAAAGTAACCGGTACTGCCAGTTTTGCTACAGTTCCGGTTATGGTAACCGGTACTATTTGTTTATACATAGTCAGCTACAATATATAGTGTATCTAACTACAGTATTTATACATTACAAAGAAAATTTATGAAAATTTTACAACTTTATACATGGGAACAAATTTGTTTATTGTCTCCGTCAAAAGTTGTAAGAGGATTAGTCTTCTTCAAGGTTAATGGACTCTTCATCTTCATTATCACTTGAAGCAGATTGGGTCTCAGTTTTCTCCTCTTGAAGTTGTTTGAGTAGAAGGCTGAGTTGTTTAATACAATCTTCTTTGTTTGAGATAGCTGCCAATGCGTGTTGAACAATGCTTTTTTGGTTGAGAAATCTGCTTTGTTCAGTAGCATAAAGAAATGTTGGATTTTCTTTGAACCATTGATTGACTGTCTTGCAATCTGCATTTGTTTGTTTATATTGTGCCCACCAACGTACAGAGAGTTCTCTTTGTAAGATAGGTAGGACTGGAGATTTAATATCATTGTGGGAGAATCTGTATTGCCATTTGAAAATCCAGGATACAGATAATTTAGAAAAATAATGGAGATCGATGGGAAATGGGTCTCCATTTAGTTTGAAATTTGTTTTGAAAGAGAGTCAATGCCTTTTGAAGTTCTAATGGAAGTATATCAGGGATAGGTCCAAATATATGCCACCACCTTAAAAACCATTGAGGGAAATTGTACTTGGTTTTTGTTTTGAAATAAATAAACCAAGTATGTTTAAAAATCTTATTTTGATCCCAAAAGATATTACCAGGCATCACAATAATCCCAATAAGTGTATCCATCAAGATCAAACTGAAGCTTTTTTGTAAAAAACTTAGGTTGATTTATGTTTTTACCCCACTGTGTTGGCGTGAGGACTTGCAAAATTTGGAGAGTAGAATGAGTTATTAATGATTGATCTGAGTTAGAAATATATCTTTTTAAAGAAATAGATTCAGAATCAATCAAAATTGAAAATGGAAGAAATCACCAAGAGGGGGGTGAATTGGGGATTTAAAAAAAAACTTTTGAATTCTTTTTTAAAGCCTTTTGAAAGTAAATGTTAAGAAGGTAAGAGAAGAAAAGCTTGACACACGGAATTTATACTGGTTCGGTCTTAACCTTGACCTACGTCCAGTCCCCAGATATCTTCTGGGTGTTTCCACTAGTTTCAACATATTTTCAACTACAACAATGTAGACTAGACACAATCCTAATCACCTAGGACTTGCTCCCCCTTACATTTTGTAATTGAACAACCCAACTCATAGGTTCCACAACCTTGAGTTCTCACAAACAAATGCTTTCAAAAATTTACAAACTCTCAAAAGAGTGGATAAGGATAAACACTGAAGAACAGGTTGAAAATAACAATACAGACTCAAATTTCAAAGTATAATCAAGATAGCTTCGTTGTGTGTATTTTGCTTTGAGTTTTCACAGCCTTTTATAGACTAAATGGATGAGCTAGCCGTTACAATTCTTTCTCTAATGTTCAGCTGCAATTCTGGAAAACTGGCAGTAGCATATTTTGCTTTGTTCCTGAATTCTTAGCTAGAATCTTGGAATTTAGTTGTTGCAGAAGGTCTTCCAGGTTTTTACTCAATTTGACCGTTTGAGATGATTCTTATGAGTTACAACGGTCTGAGCTGAACATCTGGGATAACGGAGAAGGATCAGCCCTGTTCTAGGTTCGTCATTTAATGCATTTATCCTGGATCTTGATCTCACCTTGATCTTGGCTAAACCTTATCTGAAAAACACTCAAAACTTTATCAAGGACATTAGAAACAATAATATCATATGAGGAAATAATTTCAGGAAGACCCATTAAGATTTCGCAGATCAACATCATTTGATTTTTCAAAATCCCCAATGCAAACTCGAGTTTGTTCTTCCAGACTCGAGTTTGGGGTTCATCCAGAAAGCATGTCTGTTGATTAATGGTCTAAACTTGTAGTCTGTAAAAGCTAACTCGAGTTTATCGGGCTCTGGACTTGGGATGGAATTTTGGCCCGGAAGCTAAACTCAAGTCAATTAGTGACCAACTCGAGTTTGGGTCTATGTTTGAAGAACAAGCCTGAGTTCGTGATTTTCCAGACTGGAGTTTAGGATCATAGACTGGAGTTTGTAGTGTAGCCAAAATGGATGATCTTTTTGTATGATCCAGACTCGAGTTTGGGAAGCAAACTCGAGTTTCAGTGACTACTGAAATATTTGAGGTTTATCTGGTCAAAGTGCAAACTAGAGTTTAGAAGGCCAGACTAGAGTTTAGGAGTCTATTGAGTTTTCTGGGTTCCTTTCTATTTGGTCTAAACTTGAGTTAGGGAATCTAGACTCGAGTTTGGCTTGCTGAGTGCTCTCTGTATCTTCCAGACTTCAGGTTTGATTTGCAAACTGGAGTTTAGCTTGATGTGAAAATTTTGGATTCCTTTATGTGTCTACCCAGACTCGAGTTTGTCTATGCAGACTCGAGTTTTGGCCTTTATGTAAAATTGAATACCTTTCTGTCAAGTCTCAAACTCGAGTTTATATACCTAAATTCGAGTTTGCCTTTGTCAGTGAGATTTTCATTTTGCCAAAAACAAACTTCATATCAAGTTTACAATTGCTGGTTATCATCAAAACACATTGAGAACTAACAAAAATAGCTTCATAAAACTCTCTTGTTTTTTTGGAAATTGGTAGGAATAAAATGAAATTCAGAAGGGAATACATTTATTGCTACTTGGTTTGGATTATCAAAGGAAAACTCAGGTTCAATCTGCAGGATATTCAATACAACATTTTGTTTTTCGATGTATGAAGTATCCATTGGATTAATAGCTGATGAAACTGTAAGGATTTTGATACCTGAGGTGGCTTTTTCTGGGCTAGTTGGAGAGTAAATTCTTTATTTGCCAAATCATACTCTCCTTTGGTAATTGCCTTAGATAAAGAGGCAATTAATGATAAAGCAAGTTTGTCATGCTCAAGGGTTTAGTTTTTCTAATTCTTTGATGCTAATACTTCTGTCCAATTTTGGGTTGGAAGTTTCTTAACATAAGAATCAATTGTTTTTTTATCAGGTTTAAAAGAAATAGGTCCCTGGGTTTGAGATTGTATTGGAGTAGATGACTCCGGTTTTGGGGTTGATGACCCAGATCTTGTTTTTGAACGTGTTTGTCGGATTCCCTGTGTTTGGGGAATTGAGGAACTTGTTGATGACGATACCCCCTGTGTTTGGGGAGTAGTTTGTTGCTGTTGCTGCAGCAGTTGTTTTATAATTTCAGCCAAATCTGCTTCAGAAAGAGGGGAGAGAGGGCCTTGTGCATCCTGCAAGATGCTTTGTTTATCATCTTCCTCTTCTTGGAGGGTTTGTTTATTCTTTTGCTCATCTGTTGGTTTCTTTTTCCGTGGCATTTTCTGGAAAAGGAATAGGAAAGTATGTTTAGGAAGGTGGTTAAGTTTCACTCACCTTAGTACTACCTTGGAGAAACTCTCGGGTAAGGAAATTAGGGAGGGAATTTGAGGTGCCTTTAATGAATTCAATATCAAAATCAAAAACACTCAAACCTGCTTGCCATCTGGCAAAAATCTGTTTTGATGCAAGGTTTTTAACATCCTTTTGTAAAACATCTTTTGCAGATTTACAATCAATACAGACTAAAAACCTTTGGTTTAAAAGATCAGTTTGAAATTTTGAAACACATAAAAAAATGGCCAAAATTTCTTTTTTGATCGTAGAATAATTCTGTTGAGTAGAATTCCAATGTTTAGATGTAAAATAAATTATTTGTTCTTTATTGTCAATGCGTTGTTTAAGAATTCCACCGTATCCTAGCTCAGAAGCGTCGGTTTGGATGATCTTGAAAGCGGAAGGAATTGGAAGGTTAAGGCAGGGAAGTTCCTTAACCTGTTGTTTGATTTGTTTAACAATTTGTGTATGAACGTTAGTCCAAGCAGGAGGATTAGTTTTCAAACGTTCGTATAATGGTTTAGAAAAATTGCTAAGTTGGGGAATAAATTCGGCAATATAATTTAAACATCCAAGAAATCTTTGCAATTGATTTTTATCAAGGATTTGATTAGGAAACTTATCAGCAAATTGAATTGCTCTTTCAATTGGTGTGATAGTTCCTTGACAAATCCAATGTCCAAGAAATCGAACTTTAGTTTGAAACAAACTGATTTTTGGTTTGGAAACAACTAAACCATTCATTTCTGCAATTCGAAGAAATTTATAAACATGTTTAAAATGTTCTTCTATTGAATTTGAAAAGACTAGAACATCATCAATATAGACAATTATATATTGACTTTGTTTCATAAAAATCTCGTTCATAATCTTTTGAAATTCAGAAGGGGCATTTTTTAAACCAAAAGGCATAACATTCCCTAAGACTCGAGTTTGTTTTGTTGTCAAAACCTTGAGTGCTCTCTGTATCTTCCGGACTCAAGTTTGTTTGAGCAAACTGTGTTAATTCTCTAGGTGTTTTGATGATAACTGACAATTGTAAACTTAATTTGAAGTTTATCGTTGAAAGTTGTAAAACTTTCTGTTTAAGGCAAACTCGAGTTTAGGTAGCTAAACTCGAGTTTGGACTTGACAGACAGAAGTTCAGATTTTACAAAGATGGCCAAACTCCAGTTTGCATAGACAAACTCGAGTTTGAAGAGTTACAGAGAGCAATCAAAATTTCTAAGAGTTGTAAACTTGAGTCTGTGTTTATAAACTAGACTCTAGATCAAAGGCAGTGACACTCGAATTTCAACCTGTTTCCAAACTCTACCTTTGATTATGAGAAACTCCAGTTTACATGAGAGTTTAAGTGCTAAAAGTTTTAAAGACTTGTAAACTCGAGTCTATGATTTGGAAACTCGAGTTTGAGATCAAACAGAAGCTTTAACGTTTTATCAAATTTTCCAAACTCCAGTTTCAGTTTTACAAACTCCAGTTTACCAAATGCAATAGCCTTCATGTTTTCAGCTTTCACTGGAAACTCGAGTCTGGATTGTGTAGACTCGAGTTTGGCATAAACAGAGATGCTCGAGTTAATACTTGTTTTTCTAAACTCCAGTTTTAGTTTCAGTGACTCCAGTTTGAACTTGAATAAAAGTTTTTCAAAATTTCAATATTCACTGAAACTCGAGTCAGATTTCTGGAGACTCGAGTTTAGGACTGTTTGAAAACACTCGAGCTATTACATGATTTCTAAACTCCAGTCTTGAAAATGGAAACTCCAGTTTGAGCCTTCAAAGTTATTTCAAACGTTTAGTTTTACTGAAACTCGAGTCAAGGTTTTGGTGACTCGAGTTTAGCTCAGACAGAAAGCACTCGAGTAAATGACTATTTTGAAAACTCCAGTTTGAGAAACAGAAAATCCAGTCTACACTTGGCTTATTTATTTGAAAGTTTCAGTTTACACTGAAACTCGAGTTTTGTATATCAAAACTCGAGTCTGGACCATACAGACAGCTAAGTGATATTTCAAGTTTTGTAAACTCCAGTCTACATTTTCTAAACTCCAGTTTTGAAGCTCTGAACATTAACTCAAGATTTTCATAAAGGCTTCAAGCTCGAGTCAGTCACTAAATGACTCGAGTTTATCTCTGGTTTCAAAACTTCATCTAAGAGCAACTCGCGACTTTCTTCTCTGTGAGAACCAAACTCGAGTCAGTCACTTATTAACTCGAGTTTAGGAAGATTTTCAAAATACCTTGCTCTCTGGATGAACTCCAAACTCGAGTCTGGGTTTGTAAACTCGAGTTTGTAACGCACAGATTTGTAAAACTAGTGTTGGACCTAGCTATCACCCAAGAGGGGGGTGAATTGGGTGTTTGATAAGCTTTAGGAACTTTTAAAATACTTTTTGCAATTTATAAATTGACAATTAGATATTCAGAGATGAGCATATACTGGAAATGTAAAAGATAAGGGAAGAGAGTATGCAAACTGTGATTTATCCCGGTTCGGTCCAATCTTTGACCTACGTCCAGTCCCCAAGCTTCACTTGAGATTTTCAATCTACTATTTACTTTGAACTTGATTACACGTTCTGTACTTGAAGTAATCCTCTCACTAGGATTCACTCCCCCTTACAAACCGTAATCAATTCACTTGCTTGATTGCACACTTTGTACTTAAAGTAATCCCACACTCGAATTCACTCCCCTTACAAGCTGTAATCACAACAAAGTGTTTCCCACTCAAGATCACCCAATCTTGAGTAACTCACAGAATAATAGGATGTTTACAATGAATCTTCTCTCTCAGAAGTAAGTGAATAAACACTGAAGCATAATACATATAATCTCATTCTCTAAGCTAGATATATGATCATTGAGATATTTAGAGAGTAGATGAATCAGACGTTACAATATTGGCATTTTCACTGTGTAAGCTCACATCACTGTTCTTGTTCTCCCTCTTGTGTCTGTGTCTGTGTCTCTTGTTCTTCGTTTCTGGGCTTCTTATATAGATGAAGAAGAGGAACTAGCCGTTGCATTTTCTTCTCTTTGATTCTTCAAAGTTCAACTATAAATCTGGAATATGACAGTTGCATATTTTCCTCTGTTTCTTAAATTCTTGGTTGGAATCTTGGATTTAGTTGTTGTACATGGTCTTCCAGAATTCTTGTCATTCCATAAACTTAATTTGATCGTTTGAGATGATTCTTATGAGCTACAACGGTCTGAGCTGAACATCTGGGATAAGGGAGAAGAATCAGGCCTGTTCTGGGTTCGTCATTTGATGCAGTTCTTCTGGATCTTGATCTCACCTTGATCTTGGCTAAACCTTATCTGAGAAACACTCAAAACTTCATCAAGGACATTAGAAACAATAATATCATATGAGGAAATAATTTCAAGAAGACCCATTAAGATTTCGCAGATCAACATCATTTGATTTTTCAAAATCCCCGATGCAAACTCGAGTTTGTTCTTCCAGACTCGAGTTTGGGGTTCATCCAGAAAGCATGTCTGTTGATTAGTGGTCTAAACTTGTAGTCTGTAAAAGCTAACTCGAGTTTATCGGGCTCTGGACTTGGGATGGAATTTTGGTCCGGAAGCTAAACTCGAGTCAATTAGTGACCAACTCGAGTTTGGGACGCAAACTCGAGTTTCAGTGACTACTGAAATATTTGAGGTTTATCTGGGTCAAGTGCAAACTAGAGTTTGGAAGGCCAGACTAGAGTTTGGGAGTCTATTGAGTTTTCTAGGTTCCTTTCTGTTTGGTCTAAACTCAAGTTAGGGAATCTAGACTCGAGTTTGGCTTGCTTGGGATTCTGAGTGCTCTCTGTATCTTCCAGACTTCAGGTTTGATTTGCAAACTGGAGTTTAGCTTGATGTGAAAATTTTGGATTCCTTTCTGTGTCTACCCAAACTCGAGTTTGTCTATGCAGACTTGAGTTTGGCTTTTAGGCAGAATTGAACATCTTTCTGTCAAGTCTCAAAACTGGAGTTTGCTAACACAAACTTGAGTTTTCTTCTCTATGGCTCAGTCAAATATCCTTCTCACAAGTTCTTTGCTTTCTGACCTGATAAAGATCAATCCCTGGAATCCAGTACCTATCTCCATAAAGCTCTTTAAGTCTTCTTTCCATTGCAAGAAGAATCAGCTCCAAACTCACTGTATTCTGATGGTTATGATCTGATGAATGAAGGTTGTTCTTTGCCAGCGTTTTTGCAGTATCTTGAATTTATAGTTAACTTTCGAAGATCATATCTCACTCATTTGATCTTTGTTTTCCATGATCTTTATGTTTCAGGAAAGGTATGTGAGTCTACTTTCATATGCCACCGATTTCAGCTCATTCTGATGTGTAGATTGTAAGATACACTCAAATCATTGAAGCTTGGTCTGCTGTGTAGCGTGAATTCCTGTTCCAACTTCTGAAATTCATAGCTCTCTAATCTCAACTTTTTTGGGCATGAAACTTTGTCAAGATGACGCATTGGATGTCTAGTTTCATACAAAATTGATTTCACCTTAAACCGATCTCTGGTTTGGGAGATATCATCGAATTACCAAAGGTCGCCAGTTCTGATCGTAAAACAGAGTTGGACATAGTTGCTGAAAGCTTGCTAAACTCGAGTCATTAAGTGACTAACTCGAGTTTTGAGTTCCAAACTCGAGTTTACATTGGCTAACTCGAGTTTTGCTGATTCAGAGACACCAGAGTTGCTGAAGACACTACAAACCCGAGTCATTAAGTGACTAACTCGAGTTTTGACAGTTCCAGACTCGAGTTTTGTGTCCTAAACTCGAGTTTGCTCATAATCCAGAGGCAGATCACTTCCTGTAATGCAGTAATCTTGACTTTTGAGTATGTGGCTCGATTTTGCTCATCCAGAACCTGATATATACTTGTTTTAACTCTGAATTGAGCCATCCCAGCTTCCATTTGATCTTGGAGACTTCAAGAATCAAACTAAGAACTTGTATAATGATTTTCTCAGTTTATTTAGCAAGTTCTTTCTTTCTTCTCTCTTCTTGATTATTCTCCATGAATCAACTCTTTCTTTCTTCTATTCTCTTGTTCTTTCTCCACATGAACAAATCTACATTAAATGTAGCAATTAGACAATGCATATGATATAAACTTTTTGATATAAACTTTTTGATCTTGCTAATGGCATCTATATAAGTCATCATCAAAACTAATCATAACCAACAACCAGAAGGTGTGAAATTGTGAAAACCATTTGAATGATTCTTATACTTCATATCTTTAATTACTAATATTCTTAACGTCTTTTAACCAGTTTGTTAGCAAGTTTCAGATGATTTATTGAAGTATACAGTGAAGATTCAGGTTGTGAGCTGTAAAGTAAGAGAGAGAGAATATGCTGTCTTTAAAGTGCTTCAACTTGGATTAATTTAATACATCTTTAAGCACAGCCCATATCAGCACTGGGACATCAACATCATCTTCATATTAACTAAAGTCCCACATTGCAAGAATGTCAACAACAGCTAAGACAAAAGCAGAATCCATCCATCAGGAACATTTTCAGTGGACTCTCAACAGCTAGTTCTGAAAAGTGGAGCTTCAACAGCCAAAATTCATAGTGCTCTCTTCCAACAGTCAAGTTCTTCATTCAAAATGATCTTCAACAACTATAAATACAGTGAAGAATCAAAGAACAAGCATCCAAGAACAATAGAACAGAAGCTGTTATTTTACTAGCTTATATTTCACTTCTTCTGTAATATCTTGAGAGATTCATTTAAGCTTCAGTGTTTATCAATATTTGCTCTTAGAGAGAGTTTCTATTTTTGTAAAATCACTTGTTAGTGAGAATCTCAAGTCAGTGGACTTGGAGATTGGGAATATCAGTGTACAACTTGTAAGGGGGAGTGTATCCTAGTGAGAGGATAGCTTTCGAGTACAGAGTGTGTAACTGATTGTGAGTGATAGTGAAAATCCTAGAGAGTCTGGGGACTGGACGTAGGTCAAGGAGTTAGACCGAACCAGTATAAATCTTGCTGTGTCTTGTTCTCTCTTCCCTTTCTCTGCACTACTTTGCTTCAGTGTTCATTTTCCAGAATTGAGCGAAAGAATTTTTTTTAAAATCCCCAATTCACCCCCCTCTTGGTGATTTGCTCCGGTTTTTCATTTGGTATCAAAGCAAGGTCTTCTCTTAAAGGATTAACATCCTGAGAAGGATCCTAATGGAGGGAATTCTACCTGAAGGAGCTTTCATCAACAGACCTCCAGGTTTCGATGGGCAACATTATTCATTTTGGATATCAAAATTCAGAGTCTATGTCATGGCCACTGAATTTGGACTATGGAATGTGTTTGAGAAAGGAGATTATGCTCCATCTACAATGGAGGATGGAGTCAGAATTCCCAAACTAGAAGAAGAGTATACTGAGAATGACAGAAGACTTGTCACTCTCAACAGCAAGGCCATTCATGTCCTTCAAAGTGCTCTAAGTCAGAGAGAATACTTTCGTATTTGTACTCTACCTTCTGCAAAAGATATGTGGAAGGCCTTGGAAATTGCTCACGAAGGAACTGCTGGAATCAAAGAAAATAGAATCAACACTCTCATAATTGAATATGATTTACTTCGTATGAAGTCAGGAGAATCCATTGGTGAATTCCAGCTGAGATTCACTCATCTGATTAATCAACTTGCTGCCTTGGGAAAAGAATATGATCAACGAGTTCAAGTAAGAAAAATTCTGAATGTTCTTACCAAGGAATGGGAAGCAAAGGTGACAGCCATTGAAGAAGCACGTGGTGAATCAATGACATCAGTTACTGCTCTCTTTGGTAGCTTGTCTGAGTATGAAGGAAAAATCAAGTTCAGAAAAGGACTTGATGAAATTGATGGTAAAAATAAGAGAATTGCTCTCAAAACCATTAATGAACCAATTGAGTCAGATGATGAGGATGAAGAAGAGAATTTTGGCATGATGGTCAGAAAATTCAGAAAGTTTTACAAGAAGAATCGAGGATTCAGAAAGAACAACAAAGGTGGCTCAAGTTCAGAATCAAAGAAACCTATCATTTGCTATGAATGTGATAAGCCTGGCCACATTAAGTCAGAATGCCCTCAATTGAAAAACAAAGAGACCAGATTCAACAAGTTCAAAAAGAAAGCATATGTCTCCTCCATATGGGAAGATAGTTCATCTGATGAAGATGAAGATGGTGAGGACCAAACAGCAAACATATGCCTAGTTGCTCAAGAAGAATGTGGCAATGAAGAGGTAAGTGATTCTGAACCAACTTTTGACGAATTACTATCTGAATATAATGAACTACATTCTGAATTCAAAAAGATTGTGAAGGAACTCATTGCTTTTAGAAAGAAAGTCAAAATACTTGAAGAACAAAATAAAAATTCTTTTCATAATTGTAAAAAATGTTGTAGCTCTCAAGACGAACCCTCATATAATGAATTACTTGCTGAATATAATAACTTACAATCAGATTTTGAGGAAGTCAGTGAAAAATATATATCTTTGAAAACGAATAATATAATTCTTGAACAAAAAGTTGAGTTTCTTTCGCATGCTGATTGTGAAGAATGTGTTGAATTTGAGAAAAGAATTCAGTATCTTACAAAAACTCTTCAAAAGTTTACTCAAGGAAGTGAGATGCTAAATGTCATTTTAAAACAGCAAAGGTTTATAAATGATAGGTCTGGAATTGGCTATAGACCTGATCTTGATAAAAGGAAAGGTAGGAAGAAGTTTGGAGAAAAGTCATACTTGAATTATTTTCAAAGATCTGTTCATACTTCTAACCCTTTTGCACATTGTAATTATTGCAATAGAAATGGACATACCACTTCAGCATGTTTTCATAGGAAAGAAAGAAAAGATAAACCAGTAGGAAATTATAAATGGGTACCTAAATGAAAGTGGAAGAAATCACCAAGAGGGGGGTGAATTGGGGATTTTAAAAATTCTCTTCAACTCTTAAAAAATGAAGCTTAAGAAATGGATAATAAAAGAGTAGAAAAAGAAAAGCTTAGACACACAGAATTTATACCGGTTCAGTCTCAACCTTGACCTACGTCCAGTCCCCAGATACCTTCTGGGTGTTTCCACTAATTCAACATATTTTCAATTACAACAATGAAGACCAGACACAATCCTAACCACCTAGGACTTGCTCCCCCTTACACTTTGTGATTGAACAACCCAACTCACAGGTTCCACAACCTTGAGTTCTCACAAACAAATGCTTTCAAAAATTCACAAACTCTCAAAAGAGTAGATAAGGATAAACACTGAAGAACAGGTTTAAAATAACAATACAGACTCAAATTTCAAAGTATAATCAAGATAGCTTCGTTGTATTTTTGCTTTGAATTTTCACAGCCTTTTTATAGACTGAATGGATAAGCTAGCCGTTGCAATTCTTTCTCTAATGTTCAGCTGCAATTCTGGAAAAATGGTAGTAGCATATTTTGCTCTGTTCTTTGAATTCTTAGCTGTAATCTTGGAATTCAGTTGTTGCAGAACGTCTTCCAGATTTTTAGCCATTCCATGATCTTAATTCGACCGTTTGAAGTGATCTTAATGTGTTGCAACGATCTGAACTGAACATCTGGGATAAGGGAGAAGAATCAGCCCTGTTCTTGGTTCTTCATTTAATGCACTTATTTTGGATCTTGTTCTCACCTTGATCTTGGCTAAACCTTATCTGAAAAACACTCAAAACTTCATCAAGGACATTAGAAATAATAATATCATATCATGAAATAATTTCAGGAAGACCCATTAAGATTTCGTAGATCAATATCATTTGATTTTTCAAAATCCCCGATGCAAATTCGAGTTTGTTCTTCCAGACTCGAGTTTGGGGTTCTTCCAGAAAGCATGTCCGTTGGTTAGAGGTCTAAACTTGCAGTCTGTAAAAGCTAACTCAAGTTTGGCTTTTACAGAGAGAACTATCGGGCTTTGGACTTGGCATGGAATTTTGGTCCTGCTCCTAGACTCGAGTCATTTAGTGACTGACTCGAGTTTAGGTCTATGTTTGAAGAACAAGCCTAAGTTCGTGATTTTCTAGACTGGAGTTTAGGAGACAGACTGGAGTTTTGGAAAGATGGTAGGAATTCGAGTGTTTCTCTATTTGTCCTAAACTCGAGTTTACAATGACAGACTTGAGTTTATGTTTGAGCTGAAACTATTCAAATCTTTCTGTTTGGTCTAGACTGGAGTTTGTAACTCTAGACTGGAGTTTATAACTTGGCCTGGAACTCGAGTGTCTTTCTGTTTGGTCTAGACTGGAGTTTAGGAATCCAGACTCGAGTTTGGCTTGCTTGGAATTCTGAGTGCTCTCTGTATCTTCCAGACTTCAGGTTTGGTTTTGCAAACTGGAGTTTATCTTGTTGTGAAAATTTCTGATTGCTTTCTGTAACTCCTCAGACTCGAGTTGGTCCAAGTAGACTCGAGTTTGGCTTTCTTCGCAGAAGTAAGCAGCTTTCTGTCAACCCTCAAACTCGAGTTTACATACCCAAACTCGAGTTTTCCTTTGACAGTGAGATTTTCATATTCCCAAAAATAAACTTCATGTCAAGTTTACAATTGCTAGTTATCATCAAAACACATTGAGAACTAACACTAAAGGAACATATGTGTTTTCTAAGGTGCAAGCTAACCCAAAAGGACCCAAGAAAAGATGGGTACGTAAGACTTGATCTTCCTAAACTTGCAGATATGTCTAAGAGCATCAAAATCCAGTAAATGGTACATTGATAGTGGATGCTCTAGACATATGACAGGAGATCAATCCAAGTTTACCACAATCAAACATAAGGAAGGTGGCAAGGTTACATTTGGTGGAAACCAATCCGGAAGAATTGCTGGTATTGGTGAAATTGGAAACAATGATGGATCTCAAATAAAAGATGTCTACCTTGTGGAAGGATTATGTCATAACCTCCTTAGTGTAAGTCGAAGTGCTGATAAAGGTGATGTAGTTATCTTCAATTCAAAAGAATGTTTGATTATTAATAGGGATGATCTCTCCCTAGACAATGTAAGATCAAAAGCTCTATTCAGGGCCCTAAGATAAGGTAACTGCTATACTCTTGATCTTTCAAATACTTTACCTTCTGGAAAATGCTTCATTGGTAACATAGATGAAAGTTGGTTGTGGCAAAAACGTTTAGCACATGTCAATATGTTCCAACTTGATAAATTATCGAAAAAGGATTTAGTTATTGGTTTGCCAAAACTTGATTTCAAAAAGAACATGATTTGTGATGCATGTCAAAAAGGAAAGCAAACTAAATTATCTTTCAAACCAAAAACTGAGGTTTCAACTAATAGACTACTTCAATTATTGCATATGGATTTGGTTGGCCCAGCTAGAGTTAAAAGTTTTGGTGGAAACTTATATACTCTAGTAATAGTTGATGATTTCTCAAGATTTGCATGGACATTATTTCTGTCAACAAAGAATGAAGCATTTGATCAGTTTATTGTTTTTGCCAAGAAGGTCTAGAATGAGAAAGGTTTAGTTATTGCAGGAATTCGAACTGATCATGGAGGAGAATTTGAGAATCTTGCCTTCGGTGAATTCTGTGAAGCAATGGGCATCAATCATAACTTCTCAGCCCCTAGAACTCCTCAACAGAATGGAGTTGTGGAAAGGAAGAACAGAGTCATCATAGAAATGGCTAGAGCATATCTTAGAATGAAAATCAGACCTCCCAAGTGTTTTGGGCAGATGCAATGAACACAGCTTTCTACATCTCCAACTGAGCATATCTTAGAAAGAAGCTCAACAAAACTCCATATGAACTATACAAAGGAAGAAAACCCAACATTGCCCATCTGCACATCTTTGGATGTAAGTGTTTTATTCACAAAAATGGTAAGGAAAACTTAGGTAAGTTTGATTCTAAGGTTGATGAAGGTATCTTTCTTGGTTATTCATCTAGAAGCAAAGCATATAGAGTATTTAATTATGCTACTAGAACCATAGAAGAATCAAACTATGTAGTTTTCTGTGAAACCAATTCCAACAAATCCATGATTAATAATGAAGATGAAATTCAAGATCAACATGTTTCAAAAACTCCTATTTCAACAAATTTCCAAAATGACTTAGAAAAGGAACTAGAAGATGAAACTGGACATGATTGTGAAAACTTTGGTCAAACTCAACCAAAAGCTTGGAAATACAATAGGAGTCATCCACTAGACCAGGTTATTGGTGATGCAAATCAAGGAGTTAAAACCAGAAGAAGCATTTTAAATGAAGTTACCTTTTCCGCATTTATTTCAGAAATAGAACCCTTTAATATTGAAGAAGCCCTTTCAGATAATGATTGGGTGATAGCAATGCAAGAGGAGTTACATCAATTTGAAAGAAATCAAGTTTGGGACTTGGTACCTAGGCCCAAAGACCATCCAGTCATTAGCACTAAATGGGTATTCAAGAACAAACGTGATAAGTCTGCAATCATCATCCGAAACAAGGCAAGATTGGTTGCCAAAGGCTATAATCAAGAAGAAGGAATTGATTATGAAGAAACTTATGCTCCAGTAGAAAGATTGGAAGCAATAAGAGTTCTTCTAGCCTTTGCGTGCATTAAGGGTTTTAAACTTTATCAAATGGATGTAAAATCAGCTTTTCTAAATGGTTTTATTCAAGAGGAAGTTTATGTTGAACAACCTCCTAGTTTTGAAGATGAATTTCATCCAGATCATGTTTTCAAATTAAAAAAGGCTTTATATGGATTAAAACAAGCTCCTAGAGCTTAGTATGAAAGATTAAGCAAATTTCTCCTTGATCATGGATTTGTAAGAGGAAAGGCAGATACTACGTTATTCATTAAAAGCAATAAGCTAAATGAAGTCATCATTATACAAATGTATGTAGATGATATAATTTTCGGTGCTACTAATGATGCCTTGTGCAAAGAATTTTCTGAGACCATGCAGGGTGAATTCAAAATGTCAATGATGGGTGAACTCAACTATTTTCTTGGTCTTCAAATCAAGCAACGCAAAAATGGCATATTCATCTCTCAGACCAAGTATTTGAAAGACTTGCTCAAGAAATATGGTCTTCAAGATTGCAATAGGGCTGACACATCGATGAGTTCAACTGCTGCCTTAGATGCTGATGAGAAGGGAAAGAATTTCAACATCACCAGATACAGAGGCATGATTGGATCATTGCTCTACTTGACAGCAAGTAGACCAGATATTCAATTCAGTGTGAGAATGTGTGCTCGATTTCAATCAGCTCCAAAAGAGTCTCACGCTGAATATGTTAAAAGAATCTTCAGATATCTGAATGATACAGAAGAATTGGGATTGTAGTTTCTCAAAGGTCAACCAGAACACTTGGTAGCATATTCAGATTCTGATCATGTAGGGTATAAGACAGATTGAAAGAGTACAAGTGGTCAATGTCAATTTCTTGGTGGTTCACTTGTCTCTTGGTTTAGCAAAAAACAAACAACTGTCTCAATGTCATCAACAGAAGCTGAATACATTGCTGCCTCAAGTTGCTGCTCACAAGTATTATGGCTGAAGCAACAACTTCAAGACTTGGGTATGCACTTCAAGGAAATTCCAATTCTTTGTGACAACACAAGCACAATAAGCTGGGCAAAGAATCCTGTTCACCATACAAGAACCAAGCACATTGATGTAAGGCATCACTTCATTCGAGACCATGTTAAGAAGAAGGATGTCAAAGTGATCTTCATTCCCTCTCATCAACAACTAGCAGACATCTTCACCAAGCCTTTAGCAAAAGAGCAATTCACTTTCATAAGAAGAGAATTGGGAATGGTAAATCCCAATGAGTTGTGAGTTATCCTCTACCCAATGTTAGTTGATTAAGTGTTTTGATGATTATTTTTACTAACTTAAGCATCAGAGTATTTAGATATGTTTTTGCAGGATATTTATCTACTAACGTTTGCTTTCAGTATGAAGCAAACTCGAGTTTGAGTAAGCAAACTCGAGTTTGATTAAGCTTATCGGGGACAGAAAACAACTGAGTTTGAGGAACCAGCCCAAAATCGAGTCATTTAGTGATTGACTCGAGTCTCCGTAAGTCAAAGTACAGGATGGAACTGTGAAGAAGTCTAAAAACTCGAGTCATCAAGTGACTAACTCGAGTCTGTGTCAGACAGAGGCCATCTGAAGTTTTGAAGAAATTCAAAACTCGAGTCATTTAATGAGTGACTCGAGTCTACGAGAGACAGAAACCAACATGATGTTTTGAAGCAGTTCAAAACTCGAGTCATTAAGTGAGTAACTTGAGTCAGGAGAAGCCAAAGAGCAACATGAAGTTTTGAAGACATTCAAAACTCGAGTCTGTGAAAACTAACTCGAGTTTTGACGGGGATTCAAGGATTCACAGATACATCCTTGAAGTCTAGGTAAGCCTAAAACTCTTGTAAACTCGAATCAATTATGTGAAACTCGAGCCTAGGAAAAACTATATATATATGGGTTTGCCATGTCTGTTCATTTTACTGTTCTCAAAACTCAAGTTTTGCCCTAAGGTTTCTCTCGTCCCTTCTGCTTCATCTTCCTCAAAATTCTTCTCTCAAACCAAAAATGGCCTCCAATCAACCTTCAAATCAATCCAATCTAACCTTCCAAGATCTAGAAGGTGATAAATCTTCATCTCCATCTACTCTTCAACAACAATCGAGGAAGAAATCCATCCCTATCCACAGACCTGCACGAAGAAAAATGATTCCCAGAAAATTTGCTTCAGGGATAGATAAACAGATACCTGGTGTCCCTCATACTGCCTCACCGAAACCTAAAGGAGTTGTAATTCAAGAACCAACGGAGGATCAATCGAGGAAGAAGCCAGACCCTGTTTCTGGCAAAGGAAAAGAGAAAGTTACAGAACAATCAAAAACTCCTAAGAGGAAGAGGAAAGAATCAAGTCAAGCAGCCTCCAAAGTTCAATCCGTTGCTATTCCAACCTCTTCTACACAAAAACCCGATCAACCTTCTAAGGAATCCCCTTCGGTACCAAATGCTCTCCTGGAAATATATAATCATGAAACTCCTCCACCTGGTTTTTATACTGAGAATACCATTCTAACTGATGATTTGAGCGCTAAATTTAAAGAAAATTATGTCAAAAGACCTATTTGCCCAGTTGTATCAGTGAACTTTGAGAATCTGAAGAAGGACTGTAACCTTGACCTTCTGCCTTGGCTCTACCAGTTTGAACCCATTCTTTCCATTTCTGCCTCTTTTACACCCAACTTTGTTCGAGTATTTTATTTCAATATGGACTGGGACAATTTAAAAGATTGTGATGATATCTTAGTTGAGGAGAGATTATCTACAACAGTAAGACAAGTGAAACTCACTATATCTGCTGCCATTTTGAATACCATACTTCAAATTGAAAATCCTCCTCCTCCACACTCATTCAACTACACCAATAGGTAGTGTTGTGACATTCTAAAACCAAATAAGCCTGTTTCTGAGGCCCAAATGGTTTCTCTGCATATTTCTCCTGCCTCCATGTCTCCCCTCCATTGAGTTTTATGGTACATATATTCACAGAACTTGGTTCAGAAGGGAGGAAATTTTACCCACTTCACTCAGAGGGATTATCAACCATTCACTGCAATTGTGGACAAGCAGCAAATCAATGTCGGGCAATGGATTTTCGATGAGATGGTGAAGTTTAGATTTGGATCTATAAAATCCTCTCATGTCCCATTTCCTACACTAATCTCTATGATCCTTTTCTACTTCAAGATTTGGCCTTTTGGTGCCTCTGATACAATCCAGAAGCCTCCTGAATTTGGAAAACCTCAGCTGCACTTAATGAAAGTTAGCTTCAATGAGGAAGGCTCTGGACACTCAAGGGCCCTTTCAAGGGTGAGAGGATCTTATGCTCGAGCTCAAGAAGCTCAATCTGCTGCACCTCAGCCTTCTCTTCCTTCAGATTTAGCTGCCAAAATTCAAGAGATTGTGGATGCTGCCATCTTCAATTTGGCCACAAACATTGAGACTGAGGTTGGCAAGATAGTAACTGAGCTTACCAAGACAAATCATGAAATGGTTGAAGCTCAAGAAGCTATGAAGGCTCAATTGGATCTAATCATGAGGCACTTGGGTATTCCTGCACCTTCCTCTAGCCCCTCCTTAGTTCCAGCTTCTGCACCAATCATCATCACCATTCCTGTTGAACCCACTCCCTCTCAAACCACTCATCCATCAACTCCTCCTGTTGAGCCTACACCCTCTTTTGCTGATGACAAAGGGGGAGAGAAAACTGAAGAGCAAGACCAAGGGGGAGAAAAAGTCGATGAATCTTGAGTCTATTGCTTCAGTGTGTTCTGATTGTTTGTTTTCGAGTATGTTTTTATGTTCTGTTTATTTCTTTTTGCTTGAGTCTGTAGTACTTGGTATTTTTACACTTTTGCTTAGTGGATAATATGACAAGTTCAAATTTGGCTCACTTTGCTTTTGCTTGCATCATCATCTTCGACATCATATTCTGCACTTCATAAGCACATTTTGCAAAATGATTTTCAAAATGACAAATTTAATCAAACTCTTTGCAAATTCAGTTTACAAGTGTTGTCATCAACAAAAAGGGGGAGAATGTTAGTTCTCTAGGTGTTTTGATGATAACTGACAATTGTAAACTTAATTTGAAGTTTGTCTTTGAAAGTTGTAAAACTTTCTGTTTAAGGCAAACTCAAGTTTAGGTAGGTAAACTCGAGTTTGGACTTGACAGACAGAAGTTCAGATTTTACAAAGATGGCCAAACTCCAGTTTGCATAGACAAACTCGAGTTTGAAGAGTTACAGAGAGCAATCAAAATTTCTAAGAGTTGTAAACTTGAGTCTGTGTTTATAAACTAGACTCTAGATCAAAGGCAGTGACACTCGAATTTCAACCTGTTTCCAAACTCTACCTTTGATTATGAGAAACTCCAGTTTACATGAGAGTTTAAGTGCTAAAAGTTTTAAAGACTTGTAAACCCGAGTCTATGATTTGGAAACTCGAGTTTGAGATCAAACAAAAGCTTTAACGTTTTATCAAATTTTCCAAACTCCAGTTTCAGTTTTACAAACTCCAGTTTACCAAATGCAATAGCCTTCATGTTTTCAGCTTTCACTGGAAACTCGAGTCTGGATTGTGTAGACTCGAGTTTGGCATAAACAGAGATGCTCGAGTTAATACTTGTTTTTCTAAACTCCAGTTTTAGTTTCAGTGACTCCAGTTTGAACTTGAATAAAAGTTTTTCAAAATTTCAATATTCACTGAAACTCGAGTCAGATTTCTGGAGACTCGAGTTTAGGACTGTTTGAAAACACTCGAGCTATTACATGATTTCTAAACTCCAGTCTTGAAAATGGAAACTCCAGTTTGAGCCTTCAAAGTTATTTCAAACGTTTAGTTTTACTGAAACTCGAGTCAAGGTTTTGGTGACTCGAGTTTAGCTCAGACAGAAAGCACTCGAGTAAATGACTATTTTGAAAACTCCAGTTTGAGAAACAGAAAATCCAGTCTACACTTGGCTTATTTATTTGAAAGTTTCAGTTTACACTGAAACTCGAGTTTTGTATATCAAAACTCGAGTCTGGACCATACAGAAAGCTAAGTGATATTTCAAGTTTTGTAAACTCCAGTCTACATTTTCTAAACTCCAGTTTTGAAGCTCTGAACATTAACTCAAGATTTTCATAAAGGCTTCAAGCTCGAGTCAGTCACTAAATGACTCGAGTTTATCTCTGGTTTCAAAACTTCATCTAAGAGCAACTCGCGACTTTCTTCTCTGTGAGAACCAAACTCGAGTCAGTTACTTATTAACTCGAGTTTAGGAAGATTTTCAAAATATCTTGCTCTCTGGATGAACTCCAAACTCGAGTCTGGGTTTGTAAACTCGAGATTGTAACGCACAGATTTGTAAAACCAGAAGGCGCGAAATTGCGAAAACCATTTGAATGATTCTTATACTTCATATCTTTAATTGCTAATATTCCTAACATCTTTAAACCAATTTGTTAGCAAGTTTCAGATGATTTATTGAAGTATACAGTGAAGATTCAGGTTGTGAGCTGTAAAGTAAGAGAGAGAGAATATGCTGTCTTTAAAGTGCTTCAACTTGGATTATTTAATACATCTTTAAGCACAGCCCATATCAGCACTGGGACATCAACATCATCTTCATATTAACTAAAGTCCCACATTGCAAGAATGTCAACAATAGCTGAGACAAAAGCAGAATCCATCCATCAGGAACATTTTCAGTGGACTCTTAACAGCTAGTTTTGAAAAGTGGAGCTTTAACAGCCAAAATTTGTAGTGCTCTTCCAACAGTCAAGTTCTTCATTCAAAATGATCTTCAACAACTATAAATACAGTGAAGAATCGAAGAACAAGCATCCAAGAACAATAGAACAGAAACTGTTATTTTACTAGCTTATATTTCACTTCTTCTGTAATATCTTGAGAGATTCATTTGAGCTTCAGTGTTTATCAATATCTGCTCTTAGAGAGAGTTTCTGTTTCTGTAAAATCACTTGTTAGTGAGAATCTCAAGTCAGGGGACTTGGAGATTGGGAATATCAGTGTACAACTTGTAAGGGGGAGTGTATCCTAATGAGAGGATAGCTTTCGAGTACAGAGTGTGTAACTAATTGTGAGTGATAGTGAAAATCCCAGAGAGTCTGGGGACTGGACGTAGGTCAAGGAGTTAGACCGAACCAGTATAAATCTTACTATGTCTTGTTCTCTCTTCCCTTTCTCTGCACTACTTTGCTTCAATGTTCATTTTCCAGAATTGAGGGAAAGAAATTTTTTTAAAATCCCCAATTCACCCCCCTCTTGGTGATTTGCTCCGGTTTTTCAAACTGGAGTTTGGCTGGTTGTGAAAAACTTTGATTGCTCTCTGTGTTTCTGCTAACTTGAGTTTGCCTAAGTAAACTGGAGTTTGGCTTTCTTTACAGAATTGAGCAACTCTCTGTCAAGTCTCAAACTCGAGTTTACATACCTAAACTTGAGTTTGCCTTTGACAGTGAGTTTTACAACTTACCAAAGACAAACTTCATATTGAGTTTACAATTATCAGTTATCATCAAAACACATAGAGAACTAACATTCTCCCACTTTTTAATGATGACAACACTTGTAAACTTAAAATTTCAAGAATTCGACAGATTGAGCATTTTGAAATGAAGTGTGACAAACATAATGTGAAATGCATAACAAATGCATAACAAGATATCAGAGTTTGGAAATGCAGCAAGTAAATGAAGTTATCACTTAAACCATAAGTGCATTTTGAAATGTAAGTACAACCACATTAGAAAATTACTACAGACTCAAGACTCAAACTATACTACAGACTCAAGACTCAAACTGTTCAAAAGCAAATTCCTCTCTCAAGTTTGTTCCTCTACCTCTGGGCCTTTCTCTCCCCCTTTGTCATTAGCAAAATAGGGTGGAGCTGCGGTGGTGATTGGGACATCAGAGGTAGGATCAACTGGTGGTGTAAAGGGTAGAGAGGTCTGAGTAGTGTCTGGGGCAGCTGAGGTAGATGTAGAAGCTGGAAGGTTGAAATGTTTCAGAAGGTGGTCAAGTTGGGCCTTCATTGCATCTTGTGAGTCTATCAATGCTTGATTTGTCTTATTTAGTTCAGACACAATTTTCCCAATCTCAGTTTCCATCTTCTCGGCAAAGGAGTCCAGTGCAGCATCAACAATTTCTCTGACTTTTACAACAAAGTCAGAAGGAATGGAAGTCTGAGGAGGTGGAAGAGTTGACTGAGCCTCATGAACACGAGAATAAGAGGCTCTTGTCCTTGAGGGTGCCCTTGATTGGCCAGACCCTTCAGTATCAAAGCTGATCTTCATGAGGTGGAGTTGAGGCTTCTTAAATACTGGAGGTCTTACAATCGTGTGTAGGGCCTCAACATGCCAAATCTTAAAGTGAAACAGGATAACAGATATAAGAGAGGGAAATGGAATGTGAGATGTTATCCTGGATCCAAATCTAAATCTAACTATTTCTTCAAACACCCATTGGCCCATATTGATTGGCATTTTATCCACAACAGCAGCAAAGGGTACATAATCTCTCTTGGTGAAGTGGGTGAAATTGCCACCTTTCTGAACTAAGTTCCTGGAGTAGATGTACCATAAAGCACGAAAGGTAGGAGACATAGAGGCAGGGGCAAAGTAAAGAGAAATCAATTGGTCATCAGTAATAGGCTCATTTCGTTTTAGGATTTCAAAGCATTGCCTATTGGAGTAATTTATCGAATAGTGAGGAGGAGGATTGTCAATGTCTAATATTTTATTTAGAATGGCAGCAAATAGGGTAAATTTCACTCCCCTAACCGCAGTTGAGACTCTATGTTCTACTAGACTTTGATCATCATCTTCTGTATTATCCCAATCCATGTTGAAATAGAAGAGTCTCACTATGTTGGGGGTATAGTAGGCAGAAATGGATAAGAGATTTTTGAATTGATTCAACCAAGGGGAAAGGTCAAGATAACACTCCTGTTTCAGGGTTTCTAGATTTACTGAGACCACAGGGCAGAAGGGCTTTTTGCCAAAACCTTCTTTGAATTTGATGGCTTGTTAGTTGGATAGGATGGTGTTTTCAGTGATGAACCCAGGTGGGGGTGAGGAGTGATTATAAATATCAAAGATGGCTTTTGTTACCATTTGGGGTGTCTCAGGAGATTGATCGGTTTGTTCTGCAGAAGTTGGAACTGCAGAAGATTGAGCCTTAGAAGAAGCTTGGCCCTGGTTAGTTTTCTCTCTTGGATCCTTTCGAAGGTTCAGCAACTTTTTCCTTCCCTTTAGCAGAAACAGAGTCTGGTTTCTTCCTTGTTTGCTCCTTAGTAGGCTCTTGGGTTGTGACTCCCTTTGGTCTTGGAGAGGAATGAGGGACTCCTGGAATTTTTTTGTCAATTCCTCTGGCAAATTTCCTGGGATTCATCTTTTCCCTTCTTGGTCTGTGAGTTGGGAAGGATTTGAACCTAGGTTTTCGCTACAAGAGAGGAGGTGTTAGAGAGTTTGAGGTTTCATCGTTGTTGGAAGGTTTGGAAGGTTGATTGGAAGCCATTTTGGTTTGATGAAGCGAGATTGAAGATGACACAGAGGGAGTTGAGAAAGAAACTCTAAGGCAAACTTAAGTTTCGAGGATTGAAAATGAACAGTCACAACAATCATATATATATAGGGTTTCGACAGACTCGAGTTTACACTAACTGACTCAAGTTTGCATGAATGAACACTTACCTGGATTTCAAGGATGTATGTGTGAATCCTTGAATCCCTGATAAACTCAAGTTTATGCTTTCTGACTTGAGTTGGGTTTCTTCAAAGATTTCAGATTGCTCTCTGTTTGGTGCAGACTCGAGTCACTTACTTAATAACTCGAGTTTAGAAACTCCTTAAAGTTACAGGCTGCTCTGTCTTACACAGACTCGAGTTACTTACTTAATGACTCGAGTTTAGCCTGATTCCAGAAACTCAGTTGTTCTTTGTCCCTGATAAACTCGAGTTTAATTCCTTAAACTCGAGTTTGCTTCATATTGTTAGCAAACATCAGTAAATAAGCATCCTGCAAAAACACAACTAAACACTTTGATGCTTAAGTTAGTATAAAATAATCATCAAAACACTGATTAACTAACATTTGGGTAAAGGAAACTCATAACTTATTGGGATTTACCATTCCCAATTCTCTTCTTATAAACATGAATTGTTCTTTGGCTAGTGGTTTAGTGAAGATATCTGTGAGTTGTTGATGGGTTGGGATAAATATCACTTTGATATCCTTCTTTTGAACATGATCTCGAATGAAATGATGTCTGACATCAATATGCTTTGTTTTGGTATGATAGACAGGATTTTTGGCTAAGCTGATAGTGCTAATATTATCACAGAGAATGGGAATTTCCTTTAAGTAAGTTCCAAGATCTTGGATCTATTACTTGAGCCACAGGACTTATGAACAACAACTTGAAGCAGCAACATACTCAGCTTCAGTTGAGGATACAGCTACTGTGTTCTGCTTCTTGCTAAACCATGAGACGAGTGAATTTCCAAAGAATCCACATTGTCCACTTGTGCTATTACGATCAGTTTTGTACCCAGCATGATCTGAGTCAGAATATGCTACTAAGTGTTCAGGTTCACCTATGGGAAACCACAAGCCCAATTCTTCTATATCACGCAGGTATCTAAAGATTCTTTTCACGTGTTCAACATAAGATTCCTTAGGCGCGGATTGAAATCGAGCACACATCCCCATACTGAATTGTATATCTGGTCTGCTTGTTGTCAAGTAGGGTAATAATCCAATCATGCCTCTATTCCTTGTGATATTAAAGTCTTTTCCCTTTTTATCAGCATCTAAGGCAGCAGTTGAGCTCATTGGTGTGTCTGCCTCATTGCAATCTTGAAGACCATATTTCTTGAGCAAGTCTCTTGGATACTTGGTCTGAGAAATAAATATCCCATTTTTACGTTGCTTGATTTGTAGTACAAGAAAATAATTTAGTTCTCCCATCATTGACATTTCAAATTCGCCCTGCATAGTCTCAGAAAATTCCTTGCACAGAGCATCATTAGTAGCACCAAAAATAATATCATCCACGTAGATTTATACAAGTAAGATTTCATTAAGCTTGTTCTTCTTAATAAAAAGTGTGGTATCAGCTCTTCCTCTTACAAATCCATAATCTAGAAGAAATTTACTTAGTCTTTCACACCAAGCTCTAAGAGCTTGTTTTAAACCATATAAAGCCTTTTTCAATTTGAAAACATGATCTGGATGAAATTCATCCTCAAAGCCAGGGGGTTGTTCTACATAAACCTCTTCCTGAATAAAGCCATTTAGAAATGCTAATTTCACATCCATTTGATATAGTTTGAAACCTTTAATGCAAGCAAAGGCTAGAAGAACTCTTATTGCTTCCAATCTTGCTACTGGAGCATAAGTTTCTTCATAGTCAATTCCTTCTTCTTGATTATATCCTTTAGCTACCAATCTTGCCTTGTTACGGACAATGATTGCAGACTCATCACGTTTGTTCTTGAATACCCATTTAGCGCCAATGACTGGATGGTCTTTGGGCCTAGGTACCAAGTCCCAAACTTGATTTCTTTCAAATTGATGTAATTCCTCTAGCATTGCTATCACCCAATCATTGTCTAAAAGAGCTTCTTCAATCTTAGAGAGTTCTATTTCTGAAATAAAGGCTGAAAAAGTGACTTCATTCAAAATACTTTGTCTAGTTTTAACTCCTTGATTTGCATCACCTATAACTTGGTTTAGTGGATGACTCCTACTGTATTTCCAAGCTCTAGGTTGAGTTTGACTAGGGTTTTCATAATCATGTTCAGATTCAGCTTCTGGTTTTCTTTGTAAATTATTTTCAGAGTTTGTCAAAACAGAAGGAGATTTTGAAGAGAATTGATCTTGAACTTCATCATCATCATCAATCATGGATTTGTTAGGATTGGTTTCACAGAAAACAATATGAATTGATTCTTCTATGGTTTGAGTAGAATGATTATATACTCTATATGCCTTACTATTAGATGAATAGCCAAGGAATATACCTTCATCAACTTTAGAATCAAATTTACCTAAGTTTTCCTTACCATTCTTGTGAATGAAGCATTTGCACCCCAAAATATGTAGATGAGCCAAGTTGGGATTTCTTCCCTTATAAAGCTCATATGGAGTTTTGTTCAGCCTTTTCCTGAGATAGGCTTGGTTAGAGATGTAGCAAGCAGTGTTCATTGCATCTGCCCAAAACACTTGGGAGGTTTGATTTTCGTTTAGCATTGCTCTTGCCATTTCTGTGAGTACTCTATTTTTTCTTTATACTACATTTTTTTTAAGCGTTCTAGGTGCAGAGAAGTTGTGATCTACTCCCATCTCATCACAGAATTTCTCAAAGTAATGGTTTTCAAATTCTCCTCCATGATCAATTCTAATTCCTGCAATGGATAAACCTTTCTCGTTCTGGACCTTCTCGGCAAAAACAGCAAATTGATCAAATGCTTCATTTTGGCAGATAAAAATAAAGTCCATGTATATCTTGAAAAAACATCAAATATAATTAGAGTGTACAAATTTCCACCAAAGCTTTTAACTCTAGCTGGACCAACTAAATCCATATGCAGTAATTGAAGTGGTCTATTGGATGAGATCTCAGTTTTTGATTTAAATGATGATTTAGTTTTTTTTTCTTTTTGGCAAGCATCACAAATAATATCCTTTTTGAAATTTAATTTAGGCAATCCAATAACCAAATCCTTTTTCAGTAACTTATCAAGTTAAAACATGTTGACATGAGCTAATCGTTTGTGCCACAACCAACTTTCATCTAGATTACCAATAAAGCAACTTTCAAGGGATAAATCATTAGAGAGGTTAAGAGTATAACAGTTACCTTCTCTTAGAGCCCTGAATAAGGCTTTTGGTTTGACATTGTCTAAGGAGAGATCATCCTTGTTAACAATCAAGCATTCTTCTGAGGTGAAGATAACTAGGTTACCTTTATCTGCACTTTCGCTTACACTAAGGAGATTATGGCATAGGCCTTCCACAAGGTAGACATCTTTTATTTTTGGTCCATCATTGTTGCCAACTTTACCAATACCAGCTATCCTTCCGAATTGGTTTCCGCCAAATGTAACCTTGCCACCTTCCTTGTGTATGATTGTTGTGAACTTGGATTGATCTCTCGTCATGTGTCTAGAGCATCAACTGTCAATGTACCATTTACTAGATTTTGATGCTATTAGACATACATGCACGTTTGTGGAATTAAGTTTTAGGTAACCATTTCATCTTGGGTCCTTTTGGGTTAGTACGCATTTTGGGGGCCTTATAAGATCCCTTAGGCACCTATTGATAGTTACGTATATGTTTGTCTTTCCTTTCTTTTCTATGGAAGCAAGAAGTAGAATGACCCTTTGTATTACAGTAATTACAATGGGCAAATGGATTAAAGGAGTGAACTAATTTTTGAAAATAACTTAGATAGTTCTTTTCTCCATTTCTTTTCTTGCCTTTCCTTTTATTAAGGTCAGGTTTATAACCAATTCCAGATTTGTCATTTGTGACCTTTTGTTGTTTTAAAATGATGTCAAGCATTTCACTACCTTGAGTAAATTTTTCAAGTGTTTTTGAAAGATAATCATTTTTCTTTTGTAAATTGTGGCAGTTTTCACAAATCTTTTCAGAAATAGTTTCACAACCCTTTTCGAAAATGGGAGAGGAAGTATTCTGTTATTCTAAAACTTGTATTCTTCTTTTTGAAACTAGAAGTTCTTTTGCAATTTTCCTAAACTCTGAATGAAGTTTATTATACTCCGAAAGCAATTCATCAAGGGTTGGATCGGAATCACTTACCTCTTCATTATCCGATTCTTCTTGAGCGACCAGGCAAATGTTTGTTGTTTGCTCTTCATCCTCATCAGATGAACTATCTCCCCAGATGGTAGAAACATAGACTTTCTTTTTGAATGAGCTGAATCTTTTCTTTTCTTTTTCATTGTTCTTCAGTTGGGGACATTCAAACTTAATGTGACCAGGCTTGTCACACTCATAACATATTATTGGTTTATTTGTTTCCTTGTTGTTGCTGTTCTTGTGGAATTTCCGGAATCCTTGATCTTTCTTATAGAACTTTTTGAATCTCTGGACTATCATCCCAATCTCTTCATCATCAATCTCATCATCATCAGAGCCTCTATCATCTTTGATGGTTTTAAGAGCGATTCCCTTTTGTTTGCCTTCCATTTCATCAAGTCCTTTTCTGAACTTGATTTTTTCTTCATATTCTAACAGGCTTCCGAAGAGAGCAGCTACAGATTGCATGGATTCTCCTTGGGCTTCTTTAATAGTTATGTTTTTAGCTTCCCAATCTTTGGTTAGTACATTTAAGATTTTTCTTACCTGAGCCTTTTGTTCATATACCTTCCCAAAGGCTGACAATTGATTGATGAGGTGAGTGAAACGGAGTTGGAATTCTGCAATTGATTCTCTAGACTTCATGCATAATAGATCATGCTCAGTTGTGAGGGTATTGATTTTGTTTTCCTTGATTCTTGAAGTTCCTTCATAGGCCACTTCCAATGCATCTCACATCTCTTTGGCACTGGGCAAATTGCAAATGCGAAAGTACTCCTTTTGGCTTAATGCACTCTGTAACATCAAAATAGCTTTGTTGTTAAGGACAACTTTCTTTTGATCATTTTCATCAAATTTAGCCTTTCTTTTGGGTACAATATTCTCTCCTACTTTCTTAGTAGGGACATAGTTGCCTTCCTCAATTACTTCCCACAGACCACACTCACTGTGTTGGCTCTCTATGTGTTTTGATGATAACAGAACATTGTAAACTTGTTGCTAAGTTTTAAATATGTTTAGAGATCATTAAAATTGGTTTAATCCTTATAATATATGTTAAACTCAAGTTTGGATGTGCTAGACTTGAGTTTACGGTCAAAAGAAAGGATAATAAACGTTTTGAACTCGAGCAGACTCGAGCCTAACATAATAGACTCGAGCCTGTGCGTGACAGAAAGTTTATTTGCTGTTTTCACCCCGAGCAAACTCGAGCCTATCATGTTAAACTCGAGCCTAAGGCTTACAGAGAGCATATCAAATGTCTTAAGCTGTTAAACTTGAGCATAAATATCTTGACTCAAGCCCATGCCTTATAGAAAAGCTGTTCAAATCGTTTTTTCTTAAGAACAGACTCGAGCCTAAGAATTTTAACTCGAGCCTGTCCCTTCCAGAGAGTTATTAAAGATTTTCACAATCATAGGCTCAAGCATAAACTCATGGACTCGAGCATGTTTCAGCTTGAAAAGCATTTGCACAATGTTTTGGTGAAACAGACTCGAGCCTGTCACTAATAGACTTGAGCCTAAGTCAGGCAAAAAGCTATCCAAGTTACAGAGCCCGAGCAGACTCGAGCCTGTCACTAATAGACTCGAGCCTAAGTCAGGCAGAGAGCTATCCAAGTGACAGGGCCCGAGCAGACTCGAGCATAAGTTTTTAGACTCGAGCCTGTGCCTTTGAACTTAAGCTTCAGCACGTTGTAAACAGTTCCAAACTCTAGCCTATTACTAATAGACTCGAGCCTATGCACTACCCCAAAATATTTTCAAAGATTAAACACGTTATACAAAAGGGAGACTTGAGCCTACCCAGTTCATGCTTGAGTGTTGATGAACAGACTTGAGCCTATCAGCCATAAACTCGAGC
Organism: Acacia confusa; assembly: GCA_037074495.1. Taxonomy (NCBI): domain Eukaryota; kingdom Viridiplantae; phylum Streptophyta; class Magnoliopsida; order Fabales; family Fabaceae; genus Acacia; species Acacia confusa. Next base: position 19,023,986 of record CM073511.1, read on the forward strand.
CTAACAGATCTCTATTTTAAATGTCACGCTTTTCACTTCTCAGATTCAATCTTATACATTGTTTTACACTTAAAGGGAATTACGAATCATTATATTTATATTTAATATGTTTGTTCATGAGTTTCAGATTCCATTAACACATTTCAAGGTACAGATTCACGCTCTCACTGAAAACGCTCCAAAGTGAATAAAATATTCAGAAATTCAGCTTTACAGCTAAGAAGTCCACTAAACTGCCAACTGAACCTTATCATCAGACAAAAAGAATATTCAGAAACTATGGCAAACAGTCAGACGTGGGCAAGCAATGGAGAGGAGCCTAATGTCTAAATCTGAACTTGCTTCCAACGTTTTCTTCCCGCAGAAGCTTCAATGGTCATCAAACTTCAGTTCTATATATACAGATAGCTTCAGCAACTGAAAAATAGAGAACCCAGTGAACGAAATAGCTAAAGACTCTAAGCTTTCATCTTGTATTCATTACATTAGTCTTATTCATTCACATTGAGCTTCAGTGATTATTTTATCTTACTCTTAGAGAGAGCCTTTGTGAAATTCGAATTAATCTTGTTGTGTAAACTCAAGGTAGTGGGACCTTGAGTGTGGGATCAGATTACAACTTGTAAAGGGGAGTGAGTCCTATTGAGAGAGGATTATCCTAAGTTACAGAGTGTGTAATTGATCAAAGAGATAGTGAGAAATCCCAGCGAGTCTGGGGACTGGACGTAGTTCAAGAGTTAAGACCGAACCAGTATAAATCTTCTGTGTCAAGCTTTCTCTTCCTTTCTCTGTTTGATTCGCATATGGCCAGATTCTCAGAAGCAATCGAAAAAGTTTTTGAAATCCCCAATTCACCCCCTCTCTTGGTGATTTCCTTCCTTTACACACCGGCCATCACAAAATACTTTGAATTTGGATTTCCAGAATGAGTAGTGTTCACCATTAAATCCTTGTGGTCTGTTGATTGAGGCACCATCTGGTAGTATTCCTTCCATTAGATCTTTTTGTCTAGGAGTGTGAATCCTTTAAGTAGACTACCTAGGCTCTGATACCAAATGAAAATGGAAGAAATCACCAAGAGGGGGTGAATTGGGGATTTAAAAAAATTCTTTTTTTTCAAAGATGTCTAAACTCTTTCTCAAAACTTGGAAGACAGATAGTGAAAGAGTAAGAGAAGAAAAGCTGGAAACAAAGGATTTATACTGGTTTGGTCTTAAACTTGACCTACGTCCAGTCCCCAGATATCTTCTAGGTATTTCCAGTAGTTCAACAGGCTTTAATTACAACAATGTAAACCACATGCAATCCTAATCACTTGCAAATCTGGAAAATGGCAGTTGCATATTATCCTCTGTTCTTTCAATTCTCAGCTGGAATCTTGGAATTTGTTGATACAGATGGTCTTCCAGGTATTTAGTCATTCCATAACCCTTATTAGATCGTTGGAGGGTGATTTAATTGATCCATAACGATATGTGCTGAACCATTGGGATAGAGGAGGGAGATCAGCCCTGTTCTTGGTTCTTCATTTATTGCACTTATTCTACATCTAATTCCATCTTGATCTTAGCTGAACTCATCTGAAATTTACTCAAAACTTCATCAAGGATGTTAAAAGCAATAATATCACATGATAAAACTTTTTTAGATTAACTCATAAAGATTTCTCAGATTGACACAATCTAGTTTTTCAAAATCACCGATACAAACTCGAGTTTGTACTCCTAGACTCAAGTTTTGGGTTTATCCATAAAGCATGAATGTTTTAAGCAAAATCATAAACTGGAGTTTAGAAATGGCTGACTTGAGTTTGGTTCTTACAGAGAAAACTGTCGGGCTCTGGTCTTTGAATGAGATTTTAGACATATGCCTAAACTCGAGTCAATTAATGACTAAATTGAGTTTGGGGCTTTGTTACAAGGATAAGCCTAAGTTCAAAAACTTCCAGACTGGAGTTTAGAAACATAAACTGGAGGTTTCAAATGAAACATATTGTTCAGCTCTCTATGTGACTCAGACTCGAGTTTATAGATGCAAACTCGAGTTTCAGCAAGAACTAAAACTTTGAAATCTCTTCTGTTTTGAGACAAAAGTAGAGTTTACAGACAAAGACTAGAGTTTGTGAAGATACTGAAGTTTCTGAACTTTTCTGTTTAGTCTAAACTCAAGTCTTAAGGTCTAAACTTGAGTTTGTTTTGTTGTCAAAACCTTGAGTGCTCTCTGTATCTTCCAGACTTAAGTTTGTCTAAGCAAACTGGAGTTTGGCAGGTTGTGAAAAACTTTGATTGCTCTCTGTGTTTCTGCAAACTCAAGTTTGCCTAAGCAAACTGGAGTTTAGCTTTCTTTGCAAAATTAGCAACTCTTTGTCAAGTCTCAAACTCGAGTTTACATACCTAAAGTCGAGTTTGCCTTTGATAGTAAGTTTTACAACTTACTAAAAACAAACTTCATACTGAGTTTACAATTGTCAGTTATCATCAAAACACATAGAGAACTAACACCTTTAACTCTAAGGATGGAGCTTGTTCAATTGAAGATATGACCGGCTTCAATTCAGCATCTGTCAAACTAGAAACCTATACAATAGACTCACAGACAGAAGAGCAAACTTTCCCATCTTGGGAAGCATCAGTAGAAACTGTAAGAGCAGAAGAATCACTAGTGCTACAAATAGGCATAGAAGCATCATGTTTAGAGTATCTCATAATCTCAATAGCATCAGTGAAAATATCAATACCAGCAACATCAAGGTTAGCACATGTATCACAATTACCAATTTTAGCACATGATCTACTAAGCATGCTTTCTTCAGTATCTTCGACAGAATCATCCATAATAACATCAACAACATTAACATCTATTTTTGCACAATAATCAAGGGGATGTCTCATCAATTCAAGTACATTGAATCTAATAGTTTCACCAACAAATTCTAGAGTAAGGCTACCAGCATGGACATCTATCATAGTTTTAGCAGTTTTAAGGAAAGGCCTACCTAAAATTAGAGATGAATGTCCTTTCTGTCTAAACTGACCATCATCCATATCAAGAACATAAAAGTCTGCAAGGAATATGAAATCTCTTACCTTAACTAAGATGTCCTTTAGGACACCCTTTGGGACTGTACAACGTCTGACAGCAAGGGATGCAACAAAATTTGTGGGCTTAAGCTCTACACTATTGAGTTGATCAAAGACTGATTTTGGCATAACATTGATAGCTGCACCTAAATCTGCTAAGGCATCTGAGAATTCAATGTCACCAATAGTACAAGGTATGAGAAAGCTACCAGGATCCTTGCACTTCACTGGCATTGGCATTTGATAAAGAGAAGAGACAACTGCCCCTAAGTCAACTTTGCCTTCGTGCTTAAACTTTCTCTTTGTAGTACACAATTCCTTCAAGAATTTTGCATATTTAGGTACTTGTGTGACTAAGTCAACTAGTGGAACATTGATCACCACCTTTTTCAATATATCATAGATTTCATTAGACACCTCAATTTCTTTCTTTCTCCTTTCAGCTTTAGCCACCACGGTAGGAAAATGGAGGACTTGTTTGACCACTTGCTTTACTTTATCATCCTTTTCTTGTTCTTCCGTAGGCACCACTTGTGTTTCTGATAAGGTGAACTAATCCTGTGATGTGGAAGTAGAAGGAGAGTCATCAGCAACTTCCTTGTCTTTGATGGTAATAGGATCTGCAGAGGGGATTATCTTTCCATGTCGAAGAGATATAGCATTAACTCCACCTATATTAGGAGCTACTGAGTTCCAACATTTGGATTGGTCACTACTTGAGATAGAAGCCTTCCTAAACCTTGACTTTGTTCATTACTCTGTATATTAGATAATTGACCAATATGAGTTTGAAGAGTTTGAATTTGTTGTTGCTGCTGCTGCTGTTGTTGCTGTTGTTGTATTAGGATCTTCATCATAGCATCAATCTTGCTTTCTAACCTTGAACCTTTATCTTGGACTAGCATTGATTGTCTAGCTTGTTTAAACATCTTACTACTAGAATTTCCACTTTGATTAGATTGTGCTTGTTGAGGTTGGCTACTTCCATATCGAAGATTTGGATGGTCACGCCATCTAGGATTGTATGTATTGGAGTAAAGATCATATTTTTGACCACCTTGAGTCCTAGGTTTAGAAGGATATATTGCATTGTAAGATTCAGCTCCATCATTTAGGTACGGGCAAGAGTCAGTAGCATGAGTGGCTAGAGAGGAAATAGAACATAGTGGCCCTATTAGAGCAGAAGAGTTAAGCTGTGGGGTAAAAGAAGTAGAAGGCCCCATATGATTGACCATATTAGAAGAGTTTTGCATATGGGACATAGCCATTTTTTCCATAGCAGATGCAAGCCTATTAATTTTGCTCTCCAGGCGAGACTCAAAGAACAATCCTACCTCATTAACTTTTACTCGTTGTCTAGAACCAAATTGTTGGCTATTCTCAGCTTTCTTTTCAGTCAATTCCCAAGCATCTTCAATAGTCAAGTGAAGAAGAAAACCACCGGCAGCTGAGTCTAACAAATCTCCCCTTCATAGAAGTATTGGATCAATAGCGTGTCCGGGATTTGATGATTAGGACAGCTAGAACACAATGTTTTAAAACGCTCCAAATATTCATATAAGGATTCCCCAACCATTTGTCGACATCCACTTATGTCTTTCCTGATAGATGAAGTGCGAGAGGCTGGGAAATACCTTTCTAAGAATAGTTTCTTCAGTTGATTCCATGAAGTAATGAATCCAGGAGGTAATCGAAGCAACCAGTTTTTAGCAGATCCTTCGAAAGAGAATGGGAAGCACGAATCTTAATTTGATCTTCAATCACATCAACTAGTTTCATAGCAGTGCAGACCATGTGAAACATCTTCAAATGGTTGTATGCTTCCTCCCCTGAAACTCCATTAAATTTTGGAAGTAAGTGTATCAATCCAGGTTTCAACTCAAAATTCACATTAATATCAGGATAATTTATGCACCAATTTTGAAAATGCAAATCAGGAGAAACCAATTCTTTAATGGTCATAGCATGATCAACATTATGAGCATTTGCATTTGCATTTGCGCTTGCGTTTACATTCTCATTAGCATTAACAACAATATTATTACCGTCCATATTGACCATAGAATCAGAGGATTCAAAAATAGGATTAACAAAGGAACTATTGCCTATAAGAGTACTAGCTCTAGTTCTTCTTTGTTGATGAAATGTCCTCTCAATCTCAGGATCTAAGGCTAACAATCTTTCAGAAGAGGATTGAGTCATGCAATAAATAACTACCTGCAAAGTCACCTAAAAACTCAAACCTAAAGTCTAACCATTGCACCCCGGCAACGGCGCCAAAATTGATCGAGCTGCTTTTGTTGTTAAAGCGATCAATTAAACTAGGTCCTAATTAATTATGCAGTTTATGGTCAACCTAGGTCATTCTCCCAAGGAGCAAGCTATGGGTTTTCTTTTAGGACTAACTTTCAGGTGATAAAAGATGCAGTGGAATGTAAATGGACCTAAACTAGAATGCAAAAAACTACTACCTATATGCAATTAACTAACTAAATGTACTAATGCAATTGACTCTAAAACCTATATGAAAATGAGACTAATCTAATTGAATTTGAATACAATTTTTGGGGGGTTTTTCTTATGAGAGAATAATTAAAATCCTAATAAAAAGATTGATTAAAAGCAAATAAAATAAAATGATTTAATTCAATTATGATGATGAAGGGGACAACTTAGGAATTGCATGGAGTTAACTTTCTTAGCCTAAATCAATTAATTAGACCAAAAGGAGATTAATAAATTTAATTACCCAATTGAACATGGGAAACCCTCTAGTTCAATAACACATATTTTACTAGAAAACTTATAATGAAATAAGCGGTGGCTAATTAAACCCATTAAAAACCAATCACAAAATAATCTTAGAAATCTTGTTTACAATTATCTAATTGAACGACCAAACAATTTATCAACCCAATTAAACAATTAAGAGGATAAACCAAATTAACAATTAAATTAATAATGAAAACTCAATTATTAATCTAATTGACAATCCGAGAGTTGCAAACAAGAGTCCAGCAATAAGCATAAAACTTCAAATTATCAGTCTAATCCAAAAGAAATAAGTTTACAATCTAAAACTAGATTGTTCTCAATTAATACAACTCGAAATCCTTTAAAACTAAATAATCTCAACTTTGAATTAAAAAGATAAAAAGAACAACACTACCTTATGATCTTCATGTGTAAGCCCTAGGCCTTAGCTTCCTCCATGTTCTTCCTAAGTTGCCTCCCAAAAGAGCTTAAGCTTCCATCACCTTGCTCCCTCCGCCAAATATTAAGCAACTCTCGGCCATTCAAATTGATGAATAAAGGATTCGGCTTGCGTCAGTCTCAACGTGTGTGTGAGAGGAGTGGAGAATTAATGAATATTGGATGTGGGGCCGTGGTGGAGAAGATGACGTTAATGGATATTGGGAGTTTGTGGCAATTGGATTATTAAATGGAAACCCCCAAGCTCTGATTCAATATCAACGTTTCCTGAGTGTGCGACTGCCTCTTGCAGTGTGATGATCTTTTTCAGTCTTCAGCTCCTGTTTTGAGCGTGTAGCGACGTGGTGATGGCTCTCCAACCTAGCAGTTGCTAGGGTTAATTAAAAGAATAGGGGAGGAGGGTTTTTTGGGTACCAACTTGAGCCCAATAGAACTTAAGAGGCCCAATAAAATTCTACCATTGGATCTCTTTTTGGCTTCCCTGAAAAATTCTGCACTATAGGATATTCCAATATATTTTTTATTGGCAGAAATTAAATAAAATCATGATTTCATATATTTAAAAAATATTATTAAATCACAAGATAACAATCAAAATATTAATTTAATCTCAATAATCTCATGATTAATTCAGATTTACATTATTTCCTAAAATAGGCTAACAATCTAAATATTGTCTAATCATTCCAAATTAGCCCAAAATAATCCCCAAAATAAGTGAATAAGGTGGGATAAAATATATGAAAAATTGGGATTTATCACTTATCAATTTGAAACATGTTGACATAAGCTAATCGTTTGTGCCACAAACAACTTTCATCCAAGTTACTAATAAAATAGTTTTCAGAGGATAAATTATTTGAGAGATTGAGAGTGTAATAATTACCTTCTCTTGGAGCCCTGAATAAGGCTTTTGGTTTAACATTGTCTAAAGAGAGATCATTATTGTTCACAATAAAGCATTCTTCAGAGTTAAAGATAACCAGATTACCTTTGTCTATACTTTGACTTACACTAAGGAGGTTGTGGCATAGACTTTCCACCAGGTAGACATCTTTTGTTTTTGGTCCATGATTATTGCCAATTTCACCAATTCCAGCTATCCTTCCGGATTGATTTCCACTAAATGTTACCTTGCCGCCTTCCTTGTATTTGATTGCTGTGAATTTCGATTCATCACCTGTCATGTGTCTAGAGCATCCACTGTCAATATACCATACACTAGATTTTGATGCTTTTAGACATACCTACAGTTTTATAAGATTAAGTTTTAGGTACCCATTTCATCTTGGGTCCTTTTGGGTTAGTACGTATCTTAGGGGTCTTATAAGATCCCTTAGGCACCCATTGATAGTTACCTACAGGTTTCCCTTTCCTTTCTTTTCCATAAAAACAAGAAGAAGTAGTATGGCCCTTTCTATTACAATAATTGCAGTGAGCAAAAGGATTAGAAGAGTGAACAGATTTCTGAAAATAGCTTAGGTAGTTCTTTTCTCTATTTCTCTTCCTACCTTTCCTTTTATCAAGGTCAGGTTTATAACCAATCCCAGACTTGTCATTTGTAAACTTTTGCTGTTTTAAAATGAGATTGAGAATTTCGCTACCTTGAGTGAATTTCTCAAGAGTTTTAGAAAGATGTTCATTTTTCTTTTGTAGGGAACAACAATTCTCACAAGTCTTTTCTGAAATAGGGGATGGAATATTCTGAGCTTGTTTTTCTAAAACTTTTATCCTTCTTTTTGAAATTAGCAGTTCCTTTGTAATCTTCTTAAATTCAGAATGAAGACTATTGTATTCAGAAAGTAATTCATCAATGGTTGGTTCAAAATCACTTACCTCTTCATCGTCAGATTATTCCTGAGCAACTAGGAAAAGATTTACTATTTGCTCTTCATCCTCTTCCTCTTCATCAGGTGACCTATCTCCCTAGATGGCAGAAACATAGGCCTTTTTCTTGAATGAGCTGAATTTTGTCTTCTCCTTTTCTTTCTTCTTCAATTGAGGGCATTCAGACTTAATGTGACCCAGCTTGTCACACTCATAGCATATAATTGGTTTCTTTGCTTATTTGTTGTTGTTGTTCTTATGGAACTTCCGGAGTCCTTGGTCCTTTTTGTAAAACTTTTTGAATCTTCGAACCATCATCCTAATCTCTTCATCATCTATCTCGTCATCATCAGAGTTCCTATCTTCCTTGACAGTTTTGAGGGCAATTCCCTTTTGTTTCCCTTTTATTTCATCAAGTCCTTTTCTGAACTTGATTTTGCCTTTGTATTCTGACAGGCTTCCGAAGAGGACAGCTACAGATTGTATTGATTCTCCTCAGGCTTCTTCTATAGCTGTCACTTTAGCTTCCCAATCTTTGGTTAGTATATTCAAGATTTTTCTTACCTGAGCTTTTTGGTCGTATGCCTTTCCCAAGGCAGACAGCTGATTGATCAGGCGAATGAAACGGAGCTGGAACTCTACAATTGATTCTCCAGATTTCATCCGTAAGAGATCATACTCAGTTGTGAGAGTGTTGATCCTGTTCTCCTTGATTCCTGAAGTTCCTTCATAGGCGACTTCTAATGCATCCCACATTTCTTTGGCACTGAGCAAGTTGTAAATGTGAAAGTACTCCTTTTGACTCAAGGCACTTTGCAGCATCAGAATGGCTTTGTTGTTCAAAACAATTTTCTTTTGATCATTTTCATCAAACTCAACTCTCGTTTTTGGCACAACATTCTCTCCAACTTTCTTAATAGGGACATAATTCCCTTTCTCAATTACTTCCCACAAACCATACTCACTAGCCATCACAATTACTTTGAATTTGGATTTCCAGAATGAATAGTGTTCACCATTAAAACCTAGTGGTCTGTCTATTGAGACACCATCTGGTAGTATTCCTTCCATTAGATCTTTTTGTCTAGGAGTGTGAATCCTTTAAGTAGACAACCTAGGCTCTGATACCAAATGAAAATGGAAGAAATCACCAAGAGGGGGGTGAATTGGGGATTTTAAAAGTTCTTTTTCAAAGATGTCTGAGTATTTTTAAAGATTTGAAAAATAGAGATCGAAAGAGTAAGAGAAGAAAAGCTAGATACAAAAGATTTATACTGGTTCGGTCTTAACCTTGACCTATGTCCAGTCCCCAGATATCTTCAGGGTATTTCCAGTATCTCAACAAGCTTTAATTACAATAATGTAAATCACATGCAATCCCAATCACCTAAGACTTGCTCCCCTTACACTTTGTAATTAAAAGACTCAACCCACAGGTTTCCACAACCTTGAGTTCATACAAACAAGTATTTGAAAAATGATTTCAAAGAAACAAAACTCTCAAAAGAGCAACTATTGATAAACACTGAAGATCAAATCAAAAGCACAATACAGACTCAAATTGTAAATATAATTAGTTATAACTCGGTTGTGTGTATTGCTCTGAGTCTTCATAGGTATTTATAGGCTAATTAGAGGAACTAGCTGTTGCATTTTCTTCTCTATCGTTCAGCTGCAAATTTGGAAACTGACAGTTGCTTATTTTCCTCTGATCTTTCAATTCTTAGTTGGAATCCAGGAATTCGTTGATGTAGATGGTCTTCCAGATATTCTGTCATTCCATAACCATTATTTGACCGTTGGAGAGTGATTTAATTGATCCATAACGGTCTGTGCTTAACCATGGGATAGAGGAGAAAGATCAGCCCTGTTCTTGGTTCTTCATTAATTGCCTTTGACCCAGATTTGATTTTACCTTGATCTTTGCTGAAATCATCTGTAACTTACTAGAAAAACTCATTAAACAATGCTAGAACCAATAGCAACATATGATATGACATTTTCAGATTAACACATGAAGATTTCTCGATTGCTGCAATCTGGTTTTTCAAGAGCGTCGACACAAACTCGAGTTTGTAGTCCTAGACTCGAGTTTTGGGTTCATCCGGAGAGTAAAGTCGCGTCATGAGTTTTGAACATATTTGGGAAATCTATCTAAACTCGAGTTGATAAGTGACTGACTCAAGTTTGGAGTTTTGATGAGAAAATTGAGAATAAGTTCAAACCTTCAAAACTGGAGTCTTCAAGACAGACTGGAGTTTTCCAAATTAGAAATATTGAGTAGCTCTCTGTATGGCCCAGACTCGAGTTTTGAAACTCAAACCTCAAGTTTCAGTGTAAACTGAAACTTTGAAATTTCTTTGTTAAATGTAAACTAGAGTTTCATACACAAGACTGGAGTTTAGAAAACAAGTTGAAACTCGAGTGCTTTTTGTTTGAACTTAACTCGAGTCTGCAAAGTCAAACTCGAGTTTCAGTGAAGACTGAAACTTTGAAAACTCTTCTGTTTGAAACAAAATTGGAGTTTACAAACCAAAACTAGAGTTTACAGGACTTGTGAAGTTTTTGAATTCTTTGTGTTTGGTCTAAACTAAAGTTTTAAGACCTAAACTCGAGTTTGTCTTGTTGTGTAAACTTTTGAGTGCTCTCTGTATCTTGCAAACTCGAGTTTGTCAGAGCAAATTGGAGTTTAGCTTTGTTTCTAAAATCTGAGCTACTCTCTGTCTAGTCCAAACTCGAGTTTTGCTAGCAAAACTCGAGTTTGCCTTTTACAGTAAGTTTTACAACTTACCAAAGACAAACTTCATATTGAGTTTACAATTGTCAGTTATCATCAAAACACATAGAGAACTAACAAGTTCTTGGCTCCAAAATTCAAATGTTTTCATTTTCAAATGAAAACTCGAGTATGACATTGACAAACTCAAGTATTAAGCCAAGCAAGATGATTAAAATTTATAACTCTTACAAACTCCAGTTTGGAAAACTCCGGTTTCAAACTGTCTTATGCTCTCTCTGAGTTTCAAAAAGAGAACCCATACTCGAGTATGGTGTTGAATACCCATGGTTTCTTAAAGATTTCAATACTCCGGTTTTGATTGAATACTCCAGTATTGATGTTTTGGACATACTTTTAACAAGAGTCCAAAACTCGAATATTGGCTTAAGTGATTCTGAAGCTCTAAAACTCAAATCGCGAGTTTCGCCTCTGGAAAGGAGAATACTTGAGTATTAACGTAGATACTCGAGTATAGACTTAAGTGCACAGTGACATACTTAAGTTTTGATGCACAAACTCGAGTATTGATTGTGGATACTGAGAATTCAAATCTGCGAAAACTGTGTAATGATTATTGAATGATCCAATTGTTTTCCAATATTATCTATCAATATTACCAGATATGTTTAATGTGTTTACTATTGTATTTTAGCCAATTTAAAGATGATTCAAGCAGATTAAAAAAGCTGACTTCACAAAAAGCAAAGTCATGTCAAAGCATTAAATGCAAGGCCACCAAACTTGCCATAATCTGAACTACCAAGCTCTGCACGATGCAAAAAGGATAAAGAGACATTCACCTACTCAAGACATTGACATCCTAGCAGCTAGAAGCATAAGGGAGTAGCATTTATCCTTCCAACAAAAAGAATGCACAAAAAGTAGAGAGAGAAAAGACCAAGGTGCTTGCAACAGTTAGAAAACTTCTCCAATGGTCATATGAATGCTTGCAACGGTTATAAATCACACTCTAAGTATAAATAGAGTAGCATTCAATTCTCTTTAACAACTATTGAGCTAAGAACCGAAAAGAATTAAAAATTAGTTCATATACTCTTTGAGTTTTTTTTTGTACAGAGTGTCGGTTGACACTAACTGAGCTTCAGTGTTCATCTTATCTGCTCTCTTAAGAGAGTTTGTAATTTGTATTCATTTGATTGTAAACAATCTCAAGTCAGGGGACTTGGAGATTGGGGTCTTTGATTACATCTTGTAAGAGGAAGCAAGTTCTAGTAAGAAAATTGCTTCAGATTTACAGAGTGTGTAATCAAGAGACATAGTGAAATACTCAGGGTGTAACATCCCAAATTTCTGGGATTTTAACATTAGAGTAATATATGTGAATGAAATGTTAAATTTGGGCAAAATTAATTGTCTGCAAGTAAGGTTTAAGTTTTCCTTAATTTATTTGGGAAGAAAATAAATTTAAGGAAAATAATAAATAATAAGGGACTTATTTCCATAAATGACAATGATAGACAAATTGTAAATAAATTGATGTGATTAAATAAATAATCTCCATGATTAGGTATAATCATAATTTAAGTGATATATATATATATATATATATATATAATTGCAAATAAAAGGGATTATAAAAAAAAAAGAGAGGAAGATATTAGGCCACGGTTTGGCCCAACAAAAGCAAACCCAGCATGAGAAAACAAAACACAAAAGACAAATGAACCACTTTGTTTTTCAACGGCTTCAGTCTCGACAGCAAAGGGAAAAGCCGTTGAAGTTGTATGTTTCTGAATAATGGAATCTTGGGCCCTTATGCAATTAATTACCCAACACAATAAAGAAATTAAGCTTGATCCATTTTCCAGTAAACTAGTGTCAGCTGAAACCGAAGGAACCAAATAAACCTCAGCAAATCATAATCAAAGCAATAAGCAACACGTGGAGGGACAGCTGTCCGAAATTTAACATGCAAGAGCAGATCATTGATAGTTAAATACTGTCACCACTCCTTCGTTTTTCACTCTTACTGAGACACCAGCCGAGAGAGATAGAAAGAGAGAAGTGTGACCGAGAGTTGTTTGAAAATCATCTTGCTCTGTTTCGGGAGTTTTGGGAACAAAAGGAACCAGCAGGCGATCCTGTCATCATTGAGAGCATCAAAGGTGATAGCTACCTCTCTTTCCTTCGTTTTCTTATTCCCATCACTGCCTAAGCCTAACATGAAGTTAAAAGAAAGAGATATATAGGATACCGAAATCAAAACAGAAAAAAAAAAAAGAAATGAAAAACAGGGGCTGTTTTGGGTTGTTATAGACATTTTGTTTTCTTCATATAGGATCATGGTAAATGCATGATATATATATGTATATGTGTGTCTGTGCATGATGGGTATAAGGAGAAGAGAGGGATTCTTGTTTTGCATGGCTAAATATGTGTGTGTGTGTACCGAACGAATTTGCTGATGGTATGTTAAAAGAAATTTTGCTTTTGTTTGTTATATATAAGTTTCGGCATTCACAGCAAGAAAGAAAAACTATATATATATATATACACATGTCCAGGTGTGTGTATCGGGTATAAGGGGAAGTTTTTATTTTCTTCTACATGTTTATATGAGTGTGATTTCGGTTTCAAGAGCCTTGATCTAGATACACATGTAAGAACTTAAATATAGATATATGTGTGAGTTGCTATATGTTTCCTTCGGTCATATGCGTGATTTTTTTTTTTTACTGTCATGAAAAATCAATGTATTTTGCTGCATGAAATGATCTTCTACCATCGTTATTTTCTATGCTAGTTGCTGTAAGTGTTTTCCTTCGGTGCATGAGTTTGGTTTTGTCAAGAAAGAAAATGCATGGTACTGTAGATATTATTGTTGCTGCATTTTTAGAGTGGTTTCGGGCTGTCATTAGAAAGGAAAAAGAAATGAGTTTGCTGTGTGAAAGGAAAAGCGATGGCCGCATGTTTTCCTTTATGTCTGTATATGAGTTAATGAAAGGCAAAGAAGTAATATTTTGCATAATAATATATGGAAGCCGTGGGGTCCAGGGAGAAGAGAATTTCTAATATGTATAAATATATGTGTGTGACAGCTCTGGAAGAAGAATGAAAACGAAAGTGTTAGTGTGTAGTATCTATATTAAACTCAAACCTATCCCTTATTAATGCTGTGGCGTTAAAGAAAGAAAAGAAGGGTCAAAACTGATAGGTATGTGTATATGCATCATATTCTTACTGGTTGTGTGTGAGTTTCTGCATGGCGCATCTGTTCCTCTGTTTTTTCTGGGCAGAAACAGATTTCACAGCGGTAGCTACAGTGAATCCGTAAATGAACAGTGCACCGGGTTACTGTAGCAATGACACTGTTCACACAGAATTTTCAGCTGAGCAACGATTTTTAAAAATGGCACAAAAATAGTAAACGACCTTATTTGACCCTGAAATTTTATGAGAATATAGTAGACATGCTAAAGTTTAAAATGAGCTTTGGTTCACCTCAATCAAAGGTCTGTAGCTCAAGATATAATTTTTGGAAGATGGGTCAAAATCCAGGAACAATTCTGTAACGTTTTCTGGGCAATGGTTATGTTTTCCTAAACTGGGAATTATTGGAATAAGATAAAATTATGGAATTTTCCAGGAACAAAGTAGAGATGCATAGATTTCTTTTGGTGGGTATTTTGTAATTTTCTGAGCTCTGAGTAAAGAGTTATGATTTTTACCAATGACCCTAAGTTTCGGAAGCTAAAACTGAACAGTCTGGATGTTTTTGTGACCTGGGAATTATTTGACAAGTTCTGACCTTTGGAAATATTTTTATATGAAAGGGGACTTGTCAATGAACACGTGAGAATTGTCGGAACATTAAAATGATTTTTGTGCAATTAATTAAAAATACCTAAAGTTGCTGGATTTTCTTTAGGACGATTATGATTGAAACAGATCTTATTGTTAGAGAAAAATTAAGGGATTAATCATCTTTTAAACTAATTTATATAATTAGTTTATTTGTGATTCGAATAAGAGATTGATAGGGATGATAAACATTATTTTTAGGCAGACCTGGATATTGTTCTAATCCCAAGAACTTCAGTACAAAAGAAGAAGGATATACGGTCGAGGTAGGTAACTTTAATCTTATAATCATGTATGTTAATGTTATGCAAATATTAGCTGATCATGTATGCTGATTGACCTACTTGTTTATATTATCCTGATTGGCCATAGATATTGAGGCTGAGGTCTCATGGGGCTGCGGTCCTAGACAAGAGCTGCGGTTCTTGGCCGTTAACTGCGGTTACGGTTATGTGTAATTTCTTCCATGCTTTAAAACATGTGCTATTATGTCATTTCTATTTTCATACATGTGCATGAGATTAACTGTTACCCTGAGGTCCATTCATTTGGACTCCAACACCCGTGGAAGATACAGGAACCAATTCGAGATCAAAGAGCAAGAAGTAGCTGTAAGGAATACAGCAGTTGAATCTTTTGGACATTTGGGATTACTGTAATATATTTTATGTTTATCATTTCGCTTCTTTTTGGATTATTGTATCTAATGTCCAACTATAGGATGAGACCGAATCGCGAAAAATTTACCCGTATTTTTATATAACAGTAAATTCCAGAAATTTATTTATTTCATAAATAAAAGTCGTCCAAATCTCCTCGATCTATTTCCGCGATAACTTTGGTTAAATAAAGGCCCCAAAGGCCGGGTATCACACAGGGTGCCTGAGGACTGGACATAGGCCATAGAGTTGGGCCGAACCAGTATAAACCTTTGTGTCTTACTCTTCTTCCCTGTTCTTTGTTTTACTCTATTTTGTCACCATTTGAGAAGAACTTGCGAAAATTTTTAAAATCTCCAATTCACCCCCTTGGTGATTTAGCTCCACTTTCATGTTTAACTCGAGTTAAGAACCACATAAAATATTTTTGCAAGTACAATAATATTATATGACTCGAGTCACATTAAGGCTAAATCAAGTTACTATGAGAAGAGACTTGTTTTGTTTCATTTCAGGCATCAATGACTCAAGTCACACTGAGATTAACTTGAGTTACCTCTTCTAAGAAGGTGTTGACAGTGAAAGTAGAAGAAATCACCAAGAGGGGGGTGAATTGGGGATTTTAAAATTTCTTTTCAATTCTTAAAAGAAATAAAGCTTAAGAAATGAATAATGAAAGAGTAGAGAAAGAAAAGCTTAGACACACAGGACTTATACTGGTTCGGTTTTAACCTTGACCTATGTCCAGTCCCCAGATACCTTCTGGGTGTTTCCACTAGTTCAACAGGTTTTTAACTACAACAATGAAAACAAGACACAATCCTAATCACCTAGGACTTGCTCCCCCTTACACCTTGTAATTAAACAGCCCAACTCACAGGTTCCACAACCTTGAGTTTACACAACCAAATACTTTAAAAGAATTTCAATCTCTCAAAAGAGTGAATATTGATAATCACTGAAGAACAGATAAAAGAATCACAATACAGACTCAAAATGCAAATGTGTTCAAGTGTAGCTTCATTGTGTATCTTGCGCTGAGTCTTCATAGTCTTTTATAGCCTAACTAGATGAACTAGCCGTTGCAATATCTTCTCCAACGTTCAGTTGCAGATCTGGAAAATGACAGTTGCAAATTTTGCTATGTTCTTTCAATTCTTTGCTAAAATCCTGTAATATGTTGTTGCAGAACATCTTCCAGATTCTTTGTCATTCCATAATCTTAATTTGACCGTTTGAGGTGATCTTAATGTGTTCCAACGGTCTGAGCTAAACATCTGGGATAAGGGAGAAGAATCAGCCCTGTTCTTGGTTCTTCATTAAATGCACTTATTCTGGATCTTTGATTCTCTCTGATCTTGTGATGAACCTGTCTGAGACTTATCAAAAACTTGATCAATAACGTTAGGAATAATAATGCAAAAAGATATGATAATTTCATATTAACCCATAATGATTTGCAGATTGATTTGATCTGGTTTTCAAAAGTTACCGATGCAAACTCGAGTTTGTTGTTCTAGACTCGAGTTTGAGGTTTATCTAGAGAGCAAGATATGTTTGAAAGTTTCCTAAACTCGAGTTGACAAGTAACTGACTCGAGTTTGGTTCTTACAGAGAGGAAAGTCGCGAGTTGGTCCTGAATGAGATTTTGAACACATGGCTAAACTCGAGTCATTTAGTGACTGACTCGAGTTTGAAGCTTTTATGAAAATCTTAAGTTTAAGTTCACAACTTCAAAACTGGAGTTTAGAAATGCAGACTGGAGTTTACAAGACCTGAAATATTGCATAGCTCTCTGTATGATCCAGACTCGAGTTTTGATATTCAAAACTCGAGTTTCAATGAAAACTGAGACCTTCGAAAAAATCTTTTTATGTGTAAACTGGAGTTTCCATTTTTCAAATTGGAGTTTTCAAATCAATCATTTACTCGAGTGTTTTCTGTTTGAGCTAAACTCGAGTCACCGAAACCATGACTTGAGTTTCAGTGTGAACTGAAACATTTGAAATATCTTTGAAGGCTCAAACTGGAGTTTCTATTTTCAAGACTGGAGTTTAGAAATCATGTAATAGCTCCAGTGTTATCAGATAGTCCTAAACTCAAGTCTCCAGAAATCTGACTCGAGTTTCAGTGTATATTGAAATTTTGAAAAACTTTACATTTAAGTACAAACTGGAGTTACTGAAATTTAAACTGGAGTTTAGAAAACAAGTATCAACTCGAGTATCTCTATATATGCCAAACTCGAGTCTACATAATCCAGACTCGAGTTTCCAGTGAAAACTGAAAACATGAAGGCTATTGCATTTTGCAAACTGGAGTTTGTAAAACTGAAACTGGAGTTTGGAAAACTTGATAAAACGTTGAAGCTTCTGTTTGATCTCAAACTCGAGTTTCCAAATCATAGACTCGAGTTTACAAGTCTTTAAACTTTTAGCACATAAACTTTATTGTAAACTGGAGTTTCTCATAATCAAAGGTAGAGTTTGGAAACAAGTTGAAATTCGAGTGTCACTGCCTTTGATCTAGACTCGAGTTTATAAACACAGACTCGAGTTTACAACTCTTGTAAACTTTGATAGCTCTCTGTAACTCTGCAAACTCGAGTTTGCCTATACAAACTGGAGTTTGGCCAACATTGTAAAATCTGAGCTTCTGTCTGTCAAATCTAAACTCGAGTTTAGCAACCTAAACTCGAGTTTGCCTTACACAGAAAGTTTTACAACTTTCCAAGGACAAACTTCAAATTGAGTTTACAATTATCCGTTATCATCAAAACACACAGAGAACTAACAGACAGTTATTGACCATGATTTCTTAATCATGAAAACTTTTGAACTTGAGTTAATAACAAACTTTTGAATTTACAATTTTCAGTTATCATCAAAACACAAGAGAACTAACATTCTTCCTCTTTTTGATGATGATAACACTTGTAATTAAATCAAAGAGAAAGGATTTTTAATTAAATTGAAGAAGGAAGAATCATATAAGCAAAAGACAAATATTACTCAATCAATCATATCAATCAAAAAGTACATATCAGGTAAGTGCCAAAATGAGTAGCATAAGTAAATGCAACAATAAATTCAAATACATATAAATTCAAGTACATAAAAAAATCTATTGCTACTGCTACTACTCATTTCTTCTTCTTCACTTCTTCACATGATCACTTTTCTCTTTCTCTCCTCCTTTTTCATCAGGCAAAATGGGAGGATCAGAGGCCAAGGAAGTACGTGAGGCCTGAAGAATGGGTAAAGGTGAATAGATGGTAAGAGATAGAGATGGTGGAGCAAAAGGAGATGAGACAGGTAATAGAGAAGATGGTTTAGGAGATAGAGGAGGAGAAATGGAAGATATATATGAATGCTCATCAAAAAGATCAGCAGTGTCTCCAGATAGAGAAATCCTCACAGTTGAAGTATGAGAGGTAGGTACTGGAATAGTAGGAGGAGCAAAGGGTATCTGTGAAGTAGTGAAAGTAGGAGGAATGGATGAAGAAAGGGTAAGGGAGATGTAAGGTGGAGAAGGTATAGGTGAGTGACTAAGAGAAGGAATCACCCTTAAAGAACCAGCAGCATCTTGAAGCTTCATCATCTTGGAGAGCTTAGAATCCAGAGATAGGTATAGTGAGTACATGCTCTCAAAACGAGTTCCAAGGTCTTCAAAGTGACCTTCAATGTTCTCCATCCACTCATCCAAGGTATCAATCTTCTCACCTTGGTCATCCTAAATTCAATAAGTTTGTTGTGGCTTGAAGTGACTTTATCAACAAGCTTACTAACCTCTAACTCAATCTTATCAGTCAATTCATAATATTGAGTAGTGAGAGTGGTCTGAAGAGTCCCAAATGTCTCTGTCATTGCCTTTTCCATAATGGCTTTGATAGAAGCATGGAGACTTAAAGTTTAGGGCTGCAACTGAGAGGGAGTAAGAGAAGATTGAGCTTTAATAGGTTTGGATACATAGGCTCTAGACTTAAAAGGGGCTCTGGACTGCCCTAAACCTTCTTGAATGAAATTTTCATAAAATTTAACTACTTTTGACCAAAAAGCAGGGGTTTGAATGGTTTTTCATAGAGGTTAAGATACCAAATCTTGTTTGCATAGAGCAGAAGGGAAACAAGATTAGGAAATGGAATTGGGGAAAATGGTGAGGAATCAAATTTAAACTTCTTCATCTCTTGATAGACCCAATAACTTATATTAAAAGGTACTTTGTCTATTAGAGAAGCAAAGAGGTCGTAATCTCTGTGATTAAAATGAGTAAAATTCTTGCCCTTTTAAATAAGGTTTATGAATAGATATACTAGATGGCCCTATACAAAGGAGGCATAGACATAGGGGAGAACTTCAAAGGCCCTAATGGCTCACCTGGTCTGAGGATCTTAAAGAATTTTTCATAATTGTAAACAATCTCAAGCACAAGTGGAGGATCATTAATTAGTAACAGAGAATTAAAAATATCAGCAGAAATGACAGGTTTTTTCCTCTAACAGAAGTAATGCATTTATCCTCAATGAGGTTACCATGTTTGTCTAATACATTAGCCATGGTCATATTGAAATAAAATTGTTTGACAATGGTAGGGCTATAGGGAGTGTTTATGGCTAGCAAAATTTTGAATTGCTCTAGCCAAGAAGATAAGTCAAGATTACACTCCTCCTTAAGCTTAGCCAAGTCCACATACACTGTGGGATAGAAACCACGGAAACTAAATTTTTCTTTGAAATCTCTTAATTGGGACTCACAAAATGAAGTAGGGTTACAAATAAAATCAGACCTAAATAGAGGTTTTAAAAGATCAGGAATAGAAAAGGAAGGTTTAGGAAGTCCAAATACCTTCAAGCCAAAAGGTCCTTGATTTTGACCAGAATGAGATACATAACCTCAAAACTCAGAACTTGAGACAGCCTTTTCTACCTTTTCGGAGGAATCACAATAGGCTCCTTGTCTCTTCGATTAGCAGCCTCAAGAGATATCATTTTCTTGATTGGAACCTCAGATAAAGGTGAATCGACCTTAGGTTGAAACTTCTTGATTGGTTTGCGTTATCTTTTAGGTCTCATTGAAGCAAGTGGAGATGCAAACTGGGTTGCTTCATAGTTGGAAGATGATTCCTTATAAATGGAGGGGTTTTTTGAGCAGGAGAAGGTGACTCAAGTTAGGGTTTAAAAACTAAAGGATCTAAAGAGCAACAGTCACAGAAACATATATATATATATATATATATATATATATATATATATAATATATGAGATTCATGACTCGAGTCAATTAATGAAAGAATACTGACCTCAAGCGTGTAACATAAACTTATGACTCAAGTTGATACCTGCGTGACTTGAGTCAGATAGTTGTTTTTGCCTTTAGTTGCTCTTTGTCTTCACATGACTTGAGTTACATTGTCCTTAACTCGAGTTGGATAAATGTGATTGCTTTATGTCTTTGCCTGACTCGAGTTAGTCCATCCCTTACCCAAGTTATATAAATTTCAAATTGTTCTTTGTCTTCAAGTGACTTGAGTAAGCTTACCCTGAACTCGAATTAACGCAACTTTTCACATCAACATTAGTTAAGAGGAAATCAACTAACTCAAGTTATTCATTAAACGACTCAAGTTAAGCAAATAAATTCTGAATTTAACAAAATATCCCAATATGACTCGAGTTAGTCACTGTTAACTTGAGTTAAGTAGATGAAATCACTTAGTTTTCAGAGTTTAAAGATATGTGACTCGAGTCATATTTTCTCAGTTAGTCACAGTTGTCACTTTCTTTACTCAGTCTTACAAAACCAAGGCTTGGAAACTTCGATGCTTAAGTTAGTGAATTATTGTCATCAAAAGCACACAACTAACATTGAGTGAAGATAACTTACAACTTATTGGGATTTACCATTCCCAATTCTCTTCTGATAAACACAAAGTGCTCCTTTGCCAAAGGGTTGATGAAGATATCAGCAAGTTGTAGATAAGTTGGAATGAACATCACCTTGACACCCTTCTTCTAGACATAGTCTCTTATAAAGTGATGTCTAACATCAATGTGCTTAGTTTGAGTATGTTGAACAGGATTCTTGGCCAAGCTTAGTGTGCTGGTGTTTCACACAAGATTAGGATTTCTTTGAGATGAATTCCCAAATCACTAGTGCAAAAAAGTGTTTTAAGACCGCCTTATTTACAGTGGAGTATGGACGCCCCAGTCTTAAAGATATGACCGGTGGCAATTTTGTAAATATAAAGAACTTCTTGGAACGTATCAATTTTTCGATAGGTCTTAAATATATTATTCAAACTGCTTAAAAAACAACCGCTCTTAGAACTGTTATGAAAAAAATTGAAATATGAATTACATTATGGAGAAATCTCGTACATCCCCGACTTATATTATCTACGGTCAAAAATAATAAGGAAATATTTAAATATAATCATATAAAACTTTTAAAACCGGACATATATAAATGAAGGTCTTAAAGGTAATATTTTTAAGAGAGGACGTAACTTCTACCCAGTACTAAATAATGAAAAAATTTAAACTAATAGTTTATTACTTTTAAGAGCGGACATAAATAATGGGCGGTCTTAAATGTTAACCTTTAAGACCATTGTTTAAGTTACTCCAGTCTTAAAACTGGAAACATATACTTCTTCGAGTGAAACCTTACTTATGACTTACGTCTTTTTGTCTGAACTCTGAAACCCCTATTCTTGTTGCGAAACCCCTCTTCCTGTTGCATTACGTCTATTCCTCGCCAACCACCACCATCCTCTGTTACTCCCTTCCTTTCTCGAAAATGATCGGAGAAAACCATTCACTTCCTGTTCAGTCAACTCCAGTTACTGATGTTACTAGAGTGAGCTAGAACAAACCCTCTTCATCTCAAAATGAGCCTTATAACCCCCTGCATGCAATGATAGAAATGGCACACGAATGAGGGACGTATTCGTAAGTAGGCAAATTGGGTTAGAGCTCGAGATTCAGTTTGATGAAAGGTTAGAACCTTTCGGTTCAAATAAAAACAGATATAATAGTTTTGTTGGCAATATGGCACGCAACAAGGTTAACATCTTGATAGATGAGTGGAAAAATGTGGACCGTCACACAGTGAAGGATCCTATTTGAGACACTATCCGGCTTATATAGCTTGTCCATGACTCTGAGAAGTTGAAAGACAAGACATTGTCCTATTATGTTGATCGGTGGAGGAAGTTTAAGACCTTTCTAGCCAACACCTACATTTTTGCTGAGGAACGGCCTGAGCATAATCCTTGGGACAAATACACATTTATTGATCAACAAACTTGGCAACAATTTGTTCAGCTGCGGACCACTCCTGATGTTTTGGTGAGTTTATATTTAATTTTGTTTGCTTATTAACCTGTACGGATATGTGAATGTTATTGTATTCATCTAATCCTGTTAGTTAGATGGTTTAATGTGTGACTAGAAGTATATATTTCCATCCTTTGTCCTGCATCAGAGGAACATGTCTTAGTTATATGCATGTCTGAATGTTAACCATTATTATATTCTTAGCTAGTTCTGTTATAGTAGGTAGTAGTTAGACATTGCTATTAGTAAGTCAGTATGTTAGTTCTATAAAATTCTACATCTTCGATAAATAAAATGTTGAAACTTGATGAAATGAATTTGACTAGTGTTTGAGGTTCATATGAAGCAAAAGTTCTATAATTTCTGTTAGTGAGATGGCTTGAATTCATAATTAATAGTTGTTTTCAATTTTGATTCACAAAGAAGAAGGGAACAAGCATAGGAGATAGGGAGAAAGAATGATTGCTCGCATAGGGCTTCTCGCAGCAGATATGTAAAGGCCGAAAAAGAAATGATGGAGGCCAAGCGGAAGAGATTGGAAGAAGAAGCTGAATCCAATCCTTCTGCAATAGTTGATCAGCCGACATCCCCAATACGTCGCGAGGATTTGTGGTTGTATATTCGGCAACAGAAAGATGGCTCCTACATGAATGAACAAACTCGTATAGTTGCTGAAAGAATTGTAAGTATCATTATTATTATTTTTCAATTACTAAACATGTTTCATTACTAAGCTTCTCGTTATCTGTATCTTACAGAAAGATCTTAAAAAGAAAGAAGCAGAGGGATCTTTTGTGTCGGGTTGGAGGAATGATGTTCTGACCATTGCGACCGGAAAACTGGATCACTTGGGGTATGTAACGGGGATCAGAGGACGTGTAGGCCTAAAGGAATACTTTGGTAAATCCAAACGCCTTAAAAAAAGTATACTTACCCAAGAGGAGATGGAACAAACTGTGGCTAAATTAAATGAGGAGGCAGCGACCAAAGAAGCTGCATTGAAAGAAATGTTTGAATCTCATATGAGGGAAATGAAGGAGGAAATGATTGAGATGAAGACGCTTATTAGCTCTCGTCCTGAGACCAGTGTTCCCTTCACACATACACCTGTAACTGTGTAGTAAAGCATTAGAAGGAGCTGCATTGTTGGACAATCAGCGCAACCTTGTGACCTGTACGTTGCAGAACCTCAAAGACAATTAGTTGCTAATGGGACTGTCCACAACTTGGGATCAACTGTACACCACAAACAAATGGCTGATGATGAAGTCAGAGTGTCAGTTGAAGAGGTGATCATTGATGCACATCTCCCTCTCCCAACTGATCAGCTGAAGTGTGTGAGTGATGTCAAGGGAACCTTCATCTCTTGGCCAGTGAAGTTTGTACATGTCTCTACTCCTCCTGATGCTTCATCCCCTCCTCCAGTTCCATTCCCTCGTCAAGCTCCACCCCCTTCTCAAGCTCTATCCCCTCCTCAATCTCCATCCCCTCCTAAGGCTGCATCCCCTACTACTAAGTTGAGTGCCAAGGATAAAATATCCCATACGGTATCCAAAGCATATTTTAAAATAAATTCGTCGGATATCAATGAAATAGTAGGGGTCCCTCATCCTGTACCGGTTTATGTTTACACTGATAATATAAAGTCTCTGCTGCTTCCTGGACAAGAGCTTACATCAGCAATTGTTCAAATTTTTTGAAGTAAGTATCTTTTTTATGAGTACATAATTTAAATGCACTGTTTAGACACACATACATATATATATATACTAATTCCTTTATTGATGTCATTATTGTAGGTTCATTCATCAAGAATTAGATCAACAGGGCAGAATCAATGATTTTGGATTCTTGTGCCCAGTATATACAAGCACAACCTCTAAGGATGAAAGACAACAGTACATATCAATGAGGTTGTGTGAAGTGAGAAGGAAGGTGTACTTGTTTCCATATTACCATAGGTAACATATCACAATCGATCTCTTGTTACAATTCACTAAGTGCTTTACTGCCGTGAATTTTCAGCCACCACTAGTAGTTGGTCATCATGTGCGTAGAGGTGCTTACGGTGTTATTCTTATACTTCATTCACAGTGAACCAGCACCTATGTTGTTGCAGACCATCAGCGAGTAAGCATGTTATTTTCATTCTCTTGTCTAAAATCTCTGATGTGAATTTTCAACAAACATTATTGATAAATTTGTGATTTTGATGATAGTGCCATGAGGACCTTCCAAATCCAGGTCAGCAAAGAGCGATCGAATGATGCCAAAGAACCTAAATGGCTCTGTCCAAAGGTTAGTACATATTTGGACATTGGCACACTGCCTTGTGAAGTTGGTTAGTAAGCTATATATACTCGATCTTAGATATATTTCTTGTTCTTTTTAGACCCATCGGCAACCAACAGGATCCAACTTATGTGGCCTGTACATAATGAAACACATATATGATATTATCACGCAACCCAGCAATAAACTCACTGCAAAGGTAAATGTATTTGATGTTACATATTATGGCTAAATTCAGTTTCTGGCTTAATGTTATATATGAAATATGCACGCAAATTAATTCAGTTTCTTTCTTTGATGTTACAGAGGTTTGCCTCTGCTACTCCCTTTTCTGATGATAAAGTGGAGCACATATGCAGTGTGTTTTGTCAACATCTTACTGACCTTTTAAAGTAAATACAACAATTACAATACTAACTTCATTTGTAAATATATGCTTATGGAGCAACAATTGTAATTACAGTACTATATTCATTTGTAAATTCATTCTGTGAATGAACAATTGTACAATTTGTATAATTCAATATATAATAAATTTGTTTACTTTTTTTGAAAAAATTTCTTAGCTTGTGTAATTTTGGTTTTCTAAATGTATTGGATGGTGGATATTGCTTGAGATTTGAGATTTGGAAAATTGTAAATAGCAGTAAGAGATTCTGAAAAGTATTCGCGATTTTAAAGATTGCATATTTATTAAACAACGCTCCTAAAGGTTTTTTTTTTTAAAAAAATAAGCCTTGATTTTAGGACCATATGTTTGATACATCTCCGGTCTTAAAAGTATTATAAAATATGGAGACACTTTTAGGAACGCATATTTATTAAAGAGACGGTCCTAAAGGTCTTTGTTTTTTTAAAAAAAAAATAAGCCTAGATTTTAGAACCGTATGTTTGTTAAATTGTTGGTCTTAAAAGTCTTATAAAATATGGCGACACTTTTAGGATCGCTTATTTATATAACGTCCAGTCCTAAAAGTCTTCGTTAATTCTATATTAAAAATGGCTAGATATTTAGGACTGTCTATTTGTTAAATGTCCGGTCATAATAGTCTTCCTTTAAATAGAAATGATGACTCGCTTTTAAGACAAATCATTAGGGTTCAAGAACACTCTCGACTTTCTGGCGTTTTGCTCAAGCTCAGGGCCCTCGTTGTCTTCTGTTTTACCTCTCCAGAAGTTGAAAAGCATTATCTGAGTCCCTTTTCTTTTTCTCTTGTCTTTTTATCAGAAAAATTGTAAGATAATGAAAAGGACACTAAAATATTCAACTCTGGGTATGGTAAAACCGACGACAACGATGGTCCTGAAAGTGGAAGAAATCACCAAGAGGGGGGTGAATTGGGGATTTTAAAAATTCTTTTCAACTCTTAAAAATGAAGCTTAAGAAATGGATAATAAAAGAGTAGAAAAAGAAAAGCTTAGACACACAGAATTTATACTGGTTCGATCTCAACCTTGACCTACGTCCAGTCCCCAGATACCTTCTGGGTGTTTCCACTAATTCAACAGATTTTCAATTACAACAATGAAGACCAGACACAATCCTAATCACCTAGGACTTACTCCCCCTTACACTTTGTGATTGAACAACCCAACTCACAGGTTCCACAACCTTGAGTTCTCACAAACAAATGCTTTCAAAAATTTACAAACTCTCAAAAGAGTAGATAAGGATAAACACTGAAGAATAGGTTGAAAATAACAATACAGACTCAAATTTCAAAGTATAATCAAGATAGCTTCGTTGTGTGTTTTGCTTTGAGTTTTCACAGCCTCTTATAGACTGAATGGATAAGCTAACCGTTGCAATTCTTTCTCTAATGTTCAGCTGCAATTATGGAAAAATGGCAGTAGCATATTTTGCTCTGTTCTTTGAATTCTTAGCTGGAATCTTGGAATTTAGTTGTTGCAGAACGTCTTCCGGATTTTTAGCCATTCCATGATCTTAATTCGACCGTTTGAAGTGATCTTAATGTGTTGCAACGATCTGAACTGAACATCTGGGATAAGGGAGAAGTATCAGCCCTGTTCTTGGTTCTTCATTTAATGCACTTATTCTGGATCTTGTTCTCACCTTGATCTTGGCTAAACCTTATCTGAAAAACACTCAAAACTTCATCAAGGACATTAGAAACAATAATATCATATCATGAAATAATTTCAGGAAGACCCATTAAGATTTTGCAGATCAACATCATTTGATTTTTCAAAATCCCCGATGCAAACTCGAGTTTGTTCTTCCAGACTCGAGTTTGGGGTTCATCCAGAAAGCATGTCCGTTGATTAGAGGTCTAAACTTGCAGTCTGTAAAAGCTAACTCGAGTTTGGCTTTTACAGAGAGAACTATCGGGTTTTGGACTTGGCATGGAATTTTGGTCCTGCTCCTAGACTCGAGTCAATTAGTGACTGACTCAAGTTTGGGTCTATGTTTGAAGAACAAGCCTAAGTTCGTGATTTTCCAGACTGGAGTTTAGGAGACAGACTGGAGTTTTGGAAAGATGGTAGAAATTCGAGTGTTTCTCTATTTGTCCTAAACTCGAGTTTACAATGACAGACTCGAGTTTATGTTTGAGCTGAAACTATTCAAATCTTTCTGTTTGGTCTAGACTGGAGTTTGTAACTCTAGACTGGAGTTTATAACTTAGCCTGGAACTCGAGTGTCTTTCTGTTTGGTCTAGACTGGAGTTTAGGAATCCAGACTCGAGTTTGGCTTGCTTGGAATTCTAAGTGCTCTCTGTATCTTCCAGACTTCAGGTTTGGTTTTGCAAACTGGAGTTTGGCTTATTGTGAAAATTTCTGATTGCTTTCTGTAACTTCTCAAACTCGAGTTTACATACCTAAACTCGAGTTTACCTTTGACAGTGAGATTTTCATATTGCTAAAAACAAACTTCATATCAAGTTTACAATTGCTAGTTATCATCAAAACACATTGAGAACTAACAGGTCCAACCTTGAGAAGAGTTGTCACTGTGTTTGTTTTTATTCTTAAAAGGTAAACGTTGTTTTTTTTTGTTTTGTTTTATATGTTCTTAACTGTATTCTGTGAATTTTTATCGTTAATCACATTTCAGACAATGTTTTGTTTGTTTCCTTTTTGTCTGAAACAAAATCTAGATAAGGGAAAGGTTACGAAAAGGCAATCAAATATGGGGAAAAAATTATTTATCATATTTTTTTTCCATGCCCATTGTGCGGCAAGAACAGTACAAACAAAAAAAACATAAAAATATTTAATCCCCCCATCGTTGTCGGAGGGGAGGGAAGGTTCGAAGACGTCGGAGACGTCGTCGTCAGAAAGATTGTACTCAACGTCATTGGCCTCAAGTAGTAAGTTCATCTTGTTGTTGACGGCGTGGTAGACCTGAAACATTTGGCCCAAGTGTCAGTCTATATGATCGACGCGGGCCAGGAGGTGCTGCATCATCTGTCACACGGAGGGGTTTGGAGGCAACGAAGGAGGGTACGGAGGTAGAGGTGGAGGTGGAGGGGGAGGACGATGATTAGGCACACTTAGTGGTGCTGGAGCGGCCATTACGGTGGAGGTTGTAGAAGTGATTAAGAAGAATGTGAAGAAAGTAAAGTAACAACGGATTTAAATAGAGAAGCCATCCTGAACAATGTGAAACGTGGGAAACGTTTACGAGGAGACGCATAGTTCATCAAAATATGAGAAGACGCCTTGTTGGGAAGTTTATCTGGAAGCCGAAGAGACTCTGAATCATTCATTTGAACAGAGTGTAAGAATACAACTCTGGTGTCTCTCATTTGAAAAGAATGAACTTTTAATACCAGATATTGTAAGAGATCCATTCTTAAAAGTATTATTTTTTTAAAAAAAATAATTAATAGACTTTTAGGATCGGGTATAAGATAAAAGGTTTGGTCTTAAAGGTAATTGAATGGAAAAATAAATTAATACAATTTTAGGACCGGGGATATGTTACTGGTCGGTCCTAAAAGTAATTTAAAGAAATAATAAATAATAGACTTTTAGGACCGTAGATATGTTATATGACAGTCTTAATACACTTTTGCGTATTAACTCTTGTAATGTTGCCTTAGATCTCTCGTGGGTTCTTCTAGAGGTGTTAGATGCAAGATAACCCCTCGCAGGGGTACTTCTGATGCTCGTACCTTTCGTAGATCTCTCTGCTCTTCTCGAGTACATTCTGTTACAACGGAGGAGTCTCGGGTCATTGGACCCATTGTTATTTCCTCTAATAAAGAGATTGACAGCCCCCTCCAGCCTTCAGACCACAAAGAGGTTCCCGCTCCCCCACTTTCCTCTGATGATGAAGTGAGATTGATGCGCATAAGACTGGAAATTGCTGATATCCGGCGTGAAATTTCCACTGTTGAAGCCGATATCTCCAAGACATTAGTTGATAATAAGAATTAGGATTTTTAGTCACATTATATATTGTTTTTGTTAATTTTCAGTTTGTTGTTCTTATTTTCCTTTTGTAGTTGCATATTGTCCTAGTAATATAAATATTAATAAGAACTAAGCTTATATTTTATTTTTTCCATATTATCCATTATGGAAAAAGCTTATTCTCCAATCTCCAATGTTCCTTTATTTTCATTCAGTTGCTTCTGCAGTCTTTCCTTCTAATTTTAAATAGTATTTGACTTTTAGGACCGGAGTTTTATAAAACATGCGGTCCAAAATTAAATGAATTTTATGACTGCAGTATTATAAACCTCCTGTCTTAAAAATTTCAATATAATTTAAATTAAATAAATTTTAGGAATGTATTTTTATTAAACTTCGGTCTTAAATTATAAAATATAATTTAAATATATATTTAGGACCATGTTCCTTTTAATTGACATGTCTTAATAATATCCCAAATAATAAATGTCTAAGTCGTGCCACTCACACAGAAAAACTAAATTTCCCTCTGTGAACTTCTCTCGTCGAGCCGAAAGTGATTTCTCAGGTTCTGTCTCCAGTGTTTGTGTGTTGCATCGTCGCTGCTTCACGTTGCTCTCTCGACAACCAATTTCTGGTTCCTTAGGTCAACGTCTAAAGACCAAGCAGTAAGAGTTGTTTCAGCTATATAACTGTATGATTTTCCTGCTTATTGTTCTGGGTTTTTCATGGGTTGAACAAAATCTGTTAGTTCTCTATGGGTTTTGATGATAACAAACAATTGTGAAATCAAGAATGAAGAGTTGTCTCAAGAAGTTGAAAACTTGCAGATTGAGGCAATACTCGAGTATTAGTAACAAAACTCGAGTATTGAAGTTTCAAAGAAAAGCTATCAAAGTTTTGGACTTGAGTATGGAAACTGAAACTCGAGTTTTGAGTCATATTAAGAGCTATCAAAGTTTCTAAGCCTTCAATACTCCAGTATAGAGAGGAAACTCCGGTTTTGATGTTTTGGACAATTATTCATCAAGAGTCCAAAACTCGAGTATTGGAAGAATACTCGAGTATTGGCTTCAGTTCATCAGGAATACCAAAGCTCAAATCGCAAGTCCCGTCTCTGGAAGGAGAATACTCGAGTATAGACTCAGAAACTCGAGTATAGGCTTAAGAGCATAGTGACAAACTCGAGTATTGGTACACAAAGTCGAGTATTAGTCGCGCCTTCTGATAATTCGAATTTGTGAAATCTGTGTAATGTTTATGGAATGATCTGAATGATTTATATTCTTAATTATCATCATTACCAAATATGTTTAATGTGTTTACTAGTGTATTTCAACCCAATTACAGATGAAACAAGCAGATTAAAAGAGTTGTTAACGCCTAAAGTAAAGTCTTGTCAAAAGCATTAAATGCACACCACCAAACTTGTTGTAATCTCACCTACCAAACATTACACGGTGGAAAAAGGATAAAGAGACCTTCATTTAATCAAGGACTGACAATCCCAATGGATATAAACGACTAGAAGACACTCTCTATCCAAAATATCAAGAGGCAAGCACAAGTGTAGAGAGAGAAAGGACCAAACTACTTCCAACTGAAAGGAAACTTCTCCAACAGTCAAATGAATGTCAACAACGGCTATTAATGTATCTCTCAGTATAAATAGAGTTGCATTCAAGTCTCTACTATAACATTGAGCTGAAAAACGAAATTGTATTAACTTTGTTCATTTATTAGAGTGCTTCTTGTACAAAGTGTCGGTTGACACTATAGAACTTCAGTGATCATCTATCTGCTCTGTAAGAGAGTTTTATCAATTGTATTTGATTGATTGTGAGTTACCTCAAGTCGGGGGACTTGGAGATTTGGGAAGTCATTGATTACAACTTGTAAGGGGGAGCAAGTTCTAGAGAGAGAATTGCTTCAGAGTTACAGAGTGTGTAATCAAGTGATTTAGTGAAAAGCTCAGGGCGCCTGGGGACTGGATGTAGGTCAAGGAGTTGGGCTGAACCAGTATAAACTGTTTTGCATCGCTATTCTTCCCTACTCACTGATTTCATTCGGTCAATCACTATAAGAGGCGAAATCGCGAAAATTTTCAGAATCCCTAATTCACCCCCTCTTGGTGATTCAGCTCCTATTACAAAATCGATGAAATGTTTTTGTGGGACCTACCCAACTAACCAACAAGTGTTTTTAGGTTACTCTTGTTGTCTGCAACATTAATGTTCGTGGGAGGATAAGAAAGACTCAGCAAACGCATTTGAACTTATATGCTACAGGTGAGTCCACAAGACTTACTTGCGATGCATTTAATTTCCTCGTCATGCATTTATTTTGCTTATTGATTCACTGTGATACATTTATGACCATAAGACAGAACCGACATTTAGCTTATATATGCATTTGTAGTTGGCTTATTTTATATACGAGTTTGAGTTTTTTCAGATTATGTATGTTAAATCTTTCCGTCTATAGAAATTCTACTATGGATTGCAGTTGGATAAATACTTTATGGATGAGTGTTGAATATCAAAATGGGGTTAGGGAATTTATAGAATTTACTAAACAAAATGCCCATGATGATAGTGGGAAGTTTTATTGCCCTTGTGTAGAATGTTTTAAAGAGAGGCGACTAAATCCTGAAGTTATACACACACATTTAATTTGTGAAGGATTTTGTAAGACTTATATAGTATGGGTATGGCATAATGAAAAAATGCCAAGTGACTCTCAACATGGGGAAGTAGCCTATGATGATAATGACACGGATATGGATGATCTCATAGAGGACATTATTCCTGATGTAAGAGAAGAGGCTTTTCTTCAATCACAAGCATATGGTAATATATGCAGTGATACAGAGACCCCACTATACCCTGGGTGTAAAAAATACCAATTGTTGAACTTTCTATTGAAATTAGTCAGCTTGAAGGCATGCATGGGTGGAGCGACAAGAGTTTTCCTGAAATGCTTGAGGCTTTTAAGGACATGTGCTGGATGATAATGTGTTGCCTCACCAATATTATGATGCTAAGAAATTACTTTGTCCTCTAGGGATGGAGTACAAAAAGATCCATGCATGCCCAAATGATTGCGTATTGTATAGAAACGAGTTAGAAGAGAAGCAGAATTATCCAATATGTGAAACCCCAAGGTACAAGTCAAATAAAGGGCCTGCAAAAGTGTTGTGGTATCTTCCAATCATACCAAGGTTCAAGTAGTTGTTTGCTAATGAAAAAATAATGCAAAAAATTTGAGGTGGCATGCATATGAGAGGATTTCTGATGGAAAGATTTGACATCCGACCGATTCTTCTCAATAGATGAAAATCGATCAATTATCTCTGACCTTTGGCGAAGAACCTAAGAACCTTAGGCTTGCCCTTAGCACGGATGGCATGAATCCATATGAAAGCCTTAGAAGCATACATAGTTTCTGGCCTGTACTCCTGATTATTTACAACTTATCTCCTATGTTATGCATGAAACGAAAGTACATCATGTTGTCTATGTTGATTTTGGGACCAAAACAACCCGGAAACGACATTGATGTTTACCTTCAGCCCTTGATTGAAGACTTGAAGGAGTTGTGGGAAGAAGGTGTCGATGTTTTTGACTCTTTCAAGAACGAGGTCTTTAAAATGAGAGCCATGATATTTTGTACTAAAAACAACTTCTCAGAATATGGGAACTTGTCAGGGTATAGTATCAAAAGGCCATAAAGTATGTCTGGTTTGTGGAGAAGGCACAAGTTACCATCAACTTCAACATGGAAGAAAGACGGTTTATCTTGGACATAGAAGATTTCTTAGACGGGGCCACCCATATCGTCGATTAAAGAAAGCCTTTTTTGGTGGCCAAGAGTATGAAGATTTTCCGGTGGCGTTGACTGGGGATCAAGTGTATGAAAAGGTGAAAAATATAAGTGTCATCTTCGGTAAGACTGCAAAGGGTAGAAAAGAAACAAATATATGGAAAAAAAGATCGGTATTCTTCGATCTTCCATATTGGCGCAACCTTGATGTGAGACATTATATCGATGTCATGCATGTGGAGAAGAACGTATATGATAGTATTGTTGGCACGCTACTCAACATACAAGGTAGCACAAAGGATGGTGTGAAGGCAAGATTGGATTTGTAAGAAATGAGAATACGCGAAGACTTACATCCAAGGCCATATGGTAACATAACTTATTGTCCCCCGGCTTCTCATACTTTGTCTAAGGATGAGAAACGTAATTTTTGTGAGTGTTTGCATAGCACAAAAGTTCCGTCGGGGTATTCTTCAAATTTTAAGAGGCTTGTATCGATGAAAGACTTGAAATTGGTAGGCCAAAAGTCTCATTATTGTCATGTCTTGATGCAACAGCTACTCTCAGTATCTATTCGAGGCATAGCCGAGTATGATCTTTAACACATTTTGACTAGGCTTTGTTTCCTCTTCAATGCTATTTGCAGTAAACTTTTCGAGATTGAACAATTGGATGAATTAGAGAATGAAGGATATCTTATCTTGTACCACCTTGAGAAGCTTTTTGTTCATATATTTTTTGACATCATGGTTCATCTAATTGTTTATCTATTGAGGGAGATAAAGTTGTGCGGCCTTGTCCATTTACAGTGGATGTACCCAATTGAAAGATCTATCAAATTCCTAAAAGGATACGTGAAGAACGCATACCGGCCAAAAGCATCAATTGTACAGAAGTGTGTATCTGAAGAAGCCATGGAATTTCATCAAAATTATTTAGCCAAAGTAAGACATATCAGGCTTCCAAAACATCA
The DNA here is from genome assembly GCA_037074495.1 of Acacia confusa. NCBI lineage: Eukaryota > Viridiplantae > Streptophyta > Magnoliopsida > Fabales > Fabaceae > Acacia > Acacia confusa. The sequence continues at coordinate 19,058,166 of CM073511.1, forward strand.
CCATGCTGAAGGGGGTAGACAAGGAGCTTCAGTAAAGAGTGTGGATCCTGATGAATTATCACAAGTCCACTTATACATCTTGAATAATGTTGATAAAGTTCAAGCCAGCATAGCTGCACATAAAGAAGTTGTCAAGAAAGAAAATCCCCGAATGACTGAACAAAGGTTGATTAGGGAGCATAATAGAATATTTGCAAACTGGTTCAAACAAAAGGTCGAGGGAGAGGACTCTGTTTTTGAGACAATCAAATGGTTAGCACATGGTCCTGAGGTTGATGTCATAAGTTAAAATTCGTATGTGATCAACGGTTATACATTTTACACGAAGTTCCTAGATGATAGGAGCACCGTCTAGAACAATGGTGTAATGTTAAAAGTTGAATCTATGCACTTCTCTAGTTCGAAAGATAAGCAGCCTAAATTGGCAGTCATGCCATATTACGGGATTATTGAAGAGATTTGGGAGGTGGACTATGTCGTGATTAGATTTCCCATTTTCAAATGCAAGTGGGTTAATGTCAATAATGGTATAACATCCCAAATTTCTAGGATTTTAACATTGGAGTATTATATGGAATTGAAATACGGAATTTGGACAAAAATAGTTATTTGAAAATTAAAGATTTAAGTTTTCCTTAATTTATTTGAGAAGAAAATAAATTTAAGGAAAATAGTAAATAATAATTGTAGGATTAAATATTAAGGGATTTATTTCCCAAAATTGCAATTAAGAACAATTGCAAAAGAATTGGTGTGATAAAATGAATTATCACTATGATCAAATAATAATCACAATATGGTAAGTTAATTGATGAATAAATTAGGGATCTAATTTTGATTTATGCAATTTGTATAATTTAATTGCAAATGAAGAAATGAAATAAATATATAAAAAAAAAAATGCAGATTGGGCTCGGTTTGGCCCAACAAAAACAAGCCCAAGAATACATCAAATAATATCCAAAATGGTCTAGCAAAAAACGCATAAGCAGAGATCAATGAATCAGTTGGATATTGTTTCTCATTTCTTCGCCAAAACTGGACCAGCAGCAAACAAGAGATAGGTATCATAGATTCTGGATTCAAGTCTCAAAACCAAGCCCAAACCGACCCAAAGACTCAGCTCAAAAACAATTTGCAAAGTCACCAAAAACCATCAGCTAATCTCAATTAAATGCAGATCAACACGTTGACACTCCAGCTACCACCTGTCTACTATGCATGCAAAACCACCAAATTATATATATGTAATTGCTCTCTCATTTCTCATCAGACGCAAGGCGAGAATCAGAGGGAAAGAACCGAGAAAGAGTGAGAGACGGTGAAGAGAAACAGAAAGAGAGAAGAGAGACCGAGAGAGTGTTTGAGAGTTTCATTTGTTCCTCTGTTTCTGCTCCGTTATTCAGCAAGCGAACAGAGCAAGGAAACCAGCGCTGTTCAGCATCTCTGGAAACCAAAGACTGAAGGTGACATACAACTTTCCTGCCTCCTTCGTTTCTGCCTTGTTTGAGCTTGAAAACAACTAAGATGAGACTGAAATAAAAACAACTGAAATCAAAACTGAAAATGAAACGAAAAACAGGGGGTTATTTGGGTTGTTGTAGATGTTTAATTTCTGCATGTTTGAGCATATGTTTCTGTTTGAGTGAAAAGGTATCGGGTTGCTTCTGTTTGATGAACTTTCGATTGTTGCATGATGTATATATATATGTTGAGTCTATGTATGCCAAAATCTCTGTAAACCGAAAGAAACATATATACGTGTTGGGTATGAACCGAAGAAAAGGAAGCTTATATATACGTGCATGTTGGGTATCTGGTTCAGTTTCTTGAGTTTAATTTTTCTGTTAAAAATGTCTCCAAGTATCGGTTTTCTGTTTCTGTTTGCATGTTTCTTGCTTCATGTGAGTTATTTTTTTTGCTGTCGGGTCTTATTTTGCTTGCTGTGATATTTTCATATGCTGTCAAGGGAAAAAAAAAATGCTTCTGAATGTAATTTGCTGTCAGGTTTTTGGTATGTGGCACCTGTTGCTCATGTTATCTTGCTGCTGATGTATTTTGTGCTGCTGCATGAAGAAAAAGATAGGTGTGTGTGTGTGTGTGTGTGTGTGTGTGTGTGTGTGTGTGTGTCCAGATGTGTGTGTCGGGTTTGCATAAAGAAAAGGAATTCTGTTTATGTTGTGTATTTCAAAAGATTATAAAAGCTTACTATTTGTATTTTTTTTCTTTCTTGGTTGCTATACGTTTTTTTTTTTTTTTATAATGAACATATAAGTGTGAATTGTGTATATGCTGATGGTAATTAATGGAGTGAAAGGTTAAAATTAAGTACATTTGTGTGCGTACTGGTTGTGTAGTGCTGTAGGATTACTATTTCTGTTTGTGTGTATCGGGTAGGGAGTAAAAAGTCAAGTTGAAAACCTATGTATTTATGCTGTACGTGTTGTGTTGAGTTTGTTGTCATGATGTTATTTTTTTTAATTTCCTTTCTTCTCTTGCTTTCGGGTTGTGTGTGTGTTGGCACATGTAAAAGCTAAAAAAAAAATATGTGTTAGCTTTTGTATACATGTGTGAATAGATATGTAATAAGATGAGAGTATGATGCAAGTTTACTTTTGTTTATGCGCATAAGTCAATAGAATTTGCCTTGCTACAAATGCTGAATTTGCTATCATAGGATGTAAAAAATGAAATTAATAATTAGGAAATGTTTTTGCTGTTTGTTGCATGTAATTGGGTGGTTTAAATTAATTATTAGTAATAAAATAAGGAAAATAAATAAAATAAATGATTAATCAGTAATTAGTAAAAGTTAGTTAATAAAAATTAATATTAAGATGATGTTATTATTTAATCTTTAGTGATAATGATCACTAATTGATGAGAAGCTTATTATTATTATTATTATTATTATTAAATAATAATAATAAATCATTATTAGAGGAAAAATTAAGGGATTAATTATTATTAACCCTTTAAAACAAATTTATTAGTTTATATGCAATTCAATTAAGTGACTGACAAGCGATGATAAATATTTTTAGGAAGACCTTGACATAAATCTAATCCCAACAACTTCAGTTCAAAGGAGAGGGATACACGGTCGAGGTGGGTAACACTAATCCTATAATCATATATGCAAATGTATATGTTTTCATTTAGCTAATCATGTATGTTGGTAGAATTACCTGTTTTTATTTTTCTGGCCATGGATATTGAGGCTGCGGTCTCATAGGGCTGCAATCCTAGATAAGAATTGTGGTTCTTGACCGTTAACTGCAATTACGGTTTGTGTGTAAATTCTTCCATGTTTTTGCATGTGCTAAAATGTCATATTTAATTTCATATATGTGCATAAGATTAACTATTACCCTGGGGTCCATTCACTTGGACTCCAGACCACGTGAAAGATACAAGAACTTGTTTAGGGTCTAAAGGCAAGAAGCAGCTGTAGGAGTCATAGCGGTTAGATCTGTTGGATATTTTGGACTTAATGTATTGTAATAGTTGTTTCTCATTCGCTGAATTTTGGGATTACTGTATATAACATCCAGGTGTATGATGATAATGAATCGCGAAAAATTAGCTCGTATTTTCCTATTATTGTAATTTCGAAAACTATTATCTTATAATTTAAAGTAGTCCAAATCTCTTCGATTCCTACTCCACAATAACTCTGATGAATAACGGCCCTAAAAGCCGAGCGTCATAATTGTGTTCAGATCGATCAGCTAGGATTTACGTTAGTCGATGTTAATAGTAGAAGTTTTGGAGATGAACCTCTTATTATGGCAAACCAGGCAAAACAAGTTTTTTATATCACCAAATGAGCAAATAAAATGTGGTCTGTAGCTCTCCAAGGAAAAAGGGTTATCGATATTGATAAGGAAAGTCATGCAAATTATGGTCTTCCTGAGAGTACTCCTTTTTCAAGGGGTCTACCAAACATGAACGAAGAAGATGAAGCGGATAATGAACCCGACATAAGGAATGATCATCAAGAAGGGATATGGGAGGATATCCATTTATAAAAGAGTCAATTCGTAAGGTAATATTCATCTGAACAAATCTTTGAAAACTTCAATGTTTTAACACTATTATATTCCTTCCATGTTTTTAAACAATGTCACTGACTTTATGAAGTTTGTTCTTGTTTTATTTTTGTGGTAGCATCCGATCCAAAGGGGCATGTTATAAAAGAGGATGTTACGTTGTTGGATGGGAATCAGATGAAGGCATGGTGAATATTGGACATGTATGTTGATTTAAGTGTTGTATATCTTATTGTAACAGCTTATTGTATTTGTATTTATAACTTATTGTATTTGTAACTCATGGTCAATAATATTTGTATTTTGCTTTTTTCTAATTCAATTTATTCATAATTGTTCATAGCTTGTAGCTTAAAGTATAGCCTTTTATGTACTAGATTGGCTGGTATGTGTTTGAGTATATATGAGCGGAAAGAACAGAACAAGGAAAAAATTCAGGAAAATTTAGACCGAAAAAACAATAACGCCGGTCTTAAAAGTTCAACTTTTAAGACCGTATGTATTTGGATGTACTTATATGCGCGGTCTTAAAGGTCAGGTGAACATATTTGATATTAGTGCGGTATTAAAAGTTGGTTTTTCAAAACCGATGGTTTAATACGTCTGGTCTAAAAAGTTAATTTTTAAGACTGGACGTATTAATCATCAAGTCTTGAAAGTGAGTCTTTTAAGACCACGTATAATTAATCGTCTTGTCTAAAAAGCCGCTATTTTTAAGAGCGCATATACTTTTGTCCGATCTTAAAAATTCAACCTTTTAAGAGTGGCTAAATTTTTGTCCTGTCTTAAAAATTGAGTTTTAGGACCGACCAAAAAATATTTTAGTTATATTTAGTATCACTTTTAAGACCTAGTGTTTTTAAATGTCTGGTTTGTCCAGTCTTAAAAATTCAACCTTTTAAGAGTAGCTAAAGTTTTGTCCAGTCTTAAAAATTCAACCTTAAGAGCGGCTAAATTTTTGTCCGGTCTTAAAAATTGAGTTTTAAGACCGACCAAAAAATATTTCAGTTATATTTAGTATCACTTTTAAGACCTGAGGTTTTTAAATGTCTGGTCTTATAAGTGTTTATTTAAGACCAGTTTAAGTCTGGTCTTAAAGATATACTTTTATACCAGCTTGAACAAGACCGAACGAGAGTCCGGTCTTACGATGCCTTTTCTGTCCAGTCTTAAAAGCATTTTCTGTACCCGTGAATCCTGAAGTTGTTGCTTCAACCAAATCACTTGGGCACAATAGCTTGATGCAACAACATATTCAGCTTCAGTTGATGATACTGATATGGATGTTTGCTTCTTGCTAAACTAGGAGACAAGTGAGCCACCTAGAAATTGACATTGATCACTTGTACTCTTTCTATCCGTCTTGTATCCAGCATGATCTGAGTCTGAATATGCTAAAAGATGTTTTAGTTGACCCTTGGGAAACCACAATCCCAACTCCTTCTTGTCAGTAAGATATCTGAATATCCTTTTCACATGTTCAGCATGAGATTCTTTGGGAGTAGATTGGAATCAAGCACATATACCCACATTGAACTAGATATTAGGTCTGATTGCTATCAGATAGAATAATGATCCTATCTTTCCTCTACATCTTGTGATATTGAAATCTTTTCCCTTTTCATCAGTATCTAAGGTAGTAATTGAACACATCAATGTGTCTGCTCCATTGCATTCATTCAGACCATATTTCTTCAGCAAATCTCTTAGATATTTAGTCTGAGAGACAAAGATGTCATTCTTGCGTTACTTAATTTGTAATCCAAGGAGTAGTTAAGTTCACTCATCATAGACATCTTAAACTCTCCCTGCATAGTCTTAGAGGATTCCTCATACAGATCATCATTAGAAGCACCAAATATGAATATCATCAATATAAATTTGAACAATTAAAATATCATTAAGCTTATTACTCTTTATAAAGAGAGTTGTGTCAGCTTTCCCTCTAATAAAACTGTGATCAAGAAGGAACTTGCTTAATCGCTCATACCAAGCTCTAGGAGCTTGTTTAAGTCCATACAAAGACGATAAACATAATTTGGATGATGATTACTTTCAAAGCTTGTTCGACATAAATTTCCTCTTGAATAAAACCATTCAAAAAGGAACTTTTGACATCCATTTGATAGAGCTTAAATCTTTTGATACGATAAAAGGCTAGAAGAACTCTTATAGCTTCCAATCTTGCCACTGAAGCATAAGTTTCTTCATAATCAATTCCTTTTTCTTGATTATAATCTTTAGCAACCAATCTTGCCTTGTTACGAACAATGATTGTTGTTTCATTATGTTTGTTCTTAAATACCCACTTAGTCCCAATGACCGGATGGTCTTTAGGTCGAGGTACTAAGTCTCAAACTTGATTCCTATCAAATTGATGTAATTCCTCATGCATTGTGATAGCCCATCATTGTCTAAAAGGGCTTCATCAATCTTTGAGGGTTCAATCTAAGAGATGAACACAAAGAAGGTGACTTCATTCAAAGTTCATTTTCTGGTTCTCACTCCTTGATTCATATCTCCTATCACTTGGTCTAAATGATGACTCCTTACATATTTCCAAGCTCTAGGCTGAGATTAAACATTTTTTCACAAATATTTTTAGAAATAGTTTCAAAATCATTTTCAGAATTTTCAAGAAAAGCAAGAGTTATTTTTTAAAAGAATTGATTTCTAAGAACATTTTCCTAAATATGCAATTTAACGATAAAAGAATTGATTTCTAAGAACATTTTCCTAAAAATTTTCCTAAATTTTCAAAAAGGTTTATCATTCTTAGTTTCACTGAACACAACATTTATAGATTCTTCAATGATACGAGTATGAGAAGTAAAGACTCTATATGCTTTACTTCTATTTGAGTAACCAAGAAATATACCTTCATCAGATTTAGGGTCAAATTTTCCTAAATTTTTCTTACCATTATTATGAACAAAACACTTACACCCAAAGATGTGCATATGGGCAAGGTTGGTCTTTCTTTCTTTGTACAACTCATAGGAAGTCTTCTTAAGATACTTTCGGATGTATGCATGGTTTGATATGTAGCATGCATTGCTCATTGCATTATCCTAAAAGACTTGAGATGTCTGGTTCTCATTTAGCATCGCTCTTGCCATCTCAATGAGGACTCTATTCTTTCTTTCTACTACATCATTTTGTTGAGGAGTCCTTAGGGCAGAGAAGTTGTGATCTATCCCATAAGCATCACAAAATTCTTCAAAGGCATGATTCTTGAGTTCTCCACCATGATCAGTTCTTATACCTGAAATAGAGATATCTTTCTAATTTTGGAACTTTTTGGTGAACACAACAAACTGATCAAAGGTTTCATCTTTAGATGACAGAAATATAGTCTAAGAGAATCTTGAGAAGTCATCAACAATGACCAAAGTATAAAGATTGCCACCAAGGCTTCTTACTCTTGCTGGTCCAACCAAATCCATATGAAGTAGTTAGAGAGGTTTGTTGGATGAAATCTCATTTTTGGATTTAAAAAATGATTTGGTTTATTTACCTTTCTCACAAGCATCACAAATCATATCATTTTTAAAATAAAGTTTTTGTAAACCAATGATAAAATCCTTTCTTGGCAACTTATCAAGTTGAAACATATTGACATGGGGTAAACGCTTGTGCCATAGCCAACTTTCATCCAAGCTACTCACAAAGCAATTTTCAGAAATACTTATATTTCTAGAGAGGTTAAGTGTATAGCAATTACCTTTTTTAGGGCCCCTAAATAAGACAGTGGTCTTAATATGATCTAAGAATAGATCATCCTTGCTCACAATCAAACATTCCTCAAAATCGAAGATAACCAAATTACCTTTGTTTGTGCTTTGGCTTACACTGAGGAGGTTATGGCATAGACCTTCCACAAGGTATGCATCTTTGATTTGTGGTCCTTCGTTGCTTCCAACTCATCAATTCCAGCAATCCTTCCGGATTAATTTCCACCAAAGGTTACCTTGCCACCTTCTTTAAGCTTAATTGTAGCAAACTTGTATTGATCTCTTGTCATGTGTCTAGAGCATCCACTGTCAATGAACCACTTGTTGGATTTTGATGCTCTTAGACAAACTTGCAAGACACAAATGATCAAGTCTTAGGTACCCATCTTTTCTTGGGACCTTTTGGGTTAGTTTGTGTCTTAAGAATCTTATAAGATCCCTTAGGCACCCATCTATAGTTACCTACAGGCTTACTCTTTCTTGCCTTTTTATGAAAATAGGAAGAAGTGGTGTGCCCTTTACGATTACAGTAATTATAGTAGGCAAAAGGGTTTAAAGAATGAATTGATTTTTGAAAATAGTTCAAATAATTCTTTTCTCTAGTTTTCTTCTTTCCTTTTCTTTTATCAAAGTCAGGTTTGTAACCAATAAATGATTTGTCATTTGTAAATATCTATTGTTTTAAAATCACATTAAGCATTTCACTACCTTGAGTGAACTTCTCAAGAGTTTTAGTAAGATAAGCATTTCTTTTCTCCAAAATTGGACAATTTTTACAAATGGTTTCACAAATATTTTCACAAACAGAAGAAGATGGAGGAGAAGAATTTTGAACTTGTTCCTCAAGAATTTTGATTTTTCTTTTTGAAATAGAAGTTCTTTAGCAAGTTTTCGAAAATCAAGAAGAAGGGAATTATATTCAGTGAGTAATTCATCAAAAGTTGGTTCAGAATCATTTACCTCTTCACTTTCAAACTCTTTATGAGCCACGAGGTAAATGTTAGCTCTTTATCTTCATCAGATGAGCTATCTCCCCAAATGGCTAAGACATAAGCTTTCTTCTTGAACTTATTTAATCTCTTCTTTTCCTTGTTTTTGTTCTTTAGCTGGGGACATTTAGACTTTATGTGCCTAGGATTTTCACATTTGTAGCATATAATTAGCTTCTTCGGCTCATTGCTAGTGCTACCCTTGTTAAACCTCTAGAATCCTTGATCCTTCTTATAGAATCTCTTGAATCTCTAGACCATCATCCCGATCTCTTCATCATCATCTGACTTCTTGTCTTCTTTGATGGTCTGAAAGGCAATTCCATTATTTTTGTTGTTGATCTCATCAAGTCCCTTTCTGAACTTGAGTTTGCCTTCATATTTAGACAATCTTCCAAACAGGGCAGCTATTGAAGCCATTGACTCGCCATAAGCTTTTTCAATTGTAGTAACTTTAGCTTCTCATTCCTTACTGAAGATGTTCAGAATTTCCTCACTTGGACAAGTTGATCATATTCTTTTCCCAGAGTAGCAAGTTGGTTAATTATATGGGTGAATCTGAGCTGGAATTCACCGATGGATTACCCAGACTTCATACAAAGTAAATTGTATTCAGTCATCAGGGTATTTACTCAATTCTCCTTGATTCAAGTTGTCCCCTCATGAGCTATCTAAAGAGCATTACACATTGCTTTAGCATACGACAAAGTGTAGATATAGAAATATTGCTTTTGACTTAAAGCACTTTGAAGCATGAGAATTGCTTTGCTGTTGAGAGTGACTTGCCTTTTGTCATCCTCCATATAATCTTCTTCTGGCTTTGGATTTCTAACACTGTCTTCAATGGTAGTTGGAGCATAGTCTCCTCTCTTGATTACTCTCCATAACCCATATTTAGTAGTCATTACAAAGACTCTGAACTTAGCCTTTCAGAAGGAGTAATGGTCTCTATTGAAACCCAATAGTCTGTTAATCGAAGCTTCATCAGGTAATATTCCTTCCATTGGATCTTTTTATCTGGGATGTTAATCCTCAAATAGATAACCAAGCTCTAATACCAAATGAAAGATGGAATATCACCTAAGAGGGGGTGAATTGGGAGATTTAAAAATTTTCTCCTAATCCTCTATAACACACAAGTAAAACAAAGATAAACAGAAAGGAAGAGAGAAATATTGGACACAAGAAGTTTATACTAGTTCAGTCCAAATTCTTGACATACATCTAGTCCCCAGATACTCTGGGATTTCACTATCTCAAAAACTTAATTACACACTCTGTAACTCTCGAGTAATTCTCTTACTAGAACTTACTCCCCCTTATAAGTTGTAATCAAATGAACTCAATCTCAAAGGTTCCACAACCTTAAGATTAATACAAGATGAATAAATTTAAGACTCTCTAAAAGAGCAGATATATGATCACTGAAGATTATAAATATCCGAAGATATTGCTTAAGAATTTGAAACAGTAAAAGCTAGATTCTCAAATTGAATGCACAGAGTTTTGGTAGTTGGAGAATTTAATGCCTCTAGTATATATGGTTGATGACATTTATGACGGTTAAAAAGCTTGAGAATTATCCGTTGAGTCTGATGAAGATGACCATTGAGATTGATTAACTTAATCATTGCTTACATGTCTCCAATCTTCAATCAGAGTCGTCATTCTCTTTTGACATTCCATATTCTGTTTGTCCGTTGAGACTCAGTAATGAATGTGGAATGGAAAGGTTGTAAGGCTTTACATTGCTCAGAGAGTTAGTTGCCTAATTTGGTACTCATTTCTGCTTTGCATTTAATGCTTTGACACATAATTGGTATTAATCCATATCATGATTAACTGAAACTTATTAACAAACTGATTAAACATAGTTAGGAATAGTAATGAGTGACAATGCGAAGTATTCAAATTATAATCAAAGATTTAGATATTATGAATACTATGATCTAATTTTGACAAACTAATGAATCGAGTCACATTAGGACTAAATTGAGTTACTATGATCAGAGACTTGTTCGGTTTCATTTCAGACATCAATTACTCGAGTCATACTGAACTTAACTCGAGTCACCTCTTCTCAAAAGGTGTTAACAGTCATTGACTAAGATTTCTTAATCACGAAAACTTTTGAACTTGAGTCAATAAAAAAATTTTGAATTTACAATTATCAGTTATCATCAAAATACATAGAGAACTAACAGATACTTCTAGCACATGAAAGGAAACTTCCCAAAGCTCTAAAAGGACCTTAAATTCATGTAAGACAGGGGGAAATTTCATGTAGATAAAAAATATGTAGGAGGATAAAAAGGCAATCAATGAACCAAAGAAAGCCACATCATGTGGTAGGTAAAAGTTGTGAAAAAGAAAGGGCAAACAAAGTAAAGAAAAATGAAGGTAAAATGGATGACAAGAGGTAGGTAAATCTTGTGGAAGGAAAAAGGGTCAACAAAGCAAGGGAAAAAGGAGTTAAAAATTGATAATTTCATCTTCCTCGCAACCATAAATTTTGAAACACATGAGGAAGGGACATGTAGGCTAAAGATTTACAATAAAAGCTAGGTAAATTGAGAGCCAAGAGGGGATACCTAGTTTCAGCAAGCATAAATGAAGAGGAGATGAGATTTATTTACAACATGACAAGTTGCAAAAAGACATGCAACTGAAGGGGAATTTGTGACAATCACCAAGAGGGACTTCTAGGTTATTTTCCATCAATTATAAAATACCATCTTACCCTTCTTGATATGGAAAGAATCAACCAAGTGCTTCAAGGAAAGAAGGAGACCGAAACCTAAGGAAAAGAAGGAAGAGGGAAAAGAAATCTAAGGAACCTAAGGTAAGATATGATAGCTTGAGTTCCTACGTCCCTTCTTCAATGTTTAACTTTAATGATTATGAGTTTCATAAGGGAAAAGCTACTGATCATGGCATATTTTCATGAAGGACGAAAGGTTGAAAGAGGGTGAGAGAGGAGCAAAGGTCTTCAAGTACAAGTAAGTGTCATAAATAACCTCATGCACTTGTACATGTTATTATCTTGGAATTAATTCTCTATTATTTTGTAGATGTGAAGACCATGGCTTGAAGAGGAGATTATATGTAAGGACATATCATATGAATTTAAGAACATATCAAGCCTTAGCATGGATTAAAAAGACTACATCTTACATAAAATCATAAGGATTCGAAGGATGAAATAAACTTCCTTTCCTTTGGTAAGTTCAGTCAGACCCTAAGCACAAAGGAACAATTGGATTTTGACAATTTTGACCTCCCCAAAGTGTTTAAAATGTAAAATTGAGTACGATTAAGGTTAAACAACAATTTATAGAAGCTTAATGATTTAATTAAGAAAGTTGGAAAAATGTCCAGTGAAAATTCTGTCAGGGCAACAAGCTTGTGTCATGAATTTTGCTAATCAAATGAGGTCAAATAATTATAAAATTTTTCAAAATTGAAGTAAACATCATAAGCTTTAATTTGATAGGTAAATTGTAATTTTTTGAGTTATGTACAAAGAAATATGAATTTTTGAAGTTGACCCTTAATTATGGAATATGAATCTGGACAGTAAAGGTATTTTAGAGAAACTGGAATACCACGAATTTTTGTGGTTAATTGTGATATGTTTATTTGAAAATAGACATATCAAGAGAAATTTAGGCTTTGGAATCACTTGATTTGGACATGTGGATAATTAATTATGAATTTTCAAAGATTCTTGAAATTTCTGGAGAAAAATCTGAAATTAAAAGTGAAAAGGGTAAAAATGGCAAGTTTGGCGTTTTTACAATTAATAAAGGACTTTTAGCCAAAATAAGGATTAAATAGTATCATTTGAATTTTTGGAGAGTCTACATAAGTAATGAATATTATTTAGTATTTTAGGAAGTATCACCACCAAGGGTAATAAGGAGATAGGAATAAATTGCCAGGCTAAAAATCAGTCAGGTAATAACTTTAATCTCATATCCTTAATATGTCTGTGTATATATATTTTTACCATGATTGTGGATCCATGTCTAGGACACGCGTGTATAGCATTCATTATTGTTTTCCTAGCGCTGTGGATCCGACACTTACTGTGTGCATATACGACTATTGTTTTGGGATTGGTTGTGTGCCTTCCTGTGTGCTATTATGGAGTCAACGTTGTGTGCATTATTTGGCTTCTTGTGATATATGTTGAATGCTGGTTTGATTATCGTTCCTGATTATGGTTGACTTTCATATACTGTACATATTTTGAATATGAGATTCATTGTTACTCTGGGATTCAATTATGAATCCCAGAAGTTGCTACTAGTTCAGGAAAATGGTGGGGTAATGAACATAGTAAGAAGGGCAAGGATGTGGAGTAAAAACGAAGGTGGATTATGGTGGCTAGTAGTGATACTTTGTATTTTGTTTTGTTATTGTTTTAATCAAAAAGTTAGTTGGGTTATATAATTTTAATATTTTGAATTTGGGATGATGGGATGACTGTATAAATATTTTAAGCCGGAGATCATGGAACTTAAGGTAAAAAATTACAATATTTATCGTCCAAAACGGTAATTTCACGCTTATCGCATTGTGTATGACTATTTATCGAGGAGGGTATAACATATTCTCTATGTTTTAATGGCTATAACCCTTATAATTTGTTTCCTCATATTTTTTTGATTATATGGTCAGAAGCCATATAACTTTTATTTTATTTATCTTATTAAAAGGCTAGAAGACATAGTTTTTTTTTATGGCTGGATGCTATATAAATTTTATTTTATTTATCTTATTAAATGGCTAGAAGCCATAGTTTGGATTTTTTTTTTTTTTAATGGTAAGAAGCCATATAATATTAATGTTTTTCATCTTTGAATTAGTTTAAATTTGTAGCCATGTTTATGTATCAGTTGCTCATCCATACGCTCTATCGCTCCACTCTGATGATATTCATATATACTACGTGTTTATATACATAATTAGTAATATAGAATTAGGGGCGTTACAACAATGACATTAGATTCATATTTTTTTATTGAAATATTTGAAAGTATGATAATGCCTAAGATATGGAATATCTTGTGTGTACCTTAATAATTATATATTATTTGGCAGAAGAAAATATATTGACAAATTATTAAATCTCCATGTGATGTGTGTTATGTTGACACTTTCTTATTTGTTGTGAAAAGCAAATTTTGTAAGAGGAGTTATCAAATTACTTGTGGCTTGAAACAAGCATTAAAATATTTGTGGCATGAAAATTTAATCATCTATGTGAATATTCCTCATGATGCTATTATGTTGCTTAAGATGTCTTAAAGGCTCAATCAATGTATGTACATATTGTTGAGAATTTGCCGCACTGATAAATGTCATGACATAGCAAATGACATGTGAAGATTGAGTTTATATATAGTCTTTTTCCATAAAGATGTATTGAATATACAAAGAAGACAATTCTTGAAGAACTATGTGGCAGTTCCTGGATAAGTCTACATAACAAAAAAGGAAATATTAATTATTGATATGGTTCCTGAAGAACTAATAACAAAATTAATATAATTCTTAAAGAATTGGAAATAAGAAAAATATGTTTGTACAACTTGTACTTAAAGGGGAGATTGTTGAAGTACAAGTGTAAGTCATATTATATAAAGATTTCAATTATGTCATGTGTTATAGAAATTGAAAATTTGTTACAATAAACCAAATGTTTATAGGTCTAGACAAATTTATTGTTGGCATGACTAGTTTGATTATCCAAGTCACATATATGATACAACAAATGAATGTATCAAGATCTATTAAAGAACCAGAAGATTTTTAGTAAATAGCTAACCCATTAACATGTTATACTTGTTCTCGAAGTATATTGACTATGAGAATATCACAAGTTGTGATTTAAGAGGGATTTTTAAATTTCTGGAAATATATCAAACTCATATATATAGGCACACACGGGTACAAAAAATGCTTTTAAGACCAGACAAAAGAGGCATTGTAAGATCAGACTCGCGACCGGTCTTGTTCCAGCCGGTATTAAAGTATATCATTAAGACCAGACTTAAGCTGGTTTTAAATAAACTCTTTTAAGACCGGACATTTAAAATCATTAGGTCTCAAAAGTGATACTAAATATAACTGAAATACTTTTTTGTCGGTCCTAAAATTGAATTTTTTAGACCGGACAAAACTTTAGCCGCTCTTAAAAGGTCTAATTCTTAAGACCAGACAAAAATAAATGTGCTCTAAAAAATAGCGGCTTATTAGACCGACGAATAATTATACGCGGTCTTAAAAGACTCACTTTCAAGACTGGATGATTAATACGTCTGGTCTTAAAGATTAACTTTTTAGACCAGACATATTAAACCATCAGTCTTACAAGACCAACTTTTAATACCGCACTAATATCAAAAATGTTCGCCTGACCTTTAAGACCACCCATATAAGTACATCTAAATACATTCAATATTAAAAGTTGAACTTTTAATACCGGCGTTTTTGTTTTATTGGTCTAAATTTTCCAGAATTTTTTCCCTGTTCTGTTCTTCTTGATCATATATACACAAATCCATACCAGCCAATTCAGCACATAAAAGGCTATACTTTAAGCTACAAGCTATGAACAATTATAAATAAATTGAATTGGCAAAAAGTAGAATACAAATATTATTGACCATGAGTTACAAATACAAATACAATAAGCTGTTACAATAAGATATGCCACACTTAAATCAACATACATGCTCAACATTCATCATGCCTTCATCTGATTCCCATCCAACAACGTAACATCCTCTTTTATAACATGCCCCTTTGGATAGGATCATGGCACCAAAATAAAACAAGAACAAACTTCATAGAGTTAGTGACATTGTTTAAAAACATGGATGGAATATCATAATGTTAAAACCTTAAAGTTTTCAAAGATTTGTGCATTTACCTTATGAATTGACTCTTTTATAAAGGGATATCCTCCCATATCCCTTCTTGATGATCATTTCTTATGTCAGGTTCATTATTTGCTTTATCTTCTACATTCATGTCCGGTAGACCCCTTGAAAAAGGAGTACTCTCAGGAAGACCATAATTTGCATGACTTTCCTCATCAATATCGATAACCCTTTTTCCTTAGAGAGCTACAGACCACATTTTATTTGCTTGATCGGTGATATAAAAAACTTGTTTCGCCTGGTCTGCCATAATAAGAGGTTCATCTCCAAAACTTCTACTATTGACATCAACTAACATAAATCCGAGCCGATAGATCTGAACACCATTATTGACATTAACCTACTTGCATTTGAAAATGGGAAATCTAATCACGACATAGTCTACCTCCCAAATGTCTTCAATAACCCTGTAATATGGCATAACTACCAATTTAGGCCACTTGTCTTTCGAACTAGAGAAGTGGTCTCTAACATTACACCACTATTCTGGAAGGTGCTCCTATCATCTAGGAACTTCGTGTAAAATGTATAACTGTTGGTCACATGCAAATTTTAACTTATGACATCAACCTCAGGACCACGTGCTAACCATTTGATTGTCTCAAAAACAGATTCCTCTCCCTCGACCTTCTGTTTGAACCAGTTTGCAAATGTTCTGTTATGCTCCCTAATCAACCTCTGTTCAGTCATTCAAGGATTTTCTTTCCTGACAGCTTCTTTATGTGGAGCTATGCTGGCCTAAACTTCATCAACATTATTCAAGATGTATAAGTGGACTTGTGACAATTCATCAGGATTCACTCTCTTTACTGAGGCCACTCGTCTACCCCCTTCAGCATGTTGACGTTTTGGAAGCCCGATATGTCTTACTTTGGCTAAATAATTTTGACAAAATTTCATGGCCTCTTTAGATACATACTTTAGAACAATTGATACTTCTCACCGGTATGCATTCTTCACATACCCTTTTAGGAATTTTATAGATCTTTCAATTGGGTACATCCACCGTAAATGGACAGAGCCGCACAACTTTATCTCCCTCACTAGATGAACAATTATATGAACCATGATGTCAAAAAATGTAGGAACAAAAAACTTCTCAAAGTGGCACAAGATAAGATATCCTTCATTCTCCAATTCATCCAATTGTTCAATCTCAAAAACTTTATGGCAAACACCATTGAAGAAGAAACAAAGCCTAGTAAAAATGTGTCGAAGATCATACTTGGCTATGCCTCAAATAGCTACTGGGAGTAGCTGTTGCATCAAGACATGAAAATCATGAGACTTTTGGCCTACCAATTTCAAGTCCTTCTTCAATACAAGCCTTTTAAAATTTGAAGAATACCCCGACGAAACTTTTGTGCCATGCAAACACTCACAAAAACTACGTTTCTCATCCTTAGACAAAGTATGAGAAGCCGAGGGACAATAAGTTATGTTACCATATGGCCTTGGATGTAAGTTTTCGCATATTCCTATTTCTTGCAAATCCAATCTTGCCTTCATACCATCCTTTTTGCTACCTTATATGTTGATAGTGTGCCAACAATAATATCAAATACGTTCTTCTCCACATGCATGACATCAATACAGTGTCTCATATCAAGGTTGCGCCAATATGGAAGAATATAGATCTTTTTTCCATATATTTGTTTCTTTTCTACCCTTTGCAGTCTTACCGAAGATGACACTTATATTTTTCACCTTTTCATACACTTGCTCCCCAGTCAATGCCACCGGAGCATCTTCATACCCTTAGCCACCAAAAAAGGCTTTCTTTAATCGATGATATGTGTTGCCCCTTCTAAGAAATCTTTTATGTCCAAGATAAACCGTCTTTCTTCCATGTTGAAGTTGATGGAAGCGTGTGCCTTCTTCACAAACCGAACATGCTTTATGGCCTTTTATACTATACCCTGACAAGTTCCCATATGCTAGGAAGTCGTTTATAGTACAAAATATCATGCCTCTCATTTTAAAACCTCTTTCTTGAAAGAGTCAAAAACATCGACACCTTCTTTCCGCAACTCCTTCAAGTTTTCGATGAAGGGCTGAAGGTAAACATCAATGTCGTTTCCAGGTTGTTTTGGTCCCGAAATCAACATAGACAACATGATATACTTTCGTTTCATGCATAACATAGGAGATAAGTTGTAAATAATTAGGAGAACAGGCCAGGAACTATGTATGCTACTAAGGCTTCCATATGGATTCATGCCATCCGTGCTAAGGGCAAGCCTAAGGTTCCTAGGTTCTTTGCCAAAGGTCGAAAATAATTGATCGATTTTCTTTAACTGAGAAGAATCGACAGGATGTCGAATCTTTCCATCAGAAATCCTCTCATCTGCACACCACCTCAAATTCATCATTTTCATTAGCAAACAACCGCTTGAACCTTGGTATGATTGAAAGATACCACAACATTGTTGCAGGCCCCTTATTTGACTTGTACCTTGGAGTTTCACATATCAGACAATTCAGCTTCTCTTCTAACTTGTTTCTATACAACACACAATCATTCGGACATGCATGGATCTTTTTGTACTCCATCCCCAGTGGACAAAATATTTTCTTAACTTCATAGTATCGGTGAGGCAACACATTATCATCTAGAAGCATGTCCTTAAAAGCCTCAAGCATTTCAGAAAAACTCTTGTCACTCCACCCATGACGTGCCTTCAAGCTGACCAATTTCAATACAACGTTCAACAATTGGTATTTTTTACACCCAGGGTATAGTGGGGTCTTGCATCACTGCACATATTACCATATGCATGTGATTGATGAAAAACCTCTTCTCCTACAACACGAATAATGTCCTTTATGCGATCATCCATATCCACGTCATTATCATTAGAGGCCACTTCCCCATGTTGAGAGCCATTTGGCATTTTTTCACCATGTCATACCTAACTGTATAGGCCTTACAAAATCCTTGACAAATTAAATGTGTGTGTATAACTTTAGGACTTAGTCACCTCTCATTAAAACATTGTACACAAGAGCAATAAAACTTCCCATTATCATCATGGGCATTTTGTTTAGCAAATTCTATAAATTCCCTAACCTCATTCTGATATTCAACACTCGTTCGTAAAGCATTTACCCAACTATGATCCATAGTAGAATTCCTATGGACGGAAAGATTTAACATACATAATCCGAAAATACTTAAACTTGAATATAAAATAAGCCAACTACAAATGCATATATAAGTGAAATGTCGGTCCTGTCTTATGGTCATAAATGTACCACAGTGAATCAAGAAGCAAAATAAAGGCATGATAAGGAAATTAAATGCATAGCAAGTAGGTCTTGTAGACTCACCTGTAGCATATAAGTTCAAATGTGTTTGCTGAGTCTTTCTTCTCCTGCCACGAACGTTAATGTTGCAGACAGTAAGAGTAACCTAAAAACACTTGTTAGTCAATTCGGTAGGTCCCACGAGAACATTTCATCGATTTTGTTCAACCCATGAAAAACCATGAATGATAAGCAGGAAAATCATACAGTTATATAGCCGAAACAACTCTTACAGCTTGGTCTTTAGACGTTGAGCTAATGAACCAGAAAGTGGTTGTCAAGAGAGCAACGCAAAGCAGCGATGAATCAACACACAAACACTGGAGACAGAACCTGAGTAATCACTTTCAGCTTAATGAGAGAAGTTCATACATGGAAATGTAATTTTTATGCATGAGTGGCGCGAGAGAGACATTTATTATTTGGGATATTATTAAGACCGGTCATTTAAAAGGAATACGGTCCTAAAGATATATTTAAATTATATTGAACTTTTTAAGACCGAAGGTTTATAAAATTGCAGTCCTAAAATTAATTTAATTTAAATTATATTGAAAATTTTAAGACCGGAGGTTAATAATACTGCGGTCATAAAATTCATTTAATTTAAAACCACATGTTTTATAAAACCGCGGTCCTAAAAGTCAAATACTTTTTAAAATTAAAACAAAAGATTGCAGCAGCAACTGAATGAAAATAAAGGAAAATAAGAACAACAAACAAAAATAACAAAAATAATTAAGCTTAGTTCTTATTAATTTTTACATTACTAGGACAATATGCAAGTACAAAAGGAAAATAAGAACAACAAACAAAAAATTAACAAAAACAAGATTATAATGTGACTATAAATCCTAATGCTTATTATCAACTAATGTCTTGGAGATATCGGCTTCAGCAGCCGCAATTTCGCGCCAGATATTAGCAATTTCTTGTATCATACGCATCAGTTTCACTTCATCATCATCATCCGTGGGAGCACTAGGACCAGGAGGTTGGAGAATATTGTCACCAGGCTAGAGAGGGGGAGCGAGAACCTCTTCATGATCTGAAGGATGGAGGGGGTCGTCAACCTCTTCATCATCCGAAATAACAACAGGTCCAACGACCCGAGACTCCTCCGTCGAAATAGAACACACTGGACCTAAACCAACGAGAGATCTAAAGAAGGCATGAGATTCAGGAGTACCCCGCGGGGGGTTATCTTGTATCTAACCATTGTTTGAGCAGTTAGGGCATAAGGGGTAGAGAGCTACGTAGTGTGGAGTTACGAGGTAATGAGGAGTTAAGAAGGACAGAGAGGAAGCGTGAGGAGGATAATAAAGGCAGGACTGCAGAAGTTAATACGCAAAAGTGTATTAAGACCGTCCTATAACATATCCACGGTTCTAAAAGTCTATTATTTATTATTTCATTAAATTACCTTTAGGACCGACCAGTAACATATCCCCAGTCCTAAAAGTATATTAATTTATTTTTCCTTTCAATTACATTTAAGACCAATCTTTTATATTATCCCCAGTCATAAAAGTCTATTAATTTTTTTTTAAAAAAATAATACTTTTAAGAACGGATCTCTTACAATATCCGGTATTAAAAGTTCATTCTTTTCAAATGAGAGACACCAGAGACGTATCCTTACACTCTGTCCAAATGAATGATTGAAAGTCTCTTCGGCTTCCAGATAAACTTCCCAACTAGGCGTCTCCTCGTATTATGATGAACTATGTGTCTCCTCGTAAATGTTTCCCGCGTTTCACATTGTTCAGGATGACTTCTCTATTTAAACCCGTTGTTACTTTACTTTCTTCACATTCTTCTCAATCACTTCTACAACCTCCACCGTAATGGCTGCTCCACCACCACCATGCGTGCTAATCATCGTCCTCCCCCTCCACCTCCACATCCACCTTTTTTCCGTACCCTCCTACACTACCTCCAAACCCCTTCGCCCGACAAATGATACAACTCTTCTCAAGGTTGGACCATCGTTGCCGTCGGTTTTACCACACCCAGAGTTAAAAATTTCCATTATCTTATATCTTTTTTGACAATGTTCTTCAACTTCTAGAGAGGTAAAACTGACGACAACGAGGGTCCTAAACTTTAGCACAACGCTAGAAACTCAAGTGTTATTGAACCCTAATGATTTGTCTTAAAAATGAGTCATCATTTCTATTTAAAGGATGACTATTAAGATCAGAAATTTAATAAATAGACAGTCCTAAATATCTAGCCATTTTTAATTTAGAATTATCGAAGACTTTTAGGACTGGACGTTATATAAATAAGCGATCCTAAAAGTGTTGTCATATTTTATGAGACTTTTAAGACTGGTGATATAAAAAAATACGGTCCTAAAATCTTTGCTTATTTTTTTAAAAAGGACAAAGACCTTTAGGACCGCCTCTTTAATAAATATGTGTTCCTAAAAGTGTCGCCATATTTTATAAGACTTTTAAGACCGGAGATATATCAAACATACGGTCCTGAAATCAAGGCTTATTTTTAAAAAAAAACAAAGACCTTTAGTAGTGTTCTTTAATAAATATGTGTTCCTAAAAGTGTCGTCATATTTTATAAGATTTTTAAGACTGGAGATGTATCAAACATACGGTCCTAAAATCAAGGCTTATTTTTTTTTAAAAAAAAAAGACCTTTAGGAGCGTTCTTTAATAAATATGTGGTCCTTAAAGTCACGAATACTTTTCAGAATCTCTTACTGCTATTTACAACTCTCCAAAAGTCAAATCCCAAGCAATATCCACCATCCAATACGTTCAGAAAACCAAAATTACACAAGCTAAGAAAATTGTTTGAAAAAATAAACAAATATATTATATATTGAATTATACAAATTGTAAAATTGTTCATTTACAGAATGAATTTACAAATTAATGTAGTATTGTAATTACAATTGTTGCTCTACAAGCATATATTTACAAATGAAGTTAGTACTGTGATTGTTGTATTTACTTTTAGAGGTTAGTAAGATGTTGACAAAACATACTGCGTATGTGGTCTACTTCATCATCAGAAAAGGAAGTAGCAGAGGCAAACCTCTGTAACATCAAAGAAAGAAACTGAATTAATTTGTGTGCATATTTCATATGTAACATTAAGCCAGAAACTGAATTCAACCATAATATGTAACATCAGGAACATTTACCTTTGCAGTGAGTTTATTACTTGGTTGAGTGATAATATCATACATGTGTTTCATTTTGTACAGGCCACATAAGTTGGATCCGATTGGTGGCCGACGGGTTTGAAAAGAACAAGAAATATATATAAGATCGAGCATATATAGCTTACTGACCAACTTCACAAGGTAGTGTGTCAATGTCCAAATATATACTAACCTTTGATGTGAGCCATTTAGGATCTTTGAGATCATTCCCTCGCTTTCTTTTTACCTGGATTTGGAAGGTCCTTATGGCACTATCATCAAAATCACAAAATTATCAATAATGTTCGCTGAAAATTCACATCAGAGATTTCAAACAAGAGAATCAAAATGACATGCTTACTCATTCATGATTTGCTGCAACAAAGGCCTTGGTTCATTGTGAGTGGAGCATAAGAAGATCACAGTATGCGCCTACATACACATAACGACCAACTGCCAGTGGTGGCTGATAATTCATAGCAGTAAAGTACTCCGTGATCTATTATGCAGAATTAAGTGAATTGCAACAAGAGATCGATTGTGATATGTACCTATGGTAATATGGAAACAAGTACACCTTCCTTCTCACTTCACACAACCTCTTTGATATGTACTCCTGTCTTTCTTCCTTGGTGGTTGTGCTTGCATATAATGAGCACAAGAATCCAAAATCATTGATTCTGCCCTGTTGATCCAAATCTTGACCCATGAACCTACAATAATGTCATCGATCAGGGAATTAGTATATATGTATGTGTGTCTAGATGATGAATTTAAATTATGTACTCATAAAAGAAGATACTTACTTCAAAAACATTTGAACAACTGTTGATGTAAGCTCCTGTCTTGGAAGCATCAGGGACTTTATATCATCAGTGTCAAACCAAATCGGTTGAGGATGAGGAACCCCTACTACTTCATTGATATCCCACGATTGTAATGTAAAATCTCTTTTGGATACCATTTGGGATATTTTATCCTTGGCACTCAACTCAGCAGTAGGGGATGCAGCTTTAGGAGGGGATGGAACTGGAGGAGGGGATGAAGCATCTGGAGGAGTAGAGACATTTACAAGCTTCACTAGCCAAGAGATGAAGGTTCCCTTGACATCACTCACACGCTTCAGTTGATCCGTTGGGAGAGGGAGAGGTGCATCAATGATCACCTCTTCAACTGACACTCTGACTTCATCATCAGCTATTTGTTTGTAGTGTACAGTTGATCCCAAGTTGTGGACAATCCCTTTAGCAACTAATTGTCTATGAGGTTTTGCCACGTACAGTTCACAAGGTTGCTCTGACTGTGCAACAATGCAGCTCCCTCTAGTGCTCTGGTGCACAGGTGCAGGTGTATGTGTGAAGGGAACACTGGTCTCTAGAGGAGAGCTAATAAACATCTTCGTTTGATTCATTTACTCCTTCATTTGCCTCATCTGGGATTCAAACAATTCTTTCAATGCAGCCTCTTTGGCCACTGCCTCCTGATTTAATTTAGTTACCGTTTGTTCCATCTCCTCCCAGGTAACCATAATTTGTTTAAGGCATTTAGATTTACCAAATTATTCCTTTAGGCCTACCCATCCTTCGATCCCCCTTACACACCCCGAGTGATCCGGTTTTCCGGTCGCAACGGTCAGAACATCATTCCTCCCACCCGACACAAAAGATCCCTCTACTTCTTTCTTTTTAAGATCTTCCTATAAGATATAGATAACGAGAAGCTTAGTAATGAAACATATTCAGTAACTAAGAAAATACCAATAACGATACTTACAATTCTTTCAGCAACTATACAAGTTTGTTCACTCATGTAGGCGCCATCTGGCTATTGCCTAATATACAACCACAAATCCTCGCTACGTATTAGGGATACCGGTTGATCAACTATCGTAGAAGGATTGGATTCAGCTTCTTCTTCCAATCTCTTCCGTTTGGCCTCCATCATTTCTTTTTCGGCCTTTGCATATCTATCGCGAGAAGCCCTATGTGGGCAATCATTCTTTCTTCCTATCTCTTGTGCTTGTTCCCTTCTTCTATATGAATCAGAATTGAAAACAACTATTAATTATGAATTCAAGCCATCTCACTAACAGAAATTAGAGAACTTCTACTCCATATGAACCTCAAATACTAGTCAAATTCACTTCATCAAGTTTCAACATTTTATTTAAGGAAGATGTAGAATTGTATAGAACTAACATACTAACTTACTAATAGCAATGTCTAACCACTACCTACTATAACAGAATTAGCCAAGAATATAATAACGGTTAACATATCAAACATGCATATAACTAAGACATGTTCCTCTGATGCAGGACAAAGGATGGAAATATATACTTCTATTCACACATCAAATCATCTAACTAACAAGATTAGACGAACACAATAAAATTGACATATCCGCATAGGTTAATAAGCAAACAAAAAGGACAAACAAAACTAAATATGAACTCACCAAAGCATCAGAAGTGGTCCGAATTTGAACAAATTGATCCCAAATTTGTTGATCAATGAATGTGTACTTGTCCCAAGGATAATGCTCAGGTAGGACCTTGGCAAAAATATAGCTGTTGGCTAGAAATGTCTTAAACTTCCTCCACCGATAAACACAATAAGACATGTCTTGTCTTTCAACTTCTCACAATCAGGGACAATGTATGTAAGCCGGATAGTGTCCAAAAAAGGATCCTTCACTGTGTGACAGTCAACATTTTTCCACACATCTATTAAGATGTTGACCTTGCTGCATGTCATATAACCGACAAAACTATTATATTCATTTTTTTCGGATCGAAAGGTTCCAACCTTTCATTAAACTAAATCTCGATCTTTGACCCAGTGTTTCGTCTTACGGCTACGTCCCTCATTCGTGTGCCACTTCTACCACGGCGTGCAAGACGGTAATGAGGCTCATTTTGAGATGAAGAGGGTTGACTGAACAGGAAGAAAATGGTTTTCTCCGTTCATTTTCAAGAAAGGAAGAAAGGTTAAGAGTGGTGGTGCAAAAAGAGTAACGCCTGAGAAAGTGAAAGAGTAACAGAGGATGGTGGTGGTTAGCGAGGAATAGATGTAATGCAACCAAAAGAGGGGTTTCACAAAGAGAACAGGGGTTTCAGAGCTCGAACAAATAGAAATAAGTCGTAAGTAATGTTTCGCGCGAAGAAGTATATGTTTCCATTTTTAAGACCGGAGTAACTTAAACGTCGGTCTTAAAGGTTAACATTTAAGACCGTCCTTTATTTATGTTCGTTCTTAAAAGTAATAAACTATTTGTTTAAATTTTTTCATTATTTAGTACCGGGTAGAAGTTACGTCCGTTCTTAAAAGTATTACCTTTAAGACCGTCATTTATAAATATCTGGTCTTAAAAATTTTATACGATTATATTTAAAATATTTCCTTTTTATTTTTTACTGTAGAAAATATAAGTCAGGGATGTTCGAGTTTTCTCAGTAATGTAATTCATTTTTTTTAATAACAGTTTTAAGAGCGGTTGTGTTTTTAAGCGGCCTGAATAATATATTTAAGACATTATATACGTTAAAAGAAGTTCTTTATATTTACAAAATTGCCACCAATCATATCTTTAAGACCAGGGCGTTGATACTCCGCTGTAAATGAGGCAATCTTAAAAATTGATGCGGTCGAAGAAAATCTTTATATTTACAAAATTGTCACCGCTCATTTCTTTAAGACCGAGGCGTCAATAATCCGTTGTAAATGAGGCGGTTTTAAAACACTTTTTTGCACTAGTGACATTCGAATAGCATATCAAACATACAAGTATCCAATAAATTTGATAGATGCATCTATAATATGATTACATGTTTGCAACCTAAAGTTTGCAAAGATGCTTGAATAAATTATTCTAATGTAAAATTTCTAAACTATATGATCTATAAAATGATCTAGCAAAATTATTTATCAAAGCCGCCATAAGTAGTTAGACCAAAATTTATGAGCAAGAAATTCTCATTTTAGTGTTGGGATTATTGATTTTACATATTGTAGTACATAAATGCATCAAGCCAACGTGGTATTATAAATTCTCTAATTATAATTGGCTTTTGGTCAGGAGTCAGTCATTTTCCATCTTAGAATTTTGAATATATAAATCTATTCTTATTATTCCACCACATATTGCACATAGATGGATATTCAAAGAATGTTGGGATAAATATTGGGTAAGAATCTCATTCCTCTTGTTTGTTTCTAAATGAAACAAAATAGTGTTTTTAAAGGAAACAATTGGATTTATGAGACTTATATTGCATCATGAGTAGTTGATTTGTAATACCCTAATTTTCCTAATATAATAAACCTTGTATTTTCGAAGAATTACTCAACAAAATACAAAAGTCAATATGTATCTCAAAAAATATAATCTATTGATTATATTTTTATTCAAATTTCACTTTGGAATTAATTAACCAATGGTTAATTAAGAGACCATATTTAGAAGCTATAAAATGTGATATGAATAGCACATGAAATATTGGTTATTTTATAACCAAAAGAGATATGGAAAGTGATGAAGACACTTAATTAAATTAAATGCAAATTAGCAAATATTAATTGACAAATTAACTTATGCTAATTAAGATTGTTCACATATGTCTACTATATTATTAGAGACAAATAAAAATAATTCAAAGGGGGCTGTCTGATTTTGAAAATTAAGGGCCAAAGAGGATGAAATTAAGCTTGTCTAATAAAGTACTAATTCCATGGTTAGTTAACAAATCAATTGACCGATGACAAATGCAATTAAGAGGCATATAAGCAACTTGATTAAGGGGGTAATTAAGCTTAATCAAGGTTTCCTGATGAGCTACTTTTGTCGTTAAAGCGATCAATTAAACTAGATCCTAATTAATTATATAGTTTAAGGTCAACCTAGGTCATTATATTCTCTCAAGGAGCAAGTGTGGGTTTTCTTTAGGTTAAATTTAGGTGATAAAAAGATGCAGTGGAATATAAATGGACCTAAACTAGAATGTAAAACACTACTACTTATATGCAATTAACTAACTAAATGTACTAATGCAATTGACTCTAAAACCCATATGAAAATGAGACTAATCTATATGAATTTGAATGCAATTTTTGGGGGTTTTCTTGTGAGAGCAGACCTAATAAGAAGATTGATTAAAAGCAAGTAAAATAATAATGATCTAATTAAGTTATGATGATGAAGGGGACAATTTAAGATTCACATGGAGTTAACTTTCTTAGCCCAAATTAATTGATTAGACTAAAGGGAGGTTCATGAGAGATTGAATTTAATGAGTTCAATTACCTAATTGAAACATGGGAAACCCTCAAACTCAATGACACATATTCCACTAGGAAACTCATAATGGAATAAGCGGTGGCTAGTTAAACTTATTAAAAACCAATAACATTTAATTCCAAAATAATCTTAGAAATCTTGTTTACAATTGCCTAATTAAACAACTAGACAATTAACCAAATTAATTAAACAATCAAAAGGATAAACCTAAATTGACAATTACATTAATAATGAAAACCCAATTAATAATATAATTGACAATCAAATAGTTTGCAAACAAAAATCCCAATAATTATCATGAGCACAATTTAAATCCAAATTATCAATTCAATCCAAATTAATTAATATGTCTATAAACTAAAACTAGATTGTTCTCAAGAAAACAACTTAAAATTATCTAAAACTAAATAATCCCAAATCTTGAACTAAATCAATAAAAAGAAAGACACTCTCTTGTGATCTTCATGTGTAAGCTCTAGGCTCTAGCTTCCTCCATCCTCTTCTCAAGTTGCCTCCCAACAGAATTTAAGCTTCCATGAAAATTGCGCCTCCTCCAACATCCAAACATGTCACGGCCATGATGAATATATCAAAAACTCAGCAATCTGTGCGTCTGTGAGGGTCAAGAGGGTGAAGGGAATTGATTAATTGGAAGGTGGGGTCCTCAGGTGAACTGGAATTGAAGAATAGGTGATGACGTGATGTGCGTGAGTGGGAATGGAATGAGGAATTGATTAATTGGATTCCTGCAGCCCCTCTGCATCTCGTCTTTTTTTTTTTTGCTCAACGTCTTCGGCCTCTCGCGGCGCTCAGTATCTTGCGGCGTTCAGCTTCTTTTATAAGCAGCAGCTAGCTTAATTAAAAGGGAAAGAGATGAGAGCTTTTGGGTACCACTTGAGCCCAATAGAATTTAAGGATCCCAATAAAATTCCACCGTCGGATTTCCTTTTAGCTTCCCTGAAAAATTCTGCACTATAGGATTTTCTAATATGTTTTTTTCCGATAGAAATTAAATAAAATCGTGATCTATTATATATTTAAAAATATTATTAAATCAAAAGATAACGATCAAAATATTAATTTAAGCCCAATAATTTCATTAATTCAAATTTATATTATTTCCTAAAATTGGCTAACAACCTAAATATTATTTAATAAATCCAATTTAGCCAAAAATAGTCCCCAAAATAAATGAATAAGGTGAGATAAAATATATGAAAATTGGGATTTATCACTGCCCCAAAAGTCAACAATTGCAACTAGCCAACATGAGATTTTGACACATGTATTAAGATCCAATGGATGTCATTTAATCTTGTAATTAAGGTTAATCCTCATGTAATTAAATCAACTAATGAGAACAATTGAACTATGGATTTGTGACACATGGAAAAACTCACTACTAGAAAATCCATGTTTTGTGGCAGAACTTTTCTATCGCAAAACAAGCATTTTCGTGACAAAATTTATTTGCGGCTGTCCGTTGCAAAAATTACCCTCACAAATTACATTTGCGACGGAAAAAATACATTTTCCCTTGCAAAATGCAAAATTTGCAAAGGAAAAACTTTCTCTCACAAATCCTAATATTTTGCGATGGAAACCTATTTCCCTCGCAAATTCTAGGATTTGCGAGGGAACTGAATTTGTGAGGGAAAATAAGTTCCCTCGCAAATCCTAGAATTTGCGAGGGAAAATAAGTTCCCTCGCAAATTCCCCTATTTTCCCTCGCGAATTCCAGGGTTTGCGAGGGAACTTATTTTCCCTCACAAATTCTAAGATTTGTGAGGGAAATTTTTATTTTTAAAAAAAAATAAAAATCAGAAAAAAAAATAATTACATAAAAAAATATTAAAAATTAGAAAATAAAAGGACTTGTATATCATAAAAATAAATTATAACAATCATACGAGTTTACATAGCAAAAACAAAATATTACAAATTATAATGTTGCGACCAAACTGAACTAAAAAAAAGTCTAAACAAAAGCAGTCTGGTCATCATCACCACTAGGAAACAGCCTCACACCCTTGTCCTTTAATAGAGACTGGAGAAGTGCTCGCATCTCATTAATCATCTCTCTTTGCTCCCTCACCATCTGTTATAACGTCTTTACCCTCTTATCTTCTGCAAAACCAATATTATGAAGTAAGTTTATTTTTTGTGCTTCATTTAAATAAACAAGGGAATAATGTTTTGCGATTGATATCAAAAGTATTAAGTCCACCTACAGGAACACCTCTAACACTGCTAGATGAACGCTTCGAAGAAGACTTCAATTCGCTGGCAGAGGCACCCATCCCGAAGACTCTCCCCTTCTTGTCAAATCCGCTTGCAGCCTGAATGAAGAGACTCTCATTATCATAATAAGAGAACGGTTGTTCTCAATCTGCGATTCTCCCTCCTGCGTCAGCTGCTGATAGTTCTCCTACAAGCACAAAAATACATCACAAATAAGACATGTAAAATGAAATAAATTTGTTACTGTTTGAAATAAATAATAAATCTAATTAATATCTCACCACGAATTGTTGGGACTTGTCGTTAATCCAGCGCAAGTGAAAATGAAGAAAGAGCCACTAGCACTTTGGTTTTTTATTCTGAAACCACAAGTACAAGATTCTCCATAGTAGAGTACAGGCATCAACAAAGATTTGTCTCCCAAAAATGAACTAATAGATGGCCAAGTTGTCACTATCCCAAATTCCCAATCATCCTAACAGTTCACATGCTCTATATAACACCAAATAATAAAAACTTGAGTTCCAACATAACGGATTCTATGAGCATGAGTCAACAATTTGTCCAATTTGATATAATAAGATCTAACAACGTTATCAAAGTATCAATGCAATAATCGACGCCAAAATACAAACCTGAGCCATCCAAGCTTCATTTGGTGGCTTTTTAACAGATGGAGCAGACTCATTACTTCTATTTTGCTTCAAAAAAAAATGTGTTCCACAAAATGAACATTCTAGAATCAGCACACCATACCCTTTAATATATCTAGACATCATAATTATATGTGATACCCAACGACCAAAATATACTAACAACTGGAATGACTAAAAATTTCATATTTTAAGGCACCATACAATTAAAAGGAATATGTAACTATACTTCCAGTTTCTAAGAGCATAAAGTCAAAACTCATTAGCTGTAAGTCATTGGTTCGATATGAAAACTTTCATCAGCATCTTATGTTATTTAAAAACAAGCATGCTTATTAACACCTCTGTAACAGGTCATGCTATTGAAACTTTGACTTGAATAAATATAAAGATTTTTTTTATAATTCTGCTGATGAAGGGGGTTAAATCCATATATTAATGGTACAACTCGGATGCTTTTCAGGTTTACTGTTAGGGCTACTACTGATCTATTAAAAAGCACAGACAATGATCTACATTCAGATTAAGAGACTATTACTTCAAATGTCTCTAGTTTCTTATTTATGAAAGATCAACTTTTCTACCAATATTCAAATGGTCTCACAATCAAGATATAAACAGGAGATACATAAAAGGAGAAAATTCATTAGCATAGTGGTCAACTAAAAGCCATATTATCATTACATACGTACAATTTTACATATTTCATTAGACATAATGAATATGTGCCTGCCTTTGTTTATTGCCTTGCTTCCAGAATAAAAATGGCAAAAATTTACCTTGAAAGCACCTGAGACAAAAACTAGAGACATCTGGAATTCGCCCTTCTTTGGCAAGTACTGAACCAACAATACGTAAAAAGGACTTCAATTGGTCAGTCAGGCTTTCATCAAAAGTAAAAGGCACACTACGCTAAGATGCTTATTTGATCAACAGTTTCAGAATAAATGAGGTCCAAAAAATTGAACCAAGACATGCATAAAAAATTACTTTAAACGAACTCACGCATTTACTAAATACTTTAGGTATATGTATTGCAAGACTTAAAGGACGTCAGTGTCAGGAATTTCCAAAAAGCCTAATGTAAAGTTTCATAAAGAAGTTTCATAACTTGAAATTTTCATCAGTCTTCAACGTCACCTCAAA
Source organism: Acacia confusa (assembly GCA_037074495.1). Classification (NCBI taxonomy): domain Eukaryota; kingdom Viridiplantae; phylum Streptophyta; class Magnoliopsida; order Fabales; family Fabaceae; genus Acacia; species Acacia confusa. Next base: position 19,089,701 of record CM073511.1, read on the forward strand.
AAAAAAAATCGAAATAAATTAACAAAGCTACTCCTTAAAGTCAACACCATCAAGAAAGGAAAAAAACTGAAATTCAACTAGTTAGACTTCAACGGAGATGGTGCTTTAAATTAATCCCTCGGATCAGACAAATTTCACACCGACATAGTCTGTCATTGGCCGTATGATACCAACGAACGAAAATTAACAACCATCCAAAATAATTAGAAGCAAAATGCTAGTTTCATCAACAAACCGTAAATCAAGACAGATTCTAAATAAAAGTGAATCAACAATAAGCAGAAATAGACAACGAATATGAAAATAGAGTGAACCTGCACCGACGATAAGGGTGAGCTTCCCGATTGGGAGAGACATGGTGGCCAGTTAGGTAATATTTGTGGTTCGGCCCTAATCAACTAGTGAACGCTCCACGATGCTCGCTGGAGAAAACGCCACACCTCCGCTACCCCTTTCAGTCTCTCCCCACGAATTTACGAACTGAGGAATGAGGAATTAACCCAGCAACAACCCTGTTCCGCGATTCCTCTGTCAACCGCCCCAGTATTTGGGCGGCGCAATTTATTGAAAAAGTTAAAAAGCTTAATTGTGGTAGAATTAACCCTTTCATTTGGCCACGGAGCAGAAAAGATGTTTCTGTCACAAAATGTGGGTTATTTGTGACGGACAGAGCTTTTCCGTCCCAATTAACCTTCATTTTGCGATGGAGGTTTTTGTCCGTCACAAATTATCCCATTTTGGGACGGATATAGTTTTTCCCTCATAAAATGGCTTATATTGTGACGGAATTTATTACTCTGTCGCAAATACTGTAAAATTTGTGTCAGAAAATATTTTGTCGCAATTAAGAGAAGGAGGTGGTTGGCAACCATAAGGAATGGAGAGATTGAAGTTGTAAAGTGAAATCAGATCCAAAGGTTAAGAAAAAAGAAGGAAAATTGAATTACATAAATTTGGTTTCACATGAGTTTGGATTTGTGCCTATAAATAGAGATATTTCTCATCTTCATTCTTCACACCAAAAATTCAAATCAAAGCTTATTGAGTTAGAGAAAAATACATAGGAGCAAGGAAAAAAATGAGTAAAAACTTCAAGAGATAAGTTCTTGAACTCTAACTTTTAGATTTTGGTAAAATTGTAGTTTAATCTAGAAAATTGTAGGGTGGATTTTCTTTCATGTTTTGAAGTCTCCATTGCTTTTAAAATTCAAAATGTAGTCAAAACATGTTGGCGAATAATTTTTGTAATCAATAGATCATTATGTTGCTTTTAAATTCGATGCTGGCAGCGAATGTTGTGGCTAAGATTTTATGTATCAAATGAGTTTTAAAAATCATGAAATTTTTCATGAATAGAGTAGACATCTAGGGATTTCTATTGATATGGAATTTGTAATATTTTGAGCTTTTGACAAGGAGTTAGGAATTTTAGAAATTAGACCTTATTTTTGGAGTTATAATCTGAACAGTGTAGGAAAAAGATAAAATTGGGAATGACTCATAAATTTTGAGTTCCAAGCGTTATTTTTCCCTAAAAATATACTTGTCAAAGGAATTTTTGGATTTTGAATCACAACATTTTGATTTGTTTAGAATTAGTTATGAGTTTTCAAAGTTGCAGAAAAATCTGGTCAGAAAATCTAACAATGCGTTCTTAAGGAAATGTAAGGTGTAAAAATGGAAGAAAAAGTCCACTAAGGGTAAAAAGGTCAAGAGCGGAGAAAATAACCCTTAAGGTATTATTTCAAGTGATATGGTATTGATTATAATAACATATAAAGTATGGATAAAAGGAAATAATCCGACGATAACATTATAGGGTATCCGAGAAGTCTGGAGTCTAATTAGAAGGTCAAGCATATTGCTAACTACGTGTAAGGAAGGTACATTTGCATACAGTAAATTTAACTCTCCTATGTCATGTATGGCTTTGATATAATTAATTGAATCATAATTGTGGACTCGTGAATAAGACTAGGTCTTAGGGTCATGTGTGTTTACAATCAGTTGGTTGTAGATTGTTGTATTTATATGATAATGTCGCATGCTTGTTTTCCTAGTGTTGAGGAACGCATGACTTGGTCACGAGGCAATTAAGTGCTAGTAACAATACATGTGTTGTAAGCCATTACCGATGTGTTTGCTAAATGTATGTTGGTTGTAATTATCTATCATATATTGTTTATATTTTGCATATGAGGTTAACTGTTACCTGAGATTCAATAGGTATTGAATCTTAGGATTGGGTAAAGGTTCAGGGAAGGAAATCTGGACCTGGGAAGGCGAAGTACACAAAGTCGTGAAGAGGCACCAGTCGAGATGAGAGTCTGAAAAAGACTATTAGGGCCTAATTTCTGGCATGAATTTGATAAAGTTGTTTCAAATCGTTTGATGCTTAAACTAAGAAAGGGTTGGTCTATATGGCTACAATATTTAGTCACCATGAAAAACAGGGAGACTCCTGCTACACTAACACCAATCTAGCCATTAAGTTTGATCAATTATGTTGGGTTCCAAGCCATAAGTCTAGTTAAGGCTTGGTCTAGCAAAGAGTTGTATTTGAGTCTTTATAAATTGTATCACATGAATATTCCTTCGGGATATTTAATTTACCAGCTTATGCCTAGACATTTTATATCAGTTACTCATCATCCAAACATTAATGCGTGCTCTCCGTTCCGCTTTACTCTGATATATACACCGTCAACTATGTTGATATTCCAAATACTACGTGTCACCGGACACACTAAGTAGCAAGGAATTTTTGATGTTACATGATTGTCATTGGACAAAGTTTTACCAATATATATAAGGGGAAGAAAATGAGTAGCTGGAAAAGACAATATTGAATGCATCAAATGTAGTTTCCCAAATATAACAGTACGAACCATAAGTTCATCAAATATTGTATTTTAAATATATTACAATATATGCCAAATGCAATCACTGACCTAAATGAAAATTCTTATATCTCAGGTTTTCAGCTGAAAAATGCTCCAATTATTATATAAATGAAAGTTGAGATATGCTTGAAACATGAGAAAGTGATCAGTTTGAAAAGAAAATAAAGGAAGCAAAAAATAAAGATGATTATATTGAGAAGGCAAGAACTGAGACATAACTATTTGTAAGAACCCAGAAGAGGTTTAAGTACTTGAAAGAAATAAAGAGATCTCTATTAGTTATGTGATAAAAGAAAAATGAACCGAAAAGATAAAAGTTATCGACATCAGTTTTGATGAAAATATCATGTGATTAAATGAGAATCTTGTATATAAATATGTCATAAAATACAGACATAAAGATCACTGGCCAATAGAAAAGAAAAGGCACAATATGCAATATCATAATGCAATATCATTAAAACCCTTGACTTGCTATATTGTGAATTATATATGAATCCAAGAAGGATTTAAAATGCTGGGAGTATATTTAGAGCATTGTTATACTTATAAAATCTTTGAATGATCAAATACATATATGGATTTAAATATAAACATATGAAAGTCCCTAAAGGATTCAAGGTGCTATAAGCACATGATCAATGAAACTCCTTAAAGGATCCAAATTGCTAGAAGCAAACAGTTTAATCGAAATCTTTATATGGTTTGAAAGCAACCAAGGTGTATGTGATATTACTGCCTCGATAAATGCCTATTAAAGTAAGAGTATAAAATATCTATTTTACACATGTAGTTTTACAAAAAGATCCGAAAGTGAGTTTACTATAATTGCATTTTATGTTGAATAGTTTAAATATCTTTGGAACTCTCGAAGAGTTTGCAAAAAATGTGAATTGCTTGACCTCCTAAAAAATTTGCAAAAGTGTAAATTGCTTAAATTCCTGAAGATCAAGCTTGCTAAATTTAAGAATTACTTAAAGAAAGGATTTGAGAAGAATAAAGTGTTTTCCTATAGCAAACTTTTTAAAATGTTAATTTAGCACAAAACCGTTAGGCTCTCAGCAACGTCTGATAGTTGATTTAAATTGGGGGAAAATTTTGACCTCAAATGCACATGTGGTAGGGTCAGACGCCTAAACACATGGCAGCAAATTAACATCTGGAGATTATTAAAATAGGGCTCAATCTGAAAGAAGCAGAGGAGAGTCGAGTTTGATTTCACGAGCATCCTTAGACTTGCTTTATGAAAACAAGATTTTTCTAGAAACCAAACAAAGTGGAAGATAGTTGTCTTTATAGTGAAACACATATTTAGGTGTGGTGATCCTTGCTGATCTGTGTCATCACCAGCAAACAAGTCCTCATATCCACTCATTGCTCAAAGTCAAACTTCTTTGCTTTCGCATACACAATGCAAGAGGAAAAAGGGGGAGAGAGAGACAGATAGGATCTAGGAAGCAAAAATGGGGGTAGTGGAAAAAGCTCAGAACGTGAAGGTTTTGGGATCAGGCACGAGGTTTATAGTTCTGGGCCATGGATTTGACATAGATCAATCGATTTGGAAACATCTAGTACCTCATCTTATCGACGAGTTTCGCGTCGTTCCCTATATGATAATATGGGTGCTGGTACCACAAATCCCAATTACTTCGATTTTAAACGCCACTCCAGACTGGAAGGTCATGCCTACGATCTTATCGCCATTTTAGAAGAGCTTCAGATCAATTCCTACATCTTCGTTGGACACTCTGTTTCCGCCATGATTGGAGCTATTGCTTCCATCACTCGCCTTGATCTATTCTCCAAGCTCATCATGATCTCTGCTTCCCCTAGGTAAAATTAATACAAATCGCTCTTCTATTTACCTCGATTCAATACATTTGAAATGTGAATCTGGCAAAGAATGTGATTATACTCTTAACTGATTTGAAATTCCATTTGCGGTTTCTGCTTTTGGGCAAGGTACCTGAATGACGTGGATTATTACAGAGGCTTTGAGCATGAAGATCTTAAACAGTTATTCGAAGCAATTAGCTCGAATTACAAAGCGTGGTGCTCGGGGTTCGCTCCTTTGGCGGTCAGCGGGGAGCTGGAATCGATGGCGGTATAGCAATTCAGCAGAACATTGTTCAATATGAGATCGGACATAGCGTTGAGCGTGGCACTGACGATTTTCCAGAGCGATATGAGGCAAATTCTTTGGCTCATCACAGTCCCGTGCCATATTTGGATGCAAAAGATGGTAATTTGCTGCCACGTGTTTAGGCTGACTCACGTCTAACCCCGCCGCATGTGCATTTAAGATCAATTTTTTCCCCCCAATTTCAATCAACCAACGAATGTTGGTGAGAGCCTAACATTTTTGTGCTAAATTAATATTTTGTTATAAAACTGAAAGAATTTTAGAGAGAAGTCAGAGGAAATTCTAGAGAGATGAAATCCATTCAAGTATAATGAATAGTTACAGGAGACCTCTATTTATAGAAGGATGCAAATAGTAGATTACTATGTGTATATACCATGTCATCCTGTATTTGGAGATTATAGGTCAATGGACATCCACATAATAAGAATATTCATAACACTCCCCCTTGGATGTCCATTTATGAATGTGCCTCGTTAAAAACTTTAACTAGGAAAAACCCAGTGGGATAAAAACCTAGCCAAAGAAAAGAGTACAACATTCATTGATACACTGTTGAGTTTTGCCTCATTAAAAATCTTTCTAGGAAAACCCAGTGGGACAAAACCTAGATAAGGGAAAAAGAGTACAGCGTGTATCGTCTCCCCTTCTTGATTACATCAGACTTGCTCCCCCTGATGACCACATTGCTTCATTGTCTTTCTATCATCAAGTATTCATTGTATACCTGCAAGATGTAAATCTTTCAAGTAAAATCATAAATATACATGTGCATAAATATTTATTCAGATAATAATATCACATGCACGATAAATGTTTCATGCTACATATGAATTCACTTAATTAATTATTCTCGAGAATTTGATGCTCCTAGCATCTTGAGTCCTTCAGGGACTTATTCTAGCGCCTTATGTTCTTCAGGAACATGTGCTTCTGGTACACACTAATATAGTATGACTCATGATCCTCATTATCATCATTAAAGCATATGCTATCTTATAAACATAAATATCATCAATGTCGACTTTATTTTTCGGTCCCATCGGATTTCATTCATAATTTATTGAGATCTCATTATATTCACATATATTAGGTACCTAGGTCTCTCTTAGACCACAATACACTTTTCTTGTAATATCTCTTCTGGAGATAACATCTCATCAAAAGATAACTCTTCTGGAGCTTTACTTAATTATCCTCGACTTGATCATCTATATTTTATAGCTCCTTTTCTCTTTCGAGGATTTTTATCTTTAAAACTGATGGACCTGCAACGTTTCAGACGTGCTTTATAACAATTCATATAGGAGCATTTGCAGTTGGGACTTGTGACTTTGTCACTTTCTTTAGGTCAGTAAATGCTTCTGGCATTCGATTAACTAAACTCAGCAACTGAATTATCATTTTGAATTTTTAGTGCACATTTCTTTGTACGAGGATCAATAAGAGCCAATGATAATTCATTCCACTTTATCTCTTTACCCAATCTGCTTATTTTTCTCCCCCTAATCAAATCATGCAATATATATCCATCTGTGTGCATTATAGTGGATCATTGCACATTCAAAACTATTAAGATGGAATTTATCTGGCTCCTGACCAAAAGCCAATTATACAGGGAGAATTTTGCTGGCTTATATAATTGCTGCAAATATATATAAACAATGTTCTCATAATCATTGATCTACTCATATATGATTTCTGAATCATTCAATCTGGAAAATTGCGCGCATAATATATTGCAAACTTCTGGTTGCAAACATCACTGCAAACTTTGCAGATTTATAATCTCATATGTAAACTTTCAATTTAATATATTTCCAGAGATCCATTTCCAATAATATTTTCATAATCATATCTATTTGAGAACAAGCAGCACATAATATGACTCGGATGATCAAACAAGTCATGCCAACATTCCATATAATTTATCATCAAATCTAATATTCATTTTGAGGGAATCAACATAGAAACATTCACAAAGAATTATCACATAAATATTCACACTTGATATATATATCATTCTCCCCCTCAAGTGTGAGACCTTAAAAATTAATTCATGGAATTTCCATACAATATTCCATGATAATAGCATATATGATAATTAATGCATTATCAATGCATAATTTTGTTACTTCTGGTAACAAAATTTCCATTTTCCAGAATCAACAAACAAATATATATTAAATACAAAATCATCAGGTGTATAATTGCAGATTCACGAGCGCAATACTGTGTAATCACAGGCGCATCACTGTGGAATCACAGACGCAACAACTCAGATTGTCGTATGCATATAAAGTCAAAAAGATTCCAGGCTCATGCTTTATAGGGAGCAGATCTGCAGAGATTTAACAGGACTACGCAAATCTGCAGAGATTCAATAGGATTTAATTCGACTATAAATAAAGGAAGGCAAACGAACATGCCTCACAAACACTCAAGCATCTGATAATACCAACTACCAGATACTCACACATATTTCTCTAAATTCTATTACCATGGCAGGACCAAGCAGTTTTATCCCAGTTTCTGATACATCCGAAACAGCATTACTTGATACTTTGTTGTATGATGATCAGCCCAACATGTCATTTACTTCTTTGTTATCTCCTAATCCCTTTGAAATGTTTATTCCTCCTTCTGCTTCAAATGTACCTACTTCTCCCCCAAGAACAAGTGTTCTTCCACAATCTACAAGGATTGAAGGTACAACTGAAACAGGTTCATCAAGGAGGCCAGTTAAAAGGTGTAGAACTATGGCTGAACTAATGGAGTCTACCAGTCAAATTCAACCAATAGTCACAACAATCAATGAGCCAGCATTCATAAGCCAGCAAACAACCACCAGCCAGCCATCAACCACGATCCAGCTAGCAACAATCAGCCAACCGACAACCATTAGCCAGCCAATAACAATTAGCCAACCAACAACCACTAGCCAGCCATCAACTACAAGTCAATTAGCAACAACTAGCTTATTGGAATGTAGTTGTTGTCATGTTTTACGAGAGATCATACATACCAACGAACTCCAGTACCATAAACTTGAAGTTCACGGAAGAAGAACAGGTATGATTACCCATGCTGTTTTATTTGAAAAAGTACAGGATAAATCTTATAATATTGACAGGCTTCCAATGTTTGATTTCACAAAGAAAAATTTTGAAGAAATCAAACAATTTCTGACACAGTATTATATAGATTTACAAGCATCAGGATATATCTTGATGCGTGATCCTGTATTAGCCTATCATGAGGTTCTCTGTGTTGGTTCGGAATGGGCTATAAATCCAAATGACTTCCATGGAAGTTCATTTCAAACCAATATTGAACACTCATTAGGCAAAGGAAAACAACATGCAGTAAGTATACCCTATGATACTTCATCCCTTAACCAGGGTGAATTATATAGGTTATCTATGGAGCAACGAGAAAGAATAAAGAAAACAACGCTCCATGATTTAAGAAATTATTTTCACTTAACCCTTGATGAAGCGAGTAAACAATTAAATATGTCTACTCACACCATACAAAAAATCTATCAAAAAGGAGGGTTAACTGAGTGGCCACACAAGAAGCTCAAGAAACTTATGACGCAAATCTCGATATTACGAAGAGTTTTGCCTCATCTGGATCCCATCTCAAGAGAAGCAAAAGAAGAAGACATTAAATATCTTTAGAATGAGATGATTAAAGTTTGTAATGATGTTGAGCCACTCGCAATTAAACTTTGTTGAAATAATATTTCCTTTTGCTTAATTATTTTGTTTATGAATATTCTTTTCTCGTATTTATAAAAATTGTTATAATCATAGAAATCACATAACAACCATAATAATATATTTTCTTTATTCACTTCTGGGAATGAAGTTGGATAAAAATTCATGATCCATAACTCACTGATTTGTTTGATCATGGCAAGAAATTAATCCACAATATTTCTTGACTTTACCACAATATTGCTACTGCAATAGCAAATTGAATATATTTATTTATAATAAGAATCATGATCATACAATCCCTTGTCTCATAATTTAAGGGAATATTTAATGCCAAATATACAATTTTGAGGCCTTTATACAATTGATGGCATACAAAATTTATGGATCAAATATTGTTTCATAATTTGTCTCTCATCATTAGGCTAACTTGCCTCTTGGCTTTAGGGTATCTTGCCTCTGAAATTAAGGCTATCTTGCCTCTTGGTCTCAAGCCAATTTATGCCTCATCTCTCAAGCCAATCTATGCCTCATATCTCTATGGCATTTTAATCTCATAATATATATGGCCTTTTAACAGTTTATCTTCAGGATAAATAAAATATAAGCATAATAAAATAAATAGATGGAACCCACTAATATGTATATACTAGTGTTGTTGCCATAAATAATAAAAGGGAGGGGATATATATAAAACAGTAAATAAATAAATAAAAATAAAATAAATGATTGGAAATAAACGTGCTAAATAAATAAAAAGAAGATGAAATAGGAATGGTAGTAAACTCACAGCGAGACCTATCTCATCCATAGGTAAGAAAGAGGATGCATATGCAAATGTAAATATATATATATATATATATATATATATATATATATAATATATAGAAAGCAGTAAATAAATAAAAATAAAAGGGAAGGGGGATATAAAGCTGTAAATGAATTATAAATAAATGGAGTCCACTAAACTAGTGTTACCACCATGAAGAATAAACAAAGCGGTAAATAATAAAATAAATGGTGCCCACTATACTAGTGTTACTACCACAAAAGATAAATAAAGTAATAAAGAATTTAAATAAACAAAGCTGTAAATAATAAAATAAATGGTGCCCACTATACTAGTGTTGCAACCATAAAAGATAAATAAAACAATAAAGAATTTAAATAAAATAAATGGGGCTCACAAAGTGCACCACTATAAAAGATAAATAAACGCAATAAATAAATAGAGCCCACTAATAGATACTAGTGTGCCTCCATGAAGAATAAACAAAGCGATAAATAATAAAAAAAATGGTACCCACTATACTAGTGTTGCTACCACAAAAGATAAATAAAATTAAATAACATAAAAGTAAATACATAAAAGTAAATGTTTGTCACAATAATAAAATTAAATTAAAACAATTAAAAGAAAAGATTAAATATAGAAATTTAATTAGAACTTACCTGAATCAGAGTGTCCTACTTCGCTTTTTTCGGTTTGACAAATAGATTAAATAATAATAACAAAAACAATAATAATAATAATAATAAAATCTTAAACATAAATAATAAAATTGAAGTGAGAAAGAAAATATTAATATGAAATATATTATAATATAAAAATAATTATAATTAATCAAAAATTTTATTAATATAATATAATACCCACCGACGTTAATGTACTATTAATACACACATAATAACATTACGTATTATAGGTTAGTTAAATGCTATTTAATTTTTTTAATATAGAATATTATAAAATATTTATTACGATATCATATACAAACACCTAGGACCCAGTGGAAATTTTTATATCTCCGTGAATCAATGTATAAATCAAAACGTGTGGACCCCGCTCAAATAAAAATGCAACTTCAAATTGCAACTTTCATTCACGACTAATTATGCAATCAATCAAAATGCATAAAACAAAACGTGTGGACCCCGTGCAAAGAAAAATGCAATGCAACATTACTTATCTCCTGGTCTCTTCCGAACAGTACACATTAACCACCTACTCTATGATCATGCTTTAATAATTCATTGCTATTGTTTTCTATTAACTATTCATGTTTTGTCTTACTATATTCATCAACTTCAATCATTCATACATTGAATCAGAAAACGTACCTAAGCAGAGAATCCTCCTCCGTTCTTTCTCATCTACTTCTCAGAAGCCCTCCTCTCCTTCATCTAGTTCCTTGGCACAAGCTTTCGTGCCTCACCGATGTCCACTTAATTTTCTGAGACGGAGTGTTTCTGAATGTGTTTGATAAGTTAGTGGGATCCGAACTAGAATGCGCACGATGAGCAGGTTCTTGCAAGATCTTGGATCTGTGACTTTTTAGGAGAGAGAGAGTATTGATGATACGATTCAGCACATATACTCGCCGGATCTGAGAAATGGGTGGGATGTATATGTTGGCCAGAAAAGGAAATCGTATAGCAATTGAGTGCCTCAGCCAGTAAAATGACGAGGCAGTCAGGTAAGGAATAGCTAAGAGACGAGGAGGTAGAAAGCGTAGAGCCAATGAGGAAAACATAGAGCTTCGTGCTCTTCTCTTGGCGTCTGAGCGGGACCATATTTAGAGGTGAAGGAAGAAGACGACAATGAGATTTTGAATGATGAAATACTGATGAAATCGCAGAGATTGCGAAGATCGGGGAAGAACAAAGACAATCAACGACACAAGCTCAGTTAGTTCGAGGCTCGTGCTGATAACGTGTTATAAAACTGAAAGAATTCTAGAGAGAAGTCAGAGGAAATTCTAGAGAGATGAAATCCATTCAAGTATAATGAATAGTTACAGGAGACCTCTATTTATAGAAGGATGCAAATAGTAGATTACTATGTATATATACCATGTCATCCTGTATTTGGAGATTATAGGTCAATGGACATCCACATAATAAGAATATTCATAACATATTTTAAATAGTTTTTTGATATTTAAGGTTCAATTAAGAGTTAATTGTGTTAGGAGTTCCCGAGCCAATAATTTATTAGTCAAATTACTCCTTAACCCTATTTATACCCTTTATCTTCCTATGATTATGTAATCTGATTTATTGTAGGTCATAGAGTTACGCCAATAAATAAGAGGCCTATACCATATACACATACATGAATAGTGAATAAAATTGTTCTCTCTTGATCTCTCTTTTTCTTTCATCTCTCTTTTATTTCATAAAAATAGTTACGTATTATAATTATTTTTTATTTTTATTTTTTAATATTATATGAATTATGATTATTTTTTGAAAATCATTTTTTTTTCTTGTTACCTTTACTTACTTTACATTTTTGGTTAACTTAGCTGCTTTTTTGTTTGGAATCGATTTTTAATGCGTTTTTGTCTAGCATACATCAAAATATAATTTAATCATGATCAATTCAAATACAGGCTGATAATTAAAACTGTGAAAAAATATCGATCAATTTTATTACCAATCTCATTTCTAATATATTAAACAACTCTTTCATTACATCATATAATTCATCATTAGCATCTAGTACCTCCCCTTTCCAAACAGAAACTTTTGTTTTATCTATACTCAAGGAACGAGGTCGCAGATTTTTTTAAGTCTCTCAAATGAATGACCTAGGATTAAGAGTTTTTTATAACTATTTGATATTCAATATTATTGGGTTACACTTGAATATACTATTAGACCCAAACAAAAATAGCTCTTCAAAAATACGTCTTTTACAAATATAGAAGTTTTTTTTTCCTTAATGATCAGCAAAGTGAGAAATTCATGCGTCATTGCAGATAATATGTATTTCTTTAAAATAACAAGCATCAACCTCAATCATGTGCATGAAGATTTTTTTTTGGATAGAACATGTGCATGAAGTTTTTTTTTTTTTTTTAACATGTGCATGAAGATTAAAATAACTACGTAGAGGTTTTATAGGTATTGTGGTATATGGACCATGGGCCTTTGTTTATGGCAAGTATAATGGGCATTTTGATCAATAACATGTAGGAGTTCATAAACCCCCTGTTACGTTGCATAAAATACCATGGAAGATAAAAACGCGGTTGCCGGGGATCGAACCCTCTACAACGTCCTGTTTGAAAAATTTTATATTATTTTGTTACATGTATTTTAGATATTTGGGGTTTTTTTAAAAAAAATATATATACAAGGCACTATTTCTTCTCTCTTTTTTTTTCCCTTTTTTCTTTTTTTCTCGGTATCCCACCCAGTTTAGCAGAATCTTCAGTTCCCACTAATCTAAATTCCGCCCGGCTTTAGGCCCACAATCTGGGGAAGATTTTCCAACTCTATTTTCTTTATTCTTACACCTGAGAACGTGGTTAAAGGGGGGAGCAGATTGCCTCGTATCCCATTTCTCCTTTTCTTCCCGTATCCTTCCATCCCACCCGTCTACGGCATCTGAACATCTAAAAATAAACATGTAATACACTTTAAATGGGACTGAGGCAATCTGCTCGCACTCTCTCTGGCCCTCCCTCTCATTTCCATATTCCATCATCACCTAATCCCCACTCTCTCCCGATCGACGACAGGGATTCGTGTTCGCTCCGCCGCAGTTTTTTGCGCCGATTACCGGACGAGGAAGCCTCTGGTGCGTTGTCGGCGATAGTCAAGAAGAGGAAGTCCATTGCTTCAAGCCTTGACGAGGTGGTTCGAACCATGTATGCGTCCTTTTGCAGTGCGGCGAATTCTCTATCACAACTGCTCCCCAATTTCCCCTTGTTTCTTTCTTCTTCTTCTATGCTTTTTCCTTTTTGTTCTCCCTTTGAATTTCACCCCGAAAACAAACAAGAACAAAGCCAACCACCTTTTCTTGTCCCCACTCAAAGTGCTCTCTTCTTTCTCTTTCCTTTTCCCCCACTCTGTGCGACTGTGTTTTCTTCCTCTCTTTGATGCACGCGTACCAAGAATCCAGAAAGGGATTGTGATGGTGGCTGTGGTGGACTTTGTGGTGGTGGCGGTGTGGGTGGACATGCCTGATGATTCTCTTCGTCATATGCCTGTGTGGGGGCAAGGGCAACTCGAATTTCTGTGACCCACATATTGAGATTTCAATTTATTATTGCCGTTAAGGTCCCATTTTATCTAGAAGTTATCAAAGCAAGAGAAATTTTGTCTCACAAGTTTTTTTATGAGCTGGAGTTTTCAGAAATCTTAAACTTTTAGATAAACATGACAACTTTCAAAGTGAAATTAGACCTTACCTCTTTTTATCATGATCTAGTAGTGTTTGAATTCTATTATATATTGGAGCTTTTATATGAAGCAAACAAGTTGTTTTGGTTCGTTGTCTCTATCAGGGTAATAATAATTCATGGGGTTGGTGAAATTCAAGGTAGCAAAAAGTTTTGCCCTTTATCTGTTTGTAAAAACGGCTAAACGAACAAAAGGGGTAGAAGTTAACAGTTTAGCAAGGCTAATTCCTACTTCTACTTTGGTTGGTCATTATTTTGTAGACCTTCTCAAATTAGATCAGCGAATAATTTTTAACCTTTTGTACGTAGCTCTGTTTTTATTCAAACATGAAAGCAAACAGTTCCAGCCTCACAAAATAGTGCTGTCTGTTAACTGGCATTTCTGGGCCCCTTTTTAAATAGGTGAGAAATGAAGAATCATTACAAATCTGCATCTTCTTCCTTATCTATAGTCAGAACAAATTTGTATAATATATTCAAAAAGAGATAATAGAAAAAGAAAATTCTAAAAAGGATGAATAAGATAAGGTCTAGTTACATTGTTTTGTATTATTGTTATTAAAATTAATGTGTATAGTACATGACGATGCCAAATACAAATCTCATTTTCTAATACACTCTCTACTAAATATATAGTATTACAAATTTTTATGACCATATACTAACATCTACATTGCTCTTGCTTCTTCTTTCTTCTTAGGTGAACGTCAAACTTCTATAACAACTTCATCAATGTCCCACCAGTGCCTAGTAGGTGAATCAGCAATGTTTAATCAACATGAAGGATTTGCCAACCAACACCTGCCATAACAATTCAAATGCGATCAATTTAGTCATTCAACCATCATTTTCATTCAGTTTTAGACAATGTAAGACATCATTTTGTTTTAGCAGAATCATTGTGAAACTTGTTTTGGCAGCATTATTCTGTTTTAATCAGTGTAAGACAACATATAGGTTATATGATAACAACTTGGTATTTGACAGCACAACTTGGTATTTGACAACAGCAAGTATATAAGCATATGAAACGTGTTTTGACAGCATCATTTGTTTTAACAGTTGGAAATATATATCAGTAAATCCAACAGATCTATTTGTTTTAACATATGAAACAATTGTTTCAAATCTATTTTAAAAATCAAGTAGAATTGTTCACTCTGAATGCAAGAGACTAAAACTGTCAAAAGACAAAAGGTTCTTAGTACCAAATTGCTAAAGCTATATGTCCACAACAAAGTATATCCAGCATTAGATTCTTTTAAACCACCCACAATCACATTCTAATCATGGCATGATTCCAAACTAACAAAATCCATGTCTAACTTTTGAATGCTTGGCATATTTGTACATGAAAGACAGAAAAGAAAAATGCCATTAAGAAAAGCTGAAGAAAATACCTTTTCTGAAAAATTGACGAGTAAAAGATACCAAATTTATAACATGGAAAAAGCCTCAATTTTGAGTTACAAAAAGCAAAATTTAAGTAGATGGACATATGCTAGTCTACAAATGCCAACCAAGAAAACTAGCACAGTTGATGGATTAATCTCTCACAATCTTCTCAAGTTATCTATTACTCCTGCTTGTTAGTTTTTAACTTCATCATCATCATGCACTAGCCCAGTTGGGATATAATGAGTATTGACATGTCTATTATTCAAATTATTCAAACCACTCGTCTCAATTCATTTTGGTCAAGTAAACACGCCCCCCCCCCCCCCCCCCCAAAAAAAAAAAAACAAAACAAAACAAAAAATGGCTTTGACCATTTTGATTTCCAGATATCTTCATGCTTTAGAATCACACATAACCCACTAAAAATCTCAAAATGCATGTATTAAGCAGATTTTTTTAGGGAAAAAAAATAATCCATACTTTTAGATGGCTGCATACTAGGGGTGTTTCTTTACCTTTGAAAGATTACAACAGAGCAGTGAATAGATCACAAAAGCATACTTCAATAGAAGATGTCAAAAGTCAAAGCAATTGGAATAGTTGCTCGGTTCAAAGTTTAATCTATTCAATATTTTGATTTCAAATGGCTTAATTCTTAACATTTCACTAAAATATAATTGAGCTAATTTTATGTATGCTCACCGCTTCATGTTAAGTACAATTTAGGCCACATCAATGGTTTCTCAGTAAAATCTTAAATTAAGCAAAAGAACAATCCTGCAAATTATTATTGCACCATTTGAGAAAGGTACACTCCAATATCATAAACAAAGTCCTTCCCCATTTGGTGCTGAAATCAAACTAAAAAAAAAACCTCTCAAGTGTTTTCAGCTAAGCAAAGCAACTTTTGTCTACAGAATTAATGAAATGACACGAGATATTTATACTGTAATGTCCCGATAATTCTCAAATTTTTCATACTCAAGTAAATTGAGATGTCAAAATATTTTATCCTTTCTAGTATTTTTAGCAAAAACGTTTCTAGTATTCAATAAATTTAAAAGGAACCATCTTTCTTGAGAAGTACAGTTCAACTTCAACCATCTGAAACCAGGAAAAAGAATTCCAAAAGAAAGAACAAGGTCAAAGGAACTGAAATTTTGAAGACCATTAACCAGAAAAATCACAAGCCTTAACATTAAAACGCCTTGGCCAATCATATTAATGTAGTAGCACAAGGGCATTACAAAAGATACAGTGCATTTTCGGTGATGTAATTGTTATCCAAAAAAGTAAGCAAAGGAAAAAAGTCCATTCATAATCAGCAATCGAGAAATGGGTAAGACACGCCTTAAACCATAGTTAAAATTAGGGGCAGAAAGTATTACCGACGCATCGAATCACCAATTAAAACCCATCAGCTAAAATCCGAAATTCAGAAGTAGCAAAATTCTTCACTTTCAAGCACATAGGAAAACCAATTTATATTAGGAGGAAAGAGATCTTACGAGACCGTGCCGTTCCCCAGCCTAAAACGAAAGCTTCTGGTGGTTCCTAGCCTGAGTATACAGTTGTGATAGAGAATTCGCCGCACTGCAAAAGGACGCATACAGGGTTCGATCCACCTCGTCAAGGCTTGAAGCAATGGACTTCCTCTTCTTGACCATCGCCGACAACG
The DNA here is from genome assembly GCA_037074495.1 of Acacia confusa. Lineage (NCBI taxonomy): Eukaryota > Viridiplantae > Streptophyta > Magnoliopsida > Fabales > Fabaceae > Acacia > Acacia confusa. Next base: position 19,106,737 of record CM073511.1, read on the forward strand.
CACCAGAGGCTTCCTCGTCCGGTAATAGGCGCAAAAAACTGCGGCTGCGCGATCACGAATCCCCGTCGTCGATCGGAGAGAGTGGGGATTAGGTGATGATGGAATATGGAAATGAGAGGGAGGGCCAGAGAGAGGGAGCAGATTGGCTCAGTATCCCATTTAAAGTGTATGACGTTGTTAGAATATGCAAATTGTGTTGCTAATATATGTTGCCGTCTAATTATGTTTAATTGTAATTAGTAGTTACGGTTAGTTACAGTTAGTTATTGATTTTGATCATATTAGGTAGTAGGTCTTGTATATATAGCTTGTCTGTTGTATTATTGATACAGTGATGTAAACATTATTTCTTCATCAATAAAGATTCTCTCTCTTTTGCCTGTCTGGGAAAGTCCTTGTTGAGAAAAGCTCATCAGGGTTATTACTTCCAACATGGTATCAGAGGAGGAAGTTTATCTTTGTGCATCCATTTAATTCCCTGTGACATACAGTGTTATATCAAGAAGTGCGGCCCATATTGCAAGAAGTAGGCCCACTATTGTTGGTTTTTTCACTGCGCCACACAAGGGAACCCAAGAAATCATCCCTAGATCCAACTTGAAGCACCCAAGAAGACGGTGTATTATCAAGATCTAAAGGGAATTGCGGACCAGGTAATTGAAGTGGCCCATGCGAGATTGGAGAACAGCTCCGGAAATTTCTGAGAGCGATACGAGCAACAGATGGAGCAAGTTTCACCACTACATCCTAGCTCTCACCACTCTTCTCCACAACTTGCAGCAAAATCTCAGCCCGATAAGAGCGCCGTTCACCGGTTCTTCTACAGGTCTTGAACTTTAGCTCTCGAGGCAGTGAGATTTGTTATTATCTCCATCAGATCTGCACACCTTCTTTCGAAAACAGTCTGAAATGGCTGAGAAGGAATCTTCTACAGTCCAGCGCACAGCCCTGACAGTCACATCGGAATCAATTCCGTTTTCTCGCCCCCTGTTTCTACACCCTTCAGTTCTTCATGGGGTTGAACGAGACTTATCACCAAGCCAGAGGACATATCTTGCTTATGGCTCCATTGCCTACAGTAAATGAGGCATACTCTATGATCATTCAGGATGAAACCCAGCGAACAATTTCAGACCGAGGGCATCCAACAGAAGGCATTGCCATGGTCAGTAAGACTAGAGGTCGTGGCAAGGGAAAGGGCCATGGAGATCCATCAGTCGAATGTACTTACTGCAACAAGAAGGGGCATCACCTTGAACAATGTTTCCAGTTGGTAGGATACCCATCTTGGTTCAAGGGACCTAAGAAAGCAGAAGGGATCTAATCAGTTGGGGATGGAATCAACTGATGGTCCAGACCTGCAAGTGAACATCGCAAGCACAGTGGCTCCCTCATTTTCTCAAGAACAATATGAACGACTCCTTCTCATGTTGCAGAAAGATTCAGAGTCAACGGTACATGTTTTGACTGGTACAGGTTTGACTATGTCTCCCTCTGAGTATTCGATCTGTTCTTGTTGGGTCTTAGATTCAGGTGCTATTACACACTTAGTGAGTGACATTTCTCTACTAGATAGCTATATAGTTTATAATGGCCCCATAAATCAATTAAGATCCCAGATGGTCAGAGAATCCCAATTACGCATATATGTTCAATTACTATAGCACCTAAGATTACATTACATGGAGTATTTTATTCGTCCAAACTGAAATTTAACCTGATAGCAGTATCTAAAATCACTAAAGAATTGAACTGTTTGGTTTGTTCTTTTTCCTGACCATTATGTTGTACAGGACCTTCAATATCAAAAGACGAAGCTGCCTGGTAGAATGATAGACAGATTGTACATCCTTAGAATTCCAAAGTCTAGTCACACTCATATAATAAGTGTTACACTGAATAGTACTACGCAAAAACTACTTGCAAAGACACACAGTGACACACTGAACATGAAATTTGATGATGTGTATTTGTGGCATAGGAGATTAGGCCATGCTCCTTTATCTGTAATGAAACGCATGAGTTTCGCTATTGATGACACAGAATTCATTGATCACAGATGTGATATATGTGCTCAATCTAAGCAAACCAAGTTTCCCTTCTCATCCTCTTGTATTAAAATTGCTGGATGTTTTGAATTGATACATATAGATGTATGGGGACCATATAGGATACCCACTCATCAAGGATTTACATACTTTCTTTCAATAGTTGATGATTTTTCAAGAGCTACGTGGATATTCTTGATGAGACATAAATCTAATTCAATCATTTATATTCGAAATTTCATTGTGTATGTTTTAACTCAATTCAATATAAAAATTTAGAGGATTAGAAGTGATAATGGAGTGAGTTTCTGAATAATTCTTTTAAAATGCTCATTCAAGAAAGGGGTATTATTCATGAAACAACGTGTCCTTATGCTCCTCGACAAAATGGAGTCATAGAACGTAAGCATAGGACTATCATGCAAATAATGAGGAGTCTAATGCTACAATCTAATATTCCCATACAATATTGGGGTGAGTGTGTAAAATCTGCAGTATACTTAGTGAACAGATTGCCCTCCAAAATCCTCGGATTTCAGACTCCATTTGAAATGATTTATGGGCAAAAACTTGAACTGAAACACATTAAAGTGTTTGGCTCTCTTGCATATGCGACAGACTTAAAGGTCCTTGATAAATTGCAACCCCGGGCCCTTCCTTGTGTGTTTTTGGGATATCCTGATAATCAGAAAGGTTATTTGCTATTAAATTTGAAAATTGATATGTTATTTGTAAGTCGTCATGTCAGTTTTGTAGAGTAGGTATTCCCCTTCAGGAACACTCAGTTACGGCAGGAATAAGGAATCAGTCCCATACTACGAGAGATGTTCTGGTTTGAGCCAGAAAAGCAACCAGCCTCAATACATGATAAGTATCATCTTTCTCAACCCACGGATGATCAACAGCATCGTCAGGATTCTTCTGATGATGTTGCTGATTGTCCAAGTAATGTTGCTGATCGTCCAAGTAATGTTGCTGATTGTCCAGGTACCCTAGATCAGTCACGGCTTATCAAAAATAGAAAACCACCCATTTTGTCAAATGACTATGTTCACTTATAATTTCTGAACCAAATTCAGTAGAGATAACAAAGTGCTGTTACCACATTAATCGATTTGTGACCTATGATTTTGTGTTTGCTGATCATTTGGCATTTTTATCTTCAATTGATATAGTGCCTGAGCCTTCAACCTATCAGGAAGTTATTGCTAATCCTGAATGGGTGAAGGCAATGAAGGCTGAAATGCAAGCTTTGGAAGATAATAACACATGGGAAATTGTAAAACTACCTAAAAATAAAAAAAAAAAAAACAATTGGTTGTAAATGGGTATACAAGGTCAAGTATAAGTCTGATGGTACTATAGATAGATATAAGGCTAGATTGGTAGCAAAGGGGTATAGTCAACGTGAAGGGATTAATTATCATGAGACTTTTTCACTTGTTGTAAAGATGTTGACCGTTAGATTGATTTTAAAATTGGCGTCAATGTACTCATGGAATCTTTATCAAATGGATGTCTACAACGCTTTTCTGCAGGGTGACCTTCAAGAGGAGGTATACATGAAATTACCTCCAGGTTTCCAAAGTCAAGGGGAGCATAATGTCTGTAAGTTAAAAAAGTCACTTTATGGGCTTAAACAGGCTTCCCGACAATGGAACCAAAAATTGTCTCAAGCCCTTATCAAGGGTGGTTTTGCTCAAAGCAAAAGTGATTACTCTTTGTTTACTATGGATTGGAATGACTGTGTGGTATATGTGTTAGTTTATGTTGATGATTTGCTTATAACTGGTAGTTCTGAAGAAGGCATTAATTATGCTAAGGATTTGCTGCATGATAACTTTAGGATTAAGGATTTAGGACACATGAAGTATTTCCTTGGCATAGAAGTAGCTTAGATTGAAACAGGTGTAGTCTTGTCTCAACGGAAATTTGTATTGAATTTGTTGTCTGAAACAGGGATGAGTGGATATAAGCCACCAGCGATTCCAATGGCACAGAATCTGAAATTGATGCCTTTTCAGAGGGGCAAAGATAATCCTCAGTTTCTGTATAAAAATCTAGATCAATATCGTCGTTTGATTGGTAAATTAATTTACTTGACCATAACTAGACCTGATATTTGCTTATGTGTACAGAACTTGAGCTAGTTTATGCAGACACAAACAAAGGCACTTATAGTTGCAGCAAGAAATGTTATTAGATACTTGAAAGGGATGGTTGGTCTTGGCATTAAATTAAGTTCTAATGTTAATACTGATTTAGAATGTTTTTGTGATTCAGATTGGGCTTCTTGTGGTATTACAAGGCACTCCGTTTCAGGGTACCTGTTGAAGTTTGGAGGTTCCTTTGTAATGTGGAAAACAAAGAAACAAACTACGGTATCCAAGTCATCAGCAGAAGCTGAATATCGTGCACTTAGCATGGCCACTTCAAAGATACTATGGGCTCAAAGCTTGCTTCATGATCTGCACATAGCACATACCATACCAGTTTCAATTCATTGTGATAGCATAGCAGCCATACACATAGTTGCGAATCTGGTTTTTCATGAAAGGACAAAACATATAGAAGTGATTTGTCATTTCGTTCATGATAAATGGCAAGAAAGATTGATAGATCTTAAGCATGTTAGATCTCATGAGCAAGAGGCTGATCTGTTGACAAAGGCTGTATCAGGAGATGTGTACCAGAAATTGTTGAACAAGTTAGGATGTATAGACATGTTTGCACCCCAACTTGAGGGGGAGTGTTAGAATATGAAAATTGTGTTGGTAATATATGTTGTCGTCTAATTATGTTTAATTGTAATTAGTAGTTACGGTTAGTTACAATTAGTTATTGATTTTAGACATATTAGGTAGTTGGTCTTGTATATATAGCTTGTCTGTTGTATTATTGATACAGCAATGTAAACATTATTTCTTCATCAATAAAGATTCTCTCTGTTTTGCTTGTCTGGGAAAGTCCTTGTTGAGAAAAGTTCATCAGGGTTATTACTTCCAACAGACGTGTTTATTTTTTGATAGGATGGAAGGATACTGAGAGAAAAGGAGAAATGGGATATTGAGGCGGCTGAGATAGAATGATACTGAGAGAAAAAGAAAAATAGGATACTGAGGCTGAGATAGAATGATACTGAGAGAAAAAGAAAAATAGGATACTGAGACAATCTGCTACCGGTTAAAGGAGAGTGAATCCTTTTCTACTTGCTTCCAATAATTGTTGGTTACAAGGCACTATTTCTAATTAAATTATTGCAAATAATTTTTCCAAATTTTTGATGTGACGAAGCCAAAAGCTTGTGCATCACCTTTTACATCGCAATCCCTCTTAAAGTTTAAACTATTTTTCCCCTCACTTCATCTATTTTTGTATAATTATTAATAATTACTATTCGTACTTTAAAACCTCTCAAAAATTTAATTGTGAAATGTGTGTTAAATTAAAATATTTTCTTTCCGTACTAGTCACTTTATGCCATAAAAAATACTCCTTATACTTATTGACTTCCTAGTGCTTGCCAATTTTACCTTTTCTTGACCAAAATTATACTTCCTCCGATCCTAATTATAAGACTAAGTTTGTAGTGCAAATTACACTACAAACTTAGTCATATAATTAGGACCACAGATAGTATTGTTTTATATTTCCTGTACTTCATTTTCCAACAGTTTTGCATTTTCGTTTGCAATAACCTGATAATTTTACCTCCTTAAAATATTAAAAAAAACAATTGTGACATGAAATTCATTTTTTATTTACAAAATTATTTTCATCATATTTCTATATCTATTAATATTCTCCATATCAACTGAGAGATGATGAAGATTTCCTAAAGGAATGTTTTGGCCAACTCAATTCCCAAAAATATTTCTTTATGCCAAACACATACCAGAGCACGGTGCAAGATAAAATTTCTCAAGCACACTGCAACTTCTGAAACACAAAGGCCTCAGTAAATTATTAGCAATTTGGCATCTTTAAAACCAATTAAGTTTCCAGTGCATCAATCATCCCAGTATCATTGCAAATTTGAAATTGCCAATAAAAGTAACCAACACAAGTGACAATCAATCAAATTGCAAAGTAGCAGGTGAAAGCTGCAGAGATTCATTCAACTCGCCAAACATACATGTACATTTGTGATGTTTCACAAGCTTCTATCCACCATTTGCCTCGCATATGTTTGAAACTTCAGATTACAAACAATCTTCCAAGAATTTTTCCCCCGTCTCATTTAATTTACAGAAAGCATTACTAGACAGTAGTTAATACCAACAAAGGAGAGGAAAAGTAAAATTCATCCATCAAAGCGCCATCGGCTATGGTTCGTTCCATTATTATTCTGGTCACGACTGTTTGAAGAATTATTGCTTCCTCTGGTCTCAGCATATTGATTATTACTGTTTGCGCTAGAAGAACGGAATGGCCACAAAAAAGAAAATGGGTTTCTCCTTCCTTGGTTCTGTTGGCTATTCTCTCTTTCCCTAAAGCTATCATTGTCGGTGCTTTCTGCATTACTTCCTCCAAAATTATGACTAGCATGAGGATTAACCTGTCCATGAGGCGGCAACTCAACACGGCAAACAGGGCATGAGTTATGTTGAACCAACCAAGGGACAATACAATCAGAATGATAAATATGGGCACATGGCATCGCCCTTGCCTCAGAGCCAAGTTCGAATTTGTCTTGACAAACCGGACATTGAGAGTCAGAACGAAGATGAGCTTGTGTGATTGTTATGGTAGGCATTGCATCAATTGAAGAACGCGAGGCTGGGGCTGGACCGTGCCGGTCATTCATAGTGAGCTGTTCAATAAGTTCTTCCAATCCAGGCCCCATGAAGTAGTCACTAACATCAACACGCCTAGGACCGCTTCTAGGGATGCCATTAGTCAAGGTGAATCCAGGAACCTGACCATGAACTATCAAGTATGGACCAGAACTAATAAAACCCCAACTCTGATCAGGACCAATGGCAGATATAGATCGCCCTCTAACATCAAAGTTCGGGTTTCGTCCAGCCATTCTCTGCCTCAGGATATCAACTGAATCTGGAAATCTTGTTTCTGGGAATCTCCTCCCCATAACAGCTTGAATAGCACCAAAAATGTCCGGTGCTTGATGAAAATCCTCCGTGTGTGCCATTCTTTGCACCTCGTCGAGTTCTACCACAAAGCCCTCACCACAGTAAGGGCATGTGAAATCTCTCCCTTCAGGTATGATTTCCCGTCTGCATGTATAACACCAGTGCGTTGCTCCACTTGACATCCCTTCTCTTTCACAAGCTTCTACATATTAAAATTTGCACTCAAATGTTACTCATCCAAATTTTGGCTTCAGAAATAATAGCTTCCCAATTTATCAATTCAGCTTCATCAATAAAAATTAATCACAGAAAAATAAAGTGCACAAGAAGCAACATGCCAATGGGCTCAGCTGGTGACTTTTTCCAATCAAAACAGTTCCGTAAAGTCGATATGCATAGATTTACAGCAGCAGAAAAGTAAACATGAGACAAATAGCAAGGTCAACTCTTACAAATTTTTCACCGGCAAATGGAAAAAAATGAAATCAAAACTTTCCCTCAAACCAAATTAGCCATTGATAGCTTCCTTATAACTCATGTTGCACTGGAAATCAAAATATTGTTCTGACCCTTAAAAACTTATTTTTCAAATAGTAGATTCCATGACAAATGGCCCTAGTAAGACCCAAAATAAATCAGTTCAAAAGATAAAATGTAAGGAAATGTTTAAATCGGTAGCACGCAAACATTTTAATATAAAATCCATAGCAAGAAATAGTGATTCATTCTTCAAAATTCAAGAAAACCTCCATAATTAAAATGGAAGAACAGAGAATAGGCAAATGAATGCAACGCCTTGTACATCTCCTACCACCTAATTTCCAACTGAGTGAACAGTCACCACCAACACCTGATCAACTGGTAACTGGTAAAATATATCTCTGATCGTTAGACAATAGACACCATAAACAAATTGAGAACAAAAAATACATCTCATTCTTCAAATATTACCGAACCAGTTACATAAGATGCTTGATATCAAATCTGATATCTTCCCACAAAAATCATAATTACTCATTTTTTTAAATATCTTTTTCAGTTTGTGAGCACCATAAAGAGAAGCTCTGATCAAAGAGTCCGTACTTCTTCTTTTAGAAAATTCAACGAAAATATGTTTTCCCTTAATGGGAACATAATTCTGAAAAGCAAAATTACAAACCAAGAAATTTGAGAAATCAAAGGGCTTCAAGCTTTCAATCACAGAAATAATTCCCATGATCAGTCATCACCATGAGTGCAACAACAGCCAGAACAATTTTTTCCAACAATTACTCCACAAATAAATCATGAAATAATCCTGACTGAATTTTAAGAGAAAAACCCAGACAAAAACAAACATCAACCATGGCACAAAACTTTCAAATTAGGGATTGCAAAACCTAAGAACGAATCAATTAACCGAAATCCATCTACTCCAACGACCAGAAGAACTTCAAAGTCACTAATCTAAAGAGGGGGAAAATCAAAACAGAAAAATGGAAAATAAATACATCAAATGCGTGAAATTTTCAGTACCAAGAGAATTAACTTACCAAAGGATTTGGGGAGAAAAATGAAAGACGAGAAATCTAAATACAGAATAAGATTCGAGGCATAGAACCGTGAAATCCCAAACCCCGAACCAAGGGAGGGGAGAGAGAAAGTTAGATAGAGGGCAGAAGAAGACCTGTTCGTCCCAATCAGCAACGAGTAATCATCGGAAGAAATGTTTTGCGCGTTCAGAATTATATACTCTTTTCTCCCTGTAATAATTTTTTCCAATTCCGTATATAAAAAGAAATTATTAAAGAAAACCCCGAAAATGGAACAAGCGCGTCCTTTGTAAATTTCGAGCCATTTTCCAAAGTAATAAACGTAATTACGTGAGTTGCCGCGCTGGTGTGGTGAAGTTTACCTCTTGACCAAAGCTTGTTTGAAAAAAAAAAAAAAAAAAACCGAGGGGAATAAAATGAACATTTTTATTAACTCAATAGAATTATTTTTTCACTCTTATTTTATCAAATTATCTGAAAATCAGCATGATTTTTTTATTTTATTTTAGTATTAAAAGACAGGTAGTTAAACTAACAAACCAATGAACCAACTTCTAGAATCCGGTTAAAAGTTTCAAACAGGGAACAACTAGGTTCAATTTTATATTTTTACTCGTCTTGGTGAGTAAGAAACAACACCATTTGAATTTTTTAAAAATGGCAATTGATAAAATTTGTACTTCATAGTAATTCAGTTTTATTGGAATATTGTAATGTATACATGAAATTTCAATGGAAACATTTCATATAAAGCTAGAAAAATTTTAAAGTATATTGGTAAATTCATCAAATCCTTAATTGAGTCATCAATTGAATTAGGGGTTTCAAATTGTGGATAAAACCACTTTATTGCCCTCTCTCTTTTTAAAAGAGTTTAATTGATCTATGATATTATTACTATATATATAAACATTAATATATAATAAAATAAAATAAGATTTGTTAAATCAAAAGAATTTTTTTATGTTCTAAAAGGGTCAACAAGTGTTGACCAAAGAAAAGGGTCATCAAGAATAATTATTTTTTTTTTAAAAAAAAAAGCTACTTATATTAATAATTCTAAGTCAAATACACAAAATGAGGACAAACCGAATATAAAAAACTAACACAGTCAAAACAAATACAAGAGAACAAACCAAATACAAGGGGGAAAAACTAATTATCACCAATTGTAGAACTGGAATAAAAGTAGCATCAATGACAACACTAAACTCCTGTAAATCCAAGCTTATAAGTGACATAAAAGAAAGTGTTGGTTATAAAACTCGCCTTATAGAGCACACCTCCTTATAAGCATTAACTACAAATAGAGCAGCTACACAATAGCCTCGTCTTAGGGTAAAGAACATAAAAAGCTCAACCTCATAAAAGGAGTCAAATGATGTCTTGAAGAACACTTCTGCTCCTCCATTGAAACAAATATGATGACGTCAACCACACATCAAACAATGCCTCTTGATAATACCTATGTCTAATAATGGTCCTATGATAGGTAAAGCATATGGCAGCAGTGACCATTGATAAAACCATTCTTCTAAAAACGCAAATCCAAGCCACTCGAAGAGGATCAAATCTATTAACATTCAAACAACCTTCTAATCAATAGCAGTTATACTCAGATCCCATAGATCTATTTATTAGTTGAGAAAACATCACCATTAAAACCCAACATCAACAAAAAAAAAAAGGAAGAAAAGATAGACAGCTTGCATAAAGATAAGGAAAAGAGCTCTCACCACCTCAAGAAAAATTTAGAGTGGGGGAGGAAAAACTCGTTCCAAAGGCAAAAGAAGACCATAGTTGACAAAAATTAGAGGGAGGAGGCCGCAGCTTGGAGATCTAGGCTCTGATCTACCTTTCTGAAGCAACTGTGGTTAATAATAAGGCTCATCTACGGCATTTGTTGATGAAACATGCCGCCGGCAACGTGGAGGGGGTTAGCAAGAATAATTCAAGGGGGAAAAAACTAAAGCCTAACACATGTGATGATAGTATCATTAATATAATTAAATGGTTAAAGATTTCGTTGAAAAATCAATCAATTGATATTAATGATAAAAAATATATGAGGTTTTTTTTCAAAAAATAATTTATTTATTTTTTTCAATTGATGCAAAACAAGAAAAAATAAAGCATTACCCATTCAAGTTCAATTTACAAAATTCAATTGAAATAAAAGTTACTTTTACCAATGTTAATTCAAAAAACTCTGAATAATTTTTCCTAACACATAAATGTGAGTTTTTTTTTTAAAAAAAATAATTAATTTAATATTTCAATTTTTTAAATTTTTCATTCTATTATAAAAATTATTCGTTTCTAAGTGAAAATTTAATATACTTCTAATGATATGTTAGATTAAAAAAAAACACTAATTGTACTTCAAATTTCTTTTTTAAGTGGAATGTACTTTAAAACATATTGAAATATAGAACTTCAAAAAATTATATATGAAATATATATTATAAAATTTATACTTAATATATTTATTCAGAAAATATTTTTTTTATTGACATATATTAAAAAAAATTGTTCAATTGAATTAAAAAGAGAACTCCTTGTTGTACGTTTTTTTCCTTACAATTATTTTTAATCTATTTAAACTATAGATAAATCATATTTTATTTTATTAAATATTAATGTTGATATATGTATTGAAAAACATAAATTACAAAGTAAATGAAACTCTCTAATAAGGAGAGAGAAAAGGGTATTAAAGTCATTTAACCAACACCTTAAAATTATAAATTGGATTAATGGCTCAATTAGAGATTTTTTGAATTTATCAACCTGAGTTATAATTTTTCCATTTTAAGTGGCTTTTATATGTGATTTTTTCCTATTTCATTTACTTGTCAATTAATGTCTCTTTTTATAAACATTACTTTATTTATGATTACCTATAAATATTTTCATATATTTTGTTAAAGTAATTATGATGGTGCTGACCCAGATTTAACCATTAGACCATTAAGGCTTATTTATACACCAACGAAGATTCAAACTTGCCTTTTAAAAAAAGACTTGAATAAAAGATAGCGTGCCCAATATAAATTTATCTATATGCAAATTTCAAACCCATAAACATGTACTACCTCTAATCCTAAATATAAAAATTAATTTAGAAGTAAAATTCGATTCTAAATATAACAAACTTTTTTTTTGTAATATTATCTCTTATATTCATTATTTTTTTAAAAAAAATTATTTATCTAATTTATAAACTGATATATAATAATTTAATTCCACAAATAAGAATTTCAAAAAAAAAAAAATCATGTAACATATATTATACTTAAATAATTTATTTAACTTCTTTAATCTCTCCAAATTAGCCAAATAGTTCTTACATCAAATTGTAGGTAAAAGGATCTTTTATTGTTTCCCTCTTGTCATGAAGCCAAACAAGAACTTTCTGGGAAAATTCAAGGTTCATTAGGCCCTACCTTACAATCCCTATGCCTTCCAACAACCAAACAAGAGCAAGTCAGGGTTAACTAACCTGTTATACTCAAGTCAATGAAATATTGTAATGACTAATGACTCCAACTTTAAATACAGTAACCAACAATTTCATTGTCATTGTCATCACAATTTCTTCTGAAAAAACAATTTTAAAAAAGTTTGGTGGAGACAATAACATGCAATCAAGTTTAAGTATACATAGAATGTTTCATTTTTATGGCTAAATAATTAGTCATTTTGAGGCTATTTTTTTCTGTTTCTAAAAACAAAACAAAACAAAAATATAATTCTTTGAAAAATTGCTTTCAATTAGTTGTTTTTAAAAACTAAAAAAAAAATACCAATTTGCCACAAAATATTGGTGAACATTTGGTCACCAATGCCATTCAATATAAATGAAGCTATATATATATATATATATATATATATATATATATATATATATATATATAATTTTGATATTTAACCCAAGCCCATTAACAAGTTCACATAAGGAATTTGCAACTTTCATTTTTTAAGTAAAAAATTTACTTACTCTCCTAAGTTATTCACAAGTTTAAATGAAGAATTCACAAATTTTGTTTAAGTAAAAAATTCACTTACTCTCTCAGGCTATTCACAAATTTAGATAAGGAATTGAAAAATTTAGATGAGGAATTCACAAGTTTTGATAAGGAATTTGCAATAAATTTGACACATACATTTCAACTTGATTTATGGCGCCAGCTATCATCCACAACTTTCCCGCAATACTAAGTCATCACAATTCCCAAATATAAACAAAATAATCACTATATTTTTTCTATATAAAAAAAAAAACTTCAAATATATATGAGTATTCAAAATATATTTGTTTAAAGTAAAAGCCTCGCATTAATCCCATTTGTTTCCTTTAGCGCACACATAAATGGTTGAATCTTTTGTATTTGTTGTCTGCACATATAAATTAGATAAATTTTGGAAAAGACATACAAGAAAATTTTAGAAAAATATATACACACAAAATTAGAATGATAAACGTGATGTGCAACATCCTAAATTTTTTAATAGTAACTAAATCTTATTAGAATATGATTTATTAAGTTATCTGGGTTTAAAGAAGATCTAGAATTAAGAGTTGAAAAATAATAATAATAATAATAAATATATTATCAAATTGTTATTTAAAGTTGATTAATTAACAATGATATATGACATTGGAAGGAATAATAAAGAAAAGAAAATATGTAGGGAAAATATCTTCATGAAATAATATGATCTATATCTAAATAAAAATAAAGAAATGGAATAGAAAATAATTATATATTATTTTATCTTTTATACTATTATTATTTTAATAAAAGGTGAAACCCTAATTCTCTCCCTTATAAACATCATATTTTCTCACATTAAGATCCCAACCGCCACACCATCAAAAACACGGCACATAATCTTCTCTTTCTTTCTATTCTACTGTATTCCTTCCCTCCTGTGTCTCCTCCATTTTCTACATCAAGAACAATGCGACTTGCTCCATCAACGTGTGTAGATAATTATTAATGCAAAGTGTCCTTTCATTACTCTTTCTATTATTCTTTGTTCGATAAAACCCTTTCATATTCTAGCTATTTTCGATTACTCATAATATATATTCCTCCCCTTCCTGTACACACACTAACATTAAATTCATTCTTGTAGTGGCTGCGTGTTCCTTTATATTTCTTCAAATATGTTTTTGTCCTCCCGAGCAAAAAAAAAAAAAAAAAAAAAAATCTGTTTTTGTCCTTTATGAAAATATTTTATTTCTTCAATTCCAAATCCCACCCTTCATTCTTTTAAGGAAATACTTAACCTCATTATCCCTAGTAATGTTTTTGTTATCGAATTTTTTCTAAAACAATTCCTTTTGTTTTTTTTTTTTTAATATATAGAACAACAGTTCCTCAAACAAGTATTAATGCAGTTTCAAAATTCCATTACCGAGTGTTGTACTTTTGAAACCGCGTTTTCTATTCAGCCAATGTTATAGAAAATAATAACAATAACAACAACAACAACATATATTGATAATTGTAACATAAATCTATATAAATTAAGGGTTTTATTTTATGTTGGTTTTAAGGTTTTGGAATAACTCCGTAGTAACCTTAGAGAAATTTTAAAATAGTATTTATCAATATATTAATAGATATTTATATTGTGACTTTATAGACTCTCGTTAAAAGCGTTGGAGTAACTCTTGTGTGATTACTTGTAAGCTTTGAGTAGAGGTAACCCTGGTTATTCTTTTATATACTTGTCAATTATTAAATTGTTTTGGGATTTATTGTGCCCATGGAGGGTTTGATTTGGAATTATATGTCTGACTAAAATTATATTGATAAGATGAGAAACTTTTCAAGGATGCTTGTTGCATGTTGGAACTCTTAGTTATGTAATTTAAAACTTTTCAAGCATACTTGTGTGTTGTAATGAAAATATTATTTATTTTATTGTGATGGTTTTATCATTGATGCTTATGAATGGTGGTACAATTGTGATGGGTTGGGGTAAGGAGGAATTTTTATGATGAGATTTGGTTTTGCCATCACTTGATGCACAAATGTATGATATTTGTCAGGGCTCCTTCTTTAATGTCATCCTTTGGTTGGAATTGTATTCGAGTTATGGGACAGGTGACACCTCCTTGTTGTGTTCAAGGAGGGAAGCTATAATTCAGACTTAAGCTCTATACATTTGGTCGGGTGTATCTTAAGATTTGGTGAGCTTAAAACAATTCAGTTAAATAGATGAGTTTCTGTTGGATTATGTGTTAGTTTATGGCTCTAGTCGGTGGTATAAGGTTGGATGGTGATACAAGGGAGACATATTGCATATTGAATAATTGTATGGTATATATATTACATGATATCTTTTGTGAAAAATGTTTGGAAAATGAATTATTTGGAACTCTTTTTGGGTGGGAGTTTTGGTAACCGAGTCGAGAACCAATTTGTGAAAGGTTTTGTATAAAGTGTAATATAAATATATTTTATTTTGAGATGAATTGTATTCTTGAAATCGTATGTTCTCAATTTTGGTTTGCTTGTATATTCTTGAATAACCAATGATTACTGTGATTCTTGGATCTTATGGTTATTATTTATTTTTTTTCAAGATATTATTTTAGTAGGGAGTAAGAGAAGACACCTATGGAGTGAGTCTTAAAGACTCATTTGTACTCCCAAGATATGTTATGTTATTTGTATTTGCCATGACCATAAGACTTCTGAATTTTATAAACTCTGAACTGTTTTTGAGAAATTAATTTGGTCAGGAAAAAAATGGGATTTTGTTGATTAACTATATTTCAAATACTTTGGTTAAGTTTTTTGTTGTTGAAAATTTGGGTGTTACATGATGGCTTTGTTGTTTACAAATACGTGTCTTATTTTTTTTTGGGGGAAATCAACTCATTTCTCTTTTAAATTAAATTCTCTGATCCCTCTTTTAATATTTTAGAAAATGAAAATAAAATAAGACATCAAGTTGGGACGCTGGTGTTGAATTTATAGTCCTTATCTAAACTTATGAATTCATTATCTAAACTTGTAAATTCTTTATCTAAATTTGTGAACGACCTAAGAGAGTAGGTGAATTTTTTACTTAAAAAGCAAAAGTTGTGAATTCGTTATTTAAACTTATCAATTTTTTTTATCAAAACTTGTAAATGGAATGAGAGAGTAAGTGAATTTTTCACTTAAAAAAATGAAAGTTGTGAGTTCCTTATCAAAGATTGCAAATTCTTGTGAATTCCTTATCTAAATTTACAAATTCCTTATATAAACTTATTAGGGTATGTGTGTGTGTGTGTGTTTTTTTTTGGGAGGGGGGTTCACTGCTGATGTAGGGTGAGATTTCAACTATATTTGTGTGTATTTGCAGCAAGACTTCACTGCTGACATAGGGAAGGTTTCAACTATATTTAATGGCATTGGTGGGGCAATGATCACTAACATTTTGAACAAACAAAGTTTGAAACTCCACCACTTTGTAAATATTGTCAAAATATTCCATCTAGAGGTTTGGCTGCTGACAAGGTCGGCGTTGGCGGCAAGCCCTCTGAAGGAGGTTGGTAGGGGGTTTTGTTTTTAAATAAAAAAGTACGATAAAAGCAAATTGATCTTTTGCTTTTAATAATTTTAAAAAATCAAATTTATCATAACATCTCTTTGGGATAATGAATATTCGAAACACTTTTTTGTCTTTTAGCATTTTTTAAGTTCTTTATTAGAGATTTTCCTAAATTGTTTTTAAAAATTAAAAAATAAAAATAATTTTTACGTGTTTTCTTATTTTTATTTATGTATTTCTTATATTTTTAAAGTTGCTTATTACTTATCCATTATTGAAACCACACCACCGGCACCGGTTACCGCCACATCACCATTAGTGACGATCGTTGCCATGTCACTTCAAAACTAAATTTTCCTAAAACAACTATCCAACACAGGTTTTTTAAATATTTTTTAAAAACTATTTTAGAAAAAAAAATAGAAAAAATAAGCAAAGAGACCCTTTAGTTATCTTAAGTTATATTGGTGTGTCTAACAATTCATTGAGATGTAGTTTTGTGGGAAAAAAAATTATAATTTGAGAAAAGTTGGACAAAAGAGAAAGAGATAAATATATAGCAGGATCCATTTTTTTTTTTTAATATTATGAGAATTTAATTGTTGTTTATGAATAGAAATATATAAAATCAAAAGTTTGTAGTATTTGTTTTATAATTTGGTTGAGGGTATAAAGTTTTAAAATACGAAGAGTTTTATCTTTTTTAATAAATACGCTTCTTAAAATTTAAATCTGTCCTCCTTCAATAAGGCCGCTTTATATAGTATTGTTTTCAATAAACATTTGACGGAGTTTTTGCATAGTGTAATTTTTAGAAAGTAAACATCAATTACATCATTTTCATTAATAAAGCGACGACAAACATCCCATGACTTGTTTTTAATTTTATTTTTTCAAGGGCGCTCATAGACTAGAACAGATTAACTACTCAATAAACTAATTCACTTTCCCAAGTTTATGATCAAAACCATTATTATACTATAGATCAATTCCAATTCAACTATTTATAATTAATTCTTAATAATTAAATAGTAAAAATATGTACAATTAGAACTTTGAATAGGTGTTAGGAAAAAATAATTACTATAATTAAATATTTCATAAGGACAATTATTATATTAGTACAATTAAAATTAAATTCTAAAACACTGAGATAAAAATTATAATTGTATAAAAATTTATAATTCAAGATCTCATTCCATCTCTTTAATTGTCATTTTTTTAATATATATTCTTCATAATTTCATTCACCCCGGTAGAAGACACATGGATAGATCCCACAGCAGAGGTAGCTAGTGGCTGAAGTAGAAAATTTTTTTAGTCCAAACGAAAAAATAAACATATTGAACTATTTACTAAATAATATTACGTAATATTGAAAATATAAATAAATAATAACTAACAATTATAAATCATAACAATATATAAGATGATATTAGCATTTCAGTAAATATCTCAAATAAGAATTTTACTTTTCTCTCACAGTCCAATAAGTAATGAACAAAACATTGTTATAATAAAAAAAAAAGTGTAATTATAGAGGAAATAAGAGATTGGTTAGAGCTAAATTATTTTATTGGTCAAAATAAAATATTATATAATACGTACATATAAATACATAAAATAAGAAAAAGTCAGCTAGGGCCAAGGCCCCAACTGACTATGGATCCAACTTTCATCCTCTTCCCTTCCCATCTTCTTCTTTATCTCAGCCGTTAAATTGAAATATGAACGATTCAGATTTCATCTTTTATAAAAATATTAATAAAATATTAAATTATTTAAAAATAATATTTTTATAAAAGATGAAATCTGAACTGTTCATATTTCAATCCAACAACTGAGATGAAGAAGAGGATGGAAAGTGGATGGAAAGGAAAGAGGATGAGAGCCAAATCCATTGCATAAGGTAGTTCTTTCGTTGGAGACAGCACATTTATGGGTCTAAAAATTCTCTAACTGAGTGTTTTTTTTTTTTTTTTTAACGGGATACAACCTTGCATTCAAGACAACAACACGTAATGTACAAAATATCTTAGTACCGTAGAGATATCCCCGATAAGATACTGTAGAGATAAGTGGATATTATTAGTTTTAGTAATGATTTTAACAAGGGATTGTTTGACAAGTTTACAATGGATAAGAAAACTACACCAGAGATCCACTTAGCACTTCCTAAGGATGAAAGTCATTGCCTCTCAAAGTGCCAATAATTGGAGCTGAAGAATTCCAAGTATGCAAGGAGCAATCGTCCTGTAATAAAAGTGGACGCTGTTGAAAGAAATTGTGATAGAGATATCACGACAACCACTAGCAACTACAAAGACCCTGAGCCTAATTTTTCAGTAAGTAGAATAAATCCATGAAACAAGTTGGCTTCCCCCAGTGGGAACAAAATGGTTGTGTAGAGCATCATCTCCTTGGCACCGTTGATGCAGAAGTTGAGTGATAAGGGCACTTGCCCTAGATTGTGCTGATTTAGTTACCTGCATTGGCGATATTCTCAAACCTGTGTAGCAAATATTGTTTCTTGCAAACCACAAAGATTCTAGTAACTGAAAAGGTAAATATGTCATAAGATTACTAAGAATTTTTGGGTTTGATAACCATTATATTATCTAATCTTGTCTACTTTTATCAGGAAAAGAATCAATCCTGAAACCAACACAATATCCAAAACAGACAACACAAAAACAAATGCTTTAAAGATTCATTACTATTATTACAAAATGTACATACCTCAGTAACATCCAAATGTCTAGAGTGCAAGAATTGGTTAATTTGTTGGTAAGATTTGTCTAGCAATCTTCCATAATAACAACTTAATTCTGGGAGGCAGGGAGGATTTCCAAAATCACATACCTCATTTTGTGACTGTTTGGAGTGCCTCAAAGAAGATTGGAGCAATAGATAACCGTCTTGGACAGTATATATCGATGAATTATTGACATTCTATCTAATAACATCAGGTGATGGAGATAAAATTTAATGCTTTGTAAATTGTTAAACCCCTTTCCTGGGATATAGTGATGATAGTAGGAGAAAATTTCAAATCCCCCTAGAGTGCAATATAAGGTCGAATACGCTAAGGTTAGGATAAGCCTGATCTCACTGTTGCAGAGGCCACAAGAGCCAACTACTAAGAGATATTGAAGAACCTTCACCCACTTACCAGGTAAGATGGTTAATTATGACATGCTTGACCTTAACAATATGTCTCCATATAGATGAATTATTATGAGCAGGTTTAAATATATAATTGTAGTCGGGATTCAAATGTTGGGTCAACATTGTTTTACTGAATAAGGAAGATTTATGAGAAATAATCCGCCACAAATGTTTTGCCAACATTGCCTTATTGGAGGCTTCTAACTGGACCCATTGACCTTAGGAAAGCATAATTCCTCCCATCAGAGGAAGTAATCCTTATCTGAAGTATTAGTCGGCCTCCAGAAAAAGTTTGCCATTTTCATTGTCATTGAGCGACATAACTGATGAGATAACTTTTGACAAGAAAAAGGGTACGCCAACAATGAAGATAAAAGATGCTTTATCAAAGCAAGTCTTCCAGCTTGTGACAAGAGATTACTCTTCCACCTTGTGAGGCGTTTGTCAAGTTTCTCCAAA
The DNA here is from genome assembly GCA_037074495.1 of Acacia confusa. Taxonomy (NCBI): domain Eukaryota; kingdom Viridiplantae; phylum Streptophyta; class Magnoliopsida; order Fabales; family Fabaceae; genus Acacia; species Acacia confusa. The sequence goes on from CM073511.1 coordinate 19,126,594, forward strand.
GTTTTATGATACTTCCTTTTCTCTTCTCTTGGACTAGTTATAAATGCAAAGTGGTGTGAATGAAACAATGAAATGACTGAAAATGAAACTTTATTTAAAAGGAATTTTAGAGACAGAAAATTTATTATGCAATAACTTATGTCTCTTTTACCTTTTTCTTTTATTTATTTTGTTCCATGTTTGAGGCGGTTGAACTTTTTTTTTTTAATAGCAATAGCATAACTATTTTTCATATTGGAGGAAATCTTGTTCGAGACATTACTAAACACTAAACATAAATATATTTTTCAACGGAGATTCAAACCTTGACTGGGCTTTTTTAGACCCAAAAGCAATAATTTTTGTAAATATCGTGTGTTAATTATTATTCATTTGCACTAAACTAACTGATGGGGTTGAGTGGTAGATCTGATTTTTTCTAAAAATGAATATTCAGACCTTATAATTAAAAGGAGAACCATGTTGAAACTTGAAAGAATTAAACCTGACAATACTCGAATTTGGTATAATCCTATCTTGTACTCATTTGATCTTTAATACAAGACATATTTCTTAATTTGATTAGATTAAAAAAGTTAGTTGATGTAACATAGATTTTTTAAAACTCTCTAGTCATCTTTCTTAATTTCCTCAATCTCTTCCTTGATTATTTTTTAGGTAGCATCAATAAGGATAAATTAGGAAAAAAATTGATATATATGATAACTATGTCTTATATTTATAAGCAAGATCAATTCCTTAAATATGCCTTATAGTAGTAAGGAGTAATAGATAATTCAATTAGGTACAAAAAACTAACATCCCATCCATTTGATCTTAATTACAAAAATCTCTTCTCTATTTTTAAAGCCTTATATACACCCTAAAGTTACATTTTCTCCACGTCCCATCTATTTTCATAGCGCCATTTCCATGTGCCCATTAGGAATTATACGCCTTAACTTGATTGGACTAAACTACACTTTATTTGTATATAAATATTGTTTACTACTCTTTTAATTACAATTGTTGGCACCAGAAAAACAGAGGCTTCCTCTGTTTCTCGACAAAATATTCCTTTAATTGTCACCAAGAAGCAGCTAACAAGAAGCAAATATAGTAAGACGATAGTATTTAAAATTCAACCTTGCAGTAGCAAGAAGACCAACACTTATGAAACACTAACACACCATATTGTATATGATATGACACTTCAGGTTTTATTAAAACACTATAATTCATCATGTTTATTTCATGGTAATCCTTATATCCATGCTTCTATGACCAATGCCAGGTATGGAATCATAAATGTGAAATATAGCCTATAGACCCAAAAAAAATTACTAGGGGATGCATAGAGTAATACTATTAAACGTATTAACAAGCCAGGAGGTAAGTGAGAAAAGATTGATCAAATCTCAAAACAATTATGGTAATCAACACACTAAGGTCAAGGAAACCAGATGGGCCCCACTTCTTTCTGCATTTCTGTCATTCACTCTTCTGAGTTTTTGGAAGTGTCAAGTATGCTGAACTCTTAGTGCTTTTCAAGAGCAAAACAGCCTAGAAAACAAGTAGACATGGCAGCCCTGCACAACATCTAGTAGAGGAGCTGTTTGACACGCTTCCTCTGCCACACGATTAAGCCATTTTCCCAATATATTTTCAGCCATAGGTGCAATCTGGTGCTGCAACATTGCTGCCCCTAGAGGTCCCACCAAATTCAGCCTTGTTGCAGCAGAAATGACATCCCTCATTGTGATGAACAAGTAAGCTCTCTGAGAAAAAGTAATGTCCAATCCCAGTGCTCCACATATAAGTCCAAATATTGGAGCATGGTGAAAAGATACAGATCCTAACCGAAGAGAAGTATCCCTCATGGTTTTAAGAGAGGGAGTCTCAGAGAACATTGCTGAAGCCACCCTCATCAGTGCAGATCCTTGTGAGATCGATGCCTTTCGACTGACTTCATTGGTTAAAGTAGCATCCAACATTTTGTCAAGCCTGTGCCACGTTTCCAAATTCGGTGACAAGGCAGCTGAGTACACATAGGGAAGGAGTAAGCTTCCTGTGTTCTCCAAGACGTGGCTAATAAAAGTCTTAAGCTCATCGGGACCAGACACAAGGTGGGATTGAACTGCTGCTTCAAGGCCAAACGAATGAGCAAATCCACCAGTAGGGAGAAGTGAGTCAAGCAACTGCCATTGACTCCACTGTAGAGAAGAGTCTGCTAGGCAAGGTGTATTACTCTCTTCATTTATTTGCATTCTAAATGGTGGTGCTCTGGGGGTTGACTGAAAATTTTCAGGTTACTGCCACTGCCTGAAGGATCAAACCATGCTTATACATTCACTTTTATACAAAGCAACAAATATTTCCATATTTGTAAGGACCATCTAATAGTGTCAAAGAATCACAAGATAGCAGCTATCTTAAACTGTACAGAGGAAATATTAAATTAAAACTATTATCTTTCCAGCAACCTATGAGAGAGGAATGTTCCAAATCTGTTTATGAACAATGACTCTAAAGCAATCTTGACTAGAGTAGATGTTCAAATGTCAGTGCCATCACAATCAAGTAATATAAAATATACAAAAAATAAGTGCTTCATGTCAGCAAACTTGTAATAAGATCCAGAAGATCAAGAATGCCAAAAATTTCTCTAATTAAGAAAATAATAGAAAAAAATAAAGTAAGCCACAATCACAAACTATTTGTCCCCCTTACTTCACTATTAGCATGCAGGAACCTTCACTTCAATCATAATTAACAAACCTAGAAGATTATGTCCATGACTCTCTCTGATGAGAGACATAAATGGAATAACCATAGTTTTAATCAACAAAAGAACTTAAAAATCAAACTTAAAAGTGCCAAGTATTTTACTTGACCTGTAAGTGGCAATCACAAAAAAAAGGGCAACGAGTAGCCTAATGGTTGGTTGTTAACTGTTTGAACTTTGGATCTTCCTAGATGTTGAAAATTCATCATTATTCCATTTATGTTAGTCATTTAGATGGAAGATATGGACACTAACAACTATAGCATGTCTGGGCCAGGAATGGACATCAGAATGTCTTACACCATCTTATTTGAGTGTTATGCTTGCAAAAAAAGTGTCCATCTCACAACAGATTAAAGTCCGCATACCTTACAGATTAGATGCTTTGGCCTTTACGTGTAAGCAACAATTTTAGTTCACTTATATAGCAGTTTCTCAATTATATTATCTATTCTGTTGACCCAAAAAAAAAAAAAAATTTATATTATCTATTATCTATTCAAGGTACTGAATACCAGCCAACATAAAACAATCATATAGCTCTATGAAAGAAGTTTAAGACAATACATTAGCTGAGTTCACAATAATTAACTGCACTGTAAGTCTGTAGCACTCCCTATAATAAAGAACTAATCACTAGTAAACTAATAAGAAAAAATGCTGAACCTAAGACTTGTTTTTTTGGGATTAAATCCCGTCCTTTTTCATGAAATGGAATCCCATAATATATCTATATTCTCCAGTCCCAACACAGCGGGAGCAGTAATCAAGGCCACTTCCACCACAAGTTCTACACCATTTTGGCCATTCACCTTTTGGGAGCATTTCTGAATCAACATTGTTTGTCCTTCCTTTTCCATGACACTGGTGACAATCTACCCTTCCACTCCCCCCACAGACTACGCAAGCAGGATCTAGCTTCTTCCTTCTTTTCTTCTGAACATTTGACTCTGTCCTCACAACCCAAGATGGCCTCGTTATTGAGAGATGAGGCACTGCGTCGGAAGTGTGAGGCGGAGGTAGACCATTAAAATGCATGGCCTCAAACCGGACCATTGTTAATGAACTCAGAGTTCTGAGTGCCATTTATGCCAGAAAAACTCCAGTTTCCACTTCAATTTCACCAATGAAATCTGAAACAAATGAGTCACCTACTTACTATGGTCTTCCAACAAGCATTGCTTACAAACTGATCAGCAATAAGCAAAATCGTGGCTGTGGATAATTTTGCACCGTTTTTTCTCACATACAGGTCAAATCTTTCAATCAGTAAGCCACTGAAGAGTTTTGATGAATTAACTAGTAGTTACTACGGAATAACAATGGGAGTAAAGGGCACCAATCAGCAGCCTCATCGATGATAATTAAACATTCCAAATCTAGAAGTCTTGCTAAAAGCATGGCAAACATAAAAATAAAGGAGACTGTTTCCCCACCTTTTCTACTTTTTTGGTTTACTTCCATAATTTGTCAAAAAATGAGAACATAAGATATATATATATATATATATATATATATATATATATATATATATATATATATATATTCTTTTGTTTGCATAAAACTTTCTAATAAGAACTTCAGACAACCAATTTACTTAGTCGTCAAAAAAATCCAAGTATTAGCAGCACACTGATCCGAAGTTCATAACTACTTCCATCAACGAAACCAATCAATAAATTCATTAGTAATTAATGAACTAAGGTTACAAGGAAAAACCCAGAAAGCGAGATAAAGACTTCCCGCAAACACATGATTCAAAGAGTATACATCCAAAAACTCCCCAACAACAGTTTCTAGTCAAAGGTATGAAATCACTCGCGAACCAATGAAAGATAGGCAAGTAAGAAAGATTAAGGGTTGAAAGTGTTTACCGGTAATGAAAGTGAATCTGAGGAATCCGAGAATTTGTATCAATCTTCAGCTTTGCACGTCGGCGAGAGAGATGGAAGTGACAGTAGTAACCGACGCTGAGTTTACACCCCGCTTAATGCTTTACTCGACTGCTCCAATCTCTCCACTTCGATGAGCCGTTGAAAAATCTGTTCCGTTGCAATTTGCAGCTATGCGATATCTTTTTATTTTCTTTCTGTTTTTTTGTCCTGATGTGTGCGTGTTTTTTGGGCCAAGATTGCAGGATCTTTACCTCATTCTGGGCTTAAATACAATTATAGTTATGATGCACTCTTATTTACTCCCTCTCTTATTTATAAAACACTTTTAACAAAAAAATAAAAAATAAAACACTTTTAACATGTTTCATGAAAAACTTTAAACTTCATTCACTTAGCCTTAAAAGTCCACAATTAATTTGAAGGTCCTCATAGTTTACCTAAGCTTCTAACCAGGTCCTTCAACCTTTTTTCCCTTGTTATTGGGTCCTCTAAGTTTCTACAATTAGATCCCTTTTTAAAACCCTTAAATAAAAACTAACAAAATTAACAATATATAGAATTTGGTGATGATAATTTCAGATTTTTTTTTGAAATTATTTTACCTTGCTTGTTTCAAGAATTTTTTTTTCTTTACTTAAAAATTATACAATCCTTAAATGAGATATATTTACCTAATTTGATTAAATTAAAAAAGTTAGTTAATATGACATGTATTTTTAAAAATAGCCTACGTATCTTCCTTTATTTCCTCATTTCCTTCCCTCTCCTCCTTGACTATTTTTGGAGTATCAATAAAGGTAACTAAGGAAATGATTAACAAATATTAAAACTATGTCTTATATTTAAAATTAAGATCAACTTCCTAAATATATCTTATATTAAGACCGGAGGAGAACTTACCAGAACCACAACCACTGAGTGCTTATTGGTAAGGGAGTTCTGCCCCTTAATCAGAGATCTCTCAAACTAACATTTTGAATCAAATAAAGTCAGTGTGATGGGGCCTTAGAAGGCCATCCCAATAAACCCACTTCAGCGTAGCATTTTGTTTGATGCTTATTGTAATGGTTAAATTTGAAAAGACAAATCAAACGTCTTGATCACAAACCTGCTTGAATGACTCAGTCACGCCCAATGGGTCCGTTTAATAGTTGATAAGAAAGGTACATAGTAAAATGAATGGAAATTAAGGAAGAGAAGGGAAGACAAAATTTCATATCTAATAGCTGAATGTAAAATAAACCTTTAGGAAATTTGGGAGTTACGGTAGAAGAGGAGAAGAGAGGGTTGAAGAAGAAGAAGAATTAGAGAGGGACTAGAGAGAGATAGAGAATTCTGAATAGTATACTCCAAGCGGATTTCATTACAATGCCAAAATTTGTCTAATGCAACAATACTGTGCCTTATTTATATAGAGGCAGGGATCAGCCGGTCAGGGGTATATAATCAGTGCCTAATCCTAATTAGTTAGAGGATACAGCTAGGGTTATGTTTGTCTAGGGTCGCCTTAATAAAGGCCATTGCCATACTCATGCCGCTCATCTCCCTCACTAACACTAACTAACTTTTAAAAATTAACATTACAATTACATAACAATACCACTTAAGACACATCCTTAAGCTCAAGGATTTACATAGGAAATTGTTGCTGAAAATTGTAGGAGGCATCCAAGATGTTTAGATGGGATACACAGGTGTCATAAAGGTCGAGGACCTTTGAATGGCCGGAAGAGTAGCATTCCTATGAATTGTGTTTAGACGCATTATAGTGATGATTTCAGATAGAAATCTGAAATATTTTCAGAATCAAAGAAATTTTCAAGGGACCAAAGTAATCTCATCCAAGGAGAATAAAAGATAAATATTATAACTTGAGAATAAAAGAGAGATTTAATACGATATTAAAGAAAAACTATATATGTGATTAACCTGCCTTTATATATACCAAGAAGACACCAAGAAAATGGTGTGAGAGCAAGATAAAGGTAGCTTTAATAATTAATTTCATATATTTGCATTGGTTGCACATTAATTTGTATCATTCTTGCTGTACTTAAGCATGAGAATATGTAAACTCCTTAATTTTATTATTATCATGGCTTTGTGTAATAATAGTTTCAGTTATTTAGTTTTACAGATATTCAATTACTGTAAGATATTGTTTTCTGTGGCTTATTTTGCATGCTTAGTATTTACCATACATTATATACTGGAATATGATTATTACTACTGAGATTCCACAATCTCACCCCTCTCTATGTATTAATCATAGGAACAAGTTCATCTAAGGGAAAGGAGAAGAAGCTGGTGGAGGCTTAGCTACGGTGAAAGGGAAGAAAACATGTTTTGTTGGGCTAATTTTGCAATATTGCGACTTATTATAATTAACAAGTGTAAATTTAATGTTTGTTTTGGGTTGTATGTATCTCTATAAGGAGTTTGAGATGAGTAGCTATAAACATGGTAAAAGTTCATATTATCATCGTGGATAATTAGCTGCACATGCTTACTAAAACGTCATTGTTGCGTCTCACTTTAGACAAGGTAAACATTCGAGTTATATCTTGATATTTGGCAGGTTAATAGTACACATCCTAAAATTTAAAACAAGTGTCCATTTGTAATTTTTGAACGTGTAGATAAAAATTTTAGAATTTTATAAGTTGGATAAGAATTTTGAAATTTTATGTGAAAATTCCTATGAATTGTTTGAGTTTTAACCAAATTATGGACCCAATGAAGCCCTCTGTTGATCCCAAGACTTTATTTTGTCATGAAAGGTGTAATGGAAATAATCTGTATTCCTTACATTATTCATGTCACTACTAGAAAATCCATTTTTTACGGCGGAATTTTTCCGTTACAAAATAGGCATTTTCCGTCGCAAAATAATTTTGCGGTGGAAAAATGTCCGTCGCAAAAAAGGCCATCGCAAACAATTTTTGCGACGGAAAAAACATACTTTCCCTTGCAAATTCAAATTTTGCGACGGAAAATATTTTTGCATCGCAAAATACGAATTTTTGCGAGGGAAAAAGTTTCCCTTACAAATTTAAATTTTGCAGCGGAAAAATATTTTCCCTCGCAAATGTCAATTTTGCGATGGAATTATTTTCCCTCGCAATTTGTGACAGAAAAACATTTTCCCTCGCAAAAAACTTTGCGAGGGAAAAAATTTCCCTCGCAATTTGCGAGGGAATTGTGTTTTTCCCTCGCAAAATTGACATTTGCGGGGGAAACTTTTTCCCTTGCAAAAAGTTGCATTTTGCGAGGGAAAATAGTTTTCCCTCGCAAATTGGAAGAATTTGCAAGGGAAAAATTTTCCCTCGTAAAAATAAAAATTATTTAAAAAAAAATTCATAAAAATAAACAAAAATTCATAAAAAATATAAAAAATTAGAAAATAAAATAAATTGTATATCATAAAAATAAATTTTACAATCATACAAGTTTTCATTACAATGATACGGGTTTAGATTACAAAAACAAAATATTACAAATATAATGTTCGAAAATAAATTAAAAAAAACTCTAAAAAGCAGCAGTCTAGTCATCATCACCACCAGTATCGTCGTCACCACGAGGAGGCTGCCCCGTACCCTTGTCCTTCAATAGGGATTGGAGAAGTGCTCGCATCTCACTAATCATCTGGCCTTGCTCCCTAACCGTCTGTTCTAACGCCTTTACCCTAGTACTTTCTGCAAAGCCAACATTATGAAGTCAATTTATTTATACTACTTCATTTAAA